>JAJHZJ010000592.1:10374645-10974645 GCA_023548195.1 Bettongia penicillata ogilbyi
TAGACTATCAAGATGTCTTTGGTGAAGTTAGCGCACATCTAAGGATATTTAGCTGCAACCCCTAGCAGAATGTATTCACTAAACAATCTTAGACTTCTGACTTGGGAACCCTGTATGCCTATCATTCAAGTCCCAGCATCTCAGAGCTGGAAAGGACCTCTAGTGCCCATTGCCAAGCAAGAATCCCTTCTGCAACATTTCTGACAAGTGGCCATCTAGCCTCTGAAGGCCTCAAGTAAGAGGCAGTCAACTAATATAAGCCAGCCCATTGCACTCTTGCATAGGTATAATTATAAGGAAGTTTTTCTAGCCATCAAGCCTAAATTTTCCTCTTTACAAGGCTCATCCAGGGCTCCAAGTTCTTCCTTCTGGGGCTAAAAAGAAGTCTAATTTCTCCTGAAGGTGATAACTCTTTGAATACTAATAAGTAAAAATGTCTAGAATTCATATAGTGCATTAAAGTTTGCCAAGCATTTTATTATGTTATCACAACTGTGTGTAGTAGGTGTTATTATTATCATCACCTTTTGCAGGGGAAAAAGGGTTAAGTGACTTGCCCTAGGTCACACAGCTAGTAAGTGTCAAGTATCTACAGGTGGATTTGAACTCAGGTCCTTCTGACTTGAGAGTCAGTGTTCTATTCACTGCACTCACTACCTAGCTGCCCCCATCACCTTTTTATAGACAACAAAACTGTGGCATAAAGAAATTAATTGACTTCCAGGGTCACACGGACTTTAGGTGGCTGAGACAGGATTCAAATTCAAACCTTCTTGACTCTATCTGGTGGCCTCTAAACACCAGCAATTATGTTCTCCCTAGATCTCTTTCTCATCCTCCCCTTCTTCAAATTATCCTTATATGACATCAACTTAAGGTCCTGCATCACTCCAGTTACTCTTTTCTGAACACTCCAGCTTATCAATGTCCTCCTTAAAAATGATGCCAGGAATTAAACACTGTTGGAGACTGGAGACTGAATTGTCAGTTACTATTTTCTCCCTCTTCTTAGTTGTCAAGGGCATAATGGACCAACGCCCTTCCTGGGGGGAGAGAGTACTAGGAAGTCCTGACCTGCCCACGTGGCTCTGCCAGCCCAGCGCTAGAAAGACTTCCTGGTCTGAGACTAAGCAGCCACCAACCAACCAGAAGGGAATACGACCTGGGATAGGGAATCGTGCCCTTTTTTGGTTTGGTCTGGAGGGGCTCACACCAATGAGATGAAAAACTCCACCCCCAGGATATGACTTTGTAGTGATTGCTTATATAAACCCTCCCCTGGTGCAATAAAGAGAGACTGCCTGCTACCAACTATGCCTCGGTCTCCTTCCTCTTTGTGATCCTGTCCCCAGGTCTCTTAGACCTCCCTCGAGCCTTGCTCCCCCGGCGCTTTCCGGTTTCGGTCACCCACGTCTGTTTGGCCTGCAGGACGGGTCAATTGGCGCCCAAACGTGGGGCGACCCCAAAAGCTGGTCTGCTGCCGCGATAGACGTCCCAGTTCGTCCGGACCCCGTTAAGGTAAGTGTAAGTGTTCACGTCTATCGCAACCATGGGATCACAACTCTCTAAGGAGCAACTTTTCGTTCAGAATTTGAAACGACTCCTTGGAGAGAGAGGAATAAGGGTTAAGAAGAAAGACTTCTATGATTTTTCTGGCACTCAGCACATATCTGTGGTGTAGTAAAAAGTTGCAGGAATAAGTCTAAAAGAGCAGTCTTGTATGGGAGAAAGTCTAGACAGGGAATCTTATGCAAGGCTTAGTTACACAGTGATAGAAATTAAGCCAGAGTTATAATGTGTACAGAGGATTTCTGACAATTTTTTCTCAGTATTTTGGATTCTTTTATTGTCTGTATATGTGTTCTGTCTTTACATGTTCTGTGTGCGTGTGTTTGTGAGTTATTACGGTCAGCTCCAGGGTGGCTGGACCTTGGAAAGTTATCTCTTTTCCTCCCCCTCCTCCCTTCTCTCTGATGACTGCAGCATCGGGGAGAAGTATGGGAGAGAGAAAGAGAGGAACTAATCTTATATTATTTAGTTTATGTGATTGGAAGGTGTAGTCTTGGATGGGAAATGCAGGGACATAGTGTCTGTGCAGTTTTAAAGGGGGCTTTAATCAAAGCCCATTAGGAAAACAACATGGATATGAAGTTTAAGGAAAGCATAAAAGTTTTGGAAATTATTTGAAAGTTTTGGTTAAACTCTCTCTCGCTTTACTCTCTTCCCTCCAATTCTGGCCAAATTGTGAGGGTGGAGAGAGACGAGATGAGATCTGGTGCAGGATGATCAGCATTTTCACCTAAATCTCACCTAAAAGAAAAGTATTTTGTATAATGAGAAGTAACCAAAAGGTAGTTATTCTGGTCACATTTTAAGTGAAACGTGTCACTCCTAATTGGATGTTTAAAACAGATCAGGATTTGTTATATTATTTGGCACTAGGCAAATTGGAAATATGCATAAATCTTAAAGGGACACCTCAGCAGAGATAAAGCTTTTGAAACTCTCCAGCAGAATGGAACAGACTTGGCGCCACTGGGCAGTTGTCCAGAAGTCTCCCTCCCTTCAGCTGAGGAATTCAAAAACTCTCTCAATCAAAGAAGTTCTTAAGGAGTGGACACAGAAATAAAATTTACTTGAGTAAAGGATGGAACCATTAAGATTTTTGCCCTGCAGTCCCAACTATCATTCAGCTGGGTCTACAGTGAATTGTAACTTTTATCATTCCAGATTAGATCAAGAGAAGAGAACTATTATTTTGAAGGTTTTCAACTAAATTTTGTAAAAGTTTAGTGACTGTTAACAACAGGACAAATTTTAAACGGTTTTAAATTTTCATTTTCAAGACAATGTATTGGTAAATTAATATGTAATGGTCTATGAAGCAGAAAAGATCTTGCTCTTTTAATCTGAACTTGTAGTCATTCCTTGGCTTAAGCAAAAGTTAAATTTAGTATTTGAACTTATTAACAACTTAATTTCTAAAAGGTTTTCTTTTTCAGAGTAAATGTAATCAGAGAAGGAGAAACTAGCCTGTGAAACAATGATGTAAGGTGGTAAGGCTTAAGTTTGAAGTCACCTATCATAGATTCTACAAAGGTTACAACTTTAAATGACCTTCAGAAATTGATAGGAGAAATTCAGTGGTGTAGGCCACAGTTGGGAGTTACAACTGATCAAATGAAACCATTATATGATTTATTGAAAGGTCCTTCTCAATTAAACTCATGCAGAAAATGGACAGATGAAGCACTGGAATGTTTGAAATTAGTGCAGAAAAAGATTATGGGGTGTACTATTAGCAGGATATTAGAATCACAGGACTTGAAAGTAACAATTTTATTCACTGAAAAAATTCCCACTGGAGTTTTACATCAAAAACAAGGGATTATTGAGTGGGTACATTTGGCTCAGATAAAGAACAGAGCTTGTGTGCCTTATGCTGTGCTGGTAGCCCAAATCATACATAAGGCAGTGAAGAGAGTAAGGATGTTAATAGGACAGGAACCTCACACAATTTATACTATGTATACAAGTCAACAAATAGAGAACTGCATACAAGAGTTTGTAGAATGGCAGATATTGATTAATCAGAATTTCCAACATGGGCTCCCAATTCCTTCTGGGCAGCAATTTGCCACGTGGCCATGATCTTGGGCCGACAAATGCTCTTCCTCACCGGTAGAGGGAGTTAATGTTTTTACAGATGCAACAAAAAAAAAAAAAAAAAATTTTAGGGCATCTATGTATATTCCATCTAAAAAGGAGATGCATAAATTTAAAACAACATTTACTTCTACACAACAAAATGAATTATATGCAGTATTGCAAGCATTATTAACCTTGCAATATCATCATAGACAGAAAGTATACAGCACTATTGATACCTAGATTAGAGTCAGCCTATACTCCTGATAGGGCAGATAGTATTAAACAGATTACTGTGGAAGTTCAACAGGCAATGAGGGCCAAAACAACAATATTTTATATCACACACACTTGGTCACATTCTAAATCATGGAGTACCGAAAAGCATTAAACCAGACAATGGTCCAGCTTATGTCAGTAAAGCCATTGAACAGTTCATGGTGGAATTTTCCATTTTACGTGTCACTGGAATCCCCCATAATCCCACTGGTCAAGCTATAGTGGAACGAGCAAATCGCTCCCTGGACACCTACTTGCACAAACAAAAAGGAGTAGTTGGACCAGGAGTTGATGACAAATTCGCCATTGGCTGTTTATACTCTAAATTGATGACAAATTACAATTGGCTGTTTGGCTGTTTATATTCTAAATTATTTAAAATTCTATAATGATGGCTTATTGGCTGCTATGAAATTCTTAACATTTCCTAATAAGGAGTCTGCAAAGAATGAATCAGCAATAACAAGTGCCCTGAAAGCAGCCAGTAATGAGGCACGATGAGAATAAAAATTGATTTGGTCCTCATACAGTGTTAACGTGGGGAAAAGGGTATGTTTGTGTTTTAACAGATGATAATAAAGAAGTTTGGGTTCCAGTGAAAAGAATAAGAGTGATAGAGGACAACTGCCAAGGTGAAGCGGTCACAGGAAGTGAGGAGGTGCTGTCAGTGGCAGATGAAAAAAACTTCTGGAGAAGCTTAATCAACTAGGTCACGATGACTCCTTTCATTTTTCTCGTACTTATCATGACACTCAAGAACACTGCGTCCATCGACCCAGCACCGAAGGAACAACAGAGATGGGCGTTCGTCAGGAATCCACCATGGTTAAGGGTGATGTCATGGAGTGAGACAATAACCAAATTTATCATCCAAGGCAATATTTCTCACATGTTTAAAGATGATGGACTATACTATGATAATAATGGGACTCTTTTTCAGAGACACTAACTTTTCAGAACTAGTCACAGGTTTCCCACCTTGTCTATAGAAGGGTATTCCTGGGAATTGGAATGGGTTTGGTTTTAAATACTTTAAGGTTCAGCCCGGCATTCCCTTTGCTCTCCCCTCCCCTTGCTACACCGGAATTACCCCCCATAACTCTATTACCCTCAATGTTGGGTCCTCCCTGCCCCCCAATTGCTCTTCCTGGACGAATACCTCTGACCCCCCTGTACCCCCCCACTAGGGCAAGTTTTTGTTTGTGGGGGGCAATCTGGCATACACAGCAATCCCCCCTCTCTCTAACACCACTCTTTTTCGCCCCCACTATACTCCACGGACCATCACCGCCTGCCTCCATGATTCTAAGTCTAGTTAATGCCTCCATACAAACCCTACACACTCTAAACGTATCATTCATTGAAGGATGCTGGGTCTGCTACTCCTCCGCCCCCCCCCTTTTATGAAGGCATGGCTCAGTTCGGTGCACCCAACTATACATCAGAGATCTCACAACTTAGGTGGGGGTACCGACAAAAAACAAGGCCTGACACTTAGCTTAATTACTGGCATTGGCACCTGCATTCTGGGCCCCGATACGCTCCCTCCTCTTCAGCTCGAAGCTATATGCAATCAGACTGTAATCGTCTCTGATAACCATACTTATGCTTCTGCGCCTACTGGCCACTATTTTGCCTGTTCCTCCGGCCTTACCACCTTTCTAGTTATCTCCAAGTTCATCAGCTCCCGTGATTACTGTGTATTGGTAGTTTTATTCCCTCATGTCACCTTTTACCCAGATGATGACTTCCTAAATATCTGGCAACAAGGGAGAGAAAGCTCCCAAAAGGTAAAAAGAGAACCACTAACTGCATTAACGTTAACCGTCCTTTTGGGGTCTAGGAGCTGTAGGGACGGGTACCGGTATTGCCTCCCTCGTTCAAAATGATAGACAGATATCACAGCTTAGTGCAGCTATAGACAAAGATCTAGAGGAATTGCAGACAGGATTACACCACCTCAAAGATTCAGTAGCATCTCTGGCGGAAGTTGTATTACAAAATAGAAGAGGTTTGGACCTCCTCTTCTTACAACAAGGAGGTCTGTGCGCAGCCCTGAAAGAAGAGTGCTGCTTTTACTCAGATAAGCTAGGACTTGTGGAAAACAGCTTGAGTAAGGTCAGAGAGAGCTTAGAGAGAAGGAAAAAGGAGAGGGGAACAACAAGAATCCTGGTATAAGAACTGGTTCTCCGCCTCCCCGTGGCTTTCTACACTCCTTCCTAGCCTTCTTGGACCACTCTTGGGCCTTCTCCTACTCATTTCTTTCGGCCCTTGGGCCTTTAAACAAACTAATCACCCTTGTTAAATCTCAGATAGATTCAGCTATTGACCGGAAGAGACATATATTTTACAGCAGGCTACAGGAACATGACGTCCCTGAGCCCCCAGATAACCGGCTTCAGTTTACCGAAGATCTCCTTAAAGAACCTTGGTACCGGAGGTGGAAGAAGAGACTCTGCTCCCCTTGCTGAACAGCCCACCAACCCCTCCCCTGCTCTCCCCATCCTTGAGCATCCTAGCTCCCATTATCCTTTGTGTGTGTTATTGATACTTTACCCTTATTCTGATTTCTATGAGTCTCCTCCGCTATGTTCCCGACAGGGAAGCTGTGGACTGCGCCAATGACGGGAATATTGTGGCCCCATGACCTGGATAATCATGCCATTGGCTGCAGAGGTACCCAATGACGGGATTATTGTGGGTCCACCTACCAGAAATGCTGGAGGTGGGGGCCACCCACATAGCCTAAGACAGGGGCCCTGCCCACTTTCGGTACCAGGCATGGAGTCAGGCCACATAGCCTAAGACAGGCCAGCCACCTCCCCTTTTTAAATAAAAACGGGGGACATGTTGGAGACTGGAGACTGAATTGTCAGTTACTATTTTCTCCCTCTTCTTAGTTGTCAAGGGCATAATGGACCAACGCCCTTCCTGAGGGGAGAGAGTACTAGGAAGTCCTGACCTGCCCACGTGGCTCTGCCAGCCCAGCGCTAGAAAGACTTCCTGGTCTGAGACTAAGCAGCCACCAACCAACCAGAAGGGAATACGACCTGGGATAGGGAATCGTGCCCTTTTTTGGTTTGGTCTGGAGGGGCTCACACCAATGAGATGAAAAACTCCACCCCCAGGATATGACTTTGTAGTGATTGCTTATATAAACCCTCCCCTGGTGCAATAAAGAGAGACTGCCTGCTACCAACTATGCCTCGGTCTCCTTCCTCTTTGTGATCCTGTCCCCAGGTCTCTTAGACCTCCCTCGAGCCTTGCTCCCCCGGCGCTTTCCGGTTTCGGTCACCCACGTCTGTTTGGCCTGCAGGACGGGTCAAAACACAACATTTCAGATGTGTTCCAGTCAAGAATTAGTAGTCCTTTCATACTATATCTCTCTTCCTAAGACCTAAGATTGCATTAATTTGGAGGGGCTGCCATATCACCTGGATGACTTATATGGAGCTTGTAACTGACTAAAGTTTCCAGAACATTTTCCAGCAAAACTGTTATCTAGCCATACCTCTCCTATCTTGTACTTGTAAACTGATTTTTTTTTTTAAAATCAAGCACAAGACTTGACATTTGCCAGTATTCCATTTCCCCTTGTTTCAGTTAGCTCAGTATTCTAAACAATCAAAATCTTTTTTTGGATTTTGACTTTGTCATCCAACAGGCTAGCCATCCACCTAACCTTTGCTTCATCTATAAATTTGATAAGTATGCCATTTTAACTCATCTATTTCTTCATCCATGTCACTGATAAAAAGTGTTAGGGGACATAGTCAAGCACAGACACCTGAGGTGCTCCAATAGAAACCTTCTTCCAAGTTGATAAACTAAGTCCTCATTGAATCCAGCCATTCAACCAGTTCAATGTTCACCTAAATGGATTGTCCTCTAACCCACATCTCTCCCCCTTGTCCACAAAAATAGCAATGAAAGTCTTTTTCCCCACTAGGGAAGGAATGGGCAGAAATAAAGGAAGATGAGCTTTAAAGACTATGCTCCAAAGAGCTTGGTGGTTCGTTGGACGTGGCTGTTTTGACCTACTCAGTTGAGGGAAATGGGAAGTTCTTACCATCTGGATGGTTCCACACTACTTTGGGTAGTTTTTGTGAAGTGGGCACATCTTGTATCTGGAACTTCACTTCCTCCCATATTCTTCTTATCTGGACTTAGCTCTAATTGACTGGTACTTAGTCTTTCCAGGTCATCAGTCATTTAACAGCTATTATAAGTATACCTGCTTATCACTTAGTCAAGTTGATGTTTCTCTCTACTGACCCTGGGGAAACCTCTGAACCAAAATGATCTAGAATTGCCTACTTCCAGATGATATCACACTTCCAAGAATTTCATCTGGGATCATGCAAGGGAAATAGAGGGCAAAAGAGAAAGAGGAAATTTGATATAGAATTTTATCTTCAATGACCCTTCTCCCCTTGACTCCTGAAACCTCAATTCTCTTTTAATTCAGTGTTCTCCAAGATTCCCAGTGGTCATAGAGACCTCTAAAACTAGCCCCTTAGGAATTCAAAGGGTTTCCTAATAGCGTTTACTGGTAAGTGAGGGGTTTCTTTGTAAAGGATGCCAGAGAGTACAATGGAAAGTACCTTAGAATGCCAGTTAGTGTCCCTAATCTATTTAACCTTGGACAATTCACTTAACCTATCAAAATTTTATTTTTATCATCTGTAAAATTGGAATGTAGCATGTAATCTTCACAGAGTGATTGTTATAATTAAATAGATTTGGAAATTCTCCAAAACTACCACCAAAAAATGGAAGGGATAGCAATACCCAAAGAAAGAGGAAAAAGACAGGACTTGGAGTCAGGAATCAATTAATCAAAATTGCATTTGTTAAATTCCTTTTATGTGCCAGGCACTGTGCTAGGCACTGTTGCCCTCATACCTTCTATCAGAAGACTTGGGCTCAAATTTAAGCACTTACCACCTGCCCTTGCCAAGTCACTTAACTCTCAAACTGTGTTTCATTATCTGTAAAATGACAACAGCTCCTACTACTGTCTCAGGGTTGCTATTAGGACTAAATGAAACAATAGGTATAAAAGTTTTAAAGTAGCTATGTAAATGGGAACTGCTATTATTATCCTATCATCATTAATCATGGTCATAGTTGTTTAAGTTACCTCACGGAGCAGGTTGTTTCTATCTTTCTTGTAAGCTTCCTGAATTAAAAGAGGAGCCTCTAGCCTAGGGATTCCTTTGTTTGCTGTTCTCATCTGCCATCCTCATCAGCAGATTACCCGGGCTTTGGGAAGGCCTGAATTCTCCTCCCCTCTCTCTTTCCCTCATCTTCTCAGTGACATTTCTTTCTTTCACACTCCTCTCCTGTTCCCCTGTTTTGCTTCCATCAACCCTTCATTACCAATATCAACCACAGAATTCTTGAATCTCAGAGTGAGTAGAGATAGCAGAATCCACTTAGTACAACCTATATCCCAAATCATGTCTCCTCTCTACATTTCCAACACCTACCCTTTGCCTAAAGACTTCCAATGATGGGTGAACTCACTACCTCATTCTAATTTTTGAAAGCTCTACTTGTTAGAATATTTCCTTATATTGAGCCAAAATCTGCCTCAGTAACTTCCACTCATTAGTCCTAGAACTGCCAAGCAAAACAAGTCCAATTCCTCTTTCACGTGAGAATCCTTCAAATATTTTGAGACCACTATCATTTCCCTACTATATATTTTCTTGCCCAGGTTAAACATTTCCAGTTCCCTGGACCCATCCTCAAATGACCTGGCTTCAAGCGTAATAATCATCTGGGCCCAACCCTCTCCATAGACTCTACCCCTACAACATACATCAGTTTATCAATGTCTAAAATTGAACACATACTGCAGTTCTGGGCTAATCAAAAGCAAACAAAAAACAAAACAAAACAAAAAACACATGACAATCCCCTCCCTTGCTCTGCCCACTGTAACTTTTTATATAGCCTAAGCATACAAGCACTTTTTTGACTGCCATGTCACACTGTTGACTCACATTAATGTTGCAGTTCACTAAAATCCCTTGCTTTTTTATTAGCATCGAGACTAATCACGTCTTGTTTGTGCTAATTTTTAGAACTATGTGTGGGATGTACAACTTTATTATCCTCAGACTACCATTCCAGCCTGTCAACATCTTCATGAATTTCAATTCCATCATCTCATGTGGATTTTATCTATTCCAGCTTTATATCATATACAATTTGATAAGCATGCCAACTCTAATTTCTTTGGGAAAAAAAGTTACTTAGTAAAGGGTCAGGGATGAAGCACTGGGACCCTAGGAGGAAGAGGTTTTCACTGAAAACCTCAGTCTATATTGATACCAATTCACTATGCCTCACTCTTCAGTTCATTTGTTCAATCAATTCTGAATCTACCCAACTGGTGATAGGATTCAACCCACACCTTTCCATTCTGTCCATAAGGATATCATGAAAGACTTTGTAAAATTCTTTTTTTCCATCTTGATATACAATATTCATTGCATCCTCCTGATCTACTTGTCTAGAAATCCTATCAAGAAAGGAAACGAGGTTAGTTTTTTATAACTTGTTCTTAAAAAGTTCTTATTATCTTCCTCACTCCCTTCCAACTATCCTTTTAATGATGAAGTTTAGGATTTTATTGTGAATGAGTCTAACCCCTTATCATGTAGCTGAAAATGTATACCTTCTATCCTTCTTTAGAAAATCATGCCAACATTTGTCCATTCCCAGGCTCAAAGCATCACTCACATTATCTGTGATTTTTTAAAAATTATGGACAACACTTTAGCAATCAGATCCACAAATTTTTTCAGCATTTCTAGAAGTACAGTTCATCCAGGTATGTATTTATTGAGGGTAGTTAAATCATTTCTCACCATTTCCTTATTTACCTTAGGTTTCACTTCCTTTATCCTAACCTTTTCACTAAACATTATCTCCAAAATACATAAAATCTGTCCACAGCAAAAATTTACATAGAATTTATGAAGGAGATATTCATCACATAACTTTTTCCCATTATTTTTATAACTCCCAGCAGTCCCTTATAGAACAATCTCATCAACTCTGAGTCATTAGTTTTAGAGACCTCCTGCATAAAATAGGTGTGGAAAGAATTTAGAGAATTGACTTTTTGCTCTTTAGAGTGACCAGTTTTACTTATTGCAGCTTAGTAAAGAGCACAGCATGTAGCAGGCTTTCCAAAAATACTTGTTGATTGAGTGGGAGGGTAGTATTATGCGCTGTGATTGCTGATCTATATCAAAATAATAGAAGAGTTGGGTTTACTAACTATTGTCATTGATGAGAGATCTTACAATGTGCAGGGGCAGAAGAGGGGAGGTGGAAATTTGAGAAACCATGTTGTCAGACCTGAAGGAGACAAATAAAAGCAAATATAAGAATTCAAGTAAAGTCAGCGATAGCATGGTGCTGAGTGGCACAGAGTATGGTAAGTAAAGAAAAAGAAAATTAGAACACCAAGCAGACTGGATCAAGATCTCAGAGAGATGAAACAGAAATTTCTAGAGTTGATCACTATGGAGACAAGTTAACCAGTAAAGACCTGGAACTATTAGCCAACACAGGGGTCATGACAATCCTAATGTCTTAAAGGAACCATGCCTCAGTTACCCAGGACCCCAATATCTTTCTATATTTCTTATGCCCCTAAATGTAATCCTACCACAACTGACTTTAACCCAGGTTTTCATAGCAAAGAGTTAGTCAACCAAATCTTTCTTTAAAAAAAAAGTCCATGGGGGAGGAGCCAAGATGGCGGAGTAAAAAGAAGCACATATGCTTAGCTCTTACCCCACAGCCCCTAAAATACCTGTAAAGAAGAATTCTCAACAAATTCTAGAGCAGCAGAAGCCATGGAACAATGGAGTAGAGGAGATTTTTGTTCCAGAGAGACCTGAAAAACTGATGGGAAAGGTCTGTTGTGCACCGGTCGCGGAGCAGAGCCGAGGCCTACCTTGGCTGTGGCACCAAGAGAAGCAGAACTGAGCAGGCTTCAGGGTCAGAATCTCCCATGGCAGTACAGATCCCTCAACCCACAGATGCTAAAAGTCAGTGAAAGGGTTCTTTTGGCTGGTGGAGAAGGGAGAAGGGTGTCCCCATAACTCAGGCCTCCTCAAGTGGCAGCAGTAGAGGCAGCAGTGGGCAGGGGCTCCCAAAGCAGACAGTAGACCCATCCATTGTTGAAGGTCTCCTCGTAAGCCCCCTGAGGGAACTGAGCCCCTGTGATGGCCCTGCCCCTATCTGAGCAGCTGAACTTAATCTCACACTGAATAGCACTCCCACCCCTGCTGAAAGCCCCTGAGGCTAAGGAGCAGCTCATTTGAATCTCAGTCCCAAAGCGCTGGCTTGGCAGAGCTGGAGGCCAGGAGGTTGTGGAGAGGAAACTCAGAAGTCAAGTAACTGGTTGGGAAAATGCTCAAAAAAGGGGAAAAAAAATAAGACCATAGAAGGTTACTTTCTTGGGAAACACGTGTCTACCTCTATCCTTTCAGATGAGGAAAAAAAAGGCATACTGTCAGAGGAAGTCAAGGCCTCTGCCTCTAGGGCCTCCAAAGGGAACCTAAACTGGACTCAGGCAATAGAATACCTTAAAAAACAAGTTAGCAGCTTACTAAAGGAGAACCAAAAAAATGCTGAGGAAAATAACAGCTTTAAAAAGAGGCTAACTCAATTGGAAAAAGAGGTCCAAAAAGTCAACGAGGAGAAGGAGAATTTAAAAAGCAGAATTAGCCAAATGGAGGAGAAGGTTCAAAAGCTCACTGAACAAAATAATTCATTGAAAGGGAGAATTGAGTTCAGGGAAATGAATGACTCTGAGTTAAACCAAGAAGGTAGTAAACAAAACCAAAAATCTGAAAAAATAGAAGATAATGTAAAACAACTGATTGGAAAAACAACTGACCTGGAAAATAGATGCAGGAGAAATAATTTAAAAATTATTGGCCTACCTGAAGGCCTTGATCAAAAAAAGAATGTAGATATTATCTTCCATGAAATTATCAAGGAAAGCTGCCCTGATGTTATAGAATCAGAGGGCACAATGGATATTGAAAGAATTCATCAATCACCTCCTGAAAAAGAAACGCAAAGACAGAAATTCCTAGGAATATTGTGGCCAGATTTCAGGGTTCCCAGATCAAGGAGAAAATACTAGAAGCAGCCAGAAAGAAACAATCTGAGAACTGTGGAAATACAATCAGTATAACACAGGATCTGGCAGCTTTAACATTAAGGGATTAAAGGGCTTAGAGTGGGATATTTCAGAAGTCAAAGGAACTGGGATTGAAACCAAGAATCACCTACCCAGCAAATCTGAATATAATACTTCAAGGGAAAAAATGGTCATTCAGTGATATAAATGACTTTCAAGAATTCATGTTGAGGAAAAGACCAGATCTGTATTTAAAAATTTGACTTCCCAAGACAAGAATCAAGAGAAACATGAAAAGGTAAACAGAAAATAAACATCATAAAAGACTCTCTAAAGCTGAACTGTTTACATTACTACATGGAAAGAAAATATTTTTAACTCTTGAATCTTTTCTCAGTATTTGGGTAGTTGCAGAGAGGGTACATACACACACACACATACACATAGATAGAGAGAGAGTACAGGGTGTGTTATATCAGAAGAGATGATATCTACACACAAAAAAATAAAATAAAATAAAAATTAAGGGGTGAAGGAGGAAAATTCCAGGAAGAGAAAGGGAGTAATGGAATGGGCAGGCTATAACTCATAAAAGAGAAAAGAAAAATCTTATTCAGTGGAGGAGATAAGGGAGAAGGGGAGAGGGGGAAAGTGAAGCTACTCTCTCTACATATAGCTGAAGGAGGGAATAACATTCTCAGTAAATTTGATATGAAAATTTATATCACACTACAGGAAAGCAGGAGAGGAGGCAACAAGTGGAGTGAGGGAAATGTTAGAATAGAGGACAGAAGGGAGAAAGGAGTCACTAGAAATAAACACTTTCGAGAAGGGACAAGGACATTGTAGCGGGTGGGGGAATAAGAGGGGATAGGGTGGCTCAGAGGGCAATGTAATTAGCATTACACAATATTATTATTATGAAGTCTTTTGCTAAACAACACATATTTAGTCTGTATTGAATTGTTTGCTTTCAGTGGGGCTGAGGAGCGGGGGAAGGGAGAGAAGTTGGAATTCAAAGTATTAGAAACAAATGTTGAGAATTTTTATTGCATATAATTGGGAAATAAGAACTACAGGGACAGGGGTATGGAAATGTATCCTTCCCTGCAAGAAAAGAGAGAAGATGGGGATAGGAGAGGGGTGGGGTGTGATGGAGGGGAGAGTATATTGAGGGAAGGAGTAATCAGAATACAAGGTATTAGGAAGCAGGGGAAGGGGAGTGTTGGGGAGAAAAATTGGACGTGTTACAAAGTGAGGTAAAAGCAATTAATATTAAAACAATAGACTGAATTAATTATTGAGAATAAATCAATGGCATCTTTAGTTTGGAGAAAAGAATTTCAATCTAAATTTCCTGGAGGAATATAACCTTGGGTAAAATTTGGCATTGATGGAAAAGTCAAGGTTTTAATGGTAAATTTGATTTTATGATTGCCATTTAATCAGGAATCAGAACATGTATAGAAAGGCATGTAAGCCACTTAAGACTTGCCTCAAAAGATATTCCTTAGCCAAAGTGAAACTATAGTCATATTTGAAACCTAGTTATTGGAACTTGCCATTTTTAGATGCTATGGGACTATTAAGTGACTGTTCTTCTGAGTCTAACTCCAGATATGGGTAGCAAAAAAGGTAATCTGAGCCTCCAATCCATGATGCCAGTAAGCTGATGAGATGCTGGTATGAACTGCATAGGTGATCTCAAGGGAAGGGTGGGAGAGTGGTTGTTTAGCATGGGCTGAGGTGGGATCCTCCTGACTCAATTTCCCCACTGACACCTGGCAGACTTTAAGCCTGACTGAATGCAAATGGATAATCTAATCCTGCCTGGAATTGACATGAAGTTGGGGAGATATTGTATCCCTGCAACATCCTTACTATTGGTGGCAATTTCATATAGTGAAAAGGTTTGTAAGCTTAATACCAGATCTACTCAATTATAGATTGTGGGTAGGGGAACATCCAAGGTTGTCTGAAATTAAGCTATTAGGCATAGGATTTTAGACCAATAACAATAAGTTCAGGTCCTTTAATTCTTCGTAATGCTCTGGAGACAATAAGGTCAAGAGCTTGCGAAGTTAGCAACATAAATATTATTTGTGTCTCAGTTGGTTAATGTTTAAAAAAAAATTCTTTTGTGGTCCATATTGTAAATGCTTTAAAAAGAAGTATTACCTGACCAAAAGTTTGAATTGCTTTATCTGTTATAAACTGTGTTAAAAATAAATAATAATAATAAAGTCCATGAAGGACCCACATGTATTAAAGTGTTTATAGCAGCTCTTTTTGAAGTAGATCAGAATTGGAAAATGAGGGGATGCCCATCAATTGGGGAATGGCTGAACAAGTTGTGGTATATGAATGTAGTGGAATAGCGTTCTTCCATAAGAAACGATAAGCAGGCAGACTTTAGAAAAATCTGGAAAGACTTACATAAACTGATACTGAGTGAAGTGAGCAAGGAGCAGAACCAGAAGAACATTGTACACAGTAACAGCAACACTGTGCAAAGAATAACTTTAATAGACTTCATCTTCTCAGCAATGGATGGAAAATGGTATCTACACCCGAAAAAAAACTATGGCATCTGAATGCAGATCAAAGCATACAATTTTTTCACTTTTTCACTGTTGTTTCTTTTTTCTCCTAGTTTCTCCCATGGGTTCTAATTCTTTTCTGCAACATAACTGATGTAATTTTTTTTTTCAATCCATGAAAGATGTATGACTTTTCCCATGGGAGAGTTAAATGGCTTTTCTAAAAATGTTGAAAAAGTTAACTAGACATGGTCTGTTCCTGCTTTCTTAGTGTAGACTATAAATGCAGTAGAGGTCAGAGATTTTGCAATCTCAAAATCACCAGTCTGAAGTTAGAAGGAACGTCAAAGGCCACTTAGTCTAATCCTCTTACTTTACATGAAGAAAGTGAAGTTGAGGAAGCTTAAGCAACTTAGCCAAAGTCACACAGTCAATATCAGAGGCAGAACTTGAAACCATGCTCTCTGAATTCAGAGTCACTGCTCTTTCTACTGTAGATTTCAGATGAAGAACAGATGTCCCCAAACAGGGCAGTGCTTCCAAGGATCCCCTCCCTATGCTGTATGGTCCCGTTTTCAAGTCTTTCCTTTAGGGGAAAAGCAAACTTCAATTTTTACATTCAAAAAGCTAGACAACAGCTTTCATGTGGACCCCTCTCTGGTGAGAGAATTCAAGGACTCCCCCATCACCCTGGGGACTAAACATCAACTATTTAAATGTCAAGCTTAACAATCAAGTCCCATTAACTCAAAACCTGAAATCATCTCCAACTGGGCAAACAGTGCTTCCTGAACATTTATTCCTGGGGCTCTGCCTGGAGCGATCTCTCTATCAGTGGTCTTTCAATGTGTTCCAGGATTCATCTGATATGGACACATGATCCCAGGTACCACCCATCAGGCGACAGGCATCATACCTCACACACAATTGTTGGACAGGTGAAAAAATGGGGCATTCTTGTAGAGGAAAACTGATTACAGTCTTTTACCTCCTCTGCCCATCTGGCTGCATTTAAAGACAAGAATATCCTGACATATGGTCTCTAGCTGGGGAGGAGGGAAGGGATTACAAAATAGACCCAATGAATCCTTGCTGCATTCTAGCTTTGTTGACCAGCACAATGCAGTCTGTGATGAGGATTATTCTTAAATTACTTTTGAAAAAAATCCACCAGGAGTCAAAGTCTTTGAGTTTTGGTCCAGTTCTGCTGCTGATTCATTATCCTCCCTCCACCACTGTCTGACAAGACTTCCTTCCTTGGACCAGAAGCCAGGGATAATGACATGCATTTGCCTTGCAGCCATGTGGCAAATATTAATTAATGTTTATACAAGGATTAGAGATTTACAGACAAAAAGATAGTGTTCTAGGCTAGAACAAGGGATTATTACTTTATTATTGCAATTTTCATGATGAATCAGATTTAGAAATAAGGTTTCAAATAGTGTAGTAAGTAGGGCACTGACCTTGGAATCAGGAAGACCTGGGTTCAAATCCTACCTCAAACACTTACTAGCTATGTGAGCCTGGGTAAATCATTTACATTTTTTTTTGCTTCAGTTTCCTTATTTGTAAAATGAGGAATTTGGGTTCAATGGACTCCCAGGTCCCCTCAGCCCTAAAACAATAATGCATGATCTACATTCCTAGATAGACCTCCTGGTAGAGTAGAGAGAGTCAAATCAGAAAGCCTAGATTTTCTTCCCATCTCTGCCACCTATTAGTAATATGACCTAGATCAAGTTACTTAAACATTTGGATCCATTATCTTCCCACAAATTAGAACAACATGGGAATAATGATATCTATCCTGTATATCTCACCATGTCACAGTGAAAATTAAACAAAGCAATTTAATGTGGGAAGGCTTTGAAAACTGTGAAGTACAATAATAATCCCTTAAGGGATATAATTGTTATTATTTAAAATCTTAATGCCAAATAAACTTCCTTTTTTTCTATTCAGGAGGCAAATTAAGGAAAGTGTAATTAACCTTAAGAGGAACAGGATAATTTCTTGGTGACATGGTTTTATCTGTATGGCATTACTCATTGCATTGTGAGCTCTTGTCAGAATGGGCTCTTGGAAAGAAGGCAGCTCAGGAAATTTCTGGCCTCATTAACCATTCAACTTTTTCTGATAAAAGTCCCATTTCAAAGATATATGGAACTGATTCAAATTTATAAGAATAAGAGCCATTCCCCAAATGATATGAAAAAGATCTCAGGCAATTTTCTAAAGAAGAATTCTAAGCAGTTAATAGCCTATGTAAAAACGCTCCAAATCACTGTTACCTGGATTTCACACAATGTTTTGTGAAATGTTTTGTGTGCAGTTTAGAGGTAGTTCTGGATAGTGGAGAGGTGATTACTTGCTAAAAAACTAATGAAGCATACACCTCGCATTCATGTGATTGGCAAACATGATACATTCATGCACTGAAGGTGGTATGCTTTGGAAGCAATTTGGAGCTATGCTCAAAAGTCAATAAACTGTGCTTACCTTTTGACCCAATGATACCACATTAAGCCTATTTTTCAAAGAGATCAAAGAAATAGGAAATAGGCTTATATGTACAAAAATATTTATAGTAATCCTTTTTAATGATGGCAAAGAACAGAAAATCAAGGGGGTGGCCATTATTCGGGGAAGTGACTGAACAAATTGTGGTATATGCATGGAATGGATTATTATTCTACCTTAGGAAAGAATGAAAGGAACTGTCTTAGGGAGCTTATGAGAAATATGAGAATGTGTGGAAAGAGAAGTGGAGAGGGACTCAGAGAGAACTTTAGGACACACCAAAACAAAGAGGGTAGGATAGGGAAAAGAAAATGATGTCAGCCATTGATTCCACACTGGAACAAACACATAGGACTCCTCTGTTTTTCCCAAACTTGTTCTGCTTGTCCTTGGGGCTTTTTGTACCTTATTTAAAAGACACAGAACTAAGGAAGCAAGATGGAAAACTGAACATCAAGCAAAAGTAACCAAAGAGCTGCCCTTTTGGACAGTATAGCATCATGGCGGTCATGGGCTACATTAAGCTGCAATCAACAAACGGTCAAAGAGGGGAATATGCTTAGTCTTGTACTAAGGAGGTCAATCTAAAGAGGCACAAAATGGACTCATAATCTAAAGATACGGGTCTCCACATCAGCCCCTTGCCAATGAATTAGTGTATGATTCCCTGTTCATCAATGAAGAGGGCATGACCAGGATGAGTATGGAAATCTTGGCTGTCACTGTGCCATCTGGACCAGAGACAATGCTTTCCACAACTCCTGTCCTGGGTCTCCACTGCCCTAATTAGTAAGTGCCTCACCTGGTCCACTCTGTCAAACCAGGCCACCTTCAATCACACTTCACTTTACATCTCAGTCATTACCTCATCAGCCTCTTTGCTGCTATGTATCACTTTCCTGTACCATATTCGTACCATAATCTAATCAATATTTCCATGGCTACTAGAGAGTCATTTTGCTTCCCTATGATTCTACTCACTATCCCTGTAACTTTCCAGATCTGACTACTCCTTCCAGCCACCTTTGTTTCTTCCTATTAGAATGTAAAGTTCTTAAGGAAGGAACCATTTTCTTTCATATTTGTTTCACTAGCACTTAACAGTGCTTGGTATATGGTAAAAAACTTAGAAAATACTTTTTCACTCACTCATTTATTCATTCATGCCCTAAAATCTGGGCTAGAGCACAGCCATGCAAGCAAACCATGGAAGTTAAATCATTATGACTGGGGTCCTGGGTAAGGAGAGTTGACAAGGACTGCTCACTGGAACTAGCCTGATTAGAGAGGATAGGCTGCACATGGGAAGGACAGCTGGTAATTTTAGAATACAGATGATCCAGGCCAACAGGGCTGAAGTCAGAACTGCTGAATCTGAAGAGTGATGAAACATGAAGCTAAGGGTGCGTCTTGATAGAACAACGGGAACTGCTTCCAGATGAACTCGTGCTAATGGAGATAGACTAGCTCAGGGCTTCTTGCAGGAGCCCCAGTCTAGGGTTAATATTAAGTCCACACAATCATAAAACCTTGGAGCAGTCATCTAAACTAATCCATTCCTGAACAAGAATATCCTCAATGACATTCAATCAACCAACGAACACTTATTATGTGCCAGGCACTGGAGATACAAAAAGAGAGAAAAGACAGACCCTGCCCTCAAGGAGGGCAATTTATTACAATTTGTTTTACAATTTTAATTTTTTGATAATGTGATTAATTTTACAATTAATTATAATTGATTCATGACAACTTAAGCTTTGGCTTAAGTACCTCCAGTGGAGGATGGGATGGAAAGAGGGATCAAATTAAGGCAGAATCCATACTCAAAAAGGGAAGCAGATTTTTCCACTTTGAGATAAACAGTTTTGGGGAGGATTTCTTTATATGAAGTCGAAATTTTCCTCTTTTGAAGCTTCTACCCTGTGCTCTTCTAGTTCAGTCCTCTAAGGCCAAGCAGATCAAATCCAATCGCCCTTCCCTATCACAGCCCTTCAGGTACTCAAAGAAAGCTATCACCTTCCCCTAAATCTTTCCTTGTCAGAGCTAAACATCCTCAATTTTATCAAATGATCATTATATGGCATGAACTTAAGATGCTTCACTGTACTGATTGCCTTCCTCTGGACACTCCAGCTTTCCAATGGTCTTCCTAGAGTGTGCAGCACAGAACAGTGTAGTGTTACTATCACCTCCCAAGTCCTGGATGCCATTCCTCTTTTTAAACACTGCCAAAGTTCACACTACTTTTCTTGGCTGTCATCAAGGTCACAGAGTTATTAAGTACTAGAATCAGGTTCTCTGACATATGATTCATTTCTCTTGCTACCACATGATGTTTTGAAAGGGCCCAGTCTGTCAGCATGGATATTATTTTCCAGGAAAAGAGGGTGTCTTTTTTTGTCCAGATCCTCTCCATATATGTATCTGGAAGCAACATTATATCTTCAAGGCAAATAAAAATGTCAATGGAGCACTGGGTAGAGGATGATTTTTCCATGTTCTGAAGGGCTTTAATATTGGTCAACTCTTTCCATAAACCAAGGTCAAAATGTCAAAAATTGAGAATTGGACATTTGAGTTTGACTCTGATAGTCCCTAAGATATACTTGGTTCGTTTCCACCTCTGCATCATTGCTTACACATGTTTCTCTGGACTTGGAAGTCCTCCCTTTTTCTTTTCCCCATCCAAACCTTTTAGCCTCAGCCACAAAATCTCTCCTGTTTCTATGGTCCACAGTGAGCATCCTGTAGCCTCATTTAGTACCTGCTCACATCCCATGTAATGTCATTCCCTAATTATTTACAGAGCTGACATTTACACGGCGCTTTAGGGTTTGCAAAGTGCTTTATAAGCATGATCTCATTTGATCTCCACAACAATCCTGTGAGAAGACTATAAAGTTTTTATGGCACTTTATGACGTAGGCAGCAGTCTCACAGACATCATCTCATTGTACTCATCATTGTTCTCATTCTGCAGGTGAGGAAATGGAGGCTCAGAGATCTTCATCTGCTTAAAGTTATTTCTCGTGTGCTATTCTCCACCCCTCCCCCAACTCAAGAGTTAGGCTCCTCAATAGCAAGGACCTATAACACCTTTCATTTGCTTTCCCCACAGTGTCATGCCTCCTCTATAGCAGGAGCTGCCCCAATCCTGGCTCTGTTTTCGTCTCCTTGCTAGGGCAGCAGAGATTGACTCCATGAAGAGCCATGATTGGAATTTCCTACTTCTTGAACACAGAAATATTCAACAGTCATTCATTCAAAACAAGAAAGGGAACCATGGGCATAGATGGTCATAGTCAATGTCCCTGATATGGGAAGGGAGGAGACTGTAAAGAATTTTTAGCACATGTAATGAGAGAAGAAAGTGTATTCTTCAGTGATGTTTTGCTTTAAATCCCCTAGTGCTTAAAGCAATCCCTCCCACATAGTAAGCATTTAGTAGATGCTTGTTTTTTGATAGATTAAAACTGGATGTTTACCTCTCCAAGGGAAGAACCTTACTTCTTTGGGACAGAAGTACCATTCATACTGCCTGCTTCCATTCCCACAGAGTTTAGGGAACTAGAGGAGACTGGGGAGGTATATGCTTTGACCTGAGAAAAGGCGTGCTAACGAGGCCACTGAAATCCCAAATTACCATTGCCTACTTATTCTCAAGGAGAATAAGGAGTAATTCACTTATTCTCAAGGAGAATAAGGAGTAATTCACATGGTACTAATACATAATTAGTAGCTAGAAAGGAGATTAATTATGTAGAATTTTGTTCAACTAAATTGTACCTCTGTGGCTTGAATAACTCTTACATTATACTCTGTTATCAAAGAGAAAATAATCAACCTTCCTATTCTCTAGGTGAATTAATATCATTCCCTGATAAATAGAAACTGGTAATTGGATGACTGCTGAGTTTGCAAAGGACCTAAAATGTTTAGTCCCATGCTGATGTTGCCTTGTGATGCTAAGCAAGTAATTGCCAGGAAAGAAGCACATGAAGGATCTATAGCAAGAAATGGAGCTTTTGAGTTGGAAAACATTCCTTCTATCCCTTTCTCTACAAGATGCACAGCTATGTGAAGAGATAGAAATTCTTTTTAACTGGAGACTTTTTGATTAACAAGAGAAACAAGACAAGTTTTTCATCATTAAAAAAGAGTTGCCATTCAACTTTCAGATGACACCAGAAGATACAGTCCTCTTTCCTGCTTCCATTCCCATAGGGGCTGGGGAATGGAATTCAAAGGACAGAATTTAAATGATGCTTTGTATTTCAGCTACTGTAACAATGGTTGTGAATATCAACTAAACATATGACCCAATGGACCCAATCATCAGTCATGCATTGTACAGGTGTTTAATAAATGTTTGTTAAATTTGCATTAAACTCAGTTTTTCCCATTTTCTTTTCCTTTTGTTCTGAACTTAAACATCAAGCAAAATAAGTATGTGAATATACACTGTGGACCAGGAGAGGATATTATATGAAATTGTGAATCATTATATAATGCTTCTTCTTATTCAAAACATACTTAAACATATAATTTTCAAAACTTCCTTCTTATCTGTGATACATTCTGAACTTCCTTCTCTTGTCTTCTTATTTTAGGGGACAGGAGAGAAAGTCCTACATCCAGTCCCCTTTTTCAGCCCTCCACTCCATTCCACCTCCCTCCATAAAGTGAAAAAGAAAAAAACAAAACTCATCACAAATATGCTCAATCAAACAAAATAAATGCCCACATTGGCCATCTTGAACCTATCCTCTGTCAGGACATAAGTAGCATGGTTCATCATTGATTCTCTGGAACTATAGTTAATCACTGCATTCCTAAGTCTTTCAAAATTGCTTAACTTTACAATCATGTTGTTAATAAATAAGTTGTTCTGGTTTTGCTGACTTCACTCCGTACCAGTTCATGCAAATCTTGCTAGATTTCTCTAAAACAGTCCCATTCATCATTTTACATGCAATTATATTCTACTTCATTCATATACCATAAGTTTCTTCAACCATTTCTTGACTGGTACCCCATTAGTTTCCAATTCTTTGATACTTCATAAAGAGTTGCTATAAAACTTTCGTCTCTGGGGAATGGGTCTAATAGTGGTATCACTTGTTCAAAGGGTATACAGAGTTTAGTGAGTTTGGGGACATGATAATTTAATTGAATTGTGAATATATTGGGTCTCCTTCAATCATGGCCTTCCTGAAAGCCATCTCATGTTCAGCTTCCATTTTAGATCAACATCCACTTAAATCATACCTCATAAGCCCTCACTTTATTTTACCATACCAACCAGAGGAATACTAATTCTAAGCAAAAGACATTTAACTCTAGAGCATAAAAAATGAAAAGGAAAATTCCTCCCATAGACACTAGTTGCAGTTTTCCATCAGTTAACACATTATGGTGTAATAGAGGACACCAGCAGGAAAGCCTATAGGCAGGGAAATCTTGTGGAGAGGGAATGTGTTTGAGGAATAAATATGGAGCAGTCACATTCATAAAGAATACAAAACTAGGAAGCACGGGTGTTCAGGACGACTCATACTCTATTTTTCTACATCTCCACTAGGATACTTTTCTGCTTCTGTTGCTGCTGCTTACTGCTCCATAGAATTATCAGTGTTGTCTACTGTTCTGGTGATAGTATCAGTCTATGAGGTTTTTTCCCTCACTGCTAAAGTCTTCTGCTGGTTTATTTCTTTCCATTGCTCTATTATCTGCTGTTGTTTAAGTGGAGTTGTTCTCTACTGCTTACATCTGCTGGTTTCCATTGAATTATAGCTGCTGCAAATCCTTTCTTCTTGGGGATAGGTCTACTAGCTCTTGTAGTTCATGGTCCCAGGGGCTATCTCAGCACTTTTGTGATTCAGTACCAAAACTATAGACAGAGAAGAAAGAAATTAGAGACTAAGACAGAGAAGAAATTAGGGACTAAGTATGACTTTTTAGCTGCTTTTCTAAAGCCTCAAATGCCACTTTTTAGATAGTCTACTCTTTGTAAGTCTTACTCTAAGTAAGAAAATTCCTTTTGATTCCATAGCTAAGTCATTCACAGCTAATCATCTTAGAATATTGCTATTCCTTTGTACTCATTACATTTCACTTTGCATCAGCTCATGCAAGTCTTTCCAGGTTTTTCTGAGAGCATCCTGCCTATCATTTCTTATAGCACAATAATATTCCATCATAATCACATAATACAACTTGTTCAGTCATTCCCCAATTGATGGGCATCCCCTCAATTTCTAATTCTTTGCCCCCAGAAAAGAGCTGCTATAGCTATTTTTGTACATATAGGTATTTTTCATTTTTGTTTTTTTATCTCTTTTGGGATACAGACCTAGTACTAGTACTACTAGAAGACCTAACATTTTCCCTGAAAGTCTTGAGAGGTGATTGGTTACTTATATCACTTTATGTTTTGTGATACATTATAATTTACAATACACTCTCATTTCCATCATTTCATTTTATTTTCCTGTCAATTCTATGAACACAGTCATATTATCAATCCCATTTTAAAGGAGTAGGAATATGCCTTCAAAGAGGGTAACTGAATTGCCCAGGTTTGCTTGATTAATGAGGGCTAGAACTGGGTCCCTTGATTCTCAGGACAAAGCTCTCTCCTGTTCATCATTCTATTTCTAATATTTATTTTTGATATGAATGTAACCTGGGTTTTGAAGGCTGAGACATTGTGAATGTTGTGGCTTAGGTGTGACTTTGGATTGGTGGAGAAAATACACACACACACACACACACACACACACACACACATACACACACGGCTTTGTGCCCTGAATGAGAGGTAGAGTTGGGGCAAGAGCTTGGGAGAGGAAAAATAATCTTTGAGAAAGGAAAGAGAAGAGAAAAGAAGATAGTAAGTATTTATATATTGCTTACTGTGTTCCTAAGTCCTTTATAAATGTGATCTCATTTGATCCTAATAAAAATTCTGCCAGGTAAATGCTATTATTATTCCAGTTTTAGAGTTGGGGAAACTGAGGCAGATTGCCTTTAAATGATTTGCCCAGGCTCACACAGGTAATGTCTGATGCCACAGACATTTTTCCTGATCCTGGCCCCAGTACTACATCCTTTGAGCCGCTCAGCTGCCTGTAGAGGGGCATCTGGCATTCTGATTTCCTGACATTCAGAGAGTAGGAGAAAAACCTTAGAAAATGCAAATGTGTAGAAGAAGTCAGTTCAATTTGTCCCCAATTTCCAGCTTACCTTCCTTGATACTTCAGAGAATTTCCCCTTCTATCACTATTTTCTAGTCTGTTTTAACCTGTATAATTTCTCAGATTTCTTTTTTGCCATTTGCTTGGATAAATGTGATTGTTTGCTATTTGTGATAGTCTTTTGTATAACTAGCACCTGATGGGAAGGAGTCAATCCTGTGCATATAAGCCTGGGGTAAATCTCCTCCTCTAAGGTGTAGGGACAAGCGAAGTGATTTTTGCTCTAAACTTACAACTCTTGTTCCTAGACTAGTAATATTAATGGGCACTGGCCCTTGGTGGGAGTTGGAGGGGGAAGGGTGCAATTTAAAAGTTTTCAGAGATTATGGTATCCCCATTATTTGCAGCCATATAGTATCACCAGAAGAACATCAAGCCTGCCTCTAGATTCCTTTAATGCTATTGTCACTAATAAAGTCTTTCCCTCCTTCTTAGAGGTTAATAAAAATGACAGTAAAACAATGGGTAGTCTCTTCCTTGCTTCTAAAGCCACACCCTTGTGGAGAGTGTAATAGGTAACTGGGAACCCTGGATTAGCTTATGTTTAGATAGCCTTTTCTCAGTGAGTACACACTACTCCCCTCATTTAATGTTTCTTTTACTCCTTAGAAACCTTGTTTGGCACTAGAAATTATACAGATTGTTCAGCAATAGAAGATAATTGCTAAATCTTAGATTGCTGAAAATTTCTTCTCTCGTAAAGCAGAAGGAATGAACCACCCTCCCTCCCTCCAGCTGTTCTGGATTTAATTCTGACCAAAAAGGAAGACGTGGTTTGTTGAAGTGAAAGCCACAGGAACCTTGGGAGAAACTGACCTGCTCATCTTTGCGCTCATAGTCTTAAAGGAAGGAAATGCTGAGTGAAGTCAGATGTGTCCCTTGGGCTTTGGGAGGGAATTTTTTTTTTCTGTTAATTACAAAGAGAGAAGAAAACTGTCCAGAAAGGGGGCAGGAAGAGAAGAATTGCTGAGTACAAAGGCCACTTGGTGGTAATGGTCTGTAACTCTCCAGAGCCTGTCATACAATAGCATTAGATTTCCCTTGGTCTCAGAAGGCTTCTGTGGGGAAATACCTTGGGTAGCCTTCTTTTGTGAAGGAAAAGGACAACCACCAAGAGACTGGGCTTCCTTCTGTAATTCAAATCAGTCCTATTTTAGCCCCTTTTCTATTCAACAATCGGACACTGTCACTTAGTATCCTGTTGTCCCCCACAGAGGGTCGAAAAATAGAGATGGGTAAGTATACAAGGGGAAGCCCTTCTTCTCCAAAGGCAGGGAGAATGAATGCTAACCAGCCAGACAGAAATAACTAAATAGAATTGTGTAAGGTCAAGAAGAAAAAAAGAGAGAGGGGGGGGGGAGGGAGAGAGAGAGAGGGAGAGGGAAGAGAGAGAGAGAGAGAGAGAGAGAGAGAGAGAGAGAGAGAGAGAGAGAGGGGAGGGGAGGGGAGAGAGGGAGAGAGAGAGGGAGGGAGGGAGGGAGGGAGGGAGAGAGGAGAGAGAGAGAGAGAGGGAGAGAAAGAGGGGGGGTGGTGGGGAGAGAGAACAGCACTCAGATTTTTTTAAAAAAACGTCCAACGACTAGCCAAAGAAAGGTAGGTCCAAGCTCAATTTGCAGAGAATGCTGATGGCCTTTCTGTGACTAGATGGTTAACTAGGGCAATGTGACCAGAGCTGTGTCCCAGAGTGACAAAATCTAGCGGGTGTCATTGACACTATCCTAGATGCTCTCCTTTCCCCTAGAAGCTGTACTTTCTGGTCTCTGGAAAGCTCTATCACCCACCTCCCTGTCAAAAGTTCTTCATTTGGCCATGTGGGAACTATGTGGTACATCAAGGTGTGCTTTCCTCTTCATGGTCACACCCCAGATAATCTTCCTCCTCTACTCCCCACCATCCTGCCCCACCTTTTATCTTGCTCTAGCTTTTCCCTATGAAGAGAAATTTCTACTTATATCTCTGTCTGTGATACTTAAACAACATATGTACGCATGTATCTGGTGGAGGATGGTGCTGCACCTGTTTGTTCTCCTGTTATATTATCCTTAAATTCTTTAGAAAATCTCCACAGATGAAGCTATGAGCTGATCCAGTCATTCTAAGGAGCAGTGTGGCACTTGGTCCAAAGGGCTGAAAGCTGGGCATACCCTTTGACCCAGCAATACCACTACTCAGTCTGTATCCTGAAGAGATAAAAAATTCGGAAAATAACCAATTTGTACAAAAATATTCATAGCAGCTTTTTTGTGGTGGCTAAGAACTGGAAATCAAAAGGATGCCCATCAATTGGGGAATGGCTAAACAAGATGTGGTATATGATTGTGATGGAATATTATTGTACTGTAAGAAATGACAGAAAGGATAATTTAAGAAAAACCTGGAAAGATTTACAGAACTGATGCATGGTGAAGGAAGCAGAACCAGGAGAATGTTGAATACAGTTAACAGCAATATTGTTAAATGGAGAACTGTGAAGGACTTGACTATTCTCTGCAGTGCAATGATCCAAGATAATCCCAAAGAACTAAGGATGAAGTATACTATCTGCCCTGCCTCTAGAGAAAGTACTGGTATTGATTCGATACAGGTAGAAGCATGCTATTTCTCACTTTTTTTCATTTTTTTCTTTTATTCTAGTCTTCTTGTACAAAATGAATAATATGGAAATGTTTTATACAATTGACATGTATAACCTATATCTGATTGCTTACTACCTTAGAGAGGGACGAGGGGAGGAAAGGTTAGAATTTGGAACTCAAAACTTTAAATAAAGATGTTGAAAAAAATAAAACATAAAATCATTTTTAAAAAAGAAAAGGAAGAAAGAAAGAACTGTGACTGACAGCTATTCTCAGCAAAACAATAATCCAAGACAATCCCAAAGGACTCTTGATGCTCCCTGCCTCCAGAGAAAGAATTGCACTCTGAATACAGACCAAAGCATAGTTGTCTCTTTCTTTCTCTTCACTTCTTTCTTTCTTTCTTCCTTCCTTCCTTTCTTTCTTTCTTCCTTCCTTCCTTTCTTTCTTCCTTCCTTCCTTTCTTCCTTCCTTCCTTCCTTTCTTTCTTTCTTTCTTTCTTTCTTCCTTCCTTTCTTTCTTCCTTTCTTTCTTTCTTTCTTTTTTCTTTCTTCTTTCCTTCCTTCCTTTCAAGTTTTCTTGCACAAAATAACTATTATGGAAATGTTTTACATGATTGTGCATGTATAACCTGTATCAGATTGTTTACCATCTCAGGGAGGGGGGAGGAGGAAAAGATAGAATTTGAAAATTAAGGCTTAAAAATAGTAATGAATCTTAAACATTGTTTTTTACATGTAATTGGGGGGGGAATGAAATATTATTTTTAAAAGAAAGAAAGAAATCTTCCACAGACTGTGTATAAGATTTAGGGGAGACAGAAGAGAGATCCGTTGGCTAAGAGACTGTTCAATTTGCAATGATCAAAGGAAGGGGTCTAGTCCCAATCCATTGATTAGTAGTAAGTTTCTGGATTCATTTAGGAGAAGGGAATGAGATCAGAACCACCTAAGAATTGGTCCTAGACCTCAAAAGTCCAGTGCATCCATTGCACCTGCTGAGGAGCTTTGGTATCATGACTAGAAAACTATAAATAAACTCCTCCTTTTTTCCTTCCTCATGTAATGTTGCACAAACTTGAACATTTGAGGATTCTCTTCATTGGTGGAAAGAATGATTACTCAGCACTTGATGGCTTCAAGAGGGGCAGAGTTGTGGAAAACTCAGAAGAGTTCTCTTGCTTCTGGATTCCAACTCTGAGAGAGGACACATGTAGGACCAGGTCCTCTTCAGAGAGAAGCCACTGAGGAGAGAGATAGACTTTTGGAAAAGGCAACATGTAGAGATGTAGAGGAATCAGAGCCTCAAGTGTATTTCTTTTTCAGTTTGCCCTACTAGAGACATTGAGGAATTTCCCTTTGAGTGAAATCAAGTGCGCTCTCTCTCTCTCTCTCTCTCTCTCTCTCTCTCTCTCTCTCTCTCTCTCTCTCTCTCTCTCTCTCTCTCATTTTCTCTCTCTCCTTTCCCTCTTTCTTTCCTTCTCCTTTTCTCTGTCTGCTATTTGAGATATCTCGCTCTGAGTTGGAAGTTCATTCTGAGCATTTTCTGGTATATTCTAATCTGTGTAATTTCTCTGTTTTTATTTGCCGTCAATTGAAAAATGGATTCATTCATTATTCAATATTTGTGATGGTCTATGTAGAGTGGGTGTATTGCCCATGTATGTTATATGTATATGTCCAATGTCTAAATGAAGCTCGAAGGAAAATGTATCTCTGAAAACTCACCACCCCTCTCCGAGGAGACTTTGATTCCTACTTGAAGGGGAGCCATGAGGTTGGTCCAGTCTGCTCCTCTCAGAGAGGGGATATATATATTATATTACATTATATTATATTTATTATATTATATCTATTTTCCCTCCTAAATATTTCTAGTCTAGTAAAAATTATTTTTAGTTTTGTGCCACTTTCCTCATCATTATCCTTTAATGGGAAAGAAGTACTCCCAGTGCTATCCAAAGAACTTACTGCATTTCCACAAGTTGTTATTATGCAAAAAAAAAATCACAAATAATTGAGTAATAAATAAATATATCAATCCAAGCTGGTAACCAACAGAAAGAAGAGAAGAGAAATAAAAATAATCATTATTAGGAAAGGGTGGCCTTCTGGGTCACATAATCAACAAGATAAAAGACTAAATTTTTTTTTCAGTCTTCACTAATTCTCAAAAATTCCCTAAAAGAAGAATTATATCCCATGGAAAGAAGAATTACAACCTCTCCACAGGAAAACACACCAAGAAGCACAACAAGGCAATTGCTTTATGAATTACAGCGGAGAATGCTAATCCCTAATCGGCTTACTCAGCACCTCTTGCACCAGCAATACCCACAGTCTGGCAGGGTACACAACCTGACCCGTGTATTCTGGTATCCACCCTGCAATTTTCCTGCTTCTGCTACAGGATTCGCTGGCACACCCTGCCTTTGCCCTCATCTCTTCCATTCTATGGAAATAAACAGCAGATCTCAACTCTTCCCAATCACTTGTAGAGGAGGAAAAGAAGGTGTAGGAGTGCAAGAGCGGGTACAGCCTAGGGAGGCAGCACTCAGTTAAAAAAAAAAGTAAAGAGCAGAAGGAACTGGGGCAGGGAGCTAACATGCATGTGGGCAGCGCCAGGACTGAAGGAAAGGAACAGGCATCCAGCTGGGGTTACTTGGGGCTGGGAGTGAAGTCAGTGAAAAGTAAATTCTCCAATGTAAGAGGAGGCTGAGAGAGGGCTTTGAGGTCTAGCCCCACCCAGGGCATCTGACATCAAAGGAGGAATCAGAAAGTAAGAAATAGAATAATAAAAGAAAAAAAGACTAAAATCACCAAGGATCTCAGGAGAAAAAAACTCAATTAAAAGCCTTAAGGAAAAGCAAATCAAACAACAAGAAGATGTTAAAAAAGATGATATCTAAATGATATCTACAAAGATATCTAAATGACTCCAAATAAATACTGCAGAAAAAAAAATAAATTAAATGAAAACCTAATGGTCTCATACAGGACCCTGTGGATTTCCAAGAAAGCATGGAACTGCATCCAGATGTTTTCAAATGTTTCAAAATAGAATAGAATCTTGAAAGAGTTTAAAGAAAACAAATGGTAAAAAATAATTGGAAGAATAGAAAACCTGAATCCATGGTGATGGATCTCTCCAAAGAAATAAAAGAGAGAATAATTGGTTGGAAATACAAATATGCTGAAGTAAAGGACAATCTGTAAGAAGAAAAGCAAAAAAAAATCCAAAAACCATTAATATTAAAAGAACACATGATATTTATACAAGAAAGTCACATTGATCTTGAAGACAGGATATGTAGATTCAGCTTAAGGTAGGTATAGGCCTCCCAGAAAAAAATGACAAGTCAAAAAACCTAATCACTATAATGTAAGAAATAATAAAAGAAAACTCCCCAGAACTTGTGAATATAAAACAAAATACTAACTGAAAGAATTCACATATCACCTCTAGAAAAAGAAAACTTCAAAACAGAGTGATTGAAGTTAACTCTTCTAATAACAAATAATAAATTCTGCAAGCAACCAGGAAACTTTGATAAAAGAAAGGGAAAGGACATTTCTCTAATTTTTTCAATAAATAATATTTAATGAGCTGGGGCATGGGTTTGACTCAACAGATAGATTAATAAGATGTTGCAATTTTTTCAATTAGAAATAAAAGTTCAAACACACTCCTAGATTATATTAAGTCAGTAGTGTTACCAACGGCAATCTGTAGGCCCACAACACCCATGAGTACAGCCCAAACCAGACTAAAATGTAATTGGCAAATATTTAACAAAATAAATAAAATGCAGCAACAAACATAGATAATGTTAATATGTTGTTGTCTAAGTCTAATGTGTCACCCACAGGGATCCTTATGTCCAGTTCAGTGGTCCATTTCTATCTGAGTTTGACACCACTGTCCTGTATCTTGGCATAAGATTAAATAGGCGAATAACTCAAGTAGTCGGCTGAGAGGCAATCTAAAAAATGTAGTGTATTATCCATGTAATACTATTATGATAGTTTACAGACAAACTCTACTTTCTGTTATCCTATTGGAGATCTATGTGACTTTGTATAGTACTAGACCAATTATGACCTACTGAGAAATCATCATCTTTGAAGTTGTTGGCTTCTCTTTTTTCCTATCATAATCTTTCTGATCCTAAAATAAAAGCAATAACTTCATACATTTAGTGTAGAACAAACTTTGTGATAGTCATATATTCATATTTACTATGTTGATTTTTATATATTTACTCATATAAATATATATATTTAATGTATACACATTTAAGCTTATATATACATAGAACTAACTTTTTGATAATCATATATACATATTTAAGGCAGAAATATAGCCAGGCAGGAGAACGACAATAACCCTGACTCTGGGCTTAGTTTTGTGCCTGTATCTTTTCCCCTCTTCTATGCTTTGGATTCCACTGGAGAACAAACAAGTTTTGGAGTTGAAAAACTGAGAGATCCTAGACCAAACAGCTTGTGATAATTTGCTGAAAGAGTTGCCTAGATATAGTTTGGCCATCAGAAATTAAATAGAAAATTACATGAGATTTCTTATCAAAAATGAGAGATGACTGAGATCTCTTTCTGGAGAGAAAATGCCCGTTCTAGACAAGGGTCAGAGAAGCAGACAAGTCTCCTTAAAAGAAAAAAAGCTAGGAGGGACTTTTTCTCTAACCTGGTAACTAGGTGTAATAAGGTTGCCTTTTCTAGGGGGAAAAACTGGCAGATAAAAGCTCTGGGCTTTAAGTTAAAAGAGTGACAGCAAAGCACATGTACACATTCCTAAGAGGATGAGATAGCACCCTAGCTAAGAACTCCGGATGAAATCAGTAATGGGAAGTTCAGCAGCAACATCTTCAATGGAGCCACACCAATCAGTAGCGAGCCTGGTGCCAACAGAGCAGTATCCAGCAGCAGTCACACCAGAGTAGAAGGGAAAAATACTTGGCAGAGACAGACAGATCACCAGGAAGGAAAGACCCTAGAAGGAGTGGATCTGAAACATCAACAGAAGATATAGGCAGACTTCAGGCGTGGTAAGTGGGAATTGCCCATGCATGCAGATGCTTTGTTCTCATATGCTCATTCTGTGTACATTCACACATATGCCTTCACTATGCATCCCTATTGTCCCTATTCTTCCCACCAATGGTGTGTGTATTTGTGGGAGAATGTACGCCAGGTTTATGGAGAGAATTTTTATTACTACTTTTCTTACTATGAATATTTCTTTAAATGCTTTTGTTTTGAATGATTTCCTTTGGCTCACTGGTAAAGGCAAGCAGTTGGGAGGGTGGGTTATCGTGGGGTTTTGAGTGGAAAATGGACAGAACACCTTGCACCCAGGGAAACATCCAATGTGATTTGGGGTCTATCTCCAGTTGCTTTTTTCCCCAGAACTCAGTTATAATGCCTTGCACATAATAGTTGATTAATAAAAGCTGGTCATATGACAATGGATTAAGAAAGATAAGAAATTCAATGATTTGAATAAGATGCAAGAACTGAGTGTATACCATAAACCCATAGAAGAAATTGTGTGGAATTCATTTGAAAAAACCCCTTTGTTGTCCCCACCTCTGCACTACTCCTCCATTACTTTCAAATAAAACATGAAAGGTAATGTAAAAAGTCAATCCAGCCTCAGGACTTACTAGTTGTGTGATCTTGTTCAAGTCACTTAACCTTTGCCTCAGTTTCCTCAACCATAAAATGGGAGTAATTATAGCATCTACTCTCCAGGATTGCTGTGAGGACCAAATAAGATAATATTTTTTAAAAAAAACTTAGCATAGTACGTAGTACAGAATAGGGGTTATATTAATGCTAGCTGTTATTATTAATTATTGTGGAAAGAGCAGTATGGGGTGAAGATTGGTTTAGAAAACCTGGTTTTGAATCATAGATTTGCCCCTAACACATTGTATAACCTTGGGGAAGCCTCTGGGTTTCAGTTTCCTTATCTAATCTATGATTTCAATTGTTTCTATTTATCAAAACTTAGTTTGACTGAATTGAACCATTTTTAAAAACAGCTAGTAAGAATATTTACAAAATACTAAGGAAGGTTAGTTCTGGAATTTCTGAGAAGTTCAGACATAGTATTTCTCCCTCCCTGCCTCTCCCTTCAATCTCAACATGATCAATTCTACTAGGCTTATGGTACCTAGATAGTGGGGATGTGGTCTCTTTATTTATGCATTAGGGATATACATAGAAAAGCTGTCACCAAAGGAGCTTGTCCTACCCTAGGCAGGAAACTCGGTCAATGAAAGGATGACAACCTCCACTCAATTGCAGCCGAGCAACAATCTCACAGAAAGGTAAACAAAACAAATGCATGCCCAAGCTGCAGGTGAATGGAAGTGTTCTCACTGCCAACCGGATGGCCCAGCCCCTGTAGCTTCCTAAGTGCTGTTTCCTGCAGGAAATCAGGGGAGGGAAAGTGAAGAGAGAGGTGGGGGGCACACCTTGCTGTGAACTCCAGGGTGTTGCCTCTAGGAATCTAGTCACAATGGGCCACTAATGACCTCAAAGCCCCACCTGCTCTCCAATGATGGACAAGCATCCTGCTAGTTCTTCAGTTATGGCAGAGAGCCAAAGACCCTGGAAGAGGACAGCCTTAGCACACCTCACCAACTCAAGAATCATAGCTTTAGAGCTGGCAGAGAATTAGGAAATCATCTAATCCAATCTCCTCATTTTACAGATGAGGAAACTGAGGCCCAGTAATCTAACAAAATTGTCTAAGGTCACACTGATAGTAAGTAGCAGAGTTGAGATTCAAAGCTAAGTCCCCTCCAAAGACAATTGTGTAATAAAGGAAAGACCACAGGATTTGGAGTCAAAATACCCAGGTTTCAGTCCTGACTAATACTTACTGACTTTGGGGTAGTGACTTCAACCTTTCTAGATCTCAGTTTCTTTAGCCAAAAAACAAGGTGGTTCCCCATGAGGCATTAACAAACATCCTTGGGGCATATGCTCAGTTGTGGGATGGCTGGATCATAGCATGTTTGGGTTAGTAATTCCCCTCCATAATTTCAAATTGTTTCTCAGAAGGGTTGAACCAAATAACAGTTCTATCAACCAAGTATTAGCGTGCCTGTCTTCCTATAAAACTACCAACATTGGCCATTTCTGTCTTTTATCATCTTTGCGGCAACCTCTTTCTTTAGCAATCTTTAAAACTAGCTACACACCCAGATGTCTGAAGTAGTCTGAAAGTAGACCTGGCAGTGAAAAATAGATCCCTTGACTTGACAGAATAGTGATGAATTATAGGTGTAGGTTCAGGAATTCACCATTTGACCCAGCAATGTCTTGGTTTGTATTGGTTAACTGTGTTTCTTTGTTAATAACTGTGCTTCTTTGTTATAAAGGACAGTTGCAGGTGAATATGAAGGATCATTGGGAAGAGACAATGATGTAAAGAAATATGTATCAATTAAACTTTTTTTTAAAGAAGAAAGTAGTAGAAGTAAGGATGAACTAAATGGAATAGAGAAATCTATTCCAGTTCTAGAAATCTGTGAAAGTCACTGCACCAAAATTATTTCACTTGCTACCCTGGATTCAGATTTATAAACAAAATTCTTCAGAACGAACTTTGCTTAGATAGTGCTGCCCCCTCCTGTTCATCTTAGAAAATAGAACTGAGATCTCCAGCTTAGCATTGTTTTCTGTGTGAAGGATATTTCTAAAGAATTAGTGAATGACAAGAATTTTTGTATGTCACATTATGCCCATTCAAAGACTTCTATTATAATTTTGGAAGTATACTTTTACAAGAAAAATGCTTAATCCAAGTCCAAACGTAATAACCAGTTCAGAGGACCAACACAGTGAAGTGCGGAGAGGTTCATCTGTAAGGATCTGGGGCTGCAAAGACAAAGACAGAAACAGCCAATGCTGGAGGAGCTACAGGAAAAGAAGTGCACTAAAACTTTGTTGGTAGAACTGTGATTCAGTCCAAATCTTTGGGAAATAGCTTGGAATTATAGAGGGTAAGTACGGTAGCTAAACTGACCCAGCAATTCAGCCTTTCAAGACAACTCCATACACTGAATGGGTTCGATGATACTGCAGTACTCCAAAAAGTCAATGATTTCAACAGAGCCTAGTCCTTCAAACAGGAATTAAAACATGCATTCAAAGGAACCAGGAATCTCACCTCCATGCAGTGCCCTCCTAGCAACGTGTGTGAGGGAAAAATAGAATGGAAGGGGGAAAGGTCCAACAGCAGTAGGTCCCATGTGCATGCTAAATGTTTCGTAGCATGTATGTGACCTGAGACTGCAAAATAAGCAGTTTCTGGGAATGGGTCTCTTCCATTGCTATTTTTGGCTATTCTGCATAATCAAATGATGTACCAAAAAGGTTTCCTCTGCTTGAATGAAAGGGAAAGAAGCAGAGAAGAGGAAACTTTAGGAGAGTTTTACAGTAAAGCTGGACTCTCAGGCATCTGAGTTTAAGTCACACTGATTAATGTATAAGTATATCATGTAGCTCAACAAATGTTTTCATGCCTTTTTCTTGTTCACACACCATGGCAAGCCTCAGGACAAAGGCTGCTGCCAGAGGACTGACTGTTAGGACAATGCAAAGGGCTGCTGCGCCTCTCGGAAAGACAGAGTAGGGAGCCACGTTTGCCTTGTGTATGTTTCTACTTCCCTTTCTGTGTCCTTCTCTCTTCTCCAAATGAAAGTAATTCACAGGAAAGTATGAATAATCAAAGAGGGTCTTGATTTTCATGCTCTCCAACTATTTTGAAAACTGTTGATCACCTCCTTTAAAAAAAAAAAACAAACATAGAACAATGGAAAGATCCATGCTTTGTAGTCAGAGAACCTGGGTTCCAGTTCAATCCTCTGACACTTACTACCTATACATGTTCGGCTAGTCACCTCTCAGCCTCAATGTCCTTATCCATAATATGAAAAGATTCGATTAGATGGTCCCTAGAGTCCCTTCAAGTATAAATCTATGATCCAATAATACTGCCTTGGATTGCAATCTAGTCCAACATGCATTTGTTAAAGACCTACCATATGCAAGGTGCTGAGGAAGGTACAAAGAGGAAAAGGGAAATACTCTTTGACTTTAAAAACTTGGGGGAAAAGCACGACATGGAAATACGTAATCCTAGATATTTTACTTTTATTCAGATAATGTTTAAACTATACAAATTTACAAGTATTGTTATGGTATAATCATTCATTTCAGAATTTTCTGATGCATACATATCTAATGGTAAAACAGAAGGTTAAAATATATACATATAAACAATATCCAAATATTTTTAAATGAGCAAAAAATAGTAACTTATAGACTAGTTCTTTATAAAATAAAACTAGTAATTACTTCTCAATTTAAATAAGGATAAAATCATTTTTATATCTAATATATATTTATTATTTATATTGTCTCACCTCATATTTATCTCTGTATACATACACGTGTCTCCACATATACGTATACGTGTATGTATATATATGCTTGTATATGTGCATGCATACATAGGTATATACGTGTGTATACCCTTCCATATAACTGAGTCCCAAGGACCACCATTTTCCTTAAGAGATTTACATACTTGGGGTTGATTTTCAGTTTTGAAAATATAAATCACTAGCCCAGTACTAGTCTTCTGTAGCCCTGATTATCCCTACTTCTGTACACTCTGCAGCATTCTCGAGTCAGATGCTGACACACTAATTTGATATTTTTCAACTGTCTGCTCTGGCTGATTAAAAGACGGAATATCTATTTTCAAAAGGTGTAGTGATGTCAGTTACAGTCGGAGTATAGTTCTTATAATTGAGAATTACGAAGTCCTGGCAAAGAGCCTCTTCCAACCCTGGAACAGTCAAATTGACTGGAACCTCAGTAGTTTCCAGCACTTTGATCGTCTCACTAGTTCATTTAAAATGGCATCGTGTCATTGGGTAACAGCTCCACTCAAACATGACTAAAGCCACGTGGGAGTGCCTCATGTGCTGCACCAAGCTGACAACAGTGCTTGTCTCCAGAGCCAAACCTCCTGACCCTATTTAATGAGGCACTGTCTGATCTGGTTCTATGAATAAAATGCCAGTCTGTGAACTGGATAAAGGAGCCCTCCCTCATTAAAAAGCTGGAGTCTAAATCTATAAAGGTGACTGAAAGCACCTTACCCTGGTGAAGCCTGCAAACTAACCATCGTTGGTCACACTCTCTAAGTGCCTGATTTAATGTTCTCTCCACCTCTGCTGGGACCAAAGGGTTACACTCTTCTAGCTCCTGTTCTACTGGTCTGATCATTTATTCTCTGCTTCCTTTGACAGATTCTCTTCCTCTTGCCCTTAGAATGGGATTCCCCCAAGATTCTGTACTCGGTCCTCTTCTTTTCTGTGTCTGCATTCTCTCCCTTGGCAATCTCATCAAACCCCACGAATTCAATTACTCTCTTAATGGAGATAACTTCCAATCTTCTGTCTCAAACGCTAATCTTTCCCTCAACTCCAATTCCAAATTTTCTGCATCCTGACTAATAAGTTCATGTGAATGTCCTTGTGTTCAATACACCAAACTCAATACATCTAACTAAACTCATTACCTTCTCTGTCCCTAAGCCACCTTTTGTTTTTTCTGACTTCTCTATCTCTGTTGATAGCACAGCCATCTGTCTTCTCAATTCACAGCTGAAACCTCAGAATTATTGTTACGTCTTCTCTCCCTCCCTATGACATCATTCTGTTATGTGGCACGAGAGTAGGATGGACAAGGGACAGTAATTATGGAAACCCCTGGAGGAGAAGAGTTCGGAAAGAGAAAATATGAATTATTACTCGAGACAGAGAATTAGAGGTCTTAGATTTAGAACCAAGAGATTTAATCTAACACTCTCATTTTATAAATGAAGACACTGAGACCCAGAGATTTGTCCAGGGTCACACCTTTGGGGGGCATCAGAGTTGGAATTCAAGTCTAGGTCTGCTGGCTTCAAAGTATTGTTGCTTGTTCTTTGTTTCTGAAGAAGACCAATGCCCTCATGGGGTGATGTCTTGGCTCGAGAGTGAATTGAATTTAAGTGAGACAGAGTTGTGCAAGTTGTCAGCTTTACTCTCTCTTCCAGAGACATCAAAGTCGAGTGGCATGACGCAAATCAGGATGACTGGTGATGGTCCAGGATTTAGCCTCTTCAATGTCTGACCAAACTCTAAGTGCTCCACAGCACCTGCTCCGACTGCCTTTATGGCTTTTGGGGCAAATTATTCTCATCTGCCCATTCTGCTAGGAGTGAAGGGAAGCTCTTCACATAATTGGGGCAGATATCTCTTTGACTCACAAATAAGTCAGTTACCCTCAACCTGGTTTAGCCTGTCTTGCCAGGGTGTGGTGCTACCCATGCTACAGCTTCTTGGAGCCACAGCTGAGAGTTGAATCCCAGATGCCTCTAAAGGTCAAGTCAGTTCATTACCAAAAGCTCTGTGGGATGACACATTCAAGGGGCTGATGCCCTATCTTCTCTCACCTCCATCCATTGGCCAAGGCCATCCCCCAAACCAGAAATAGACTCTCCCCACAACTCTGACTGGTCATATTCTTTTCCTCTTTCAAGACCAAACTCAGGTGCCAAGTTCTCCCTGATGTCACCTTCTCTGATCTCTTCTCTCAGAAGGGATTTCCATGCTCTTTAATTCTTAGGTCACTCTATTTGGACCACTTCTATGGACTTACATACCAGTTTGTATTAGATTTATTTGTGCACATGACTTAAGACCCCTTTTCAAATTGCAAAGTTTTTGAAAGCAACGACTGTGTCTCTGTGCCTAATTTTATCTTTGTATCCCCTGTATTGAACACAGTGCACATAGTAGGCACTTTGTGTTTTTTAAATTGAATATTAAGAGAGGAGTTTATTAATCAAACTGAATCTCCATTTTGTAGAATGTAAGCGAGGAGATATTTATGAAAAGAGAAGCTTTGAGTATTCCTGTAATTTGAGATTTGTTAATGGGACAATGGCAAAAAAAAACCAACAAAAACCCAAGGTCAAAAGCTCCCTTCCTTTTGCGGGGAAGACACCACTGCTTATTTAGTCTTTAAAGAAAGGAAGTTTCTTTCTAATTGTGTGACCTTACATACCAGTTTGTGTTAGATTTATTTGTGCACATGACTTAAGACCCCTTATCTTATTTAACTACTCTGGCCCTCAGACAACAAGATTGTCTCCAAGATTTTTAAAGTTCTAGAGATTCTCAAGAATCTAGAAGTTCTCAAGATTTTGAAGTTCAGTAGTCTCTGAATAGGAGTGAGGGACAGCCCCTAGATATCCTCCTACCTTCCTTTCTACCTCCTTTTCTCATTTCCTAGTACTCCCTCTTTTGCTCCCTTTCCCCATCCCTGACTGCCAGTAGTAGCTTATCACTGCATGATCATCCCTTCTTCCCTGCCCTGTCCTAACTACAGACAAGACTTCCAGTTACATGCTTTCGAGGTATATGAAATGTGAGGCATGACTGTCTTCCTGCTCCATCTGTCTACTCCACTACTGAGGGACTCCAGAAGTCTCTCTCAGGGATTTCCAGACTGAAGCTCAGCTACAATTCAGTCTGTGAAGGCACGCCCTCTGCTCAGACAACACTTATCACCCACGGTCTTGAGAGAGCCTTATTTCCATCCTTCGGTTTTTGAAGAAGGTTTGACCCAGGGCTGTGTGGCCATATTGTGAATTCTACGTTCTCAGGCTTTGGCCATTTCCCGGCCACGTCATTGCTCACTGATAAAGGCATAAGCAGGATCCAGGAGAGTTCTTGATGTTTCCATCCATCTGATTTGATTGTTATATTTTACTGTCTAGAGAAAATACTTGAACTGATGAGTAAAGGGCCATTTTTATGTGACTCAAAGATTTAGTGGAATAAGCACTAGAATGAGAGTCAGTTGTTAGGGACCCCGGGAGTCTGAGCTCGATCTCTCGGGCCCACAGGCTTATCTGACCAGCAGAGGCCTGTGGGCCCTGGGGGAGTGTAGCTGTAACCAGTGACTGAGGCGGGAGACAAGATAGTAAGAACTCCGTTTATTCAAGCAGTGAGCGGTGCTTTTATCTCTTTTCTGACACCAGTGCCCTAAGTGAACCTGTCAGCTAGTAGTTTGCCCTTATATGGAAGTAATTTACCTTAAACCAGGAGTGCCCAGGGTGGACACGTAGCCCCTAGAAAGAAAAACATTTTTGGGCTTCTTTGTTCTCAGAAAAGCCCGGCAAAATAGCCTTGAGCAAAACAGGGGCGGAACCCTTCCTCCCAGCGCCATCTTGTTCATGCCTTACCAGTCTTCCCTCAGTTTACCTGAGTTGTGACTAGTGAATGCTGTCCAAGAGGCTGGGGGTTGGCAATTCCCTTACAGTCAGTGATCCATATCCTAATTCTGCTCCTAAGGCCTTATAAGTCTTGGATAAGTCACTGGACCTCTCTGCCTCAGTTTCCTCAACTACAAAATGAAAGGTTAGACTAGATCTCCAGCTCTCATATCCAGATTCAAGATCAATTCCCTTATTAGGAGAATTATTCAGGCATAGCTATATCTTCTTTCAGAAGGAATGGGAAAAGGGGATGCATCTTTTCTTTAACTACAAAGGCCCTGCCCATTCTTCCTCAGGGAGGAGCAGACTATAATGTGGTTTGTATTACCGCTATATTACTGTCAAGATGCCTCCACGAGGGTCAATTATCTGTGTAGAAAACTCATATGGTAACTTCTAATAAAAATAATTTCTTTAGAACATTCCCTTATTCCAAATAACTTCACAACTTCATGGAATTTCAGAGTTCAGTTTTTACTCAGAACAGAAATCCCCTTTTAAAATATCTCTAATTTCCTTCAAATTATCCCTATATTACAAATTTCCTTGCCATCCTGGTCATCATCCTCCCTCTGTATTCAATGACCTTCCTGAATATAGTGCTCAGAACTGACCATCATACTTTGCACATGGCCTGACCAAGATCAGGAGGGTTGAAGATTGTCTGGTGGTCCTCTCTCTTTTCTCTTATTCTGCTGCGGTGACGTTGTTACATGGAAGAAAGGAATGAATGACCTTCATTGAACCAAGGAGACTTTAAAGTTTAAAGTTCCCTTTGGGGAACTTTAAAGTGTTGAACTACAGGGTAGCAAAATACATGTCACTGGAGTTGTGAAAATGGGTACTATCACCTCCTTTGTTCCAGACATTATAATATTATAGAGACCAAAGATCTCCTCCCTTTTGGCTGATGCCTTACATAACTCATTTATATAGAGCTTACATGTCACTAAAAGCCCAGAGCATTTACACACAGACTGCCCTCTTGCCACATCTCCCTCAGTCTATATTTGCATCATTGATTTTTTAAGCCTGTGTCAGTATTTACATTTATACCTGTTATTTTCGTCTTTAGTCAGTTAAAAGGACTTAGTGTGCATCAAGAGCCAGGGAAAGATAATTTGTCTCAACTATTCTTGTGAACCTTGGCCCATCTTTCTTTTCTGACTTTATGCTGCTTTGTGACTAGGACCTCTTAATTTTCAAGGCTTCATTCTTGCTCATTTCACTTTGTTCTAGGAATACTTTCCTGATATCAACAATGGTGCACCTGCTTGCTTGTGTAATATAGCAATTTCCCCTCTGCTACCCTGCTAAGGAATCAGACTCCCTGGTGAGATACATTGGCATAAACACATTCCTCCATCATTATTACTAGCTCAGGGCCAGGTCCCTGCTGCCCAGACTTGGCTGGTACTCCTGGCATCTGAAAATCATATGGGCTAGAAGCATGCCTATTAGCATTCTACCTTGTACCTACTAGTATTCTACTTTGAAGTACAATAGTTATTGTCTACTATTAATTACGTTGAGACAACCCAATCAATTAACTTCTTTGCATTTGGAATTTTAGATCTAATCTACAAATCTTGACCAAAATGCATATATGACAAGTATGTGCAATGAAGGCAACAGGTATTTATAACCCCTTTCTAACAATCACATGGATTTTTAAAAGCTTAGTACCAGATGCTCCAAAGCCCCAAAACTGAGACTGTGATTAATCTAGAAATTCACAGTCCTAAAGCTGTTGTCTTCAGAAATGGAGTCATAAGGGGAAACTAGGTGGCACAGTGGATAGAGGACCTGAGTTCAAATCCAGCCTCAGACACTTACTAGCTTGGGCAAGTCCCTCAACCCTGATTGCCTCCTCAAATACCAACAATCACAGAAATGGAGTCATGTAGTATAAAGCTTACTGGACTGCTAGTCAGCAAAGCTTCAAGTTAAAATCCTACCTATTAATCTTACTGTGTGACCCTTGGTCAGTTCCTTACCTCTCTTAGTTTCTTCCATCTATATAATGGGGAATCATCCAACATTTACCTCATAGGGCTGTTACAAGGAAAATGTTCTGCAAATTCCAAATTATAATAAATTTGAGATATTACAGTTATTGAAAGAAAGAGTCGCTTTTAAAGGACCTGGGAGAAAAGGATGCTATTACTAAATATTTCTAAATGAGCATCTGTTTTTCTTATACATATTGACTCCAAGTCTCATGTGATTTTTAAAAAATATGGTCTGCGATTTCTTTGACATAGGGAACTTCCCTTGAGGAAAGGCCTTCTACAAAGAAGAATCAGTATCTTGTCTGGAACAGAGAGTCACCTGGGTCACAGAAAGGTTAAGAAATGTGTCCATGGTTGTACAGCTAGCCAGTCAGTTATTGATACTATTGTTTCTAGATCTAGTGGGTTGGGAAGGGCATAGTTTAGAGAACCAGATGGAGGAATTCACAGTCATATGTCAGGAATTACATCATGATGGCAGGTTCTGGGTTCACATAAATGCCAATTCTTTAAGAATAAAAGCCCCACCATTCCAGTAGGTCAAAACAACTTGACAGCCTAATTATGTTGTTCAAATGCAAAATGTACACTTGCCAAAAAGACCATATCTTGTAGAAGTCACACAGGGCAAATGTTCACATGGTGGTCAGAAGAAGCGATACAAGGACACTGTTAAGAACTTTGGAATTGATTGTATGACATGGAAAACACTGACACAGGACTGCTCATCTGGTGTACGTACCCACATCAGAGTAGGTTCTGTACTTCATGAGCAAAGCAGAATTGTAGCTCAAAATAAATACAAGAAGTGTAAATTTAGGGAATCCTCCACAAATGTTCACATGGACTATTTGTACTTGACTTGTGGTAGAACATTCTGACCTTATACTGGTCTGATTAGACACAGACATCCTGTAACTTGACTCTAGCATAGTGATGTCCTTTTGGTGCTCCTTGAGAATGAAGGAGAGCAGCCTATCTTCCTGGTCTTACTGTGGTCTATGACTAGTACTTTTTAATTCTTAGAACCATATTTTCACTGGGTTCTTGGCCCATTTCTCTGGTATGATGACTGAAAAAAAACAATGGCAGTGACCTACCTTATGAGCAACTGAACAGAACAATGTCTAGATGCCAATCTATGCAGAAAAGCTGAAGAATCCAAGGCACAATGATAGACTAGAACTGGCCTTAAAGCCTTGATAATGTTTTGTTTTACGCAATCCACCAGGAGAGAGGCAAGCTATTTCAAGGACAAAGTTGGACTCCTAGTTTTTTCATCTGTAAAATGGGGATGATGACCCCCTGCCTCGCCTCAGAGGATTCCCATATTATAGGGAGCAAATGAAAGGATGAATGTGAGAATGCCAATGTAAGGGACTTTTTATTATCAGTGGGTTGGCATCTGGGAGAGTTTGAATCTCATGAATGGGCTCTCTGTCTCAGAAACAAGTAATATATCATAGAAGGAAGAAATCTGCACTTTTTTTGCTATGGAATCAGAAAGAGCATGATGCAAATTTAATTCTACCTGCAATATACAACACGAGGAAACATTGCTTCTTTGTGATTCAACTGAGCTCACCGAGCCCCAGCAAAGAAATGAGACTTTTTCAGTGATTGCTGGGTGTCCCGGGCAACATCTCTAACCTAGTGAGTCATTGATACTAAGGTACAAGGACTCTTTCCTTCTAGAAGAGGCAAATCCAGATCAATGATAATTGCTATTCATTGAAACTAGTCCTGATGCTTACAGAGGATGCTATGGCAACAGGTAGCACTAAAAAACAGGAAAACTGTTGCTTAGCAACTGGAAACTTGCAGCACCTCTCAGAGAGCCAGTTCACTATCGTAGGAGGTATATATACAGACTGTAAGGGAAGGGAGTGCAGTGAATGCGCAGGAATCATAGCAGGAGGTCAAAAAGCAGTGTGGTCTAATGGAAAGTGCAATAAACTTATCCACAGGATAGATGGCATTTGAATCCTAGCTCTCATGCTTACTAACTGTATAACCCTGGGGAAGTTATATAATGTCTCTGAGTCTCAGTCTCCTTAGTGGCAAAATGGGGTTAATATGTCTGTTTTTTCTATCCAAAGGATTGTTGCAAGGAAAATGCTTGATAAAGCTTAATGTGCCCCATAACAATAACTGTGTAAGGTCAGCACATCTTATGGTTGTTCCCATGGTGGTTCACAAGCTTGAGAATTTTAGAAACGAAAAGAACTTGAACTGAAAAGATCAGTTTGCTTCAAGAAATCAAGAAAGATTTATTGAATCTACTCCCTATAAGCTACTGTGCTGGATGTTAGGCATTCCCAGACAAAAAAAGGGAAGCATTCCCTCTCCCAAGCCACACTCCTCCCAAAAAAGTTTACCTTCTATGGAAGGGATACAACATGTGCACAGATAAGTAAATACAAGGTAATTTGGGGAAGGAGAGAGAATCAAAAACTGGAAATGATCAATAAAAAATGACATACAACATGAGCCTTGAAGAAAGAGGATTCTGAGAGGTAGATATAAGGTGGAAAGTTAATTCCGGAAGGAGCTAGTGAATCAAGCTCTTGATCCAGAGTCAGGATAGACCCAAGTTCCAACCCTGCTCCAGAAATTTACTTACTGTGTGTTTCTGAGTAAAGCACTTAACCTCTGTCTACCTCAATTTCCTTGATTGTAAAATGGAGGGAATAATAGCACCTTCCTCACAGGGTTGTTGTAAAGTTCAAATATAAATGGTAATTATTATCAATATAATAATAATTGTTATTCTGTTGTAATAGAGGTAATCAACAGAGCCCTCCTAATCTCAGGCCATTTCTGATTGGTCACATGTGGGGTTCACTTCTGAAAGACTATGCACCTTGGCATGACACAGTGCTCCTTTGGTCCCAAGACAGCAGTAATGATGCCTAAGTTCAAGAGGACTGGCCACTGAGTTTGGATTAACTACCCAACAGAGAAAGACTGACCCACCAAAACCACTTTTAGATCTATTTCCCAAAGTGATCGGGGGGCTGGGGGGTAGGAGGGAGGAAGGGAGAGAGAAGGAAACGAGGATGTTCTAAAATATTTATAGCAACTCTTTTGGGGGTGGTAAAGAACTGGAAACTGACAGGATGTCCCTTAATTGGGGAATGGCTAAACAAGTTGTAGCATATAATTATGGTGGAATAATATTTTGCTATAAGAAATGATGAGCCAGCTGATTTTAGAAAAACATGGAAAGGCTTTTATGAAATAATGAAAAATGAAATGAGCAGAATCAAGAGAGCATTGTATGCAGTAACAGCTATATTGTTTGAAGAATAATTGTAAATGACCAAGTTATTCTGAGTATTATAAATACCCAAAGCAACTACAAAGGACCTATAAAGGAAGATGCTATCCACCTCTAGAGAAAGAACTGATAAGTGGAAGTTTGCATAATATGATTTTACGTATGTTTATAAATCTGTGCCAAATGGTGGCCTTCTAAAAATGTAATTGGGAAATATTTAACAAAATAAATAAAATACAATAAAAAATATTAAAATCAAATGCTGACTCTAGTATAGCATGGGGAGGGGGGAAAGGAGGCAGTTCAGAACTTAAATTGTAACCAGAAAAAATTAAATTAAATTTTTGAAAAGGAGAGACAGACTTCAGTTCTTGCTCCTTCCTTCCTTTCTCTAAAATGTGAGGCACAGAACTCTCTCATCCCCTTTTCTTCTTCTTCCAGGTTGGGACTATATGTTCAGCCCCTAGTCCTGGAGAGCAATTTTGGATGGAATGAAGGAATCCATATCAGTACGCTCACAGATAAGCAAATACAGGATACATACAAAATAAAGGTATCTTCAGTTCTAAAGCCTATAATCTTATAACACACTGAGATCTTTGGTTGGAAGAAGAGACTAGGAGGGCATCCCAAGACAGTCTTCCTGTATTTCAAAGGTATCATATGAACAAGGGATCTGATTTGGTTTCATTTGTTTACCTAGAGACCAGACAAGAAGCACTGGGTAAAAGTCACAGAAAGGCAAACTGTTGATTCCATATAAGGAAAAACTCCCTGACAATTAGAGCAATTCAGACATAGAATGAAAGACCTCCATAGGGAATGCCGTCCCCAGAGGCTTTTACCTGGAGGCAGGATGGTCATTGATCTGGTACATTGTTTAGGAAATTATTGAAATAGTTGGAACTTAACTAGATGCCTTTGAAGGTTCATCACAGCTCTGAGATTCTTTTATCAGGATTTCATTGACTCTTAGGATGGGAAGGGACCACTGAGGCATTTAGTCCATAGCCCAGATAATCTAGGAATGATCACTGTAACTTTTCTGATGGGAGAGAGGGCTGGTTCATCCATAGCCTCTGCCTCAACACTTCTAGCAACAGGGAGATGGTTTTGTGGTATAAAACCCAGTGTCACAATATTACCAAATTCTTATAATTTGGTCAAAAGAGACACACCAGTTCTAGCATATTTGGCCTCTGTAAGACTACTTCTAACCATAGCTTCGTCACCCTAATGACTCATCCATCACTAAGCAGACTTCCTCCTGAATAGAAGGTAGAAGACCCTTTGAGACAACTAGCCAGTAGAAGTCAGATGAAAAAAGTAATTACTGGACAGAAGCATCCATATTTGCAACATACTTCCAATTGTTGCCAGCAGATGGAGCTACTGTAACAGTTTTTCATCTACCACCATCATAATTTTTGGCTGACATGGGTTGTCCGAGCTTAGAAACCATCTAAGGTCATAGATGTGGAGCTGAAAGACATTTTAGAGACCATCTAGACCAGTCCCCTCATTTTAATGATAAGAAAACGTGGGCCCAGGGTGGTCAAGTTACATGGCCAGGGTCACAAGGGCCAGAAGTAGGATTTGTTGAGGCATCCTCCGACCCCCAAACCAGCACTCTCCCTTGAACCACTCTGCCCTTCCTCTCCCTCCCCATTTTGCAGAGGAGTAAACTAAGATCCTTACTGGAAGAAGCTTATTTTGTTCCTTGGTTTCAAATTTCGTGATCCTTCCCTTTCTTCTATCACATTCTTCCACTTTCTAGCCTCACCGCACACGTCAGGATTATAAAGAGTTAGATCTTTTCTTTTCCTTTGTTTTTGCAATAAGTGTTTTTTCCATTTAAAAAAAATGCAATGCTGTGGATGGGGAGAAGGGACTGTGGGAGGGCAGCACTGTGGCCAGAGGTTGGTTCCTTTCAGCATGCCAGGATCTAAGAACATGTGAGCAAAATCGGTTACCAGCTGGTGCTCTGGAGGTAACTGCCAAGCTCCCTGAGCCTCTCTAGCTCACAGAGCAGCTCTACCACTCCACTGGTGGTGACCATTTTCTACTCTACATAGGGTATGCATGCTTTTCTTTGTACCATCATACTCAGCACAGTGCCTGGCAAATAGTAATCACTTAAGACTTGTTGAATGCTTGAAATCTCTGATCCCAAGGAGCAGACAACAGGAACTACATCCATGTGCTATCTCATTGCCACATTTTCTGCTGTACACTCTCAGCCCTCTGCTCCTACAATCTCCTGAACTAGCTAAGTCTAGAAGGGAACATGCAGAGGAGTAAAGTTTCAATTTTTCCAAAGTCGGCAGAGGATGCATGAAACAGGGGACAAAGCATTGATGTAGGTTCAAGCCCTGGGTCTGTCATTTACAAGCTGTGTGACTTCTGGCCAGCAACTTCCCCATTCTGGAAATTAATTTATTCTTCTGTAAAATGAAGGGAAAGGATAGATTACGGGCATTGTGATTGAAGGGAAAGAGTACAGACTTTGGAGGCAGAGGAGAACAAGGGAGAATAGTGTTATGAAAACTTAAACAAAAGAGGATATCAAGGAGAAGAGGGTAATTGACAGTGTCAAACACTGCAGAGAAATGGAGGAAGATGAGGATTGAGAAAAGGCCAATAGATTTAGCTATTAAGAGATCACTAGTAAATTTTGAGAAATTTTCCATTGAATGGTGAGGTCAGAAGCCAGACTATTGGGAATTAAAAACAGTGGGAAGAGGAAAGGCATTTATTGTCAGCTGGCTTACTCAAAGAGTTTAGCCAGAAAAAGAGAGAAATACAGAATGATAGCAGGGAAGGACAGATCAAGTGAGTTTTTAAGCATGAGGGATATGTAAATCCATAGCTGCTATTAAATAAAAGATTAGTGAGTCAGGGTGAGATGAAGAAGAAATGAATAGTGGTGGTTAATAATTCTTTGCTAAGAAATCTTGAGGTAGCAATTTGTCATAATAGCAAGAAAATTCTTCTACCTTCTTGATGCTTGTAGCCAGAATTCAACAGAGAATTTAAGACTTAACAAACTGGATAGCCACTTCCTGGTTCTTTTGATTGCCTTGAACACAAATAACATTGCCTTAAGGACTCTAGATTATGAAGTATTATGCAAGAATCTCAAGACTTTGGGGCATAGTTATCATTTCATCATTGCTGAGAAACAAAGGCAAAGGCTTCAGAAGAGAAAAGAAGATGTTGGGAAGGAAATGGCTCATTAGGAAAATGCCATTGGAAAATGGGATGTGGACCATATTTTAAAATATAGTAATGACAGCCTTCTGGCCAGAGATGTACCATAAGAAGATTGGTAAGCAGCAGAGGCTTTGAGGGAGCATGTGCAATGGATAGAATACTGGATTTGTACTTAGAGAACTTGGTTCGAATCCCAGACATACTACTTACCATCTATGTCACTTCTCATCATTAGTAAAATGAGGGGGTTGGGCTAGATGGAATCTAAGATTCCTTCCATTACCAAATCTATCAAATAATTAATCACTTAGCTTGGTTGAGTTGATAGATTGGCCATTTACCAAGTGGAACCCAAGGAAAAAGGAAATAGAGGAAAAGGGAAAGGTCTGGAGTAACAGAGGGCCCAAGAAGGGCAATTTCATTTCAAGAAACATTTATGAACTTAATGCAGGCAGACCACTGTGCTAGGCTCTGGGAGAAATGAAAACTTATCTAAAGATAAAGGTCCTGTCTTCACAGATCTTAGTCTAGTAGGAGGAAAAGGCATATGGGAGAGGGGGGAGAAGGGCATACCTCTCCCCCAATAGAACAGATATACCCAGGGACAACTGTTAACTGAGTTAACAGAACAAAGACAGCTAGAGCTGCCCCCAAATTATTGGTTGTTCAGGATGCTTAAAAGTTTGGGCTCTGGCTAAAAGACCCATCTATCCTTCTGTGCCAGCCTGCAAAATTGCATCAGTCTTTCTGTTTTTTATCAGCTTCTCCTTTGCTCCTTTCTTCCAGCGTACAGGGGTGAGGAGGGAATACGTCCCCTCAAGAAGCTAACTGTGATGCCTTGAGGCAGAGGGGCATGTCAGAGATAGATATGCTTGCTTTTGAAGCCTGAGGGGTGGAGGAGAGAAATTCCTCAGAGGGCATTACTTGAAAGCAAGGAGTGTTTTAACTTTGTCTTTGTATTCTCAGTGTCTAGCTCAGTAACTGATACATTTGCTTCACAAATGTTTCCTGATGGCTCAATTCCCAACCCCAAAGATGGCCACAGTCAGGACATTACCAAAATTTCCTACAGAATCTCATAGCAGAAGAGCTCATATGCTTGCCACATCACCAGAGATTGAAGTTCATGAATAATATTTGAATGTCCTGTGTAGAGGAGAGGAGAATCTTAATTTACTGAATTGTCTCAGCCTTCTAGCCAGAGAAGGGAGATTTCTTGGGCTTTGGGAATAGTCTCGTAAGCAAGTTCAAGAGTTTGCAGACCCATCTCCTAGAGGTGTTCCTAAGTAGCATTTCCTATTAGGAAAAGAGGAGGGTTATCTGGTAGAAGGATCAGCCCCAGGGCTAATGCCATGATAAGAGAAAGAGCCAGAAATCAGGACATTGACAACTCCAGCTATTTATTATTACCTTGAGTATGGTCTAGGAATAATGACACCGGCTTTTCCATGGGAATTCTAAACCACACGGTGGCACTGTGAGTCTAGATGTCCCTAGGTGGAACTCAGCTGGTGAGACTTTATGAGAAATGTGCAGAGGTGGCCCCATCGATAATTCCTAGTTTGCTTCCCTTTCAAGGGGAGGTTATGAATTACAGTGAATGTTTTATAAGTTTCCTCTATCTATATAGACATAAGCTATGGTTTTTAGAATTATATCTACGGTTATAGGAAAGAGCCTGAGGTTTCCAGAGTAAATTGTGAGCAGGGACAAATGAGAAAAAAGAGAAAAAGATCCTTTGAGTTCAGATCACATCTAGTTCCTGTGGGAACCTGGGGGTGGGAAAGGAGGCAAGCCTTGGGTTACACACACACACACACACACACACACACACACACACACACATATGACAATAATACATAATAGTACAAGAATGTACACTCCTTACAGGTAAGGATTGCTTCATTTATTGCTTTCTTTCCAGAGCTTCAAACAGTAAAAACACTGTCTGACACAGTATCTGGCACTTAATAAATACTTATTCATTGCTTGATGATGCACGTATTAGCAAAGCTCTATATAAGGTCCAAGGGAAGAAACTGTTACCAATGGTAAGGATTAGGTTTGGGGCTCATAAAGGAGATGACATCTTAGTGGGGCTATGAGGGGTTCAATAGGACATACAAGGGGGAAGAAGGGTGTTCCAGGTTTATAAGGAATGCCAAGGACAAAGACATAGAGGCAGGAAAATATATAACATATTGGGGTATCTGGGGTCTGGGCGATGAGTTTGACTGAAGAATAGACCTCCTAAAGAAGAGTAATAAAATATAAAACTGGAGAGGAAAGATAATGTCAGATTGTGGAGGGTCTTGGATATTAGGCTCTACAGTGCTTATTGACTGGCTGAATGGAGACAGGCAAGTATGACACCCATTTTACAGATGAGGATATTGGAGCTCAGAAAGGTTCAAATGATTTGCCCATGGTCACAGGACTAGTAAGAGGCAGAACTAGAATTTGAACCTAGATATCCTGAGTCCAATATGCTTCCAACCATACAACATTAGCTCTCTGTTATTTTCCCTTTCTGTGGGGCATAAAGATACATCGAGATGTTCCTGAATCACAGATGGACAGATACCATGGTACCTCCCAAGAATAACATGGCCAGGGGCTCCCACATCTTCACTAGTAATATTTCTGCCATGTCTACAGCTGGTTCTTCCTCAGTGATACAGGGGACCTTTATGCTTCCCTCTCCCAGGAGCCAGACTCTTCACTTCCCTTTTTTTATACTGTTACTAAATCTGTTCAACTCAGGCTTTCTTTAGCTAATCCATAATGATATAGCTAACTGAAGAGGACATCCAAAAGAAGGAAATAACCCCTTCCCTTGTAGGCTCCCAGTACAGAAGTCAAATGGACAAATCCAGGTCTTTCTCCTTGTATGTGCTCTGTGTGCTGACTCGGATGGTTTGGCTCAGTGTATAACCTCAACCCTGTCAGCACTCTGGTCTGGGGGCATAACAGTTTCAAAACAAAATTGCTAGCTTCCTTAGTTTCTATCCCTTAAGGAGAGGAGGGTAACTTGTGCCTTTTAATTTTATACCTTCCCATCAAAATTCTAGTCACACAAAAGACCATCACAAATAGTGAACCCATTCATCCAAGCAGATAGAAATAGAAGTTATACAGATTAAAATGTGAGAGAGCATTCATAGGATGAATAAATTCTCTCACTGGAAATAAGACATCTTAGCTCCAACCAAGTGAGTGAGGTCCCAACTTGAAACAAGGGGAAATTCTGAGATGCCTCTAGCTAGTTGAAAATCATGAATATGCCGAGATGTCTGCTCTATCACATCTGTAAATTCCAAAGCCTTTCTCTCTCTCCATGTGTCTGGTGTTGATCCTACAGTGCATCTGAAACTATGCATATATCCTCTCTAAGAAGTATGAAAAAGGAAAATATTTTCTCTGTACGAAACTGTCACACCAACTCCTCCCCTCTCATAATTATTCCTCTTATTGCATCAGCATTTCCTCCACCATCAGGAGAACCTCATGGAAAATATCCCAGGCTTGGCTAGAAATCCAGATTATACATGTAACTCTTTCTGAAAAGGTTAAAGGAGGAACTTTTATAATGATCACTGTCCCCCAAATGCAGGGCATATCCTTCAAGAAGTACCTTGAATCTGGTAGCCACAATGGAAACTGGAGGATAAAAGTATGGGGGTGGAATTTTCCCAATGGCACCTGCGCATCTTCTTATAAATGCCTGGATGGGAGATAAATTTAAATGATTGTCTGAAGCCTAGTTCAAAAGGGGGAAGTTGAAAGCTTCCATAACAAGTGGTAGGTGGAATTTCAGGGGATATGTGTAGGTATGGTTGTTCTGGAGACAAGCCCCAAAATTTGTTTTTGAAGAGAAGGTGGTCATTTGCCTTTTGGGGTCAAGCCATGGTCCCCCAGGGGATCCTTGCTTCTGGTTTGGAAACAACTTATTTGGACAATTAGAAGTCATTGACAGTTTTTGAGTAGAGAAATATGATCAGTAAAAGAATTACTCTTCCTTCTCCCTCTAATACTCTGATATTGGGGCTTTGTTAAAATTCTTTACGTCCCTTTTTGGTTAAAGAACCAGTAACCCTCCAAAACAAATGAAAAAATAGAGTCAAGGATGGAGGTAGAGGTACAGAGAGACTGAAAGAGACAAGACTGGAACAGAAAGACACAAAGAAAGACAGAAAGACAATGAAACAGAAGTGACAGAGTATTGAGAGCAGGGGACAGAGACAGGGACGCAGAAAGGGAAAGAATAGTTGAAGAGGGAGATGCTAGTGGGTATGTTTCAATGAAGAAAAGGGAAGTATGAGGAAGTTCTAGCCATGAAAACTGACTAATTCTACTGGATCTGTGAGAAACAAGGAGGTTAATTCGGTGAAATCTCCCAAAGACACCACTTGCTAGCATTTCCCATTCAAGATAATAGGGCAAGCCTTTCCTTGAAAGGGTTGAACTGCTGAGAGTTTAATGAGGAGGCTTATAACAATACTGAGAATCCCATATGAATAAAGAGACAATGGCTGCTGTCTTCAAGTATGATTAACAGTGAGATGTAAGAGAAAAGAGGAAATATGGGGCCTGGGAAAACATGTTTCCCTCTTTGCAAATCCATTCCAGGGCTGAGAATCTTGGGCCGCCTCATCTGAGCCTGGCAAGATTAAATGATATTCCAGAGCTGACTCATGATCGGAAGGGAGGGCTGGCTTTGGGGCAGACAGCGAGGAAAGCCACTGCTTACCCTGCTGATGAGATCACTAACCAGGCAGCTCATGAGCAACAACCATTACACCATGGGCTTCTCTGTCCATCCAGCAAAGAAACCCAAATCCACAAGCGTCACTAACCTCAGCAATGTGTCTCTGACATAGCTCTCCTCATGGGGCATGCCTCAAAGGCAGCATTCCTGCCTATGTTATGAAATCTTCTGTTCCTAAGGGCAAAGGCAACACATACACACACACACACACACACACACACACACACACACAGATTAAAATGAGTGGGTTGGACTAGAATGATTTCTAAGGATGCTTCCATTTCCAATATTCTGTACTTCTGTGATCACACACAGAGGCTCTCTCAAGACGATGAAAACTATTGAAAGCCAGTTGTCTGTGGGTTCTCAGCTATCTTAGGGGGGAGGGGATGGATATGAGACACAACTGCAATGTGCCTCTGCGCAAGGCTCCTGTTTATAGTTCCCTGGGGGAAGGTTGTTGGGGCATAAGTTTCCCCATTAAGATCCATTCATATCTGTTCTTAGATGTCAACTTTCTGGTCTCCCTGATGCTCTCTGAAGAAGTCCAGTAGTCTAGAGAAGCTTAATGAGCATCTAGTGCCACCCCCTCATTTCAGAGCTGGTATCAGCCAGGACTCAAACTCAGATTGTGTGACTCCAAGACAGATATTTGAAAGTAATTGTGATGTTTCTTTAGGAAATTCAACTTTATTGCAGAGCTATTGAGAGTCTGAAACTGACTGGTATGTGTGCTAATAAAATTGTCTACCAAGTGAGGGTTGTGACATTACTCCAAGATCTAGGTGGTAATGGTGTGAATAAGGGCTGCTAGGAACCCCAAAATGCAAGGGTACAGGACAAGGGTCTGCCATGAAAAAATCTGACCCCTCAGGCCTTCTTTCAGTCCAAGTAGCGGGTTAATAGAAGCAATAGAAGCGGGCCAGATTCCTAGTGAGTCTGCAGTATTTGTGATGCAGACCGGATTTTAATAATTTAATGAGGGAAAAGACAGTTTTATACGGAAGGACTACGGGAAGATCTGGATGGGACTAAGAAGTGGCAACCTGGGGTGGTCCAGAAGTAACAGAAAAAGGTGTCTAGACAGTGTCAAACAAGCTAATTAAGTAATCAAGTTAGACTGGCATGGGGCATAGGCACCAGTGATCCGGGCTACTGAAATGTACATGAAAAATCTGGGACTGGGTTGTTTTCAAAGACATGGTCTTTTCCTTTCAGGGGTCCAGGTACTATTCCCATCAGTAACATCCACCCCTCCTCATGAGACATAATCACTGATTTGTCTCCCACATAACTATACCATGTCCTTCACCTCTTATAATTCAACACTCCCCAACTCCACTTTTCCCACAATTGGCCTCCCATGGCTATTGTGAAGTTGACAGTCAAAGTTATTTTAACCTAATTTAAACCAAGACATTCAGAGTAGCCACACTGGCAAAAGTATCCTCTCCTTTCAGCATCTCCACCCCACCCCACCCCCGCCCTACCCCACCCCCAGATTTGCAGTTCAACAGGTTGCCCACAACATGCAGGCTCACTCTGACTGGGCATTACTTGGTGAGTAAGACCTGCCTCAGTTTTTGTTTTTTGGTAGTGAGAGAAATTATTATTTCTTTCTCATTCTAATAGTCAATTATTAAAATTGAGAAAACCCCAGCTTTTTTTCCTTATCCTATTTCCTTGTCCAATCCATCAAGGACAGGGCTGATGGAAAATAGGTTTATCACTCTCCTTCTTCTGAGTGTTGCTACTTCACCCAACTGGGCTTGGGTCAGGGTGTAGATTCTTTGTCTAAATTGTCCAAGGCTGGGGTTGGTCTAGGTTTAGGTATGGTCTCTCAGTCCAAGAGTGACATGATGATGCTCTCTGCTCCACATTGGAATGATCTCACTTCTCTTTGAAAAGTCCACCTCTCATTAATTGTTAACCAGTCAGAACTGATTGCCACCCTCAGAAACACTCCATTTCCAAGGGCGTATAAGCTGTGAGTCCACTGTCATCAGGGTCTTTGGTATTTGGGAATATCATTGACCTTTTATTAAAAATACTGGCATTATTAATAAGATGACTACCCCAAAATTATGTCTCCTGAACTTCTTAAATACTCCAATAGGAAAGCATGAGTAGTGAAGGCATAGTAGCCCTGGGTGAATTTTGGTCTGGACTGCATATATCATTGCATTCTTTCCACACAAATTTACCCATCTTTTGAACTTCCTTGTTTATATCAACCATTTATATCTACCATTCTTTGGGTATGCCACGGTCTCAATATCAACATTATTCTCAGTTCTTTACTTGACAGAAACTTCTTTCTTTAAAGTTACTAATGATCTTACAATGAGCAAATTCAAAGGCCTTCTCCCAGTCTTCATCCCTCTTGATCTGTCTGGAGCACCTAGCACTGTGGATTAACCTTCTTCTCCTGGATACTTAGTCTTTCCTCTCTGGGTTGGTGAAAATCTACAATAGGTAGATCACCTATAAAAATTCAAATCTGCATAGTTTTAAAACCTGGAAACAGAACTTTCTAATTTTAAAAATCTTCCAGGTGAAGAGTTTCAATGCATTTTGAATCATCAGTTTGTTAGAAACATAAAAATGTCACACTTTCTCATTAGCGGGCAAGAATGAATGACATCACGGAAAAATAGAAATTTACTAAATGAATTTTTTTTAAAATAGCCTTTGCATAACTGGTGGATGGGATTGAAAAATGAATACAATAGTTTAGTAAGTAAAATCAATGATGCATGTCTCCCATTTGATCTATGTGTCTTTGTGAGTTATCTTTTTTAATTATATCAGTCCTTAATGGTCCTTAAAATCAGTCCTTAAAACCAGACTGAATTACATAACCAAACTGAATCTCAAAGTGTTAGACCAAGATTTAAAAAATAATAATAATGAAATATATCCTTTCACAATGTTCGTACTAAAAATATTAGTAATAAATATCACTGTTAGCAAGAGCAAAAATGGATTTATGCCATTCCTAAGTAAAGTATTATTTTCAAATTTTATTTTTATCTCATTCTCTTAATTGCTATTTTTGTGTAAGTTTTACAAGGTACACAATTATTAATATGGAAGTACATTATATTATTTATAAGTAAGTAAATATACATCTTTGGGGTGCATACTCAATTTTTTTTTACTAATAGCAATAAGAGATTAAGAAAATTTAGAGAGCACTTCCCTAATAGAAAGAGACTCTGCTCAGAGAGTGCCATAAAGCATACAAGTTCTACCACAACTATGACATTTATTTATCAAAGACAAACCCCTGGATGTTAAATGTGGGAGGCAGACAGCAACAGACAGACACAACATCCTTGGAACCCAGACATTCTCCTCTTCTTTCAGTGACTGTCATTCCAAAAGGGAGAGGAAATTAGCAAGAGCACATCTATGCAAGCACAGCCCAGGATGCCTAGGTTCATCCACAAGTGGTACCTGGCTCTCTTCTCACTCTATCTTCCATAAATTCTCTCAATCATAGCATCTCACAGTGGGAAGGGATTGGTCATCTAGTCCAATGTGTCCCTGAAGCTAGAAACCCCTCTACTTTCCTCCCTCTCTCAAGTGGCTTTCCATTCTCTGCTTGAAGACTTGCAAAGGCAGTCTCCAAAGGAACTCATTACCTTCCAAGGTAGCCCATTCCACTTTAGGACCCCTCCAACTGTTCCTTTTAAAGGGTGACCCCAACGACTTAGTAAACTTTTAAGCTTTAATAGTTTTAAATTGCACTAAGACTTTTAAAATTTGAAAGCAAATGACTTACATGGAGTTGAATATTGATTCCAACTTCTCATGGGATCCTAGATTGAGAGTTGGAAGAGACTTGTATAAATAAGCTAATATAGCTCAATCCATCATACAGGTAAGGAAGGTACATCCCAGAGAAAGAAGTCCAGTGACTTGCCCAAGGTCACACAAGTAATAAGTAGCACATTCATGCTTTGAACAAAAGTTCCCAGACTCCATATTTAATATTCTTTCCAATATCCCATGTGTCCTCTTATTGATCTACCCATTTGTCCTAACTGTGTGCTCAGGGAACAGCTAGAATAAGTCTCTTCCACAAAGAACCTTTGAAATACTTGAAAAAAAGCCATTATGCACCCCCACCCACTCACCTATTCCTGATGCCAAGTATTCTTTTCTCTGGGCTAAACATCCCTACTTTCTTCAACAAATCCTTACATGACATGGTTTCTAGTGCCCTCTCATTTACATATATATATACATATATGTGTATATATGTACACATACATATACCCATATCTACATATACACACATATATACATACCCACATGTATAAGATTGTTTTGCCAACACCTAGAACAGTGCCTGGAACATGTGAATTGCTTAACCCCAAATTGAATTGAATCCGTGTCTCCAAATGAGCCTTCTCTGTTTTACTTTCTTCATCAAGTTATTCCAACACTCAGCAAAAATGTTGAAGTTAACTCCCCAGATAGCCTGGCCCAATTTACATAATCCTATTTTCCATTTCTCTTCTCACCATTCTAATGAGAAAAAACCATAAGCAATGATTTTTTACATTGAACGAGGGCATTTGAAAGCATTAAGGTTTTACAGTACCTAGATTCTAATGACAATTGAATTTATAGAGTTAAAATAGATCTAAAAATCATAGCCTTTCACTAGTTCCCTAAAAAGTTAAAAATAAATTGAAGCTATTTCAATTACAATTTCAGAGGTCACATCTGTAATATTTATTTATATCACCCACCCTCTTCCAATTTTCTGTAATAATTCCCTTCTCAAATGTGCTCTTTTTTTTTTATTTGGGGGTAATTTGCAGGGAAATCTCTCACTACCTTTTATATTCATCCTTCACTAGTCTTTTGAGATTTTTTTACCCCCAAGTACTAAAAATGTAGTAACTGCATTTATAAGGAAAACAGACAAAGTTAATTGCAATCTAGCTCTCTGAACATTTCCTTTCTTCAACAATTTATCACATTTCTGAAAAGTGCCACTTAGAACAAAAGGCTGAGTCAAGCAAGGAAGTGAGGCTGCAAGAAATTGTGTGTAAAAGGGAGAGAAAGTGAATGACTTGCAGAGAACTGAAAAGTGGCATTTAAATTCAGGTTTTCATTTCACATATCAGCTTGGGAGTTGGTACCTTTGGTCCTAAAAAAGAAGGATGAATCACATGTGGTGGTTCCATATCATCGCTGATGCCTCTAGATCTGAGGAGCTGGCCACCTTGCACTGCCAGGCCAAGGGAAGCAGCTAGAACACAGAGATAAAGAAAGGAGCAGGAAACAGAAGGACCAAGGCAGAATCTCTCTTTGCTTTCACCTCTCCCAGGACAGGCTTCTCCACTTCACCCTCACTTACATTTGTGGCTAGTGTGAAACAGTCTTACAACTCTGTGTATCCTGGAGAGAGAGAGAGAGAGAGGGAGAGAGGGAGAGAGACAGACAGAGAGAGATGAATAGAGAGATAAATAAATCACTATTCTCTTAGGGAAGCAGAGTTGTCTAATGACTTAGAGGTAGAGGTATCACTTTAGTTCTGAAGACCAAGGTTCAAATTCTATCTCTGACAGATAGCGGCTGACTTTGGGAAAGTCACTTAACCTCTTAGTAAGCATCTCAGGCAACTCTAAAATTGCAAGTTCTGGAGAAGATGCCAATCTGCACAGGTAGAAGGAATTCCTCATCACAGCAATATACGGTACCAAAATTAAAAGTTCAATCCAAAACAAAAATTGCTTTTTTTTCCCCCAGAAGAAAACAAAACAAAAACTGAGGGATGAGAGGAGAAGGGATTGTTGAGGAAGAACACTTTTTTTCTTTAATTCTCAAAGTATTCAAGGGAAATACATATAGGTGGGAAATAGGTCAGTAAGTCTGATAATTTTCCTATTTATAAAACTGTGACAGTCTTCTTAGTTTGGAGATGGATTGAAAGGCATAGTACAGAATATCATAGCAAGGCAAGGATATGCTGATCCCTGGTTATATTAGAACTAATTTCCCTGGCAACCCTCTTAGTTATGTGCTTTTCATTTGCTCGAATGATTCATCCTAAAACACTATGACCTACTCTGTTTACTTTTTAATGAAAATCTACATAGAGCAGAGAATGAAAAAAAATTTGTTCTGTTTATCACCAGCACACTGTATATTCATCTAAAGACTCTCAAGTCTCTCATTTAACAAACTTAGATTTGCAATTTGAGATGCTGAATACAGCTTCCAGGGACCAGAAAATTAACCTAGTTATGAGAACAAGTTGATCGTTTCTGCAAGTAAATAACAAATAATCTGTCTAGTAGCTGCCAAGAGGATGTTGTCTAGACAATGCCCTTTCTATGCCTGGATTTAACAAGATCCTTATTTAGAAGGTAAAATAACATGGAGAGGATAGTCTCCAACTAGCACATGTGGGGAAAGGGGACAGAAACTAACCACACACACACACACACAGAGCAATTCATAATTGTTAAAAGTATGGTCATTGTCATCTGTGATACTAATAAAAGCACATGCAATTGATCCGAACCAGCCTTCCAAAAACCTAGTACATCCAATCAAGGAAAAGACAGCAATGAGGTTAAGTCTGCATAATCCTTTGGGACAAATGTTCACATAAGGGTAGGTGAAGGTCTGTGATTCCATCTTTCCCTGTTATACTTCAGTGACTTCACTAGGGAGGGAAGCTGGGGATAGCACTGGCAGAGTGGATCCAGGGTGTGGCTGCCCTCGCTATAGTCACCCCCATAGGCTGTTGGTTTGATCAGTGTTCTTTTGAATTTTGAGACCCCTTGACTAAAAGGAATAAGCAGGGTTCCAACGGATAACTCAAAGGTTGTTAAATCTTGAATGTAATCTACCCTCCTCATTTTACAAAGGAAGAAACGGAGGCTTGGAGACATTAAGAGACTTCATTTAAAATCACACAGCTAATCAGTATCAGAGCTGGGACAAGAAAGAAGGCCTCCTGACTCTTTCCAGGGCTTTCTCTCCACTTAATGCACAGCAAACGCCATTTTTCCCATTCTTGAGGTGGTAGTCAATTGAATCATTAAGAACTGGTTAAACCAATTTTCCTGACTATTTCCCTCTCAGGAGGGTTGGGCTTTGAAAAAGTATTTAGTTACCAGGCTATTCTGTTTTGTTCAGAGGAGTAAAAAAGCACAATGGACACTTTTATTATTTATAGCAAATAGAAATGATGTTGCTTAAGTCACTAAAGTTCCTCTTTTAACTTTTACATTAATGTGAGCAAAGATTCCAGATAGGGGAAAGCCAGGCCCTATTATCTAGAGCCGTCTGCCTCTGCCACAGCTGCTAAGTAGGAGCCAGATTTAAAAAGCATATTCCTACCTCTACCAAAACAGTTTTCCAACAGTAATCATCTTTGTGGAGAAGAGCACTGTTGGCAGCAGTATCCTCGAAAAGAAAAGATGGTAACATTATCTATATATATATATAAACCTGTGCACATTCTGTTCTTTTAAAATTAACGTAAGCCATGCAAAGTTGAAAAGGGCAGTAGAAAATAGACATCAGGGAAGAAGACTAGCAGCTGTTTGTTATCATTAGCATATCATTATTTTAAAATTGAAATGAATAGAGCTCATGATGTGTTTAGACATCACCAAAAACCAGGCATTTGACTCACTTATCATTTGAAAAAGAACACAGAGTTGCTCACCATCAATCAACAAGGACTTCGTAAATGTCTACTGTGTGAAATCCCTATGTGGGGAACTGACGATACAAGTACAAAAAACTGAAACAATTCCCACTCTTAATGATCTTCCATTTTAATAGAGGAAGCAAAATATAAAAATACATGCAGTACATGTAAAAATATATATACAACATGAATAAAATGAAACTAAATGCAAATATGTACAGTGGAGTTAAAAAGAAGTTTGGGAGGAAAGGAGGGAGGGAGCTGCAATTGTGGAGATTAGGCAAACTTCATGAAAAAATTAATTCTTGAACTGGGTCTTAAGAAAAAGGAGAAACTCTGAGGCAGAGGTGAGGAGACAGCAGCCAGTGCAAAGGCATGAACACAGAAAGTGGAGGGAGTACCATACATAAAGAAGAGAGAGAAGGCCAGTTTGGCTGTATCATAGCATGCCCCTTTTCCTTGGGGCAGATTTCCAGCATCCTTGAATTTTTTATTATTCATGCAGCAGTCAGGGGTATTGTCTAAATAAGCATGATAAAAATAAAATAAGTTACACATAGTGTGGTGCTTGGCAACAAGAATCAAGTGGCCAGAAAACATGTGTGTGTACATAGAACCAGACCCGAGCAAAACTGGAATACAGGAGAGGTTTGTCTCAGATTAGAGGATCATAGGTTTACAGAATGTCATAGCTAGAAGGGATACCTTAGAGATCATTTGGTCTACATATTTCATTTTATTGTAAGGCAGAAACTGAGGCTCAGAGAGGGAACATCATTTGCCTAAAATTGCATAATGGGCAGCTAGGTGGCACAATGGATAGAGCACTGGGTCTGGAGTCAGGAAGACCTGAGTTCAAACCTGGCCTCAGACACTTACTAGCTGTGTGACCTTGGCAAGTCATGACTGTTTGCCTCAGTTTCATCATCTGTAAAAATAAGCTAGAAAAGGAAATGACAGACCATTCCAATATCTTTGCCAAGACCTAAATGGGGTCATGAAGAGTCAGACACAAATGAAACAGCTGAACAATCCCCAAAACTGCATAGTTAGGATACAACAGAATCAGGATTTAAAGCTGTCACATGAATATAATTCCAGTGCTCTTTTCTCCTATGCCCCAGTGCTATTCCCTTTTAAGAAGGGATATGGCCAGTACCACTCCCTAGTAGCACATGGTAGCATAGTCTCTGTTTCAGGGCTTTTTGACATCTCCCCTACTATGTAGTTAAAGATTCAACTCTCCCACATCACTAACAACCATGTCTGCTCTGTTGGGCCTCCAATCACAGGAAAAAAACTTTAAAATAGGGGTTTTAATCTGGGTTCTATGGGTCTCCAAGGTAATCTGCAAATCTGAATAGGAAGAAAATTACATTTTTATTTCAATATGATTGGTTTCCTTTGTGATCCTATGTGGTTTATGCATTTAAGTACATCATTCTGAGAAGAAGTTTATAGGTTCCACCAGAGTATTAAAGAGATCTATGACTCAAAAGAAGGTTAAGAACCTCTATTTTAAAAGATAACAGATTCATAAATCTAGAATTGAAAAGTAACTTTGAAGTCACCTCATCCAACCCTCTCATTTTACAGATGAGGAAAGTTAAGCCCACAGAAGTTAAGTAACTTGCCCAAAATCACACAAGTTATATCAGAGCTGAGATCCTAAATCAGATCTTGTGACCCCCAAGTTCAGCACTTGACCCACTATATAATGCTGTGTCCCACTAATACAATCCTTCCATTTTACAAAAGGAAAACTGAGGTTCAGAAAGGTTTCAGAACTTGTTTAAGATCATGAGTAAGAGAGACCAGAGGTGAACTCAAGTTTTCTAATTCCAAATCCAATTCTTTACCCACTAACATTTATTTTCTCTGTTAGAGATCAAGGAACAGTTGTTAAACAAATCTACACTGAGCTAAGAAGGAAATCCGGGTGGGGGCGATTTATGTCTGACTTGGGTTATCTGGATGACCTCAATCTTCGTTCCACTTTCACTTTTCCAGTTCTAAAACTGTGGGCTGATTTTAACGTTCCCTCTAAATTCCTTTGTCCTCTCAATTGGTTTCCACTTCCATGCATTTTCCAGCCACTGTTCCTAGTTCTGCACTTCCTCCTGGATAGCTCTAACTTGATGGAATTGCTGAGTCATTCATGATCAAATATCTTTGAAAGATGATAGCAAATAGGAATGATACCAAAGGGCTTGGAAAGAACAATATCCTAGTTTTTAAGAAAGAGAAGAGAAGCTGCAAAGTTTCAGCTAGGGAGCTTGTCTTTAATTTGTGTTAAAATGCTAGAAGATATCATTAAAGGGGAATTTGAAAAGAAGTCAGGGATCATGAAGACCAAATGTGACTTCATCAAGAACAGATTAGACTATGCTGACTTGATATATATACATATATTTGTGTGTATGCACACACATCTACATATATACACATATATACATATATACACATATATAGGTATATTGCATATGTATGTATATGTGTATATATAGTCATTAAACATATAAGGGAATAAACATTTTAAAGCACCTACCGCCAGGAGGCAGCTAGGTGGTTCAGTGGATAGAGCACTGGGACTGGAGTCAGGAAGACCTGAGCTCAGATCTGATCTCAGACACTTACTAGCTGTGTGACCCTGGGCAAGTCACTTAGCTTCTACCTTGATCCACTAGAGAAAGAAATAGCAAACCACTCCAGTATCTTTGCCAAAAAAACCCCATGGATGGTACAGTCCAAGAGGTCATAAGAGTCAGACGCAACTAAGTGACCTAACGACAACATGTGCTAAGTGCTTTATATGTATTATTTCATTTGATGCTCACAACCTGAGTTCAGTTCTGGTCTCTGTTACCCATGGTCCTAAGTCTTGGAAAGTTTTTGAACCTCAGTTTTCCCTTTCGTAGAATGGAAGGATTGTACTAGTGGGACACAGTATTATGCAGTGGGACAAGCGCTGAACTTGGGGTCACAGGATCTGTTTTAGGATCTCAGCTCTGATGTAACTTGTGTGATCTTGGGCAAGTTACTTAACTTCTGTGGGCTTAACTTTCCTCATCTGTAAAGTGAGAGGGTTGAATGAAGTCCTGTTCAAAGGTCCTGTTATCTTTTAAAATAGAGGTTCTTAACCTTTTTTATTTTGAGTCATAGATCTCTTTAATACTCTGGTGTAGGTGCTATTATTATCACCATTTTACATTTGAGGACACTGAGACAGAGGTTAAGTGACTTGCTGAAGGTCACCCAGTTATTAAGTATCCAAGTTTGGATTTGAACTCAGGTCTCCCTAATTCCAGGCCCAGTGATCTATCCACTGTACCACATACTTGCCTCTACATATGCTAGTAGAAAACTATAAATATAGTTTTCCATATTTTAGGAATGACAGTGATAGACTGGATAGGGCCTAGACAATGGCTATCAAAATGGTGAAAGGCCTAGATTCACAGGGGTGGGGAACCACATGTGGCCTTGAGGCTACAAGTTCCCTATCCCTGGCCTAGAACTTATTGCAGATGAAAGTAACAACTGTCTGACAGATCCCACAGGTGGCCAGATCCAGACTGAGAACCTCATAGGAGAAATTGTTCACACTATAGATAAACCAACTAGGGTTGTCCTGTTTCTAGACGAAGAAGATGGAAGATGCCTATGATCTTGTGAACTTCCAAAGGTAAGGAAAACAAGACAATAGAAATCTAGGAGGTGGAGTTCATACTTGAGCCATCTGCTTATCTCAACCAAGTCAAGTATCACAGAGATACAGCCCCACCCAGCCATCATCCATGCAACATCCTGAAGTGAATTTGGCGGGGTGAACACTAGATATTATTAAGTTTGAGCTCACTCTCCCCGGAGACTAAGATGGTATAAAGAAGACTATGTCCGGGTGTTAAAGGGAAATGTTCGTGACTTCTGTTCTTGCTCTATCATTGCAGTAAATATTCCTTTGCAAAAGCTCGTAATTGGTTTAATGAAATTAGATGCTAATTAGTAGCAGTTAAGGGGGGGGATGAAAAATTAATCTGAATGGAGACGAGCCAATGGTAGTAGAAAAATCCATCCCAACTCTCAGGGTTACCCCTAGAACTCTGAGGGAAGATGCAATCAGTCTCACTCTGAGAGCATAAGTCTGAAGTATTGTCATACATAGATTTTATCATATTCTTCCTCTATTCAGGGATTCTTTGTTGCCTATCAAATACAGTCTAGACTCCTTAGTCTTAATGGTTCCCTAAGTTCCCCAAGGGGAAGCTGACCAATAAGTTACAGGGAGTGGAGGGTGGAGAGGGGGTGCTTCATAACCTGCTATAGTGGGTGTGTCCTTGACTTCCTCCTGCTTCTTCTCAGACATTACTCTAATTATCAAGTCCCCTCTCTTAAGTACCTTCAATCTTTCTCCTGGTTTTGCCTATTTCCTTATAGTGGATCCAAGTGAAAACTATAGCATACCCCCAAGGAGACTGGTATTAATCAACCAAAAATTGGGAAGAAGATGGGTATAACCAATCATGTGACTTGTATCCATCATAACCACCGCTACCTTTCATTCATTATCTTCTGCCATCTCCCACTGCTGTGCAAGATCCCAGGACTTCCCTGTTTTGTACCTGGTATTGACCCTTCAAGGTATTTAGAACCTAACAGCATGCCCACAACAATAACTATGCAGTTGTCAGTGGAAAAATCTCCTCCTCTTCCTCTATTGCTTTGTAGGTGTAACTAACTCTGCCCTTTGTGGGTAGTAAAGAATAGTTACAGCCCTCAACACATACCCTGCCATTTTATTTTGGTGGGATTGTACACCACAGAAAATCTGCAGGTATAACTGGGTTATGATCACCATTGTAGATCTCATTGCACTATCTTTCCCTCTAAACTGTGGCTCTTAACCTTTTTTGTCATGGGCCTCATGCTAGTCCAGGAAAACTTATGGACCCCTTCTCAAAATGATGTTTTAAAATGCATAATTTTAAAATGGATAAATGTATAGGATTACTCAAAAATAGTTATATTGGAATATAGTTGTAAAAATATTTTGAAAAAATAAGTTAATGGACCTCAGGTTAAGATCCCCTCTTCTTAACACAACCTCTCTATACAAACTCCAAATTTCCCCATTACTGTTGAGAGCCCCAACATCCTTCCAGTCATTCAGGTTTGCAATCTTGGTATCATTCACACCATATATCCAAGCAGCAGTTGAATATGGTTTGTTCAGTCTCCAAATCAACATATCTTGAATCTCTCCTCCTTTTTTGTGCTCCCACAGCTGCCATACTAATTCAGGATTTCATCACCTCCTCTGGATTGCTAGAGAGAATGAGGTTGATGACCTTTGAGTAACAGTCTGCCTCCCTTACATCCAATTCACATGCAAGTCATAGCCCCATGATGTCACTGGTCCTCTTTGGAAATAAAGGACCATCAACAAATGCTGCCTCCCAAATCCATCTTCCACACGGCAGCCAAGAGGATTTTTCTTAAGTATCCGACTACCTTATTCCCTACTCAAATCTAATGGCTCTCTATTGATCTAAGGTCAAATATGAATGCCTTTCTTTGGATTTTAAAACCCTTTCACAAGCTCTTCCTAACCTATCTTTCCAACTTTATTCTACATCTTTCCATGTTTACATGTTACCATACATCCAAATGGTTTTCTTACTGTTTTTCCAGCTCTTACATGAGCACAACTAAATTAGCTAACATGAATAGGGGATTAGGAATGATATCATCCACTAAGCAGAACCATGTGAAGAAGGGGGAAATTCAATTTACTGCTTGTAGGAAGTCAAAGACATTAAACTTGACTTTGTTGTCTTTTGAATCATATATGGTAACTATCCATGAACAGAGAAACATGATTCCTACTGAAAAAGTGTTATGTCCTTTATTATGACCTATTATTTAATGGTTATTTTGTGTAATTTTCAGTTAGACTCTTTAAAAACTTCACCCACTTTACTATGCTTGTTGATCAAATTAACTCACTAATCAAATAAAAATAATAATTCTTTACATGTGTATCCTACTTGGTATAAAGGAATCTTTTGAACATAAAGAAACTTATTCAACCACATTTCAGCCACTGAAAACATTATTATTTTAATATTATTAACTCATATAGAAACTGTTCATATTTAGTGAATTTTAAAAGGTACTATATCATAAAGAAATATCATATTGTTTATTTCATTCATATCACATCATTTTAAATCTGTATTTTTTTTTATGATTAGGATCTGGACTGGGATGGTTGTAGTATAAGAAGAAAGAAAGGGATTAAATCAAAAGATGTTGAGGAGGTCTTTTGTCTTGATGCCTGGATGATCTTCCTCTTCCTCACCCTTAGATGCTACAAATATCTGTTAATGACCATCTTTCTTTTCCTCTTTCCTCATTACATTCCCTTCTTTGCCAATATCTTAATATTGCAGACATATGGCATCATTGGAGATGAGGTTCTAATAGAAGGGATAAATCATCCTCATTCTTCCATGTCCTTTCTAACATAACAATAGTGAATTTAAGAAAGATGGGCTTTTTTTGGAGGACTTTGCAAGTAAAAACTCATATTCCCCATACCATCCACCTTCTCCTTTCTCACTGTGGACCCTCACCTTGATTCTATTACAGTATGCTAGGTTTAATCTTTACAGGATTGCTGGAACATCAAATGACATAAGACATAGCAGGGCTTTGTAAATGTTAAAGCGCTATATAAATGCTAGAGGCAGATAGATGACTCAGTGGACAGAGTGCTGGCCCTGGAGTCAGGAAGACCTGAGTTCAAATGTGGCCTCAGACACTTAGTAGCTGTATGACTGGGCAAGTCATTTAACCTCAATTTGTTTTAATCCTCTGAAGAAGGAAATGGCAAATCACTCCAGTATCTTTGCCAAGAAAACCTCATGGACAATATTGGCGTGCTACAATCCACAGGGTCAAAAGAGTCAGACATGACTGTGCAGCAACAACATTTTAAATGTTAGTTATTACAGAGAATGGGTGAGGAAGGAGAGGCCAGGGAGCCATAGTCAATACTGGGTTTTGTAGCACAATGATATTGGTCTGAGTATAAGCATCTCCAGATATGAGCTATCTCTCAAATATTTAATGTCTTTGAAAGGAACAAGCATATATACAAATGTATATATGTGTTCATGGAGGTGTATATGTATATATGTGTGTGTATATACACATAGAGAAAAATACTGCCAATTATAGGTTACACTCAAGATTCAAAACAAGTTAGATTTGGGGGGAAAGTATTCCTATGGTCAAGCCAGTATAGTTCATTTTGGAGGGGGCGGGGGTGGTAACCTTGTAGTATCTACTAGAATAGAACATGGTTTTAAAAAAAGCTAATATCTTTTAAATTTGCTGGTGACAGACACTAGCCAAAATTTTTGTGGGCCAGTAGGTTCCTTTAAATTACTTTTCAGGCTCTGTTTCATGCTAACTCGTCCAATGCTCCTCCCTTAAAATGAGCTAATACATCATTATCATGGCATTACAAAACTCACATCACTCTTAACCTTTTTAGTGATGAGGAAATTCATGGGGAACCTTTCCTGGTGATTCAAAGGCCTTAAAGAGTCAATAGGAAAACCAGGGTTAGGACTCCAAGTTCCTGACACTTTCTTCTATGTTCAAGGTAACTGATGACAATACCATCCCACTTCACAGCAAACACACAAAGAAAGTTTAGCTGTACTGGACGAGTTGAGAGATGCTGCTGACCACTTACTATTATAAGTTGTAAGATAAGAAGAAACAACTAGAAGCTCATCGCCTGTTTTATAGCAAATTTTCAGGCTGGCATACAGTGAAAGATGAGATTCCCAGTCCCCTAACCCCCTCTTGCCTCCAGGAACAAACACAACAATCTGCAGAACATGGTGTGAGTGCTGTGCCTAGGTACCTGCAGGTTCTTGACTACTGTCTTTTTCTGCCTTTCTTTTTCCTTTTCTGAAACAAGTCAGAGACCAGAATCCTGAGAATGGACCTTCCCAGTCTGTGAGGTTACCTCATGGGTAACACACTTAAAAATAACACCAAATTACAGGCCACACTCAGATTTTTCCACAAACCAGATATGGGAAAGGGGAGATGTAGCTCATATTTATCCATGCCTGAGGTTTCTTTACCAGGCAAAAAGAAAAATTTCTAGAGATTTATTATAGGATTAAGTCTAAAAAATAGGAAGGCAATCTATCTCTAGTAACATTTTGGGTCAAATAGAAATATGTCCCTACCACTACCACTGATGTCTCTGTTATCTCTTTTGCCAATAAAAAAAAAAAACCTCACCATAAATGACTTCATTCAAATAATTCTTCAGCTTCCATATCCCAGAAATCATATTATAGTGGAGGCTATTTTTTGGGTACAGGCAAGTAACACATCTCTTCACGAACCGTATCTCATTTGATCCTCAACAATCCAATGAGCTGATAATGCTGGAGTCATCATACTCAGTTTATAGAAGTTCAAAGAGACTCAGAATAGTTTTTTTCCATGTTCACACATCTGATAAGTGTGAATGTCAAGAGTTCAACTGTCCTGATTTCAAGTCCTGTTTTCTTACCAGATTATCCGGGAGTCTCAAAGACTTCTAGGCAATTGGACAGGAGAATGGTGTCAGATAGACCATCAGATATACACACATTTGCTGAATATCGATCATGACATATATAGCTCTAGACAGGAATAATATTATGCCCAGATGCATTAAATGCCTGGGGAACAGAAACATCAGCCCTTCTCCCGGCTTGACTACCATTCCCAGAGAGCGGGGCAATGAGTAGAACCTGCCATCTCTTTTCAAAGAGGAAAGAAACAGCCTAGAAAAATGTGACCCCGGCAACCACACTCATCAGTCACAATGAAGTCTTGAATGTGCCCTCTTCTCCCTCATTCATCACACACAATTCCTCTGTAAACTAAAGATGATATCTGCTAGTCTCATAATACTCCTACCTTATAGCATTACCTCCTTCCTTTAAACTTCCTGGGAAAGTCAGGGCAGGCCAGAGCACAAACTTCTAAACTGTTACACTAACACACTTGACCATGAACAGAAACTGTGTGGTTCCCACAACACTGCCTTCATTTCTCACCATACCATCTTATAATTTTTCATCCATTCAGTCACTTAATTTCATTGACATTTTTTAAGCACCTATGTTCCAGACACTGTGTTAAGTGTTAGATATCCAAAGAAAAACACGAACCGATTCCTGCCCTCAAAGAGCTATTTGAGAGCACATGTAGACAACTAAGTAAATACAAAGTAATTAGAGAGAATTAGGAACTAGATGGATGAGAGACAGGAGCATGGAAAAGATGGCATCTGCACAGTCTTGGATAAAGTCAAGGATTCAAAGAAGCATAGATATGGAAGGTCATGCTAAGCACAAGGTATGACATGTGCAAACACACAGAGATAGGAAAAGAAATGCTAGTTTGGAAGAATAGAGAATCATAGGAAATAAGGCTAGGAAGGCAGTCTGGAGGCAGCACTGAGGGCATTAAATGCCAGGATGGGGAGTTCATGTTGAAGGGGCAAAAGGGAACAATTGAAGATTTTCGAGGAGAATGGCATGGTGAGACCAGAGCCTTGGGAACCCGGTGCATTAAAGCACAAGGCAGATTTCAGGAACAGAAAACAGCTGGGTTTGTCTGGAGCAGAGTATGTGACGAAGTAGTGGGAGATAAACCTGGGAAGGTGGACTGGCAGTGGACTGTGGAGGGTTATCTGAACTTTACTCACACACAAAGGCAACTTCGTACCTTTCTGTTTCATGCTATCTGACAATCTGTAAGATTGCTCAACTGCTACCAAGGAATAAAGGAAAAAGTGACTCTGGAAGTGTCAGTAATTATATACTCTGTCACACTTCTGCTCTGTCTTTCCTTCCAGCTCTTATATCTTCCTACCTTGTCAAAACTGTCAACAGAATGAGTTTCATCACCTCAGAATTAGTATAAGTTCAGAAGAAACCTCAGAGTCCAGTTAGAGGAATCCCCTCATTTTATGGGGAAGGAAACTGAGAACAAGAGCGGTTAAATGATTGTCCCAATGTCACACAGATAGTAGCAGAGTCTGGCTTTGAACACAGACCCTATAATTTTTAATCCATTACCCTTTTCACTACACCATGCTGTCTTCTCATCCATGCTCTGCATTAAAATGGTAAAATAATTTAGACTGTCTCAAAAGTTAAAGAAGCAGCCCACTCATTTAGCTGTTAGACTAAGATTTAAAAGATCCATTATATCTATCTAATATATACATATATTTATATATATATGATATAGATATATGCACATGATATATGTGCCATGTATATATTATATTTGTATATATGTATTATATATATGAATAAATCTATAATAGATATTTGCATGTGCATATATATGCATATGTATATAGATTAAAAACATCTATGAATATGAAACTGACAAGCATGGAACATGTCGAAATGCCAAACTAGTCTTTTATAAATCTGCTTCTGGAGGAGGATAACAATGTTGCCTAGAGACTTGCATCTACTTAGGAAATGTTACCATTCAACCAGAAAAATCCACAGGAACAATGACTCTGTTGCTGATTTTTTTTGTGCTCCCACATTCTACCATTGACAGGCATCCATCACTATTGCTTCAACAGTGACCCTGGAATCCTGAAACAGCAGCTTCATTGTGGCATGTGGCACTGAATTAAGAGATAGTGTAAGGGAAAGATAGTGTTTGTCAGTGCTTACAGAAAAATACAAGGCTGCCTACTGAGCAATTAAGCAACGTCAAGCTAGCGTCTCTCTATTAGCCTCATGGGCTAGAGGATCAGTGTTCAAGTTCACATTACAAAATGTTGGAAATAATTACACAAGAAAGGCTAGAGGTGTGTACTTAAGGATATAGAGGCTCTGGTGGAAGTCAGTAACCCATTAATTCATTTCCACAAAACCCTGAAATGGCCACCTCATTCAGCATTGTTAACCTTGGTACTTCCTGCCCTCAGAAATATGTTGAGAGATCCATTCACATCAAGGAAGGACATAACCTTACACTGTGCTGACCTACTGCCCTTTCTAGTCCACCTTTAAGCTTACAAAAAGTGTGCATGAGAGCAGCATCTCAACAAGAGATCACTGTTGTCTGCTAGGCTCTATAGGTTTTCCAGAAAGTTGTATATTCTCTTTCGTTGTTGTTATTTAATCATTTCAGTCTTGTCTGATTCTTTGTGACCCCATTTGGTTTTCTTGGCACAGATAATGGAGTGGTTTGCTATTTCTTTCTCCAGATTGTTTTTACAGATGAGGAACTTCAAACAGGATTAAATGACTTGCCCACAGCCACACAGCTAGTAAGTGCCTGAGGTCATATCTGAATTCAGGAAGATGAATCTTTCAGATGTCAGATCTGATACTCTGTTCACTCTTCCACCTAGCTGCCTCTCATGCCTGTGTCTGGTACGTGAAGACCAATAAATTCCTAGAATGTACAAAGTAACAAGATATGTATATTGCCCTGGGGAGGGAGGATTGATCAATGGGATCCTAGGAGTCTACACAGTTCTTGGAATATGTAATGGTCTGTGTCTGCTCCATATTCACATGGAGGCTGCTTCCAGAAATGCATGATGATGAAAAATGGAAAAATCCAACCCTGGTTGCTTTAAGAGTATGCACAGGTACTCTGCGATCATTTCTTGGAGAGTCACTACATAATGGTAGAGAGCATTTTAAGTGGGTGCTGGATCAGAAAATGTATGACAAGGAAAAATGGATGGGTGTTTAATGACATTGGGAGGAAGTGATAAGCAATGGATGGTCCAAGTGTTTCATTAGAATATATTCAATGCCAAACAATCCAGAAGAGCAGAGCCAGTGCTCCACCTGCACATGAATGACAGATCTTGGATAGATTTACGGGAGACCATCAGCAAGACTTCCTAGTAAGAGGAGGCATGGGTGGATTGGGATTTGCATCACTGGAAGGAGTGTCCCTGTCAGTGAACAGGAGGACCCATCAATGTACACACATATGGTCTACATCTATTTATGAAGAAAGTTGAGACGAGTACTGTCCTGCCATGAAAGCTCTGTTCACTTAATTCTGTGCCTGGAAATCTGCAGAACAAGCTGGCATATTGATATCATCTTTCAATTAAACAATTATCAAAATAAAAAGGTATAATGTGTGCAGTAATGGATGAGTCTTTCAGAGAATAACTTCACCTTGTGTAAGTAGATGTGTCATTCCTTAATTTATCTATAACTTAATTGTTTTAGTAATTCCATTCTTCCTAAATGTATGAGTATAAATAAGGGAAGAAGGGAAAAAAAAGAAACCTTTAATTAATCTAAGTTTCTAAATTTTAAGTCTTCTGTAAAGGAAAATGTCAACCAAGTACAAGTCTTCTACTACAAATTGCAAGAATTGCCAATTAGGATCACAGATACATAGAAGCAGATATATTTAGGATCAGATTTCCAGTTTGGAAGGATCTAAGGGGCCATCCAATTTATTCCTTTCATTTTACACAGGAAGAAACTGAGAGCTAGAGAGGTTAACTGACTTGTCCAAAGTCCCTAGGAAGATTAGGTTGCATGAATACATAAATACCATTTTAGGCTTCTGCACAAAAGAGGATAAAATAGGAACTCTCCTACGTTCACAATAAAAAATTCATCTTCGGGAGGACATAAATGGAGATTGTGGGGGCCTCAGAAGTGATGGTTTCTTTAAAAAAAAAAATGGCCCTAGCATAGCATATAAGGAGAATTGTATAATGATAAATTCATAAATTTCTAGAATTTTAGAGCTCAAAGACACTATAGTAGCCTCCTAGAAGTATCAGGGTATTGAAAAGGATTTACAAATAGAATACCCACATTCAAATGCAGCCTCTGTTACTTAGGACCTTTGTACTTTGGGCAAATCAATTAACCTCTCCAAGGCAGTTATCACATCTGTAAAATAAAAGGATTTGATTAGATGATCTCTAAAATCCCTCTCAGTTCAAAATCCTTTGAGAATTCAAGGTTACCCTCTCAGTTTGATGAGCAAGGTTTTAATGGATGAGACTGGAGTAAGATTTTAATGGAGGATATATTATCTACCAATGGAATTTTAAGAGGTTTACAGTGTAGGTTTAATTGGAAAATACTAGTTTCCACCTGTCTAAAAGGGTTGTAGTGAATACACAAAGAAACTGAGGTCAAGAAAAGGGACTTGTCCAGAGTCACACAGTATAAGCGAACATTCCACACCGGAACAGCAGTATTGTAATGATCATCAACTGTAGTAGGCTTGGCTCCTCTGATCAATACAAAGATCTGAAATTCCAATGCACTCATGATGAAAAATCCTTGTCTAGTTCTCTCCAGACACAGAATTGATGGAAATCTGAGTGCAAATTGAAGCATATTTTTGCTTTTCTTGTTTTCTTTTTCGCAACATGAATACAGAAATTTTTTTCATAACTTCGTGTGTATAATGGGTATTGTAGCTCTTATCTTCTCAATGGGTGGGGGGAGTGAAAAATTTGAAACTGATAAGATTTTTTTTCATTAAAAACAAAAAAGAATATATCTCCCCAAACAAAACAAAACAAAACAAAATCATTCCGTTAGTGTCACAGTCAAAACTAGGACCCAAGACCTGATTTAGATATATCAACTTTATTTCATAAGATACAGGATCATGCCCATTTCCCAAACAAGTATCAAGGCTAGACTTAAATTTAGAGCTTCCTGACTCAAGCATCCTGATCTCTATTAATTATGCCATTCTATTTCTCCAGATTACTGCCTAAGTCCAGGAACCCTATTTAACCCAGACATGAAAATCTTACCCAATGGTTATTCCATGGGAAAATGTAACACTTCTATTTTTTGATGTTACAAAGGACTTGCCTAGCCTTGATCCCTCTTCTACTTTCATTCTCACATATAATTAGGGACTGAATAAGAACAAATGTAATATCAGGTATCCACATCTATGTGCTTGTGTATGTGTTAGAAGCATGAAGTAGTTTAAATACATATTTAGTAGCTAACAAATCCTTGAAACTTGGAATCCCATGTCTTTAGTGATTTCCCCTAATCTTTCACACCTCCCTGTCTCCCATACCTAGTAATATTGTTGAGTTGGAGCAGCTTGTTCTTGATGAAGCCATGCTGGCTCTTCAGTGGGCACTGCTTCCCTTTCTGAGTTTGCACAAACCATCCTTTTTAATAACATGTATTGATATTTTGACAATAATCAACATCAAGTTCTCCAGGTCTCCTGACTTTAAGTTTAAAGCTTTTCCCACTATATCCTACTGCTTCTACTTGTAAAACACTGTGCTAGGTTCTAGAAAAGGAAAGATGAAATAAAATGTGGACTGTCCTTAAGGGGTTGTTACCTAAATGAAGTCATGAAGGAAATCAAGAAGGTGAGGAGGGTGGAACTCTATATTACAAGAAAATAGGATGGTATAAGCAGAGGCACAAAGATGGAATGCAAGATGAAAGCCAAGAAACATGAGTACAGTTTCACTGGGATAAAGAACATGGAGAGAGACATAAAATGGCTAAAAAAAAAGTCATTTGGGGTCAAATTATGGACAACTTTGAACATCAGGGGAAGGAGTCAGGACTTTTTTCAGGACATGATGTGGAAATACTGAAAGTTTTGTTTTGTTTTTATCAGAGAATGATACGATATGTTCCATTAGAAAGATCACTGGCTATAGTATGAAAGAAGGGAAAGGAAAGGAGCCAGTGAGATCAATTAGGCAGTAATTAAAATAGTCCAGATGAAAGGTAATGTAGGCCTGAAATAAGGTGAAGAATCAGTGAGTCGAAACAAAGGGACACATGCAAGAGATATTTTGGAGGTAGAATTGACAGGACTTGGCAACAGAGTAAATGTGGGGAAATGGGGGAGAGAGAGAGAGAGAGAGAGAGAGAGAGAGAGAGAGAGAGAGAGAGAGAGAGAGAGAGAGAGAGATGAGTTGAATAGGAATTAAGTTACAAAACTGTGTGACTGAAATAGTCAACAGGGCAGGGGGAGTTTTTGGCAGGATAAGGGAAGACGAATTCATTTTTAGATATATTGTTTGAGGTGATGGCAGGAGAACATCCCACTGGAACTGTCCAGCTGGAAGCTGCAAGGTCTGGGAGAAGACAAGAGGATTGCTATCAAAACCATAAGAATTGATTTCATGGTTAAAGAGGGTAGTGAAGTCTATCTAGAGTAGTGCAGTGGGTAAAAAAAAATAGGACCTGATTTTTAAGTGGTAGCATAAGGATTGGAAGGAAAGAAAGAAACCAGTAAAGGAATAAACAGAGAAGCAGAAAGAAAACCATGGGATTTAGGGACATCAAAGTCAAAAGGAGGAAAGATTATCAACTGGAAGGGATGCTTAGTATCAAAGTCTGCAGAAAGGACCAGGAGAATAAAGGTTGAAAACATCTATTGGATTTGGTGTTAAGATAGTCATTAAGGCACTGAAGAGTGGTTTCTGTGGAATGATATAGAGGAAAGCCAGATTGAAAGGAGCTGAGAGCTGAGTGAGTGATGACAAAGTAAAGGGAGGAGTAAGGACAGGTTACTCTTCTAGATGTTTGGCAGTGAAAGGAAGGGAAGACATAAGATGATTGCTTGGAGGAATAGGAGGGTCGAAGGAAGGAATTTTTAGAAGAAATATGAAATGAGGAGAAGAATTAAAAGAAAGAAGAAAAAGAAGAGATGCTTGAGAGAGAAAATGATGGGTGGAACAAAGTCCTGGGGGGACACAGCAGTAAGTATACAATCCTGTTGTGCTTATTATTTGTTGGTTACAAAGAAGTATTTGACTCAGTAGAGTAAAACATAGACTCAAAACCTCTCTTGCAACAAAGTGACACTCAAGTATATATTAAGAAGCCATAATGAACCAGATAGCTCCATTCAATGAGCCATCTCCACCCCTACTCCCAATTATTAACATCAAATGAAACATAAGGTATGGAGGAATATGGTCACCACTGTGAATTAATTCAATTCAATAAAGATTTATTAAGTGCCTCCTATGAACCAGGTACTGTGCTAAATGTTGGAGATACAAATAAAAAGATAGTTCCTGCCCTCAAGGAGCTAACAATCTAACAGGAGGGTACCTTGGTGAGTACCCCACCTTGGTAAGATATCTTGTTCCATAGAGCTGAAACCAAACAGAACTACAGATGGAAAGTGGAATGATTTGAAAAGTCAGAAAAGGTTCTACCCTCTATAAAGGAAAGTGTTGAATGGTGTTTAGTGTTCCAGTTACCCAGGATAATGAAGGCTTGGATGTATTACAAACTACATCAAGGGATGCAATATCCTCATCACAGACCCACTGAAGTATATTAGTGAGTTCCAGAAGGCAGAACTGGATATGATAAGTGAAGCTAAAGGGAGGGCAGATTTTGGCTCAACATAACAATTGATTCTGACTAAAAAGGAATGGATTACTCAAAGTCATGAACTTCCCATCACTATATTTTCTCTCCCATTAAAGTATGACTTCCTTGAGGGTAAGATAGTTTTTGCCTTTCTTTGTAACCACAGTATTTAGCACAATGCCTGACATGGAGGAGGCACTTAATAAATGTTTGTTAATTTCACTGTATGCAGAGACTAGGTGATGACATGCATTGATAAGCAGTTGGAATAGAAGACCTCAAGGGCTTTATAATTCTATGACTTTTTTCTCAAATATTATATACATATATATACTGTATATACATATATACACATACACTGTGCTGTCAAGCAGTTTTGTGTGCTTAATACCTGGATAAATATAACATTTTAGATAACTTCACATAATACCCGGTCTGGGGCAAGTTTCTCAACTCCCACTTGCAGCTGTGAGACTGATCCTCCAAATGTGGCCAACTACCCCTATTCAAGGTTCTAGAGGTGGCCCTGAGGGCTGCTGAGGTTTCTAGTACTGTGGCTCATGAACCCACATGGGTAAGCTCCCCATTGTTTATCAATTGGATTTAATTAACTTGTAGGTAGGATAGTTACTAACCAAGCTATCATAGAAACATCCCTTCAAACCAGAGGTACTCTTCCCTCATGCACACACAACATCCTAGGGGAAAATGGATCTACACTAGAAGGCACATGCAGCCAAAGGGTAAACTCACATTTCTTGATTCCTGGAAATCCTTTTCTCCCTTCCTGGAGTTCATGTAACTGCCCTTTGTTGTGTCTCTCTCTGCTGGGTTTTGAGGGCTGGTGCCTTTATGGAATCCTGAAGCTACTTTTCTGCCAAGTGTCTGATTTGTCCTTGAAGAGTGCCTCAGTTCCTGATGCACACACTAACATTAGCCACTGATGCTCTGGGGACACTGCTACCAGTGCTGATTAAAAACTTAAGATGTTCTGACCTTTTGGAGTTGCCAATGTTGTCAGCTGTCAATGAAGGGGAAACTAATTCCTTCAGAAGAAAAAACAACTCTCTCCTTCTTCCCCCCATATGCCTTCAAAGGCAATTTCCTGTTAGGAGTGAGTCCTTGACTGCTGGATTCAACCACAAGGACTGACTTGCTGTTGGAGCAGTCAAACTTCCAGAATAATTTCCTCTTTTAATCCATAGACTCACAAGGCATGACTGAGTCTCTCTAACTAATCACAATGTATTTCCTTTGCGACACCATCTGCTTTCCTCCAATGATCTGAAGTCTTTCAAACAGATTAAGGGCTTATTCACATCTCACTCATTTTCCATTGATTGACTCCACTGAGACTCTTGGGCCTTCTGTGATTGCTTGTAGTGGGAGTGGACACCCCTCCCCTCCTCTATACACACACTATTACATTTTTACTGGGGAGGAACACGTAAGAGAATTTTAAAAAAGGGGTGGGCTGCAATTCCCACCCCAGGACCCTAAATGTCACTTCTGCTAACAATATCTACAAAATTAGATAGATTCCCATAGTAATAAACTAACACTGTCCTGGGGTTTAAGATCCCTTTTACCACCACCCCCCAAACTTCTTTTTTAATTTAATTTTTTCCTCTACTACCTGTCTATAAAGTAGGTAACTTCAGAGGTTGCATGAATTCTTTCCTGCTACCAGGGAACAAAGGATTTAGTAAAGCACAATGAATTTAGTAAGTAGTTTAGTAGGCTAGAAGAAAAGAGAAAGGAGAGTGAACTTGCCTCGCAACAAGATAAAATTTTTAGGATATTTCAGTATTTTAAATATTGAAGTTTCCTTTTAAGGGTCAGATCATCCACACTGATTGTTGTGTCAGAAAATCATATTGACTATTTTAGCATACTTAGAAATAAGAATGTGGCATCTTCTTGTGAGAGGACATAGACCCTTGTGATCACTATCAATGATGTGATGAAAGTTGAAAGCATCTTTTGCTAGTCAGAGAGATCCTTGCACAAATCTGTCAGCCACCAAGAATTAGAAATCCATGGAGCCCCAATTTTCCAAGGATCATAGCAGACATTTATATCGGATCATAGATTGAGAGTTAAAAAATGTTTTTGAGATCATCAAATATAATCTCCTCATTTTATTGATGAGCAAACAGAAGCCCAGATATGATTTGATCGCAGTCACACAGAGTAGTAGAGTTAGAATTTGAATTCTTCTGTAAAATGAGGGGCTTAGACCAGATCAATTCCAAGATCCTATCCAGCTCAAAAACAATGATTCTGTGACTCTTGCTGATGAATATAAAGAAGCTTATCCTAATCCTCTACCAATGAATAATCTTTCATTTTCTTTCTACCACATGACAACAGAGGCCATCAATGTGTCTGAAAATATCATTACTGACCATGTCAGGAATTTCTGAGAATTGTAAGAGTAATTGTGGGGAAAGAAAAATCTCCTTATGAATAACTGAGAGAAATTAGAAATAAGAATTAAGAAAGGTCTACACACAAGTTGGTAACACAACCTACCAGAAGTGTGATGAGATGCATCATTAGGGACGTGGTCTCTCTTGGGATCTTGCTTGAGAATTCTTTCCTCTCTAGAAAGAAGTGTTCATATTCTCATTTCATATGATCTCCATCAAGATTATATATAAACTAAGGGCTGAAAGTAAGAGGGGAAATTTATTTGAATATGTTTTGTTAAAGAAGTTTAATTGACAGAAAAGAAGAGTTACAATAAAACCTTACACTTGGAGACAGAAGACGGGGGTTTGAATTCTGCTTCAGATATCTGCCAAATATTTGTGTGATGATCATGGACAAAGAACTTAATAACTCAGCATGCTTATATTTCCTATCTCCTAGGATCATTGTTAATAAAGTGCTTTGCAAATTTTAAAATAGCACATAGATATGAATTATTGCCACTAATAATTTAAATCTTGTCATTTTGTATATTTTTCACTATGTTGCTATAGTTTCTATTTTTTAAAATATTGACTGGAGCTTTAAATTAACTTGCTTCCATTATCTCTAGTGATATCATTCTTTAAAAAAAAAGTTTGCCTGGCTCTTGTTGGTAAAATTCCCTTATTTATAAACTGATAGAATCTCCCTTGTTCTCCAAGGTGATTAAAACAAAAATCAGGCAAGTATGCAGTGAGTGATTATATTAGGTTCCAATAACCTCACTGTGGACTTTCCTTAGGAGGCAGTGTTCAGAATTTCTAGATCCTAAGTTAGGAACCTTGATACCTTAGAGAGAGGACCAGACTTCAAAATAAAATTTTCAGCAACCATGTTCAAGAAGGGTTGTTAAACAAATCTTTTTTAGCCTTCTTAATTGTTGGACAGATTTCTTCCACTCTCTGTAAGAGCTTTTCAAGAAATGTTCTTGATGAAGCTGGAAAAAGAGACACTACGATGAATTGGAAAATGGGCAATTTTTTTCATGCCTCAATTTCCCTTGTATGGAACTAAGGGAAGTCAGTTACATATGACTCTGGATACACTAAAGAATTCAGTGACTTTTTGTGAATGACCATTGTGCAAGTAAGTCCTAGATAGAATGATTACAGCTTCTCTGGGGCTGCATGTATGACCTATACCTAGTGACTGAGCAAAAAGTGACTGAGAACATATTCTATGAGGTAAATACCACCTTAACCCTGTTGAACTGAGCTAAGTGTCCTTCATAAGTCATCCTTACTCTAGAGTCCCTTTGTAAGAGCCCCATATACACTCACCAAAGGCTGAATTCTTCAGCCTTCACAGAAATCCAGACCAGTGCAGAACATACCTCCAGGGGATCTGAGAGTGTCATAGGACCAGGAAGCCTAGTAGAATAGCTGTTACTAAAGCTATCTGCAGAGCACTAACTTTGATTTCTATGAATCCTGAAAAAAAACAAAACAAACCTATGCAATCAAGGTTTGCTTTGTTAGTATGTTTCATTTGTCAAATCACCGGAATCCTTTGAACCTATTAACTCATTCTAAGACATTGATGCATCATATTTATCCCATTACTATGACTAAATACTATCTATAAGAAAAGTGGGGCTGTGACATTAAATTAACATAATGCTAAATTAATTCTCTCTTCCCACTCCTGTCCTCTGACTAAAAGACTTACATGGTGGGAGAAATATACCCAGTGACAATGGCTTTCACAGAAAGCTATGCTGTAGGATTGTGGAATTACTGTGTTCCATACAGAACAATATGTAATATGTAAACTAGTGAGGCGCATCAGTAAGCTATCAAGAAGACACAAGATGAGCAATCTCGTTAACCGAGGGGTTCTGAGTTGCAGTGGACAAGAACAAGCAGGTGTTAGCATTAAGTGAGGCCTCAGCATGGTGAGCTTCCAGGACCAGAGGACCATCAAGGCTGCCAAAGAGGAGCCAAATGGAGCCAAATCAAAGCTACCTTTGCCTATTAGTCACTGAGATCAGGCTTGTGAATGATCTTTGCACTTCCAGCTGGAGTTAAATAGGGAATCCTGGTCTTAAAAATAACAACAGCGGCAGCAGCAAATCTAAGTGCTTCCAAAAAACGTTTCCCTTCTGCTGGAGAGGACTCTCCAAGCTCACATCCTGAGAATCATCCTGCATTCATGTGTTTTTTTCTGGTTTTCTCCTTTGGGCCTCTCACTGTTTTATACCCCTGCAGTAGGAACCACTTCTAAAGACAGAGTAAGCACTCAAATACTAGTTAATTCAATGCAATGTTCTTCAAATATTTATTAAATATATACTATGTATAAAGCATCATGCTGGGTGCTGAGAAGGCGAAAAACTTAAATGGACACAATCCCTTCCCTCTAGGACTTTACTTTGGGTGGGGTAGGGGGGGAATGAAAAACAAGAAAAGCATACCCTATGTAGGGGCCAAAGGAAAGACCCAAATAAAGTACATGAATGCAGGATGAATCTCAGAGTGTGAACCTGAGATTAGTTTGATTAGTGATGCCCTCAAGAGAAATATTGGGGGAAGGCAATGTATGAGAGTAGAAAATCAGCTCCATTTTAAACATGGTGAATTTGAGAAGCCAACAGGATATTTAGGGGAAGATGACCAATAGACTGTTAAAGATGTAGGATAAGGCTGGCTATATAAATGAAAAGTCGTCCATATTAAGGTGAAACAGGATTCCATGGACTACTAAGGAGGAGAATGTGGTAAGAGAAGAGAAAAGGACTTTGGAGCAAGCTTTGGGGGAAAACTCATGATTGGGGGAAAGATGATAAACTAGTAGAAACCAAAAAGATGTCAGGCAGTTGGGGGAGAGTATATAGGAGGAGAGAGTGCTCATTGATCATGGGTATTGTCTTTTGGGAAAAAAGAAGAAATCTTGTTTGAGTACTGTATTTTATATATTATATTTTGTGCTACATGGGCATCCATTCTTTTGGGGGCATATAAAAGGTATGCTCTAGATATCCTATCTAGCAACAAACAAAAATTACACATGAAAATCATTATCTTCAGTCACATGCTAGTTTAACATTATTGAAAGACAAGTTATAATAGAAATATGAAAGCATGAAGGAGTTAAGACATAATTTGAATGTTATCAGTCAATTAATAAGCAGTTATTAAGCGCCACTATGTGCCAGGCGCTGCACCATAGCCTCTTGTAAATTTTCTACCATTACCTTAATAGTTATGTATTATAAATTATACATAACATATAAAGTATACATAACAAATATGAGCTTGGTTTTCTGACCTGTAGTCCTCAGGTCTAGCCTTTATAAACCAGTTAAGGAAAATCTGGGATATAAAGGGAAGGAGGGAGGCAAAAGTAGGATTATAATACATCTCAATACTGAATTTTGTTTTACATTTTAACATTTTGTATTGATTTCAGGGAATATCCCAATCATTTAGGAGCAATTTACAAGTTATTGTGGTTTATAATCTATAATGACATACCTGAATGCTAGACACACAGTCTCAGATGTATTAATACGTTCAGTACATGCAAAACAGAAGTCGTTGCTTCCCCTTTCAAGTCTGCTCCTCCCCCATATGTCCCTGTTTCTGTTGAGGGCACCACCATCCTGCTGGTCACACACTTTTGTAATCTCACTGTAATTCTTGACTCTTTGCTTTCCCCCACTCCTCAACACAGCCCCATTTCCCATTGCCTACCATAACATAACAGTTGTCAAGTCTTACCAGCTCAACCTCCACAATATCTTTCATGTCTCTCCCCTTTTCTCCAATTACACAGCCTCCCTGCCTAGTACAGGCCACCTAATTTCTCTTCAGGACTCCTGTTGGTAATCCATATTGGTCTCCCTACTTCCATGGTCTCTCCTGTCCAAGTAATCCTTCACAAATCACACAAAACAATCTTCCTGAGGTAGAGGTCTGACCATGTTAGGCTCTTGATCAAATCCTTTAGTGTGGCTCTCCATTCCCTCTGAAGACAAAATGCAATCTCCTTAGCCTGGCTCTGTAGGTCCTTTACAATCTGGATCCTTCCTTTGTTTCCAGCTTGATTCAACGTGGAAAGGGGAACTGGCCAATGAGAACCCTGGGCTGGTGAGGATAGCAACGATTTTGAAAAGGGATGGGAAGTGTAATAGTGTCTAGCCAATGAAGCCAGTCCTAGGGGACCCACATATGTTTGGTGAGCCTACATCTGATAGTGCACGATGATGTGAAATGGAGAAGAGTCCAACCCACCACTTCAGGGAAATTCACTAAATGTATTACTTCACTTCATAAATTAGCAATTCCTTTTACTCAATCTCTTACCTTCATGCATTTCCATAAGCCACTCTCTGTGTCTAGACCACACTCCCTCTTCATCTCTACTCCTTAAAATCTTTATCTTTCTTCCAGGATAAGCTGTGGTCCTACTTCCTGTGGGAACTCTTCTCAATGCTTTCAAACTCCTCAATTTTCCACATAGTGTACTTGTTCGTGTGTGTCTCTGTGTGTGTGTGTGTATGTGTGTTATATCTGCCTCCTTTTAGAGTAAAAACTATTTCATTTTTTATTTGCATCTCTAGCTCCAGCATGGTATCTTACACCCAGCTGAGATTTAATACACATTTGTTAAATTGAATATGATATACTGTCAAGTGCTAAAATACATTTTTAGCCAAATATTGCAAGGTATACACACTGACATGACAGTAAGGGTCTTTCAAATCATTCGATTATAGGTCTGGGAAGGACCTTCAAAGTCATCTAAGTCAACTTTCTTCTCCCCTTTCCCCATTAGATGAAAAAACTGAAGCCCAAGGTCACAAAGATGGCACAGTCAAGATTTGAACTCAAGTTCTCTGAATCCAAAGTCATATATTGTGAAATATTTATGCTATATAAATTCAAATAATGTCAACAAGAAAAGCAAAAAAGCAGAAAATGTCTTTTTAGGCAAAATTCAAAGAGGAGGTGGCAATGAGACTATCTGTTTATATACAGTCACTTTTACTGTGATCACCAACACCAAAAGCTTCCCTTAGGCTGGGTCACTTGTCCTGAGAACCTGCTTCTTTCTGGTTAAGATACATTTTCAGGAGATTGTCATATATCAATTGCTTTGTTTATCCCATAGTCAGACTGTTTTGGAAACACCCTTCTAGGATCCCCGCTGACTCATAGGTTGAGGAGGGTGAGTAATCCTTGTGGAACTCCTGTAGACCAGAAGGGACCCCTCCCATTCTACTTCCTGTCTTAAAAAAAGGACAAGATAGTTCATTTTCCTATGCAACAATCATCATGACCCAAGGATGAAAATTTCTGCATTCTGATGCTTTGTTTGTCATTAGATTGCCTTAATGGTTTTTTGTTCTATAAAAGTGGTATCAAAATACGATTCAAATATACTTATATCCCCAAACCTACTGACTTCACTTCATGATGTTAAAATGAAAAGCATGGCCTAATTTCTTAAGAGCCAATATTTTCATTTGGTTTTGTTGGTATAGATAGGATGGGGGGAAGTCTTATTTTCCCCCTTCCCCCTTCTCATTTTTAAAAGTAGCATAAGCTGCCTAAAGTTCTTTCACGTAAAAAAATAGCTATGTATCACTTTCAGTAGTGAGTAGGAAAGCTCATGATTCAGTTCTGGAGTAGGGTTGCATGCAGTAACACTTTTGCCAACTGGTAAATAGACCAATTACATCACAGGACTTTTGCTTTAAGTACTTCTTTTGTTACCAACATATGACTAAAATTCAAAGGAAAAAAAAGACTTGTGAAAGTTTTTTTTTTTAATTGGAATCTACTTCTACTTGCAAGTGATTACTGTTTTTAATCTAGTCACCAATAAAGTAACTGCCTGAAAATGACTGTTTCCCACAAGATCCTGTGTTTACAGTGAGAGGGGACTTGATAGATAAGCTAGTCTCAGCTCTTCATTTGACAAGTGAGAAAACTGAAACCCAAAGAAGCTAGGCAACTAGCTCAACATCATCCAAGGTGTAAATGATAGAACTGAGATTCGAACTCAGATCCTGAGACCTCATATCCAGCAGTCTCTCCACTGCTCCTCATCTCACCTCGTACTTGTTAAATCGGTGCACATAGATTAGAGAGATAGATAGAAAGATAGATAGATAGATAGATGGATGGATGGATGGTAGACAGATAATAAGATAGATGATAGATGACCAATGATATCATGCACAGTGCAAAGTGTGCATGCTTTGTGTTCAGAACCAAGGCTACAGCGAAGTTGTGTGATGCGACACAGGCAAGAACTGCCAGTAACACCTCGGATTCATTACACATTTGACTTTTAATTAATTTTTGGTCATTGCATATTCAGAAACCTTTTACCATTGCCAAATTTTTCACAACCCCATATGGGGTTGCAACCAACAGCCGGTGATACATAATATAGATAGATGATGATAGATGATAAACAATGTAGATAATAGACAATATTGATGATAAGTAGATAGATGATAGGTAGACAGATGATAGATACATAGATGATAGACAGATAGGTAGATGATAGTACATAGATAGATAGATAGATAGATAGATAGATAGATAGATAATAGATATGCTTGTCAAAAGCATTTGCCTCTATGGCAGAGGAGATCCAGCACAGACAGAAGATAGGTAGACAGATGATAGATACATAGATGATAGATAGGTAGATGATAGTTAATAGATAGACACAGACAGACAGATAGATAGATAGATAGATAGATAGATAGATAGATAGATAGATAGATAGATAGATAGATAGATATGCTTGTCAAAGGCATTTGCCTCTGTGGCAGAGGAGATCCAGCACAGAATCTAGGTCAAAGGGGGATGATGATTTTTTCTAACTGTGCCTGTTTGTACATGGTGCTTTCAGTGTCAATCCCTAAGACACTACAAAGCCTCCTATAATAGATCTGTAATCACTCAAAATAATTTAGCCTGCCCATTAACACAGGAAAGACCAAATGGATGAAGAAATCTCTCTTGCCCAGATGTCTATAGGCAGGATGGAAACCTCCTAGGGCTTGTCTATGGACAATGAGCCCAGAATTAGGAAGGAGTGCACAGGGTAGATTACTTTGAGGAAATTATAAAATTCTTTTACTGATCCCAAGTTTCCCATGAAAGCAAAAGTCTCTGTTTTCAGTACTATTGTTTTCACCATTGTTACTTTATGACAACAAGAACATTGCTGTTTCTGAAAAAGGAGTATCACACAGAAGGCAATGGAGAAGCACATGGTGTGCGTGGGCAGGCTGCAACACATAACAAAGGAGGAATTCTGAGGAACAGAAGTCACCAGGGAATACTATGACAGGTCACATGTCAAGGGATAGACAGAGTGCTCTACTGGTAGTCTTGTAATGTCAGGATGAGAAAGGCATCTAGCCTGTTGGGTAGACTCACTGGGGTGAACTTTTGGGATGTGATGAAGATTTCACACAAGATAGGCAGGTTACATCATTGGTGAGAATTCCTGCATCCAGGAGATCATAGATGCACTTATATGCACTTATATAAATACACATACATATAGGACACAAATAGGATTAGACTGTAACTGCATTGGCATAGGAAACCCCTAATGAGAAAACTCCCTCTGCCTATGCAAGATGGGTACCTAACTCATAAGTTGTAGTCTTATAAGACTGTCTGAATAAGTTAAATGAATTGGCAAGCCTCAGGTAGCCAATATGTATCAGAAGCAGTTATATTAAACCAGGTCTTTGTGATGCTAAAGGCAGATTTCTCTTTTTAAAATTTTTTATTCATTTTGAATTTAAATATAAAAAGAAAAAAGAACATTTCCACATACATAGTAAAACATTTTAAAGAGATTCGGTATAAAACCATGGATTTCCATTTCACAGTGTTTACTTTAAAAAAACTACGTAATAAATGCTACACATCATTTTCAAAGCTACCCTGATTTTCTGTGCTTCCTTCTAACTTTTCTTTTGTTTTTTTGCTGTGTACTTTTTTCCTCACTCTCTCTCCACCCCACCCTAGAGGAAGTTATCTCTAGGCACAAATATGTGTGTGCGTGTATATATAGAGATATATACATACACACATATATGACATATACATATACACACGTGTGTGTGTGTGTGTGTGTGTGTGTAAAACCACACTTCTATTTATCAGTTCTTTCTCAGGGAGTGGATAGCATCTTCCTCCATAAGTCCTTTGTAGATGATCTGAGTATTTATAATACTAAAAATTACTAAGTTGTTGAAAGATGTTCTTAGAATAATATTGCTATTACTGTAGACAATGCTCTCTTGCTTCTGCTCATTTCACTTTTCATTTTTTCATGTTTTTCTAAAATTTACCAGCAATATCATTATCTTTTTTTTTTAACACAGTAGCATTCCTTCACAATCTTATACCACAACTTGTTTAGCCATTCCCCAACTGAGGGACATCATCTCAATAAAAGTTATTTTCTTTTTCCTTTAATCACTTTGGGAAACAGACTTGATAATGATATTGCTGGATCAAAGAATATACACAGTTTTATAACTATTTGGGCCTAATTCCAGATTGTTCTCCAAAATGGTTGGATCAGTTCACAGTTCTATTGGAAACAGTGAAATGGTGTTCCAATTTTTCCACATCCCCTCTAACATCTATCACTTTCCCCTTCTATCATTTTAACCAGTCTTAAAGTGATATGTCAAAGTTGTTTTAATTTGTATTTAAATTTGCATTTAATTTGCAAAAAATTTAATTTTGCATTTAATTTGCATTATCTAATCAATAATGATTTAGATAAATTTTGTAAGACCATTTGTAATTTTGAATTCTTCATCAAAAAACTAACTGTCCAAATCCTTTGGCTATCAAATGAGGAATGACTGGTATTCTTATTAATTTGAGAAATTCTTTGTATATTTGAGATACAAAATCTTTATCTGAGAAACTGTCTAGAAAAATTTCCTCCAAGTTTCTGCTTTCCTTCTAGTCTTATTTGTACAAAAAACCTTTTTAATCAAAATTGTCCATTTTGTACCTCAGAATGTCCTCTCTCTCTTGTTAATTCATAAATTACTCTCCTATCCACAAGTCTAATAGGTTAATATGTTCCATGTTCTTCAAATTTTCTTATGATTTCTCCCTTTATATGTAAGTCATGTATCCATTTTGACTTTATCTGGGTAAATGGTGTAAGATATTAGTCTATGCTCAATTTCTGCTAGCCTGCTTTCCCAAACATTTTTACCCAATAGTGAATTCTTATCTCAAAAACTTAAATCTCTATTTTTGTCAAATGCAAGGTTACTATAATCATTTGCTGCTGTGTATTACGAGTCTACTCTGTTCTGCTGATCTACCTCTCTTAGCCAGTACCAGATAGTTTTAATAATTACTGCCTTATAATATAGTTTAAGATCTGGTTCTGCTAAATTCTTGTTCTCATAAATAGGCATAACTACATTTAATAAGTACTTTTTGGACTGTATTTTGGTTCCTACTGTGACCTTGTGCTGTTCTAAATAACGAGGATAGAAAAAAAATACAAGGTCATTGCCTTGAAAGAGCTTATAGTCTCGTTAGAAAAATAAGATGAATATGCATAAAATTATTCAAGAATAAATGCACAGTAAGTACTAAAAGATGACATGGAAAGTAAATGTTATAAGAGGTTAGAAAAGAAGGGATCCATGCGTGTGCCTACATTGTTTTACTTTCCATTGTAGACAGGAGAGAAAACATGGAAGTGTTAAGTCAATCATACAGCAGAGCTTAAGAGAAAGAATTGCCTTAGACATTTGACACAATTCAGAATGCCTTTTCCTTTTGCCTTATGTTCATGTAAGAAGTAGAATTTGGGCTGGAACCTGAAGCATGAACAGAACTTGGGCATGCAAAGAATAACAAGGTGGGCCTAGGAGGCTGGGGTGAGAGCCAAGCAAAGTTTCTGATGCATATTTGGGAAAGTGAAGGGATTAGCCTAGAGGAGGCAGAAAAGCCACATTATGGCATAAAGGAATAGAAGAAGCATCAGATTGTAGAAGCCAATGAATGTCAGGATAAGGAATTTGAACTTGATCTTATAGACAATGGAGAGTCACTTGTGGATTTGGGTCAGGGAGTGGCATTCTGAAGTGGTATTTCAGGAATATTAACCTGGTACTGGTATGGAATATAGCATATATGTATAGGGGCCCCTTTGGGCCATCTCCTCCATACTTGTTCCCATAGGATGGGTCAGGGGTGGGTCTTTTAGAGGTCAGCTACCAAAGTTTCAAGGTGTTCTGTGGGTCTGAACTCTTAAAATTATAACTCATGAGCCCCCATTAATTGATAACTTTTCACTACTTGATCAGAGTGCACAATTTGTTCAAAATAAAAGCATAATCTGGAATAGTAAAGTAAGTTTTACAATAAAAAATATGTATGTCTATAAAATATGCTTAATTTATAATTACATAATTTATTTAAAATATATAATATATAACATTTATATTTATAAAATATTTATAATGAAATAGAACACTTTCTGTGGCCTTCCCCCAAATAACTTCCAACAATATACACACCATTATTGGAATGAATAAAAAAATCACGGGGCCCACCTATGGGGGGACTTGCTCTTTGCCAGGCTTCACCCTATGGCTGTAGTCTCTTGTCATCTCCTACTTGTAGCTTCTAGGCAGCCATGTGGGACAGTGGATAGAGTACTGGGCCTGGAGTTAGGAAGACCTGAGTTCAAATCCAACCTCAGACTAGCTGTGTAATACTGGGAAAATCATTTAATATATGGTTGCCTCTGTTTCTTCAGCTGTAAAATAGAGATAATAATAACACCTACTTTGCAGAGTTGTTTGTGAGGATCCAGTGAGCCAATATTTGAAAAGCACTGAGTCCAGTGTATATAAGCACCTACGCTCTATAGCACATAGTAAACACTATATAAATGCTTCTTCCTTTCCCTTCCCTGCTTCTAGCTAAGCTTAAGTATTTAGTTAAGTCAGTGCTTGGCTTCTTCAGAAAGATCCAGAGTCCTCATGCTGGGACCACTGAGGAACATCCTCAGTTCTGCTCCATAGAGTCTTACCTGTGATAACTTCTATTTGCAAAGCAGTAGGATCTTTGCTGCAGAAGCCAAGAATTTTCTTTTCAAATCTCTCACATCATTAAATTCTCCACTCAGATTTCTTTCTTTTTTTAAAAAATAATTTTTAAATTTTATTTATTTATTTTTAGTTTCCACAAGATTTTGAATTCCAAATTTTCTCTCCTTCTTTCCCAAGACATCATTCATTCTGATTACCCCCTCCCCCAATCTTCCCTCCCTTCTATCACACCCCTCCCTTCCCTTATCCCCATCTCCTCTATTTTCTTGTAGGGTAGGATAAATTTCTATACCACATTACCTGTATTTCTTATTTCCCAGTTGCATGCAAAAACAATTTTTAACATTTGTTTTTAAAACTCTTGAGTTCCAATTTCTCTTCTTTCTTCCCTCCTCATCCATCCTCACTGAGAAGGTAAGCAATTCAATATAGGTTATACATGTGTTGTTATGCAGAAGACTTCCATAAAACTCATGTTGTGAAAGACTAATTATATTTCCCTCCATCCTATCCTACCCCCCATTTATTCTATTCTCTCTTTTGACCTTGTCCCTCCCCAAATGTGTTTACTTCTTTTTTTTTTCAGCTTCTATTTATTTATTTATTTAGCTTTTTACATTCATTTTCACAAATTTTTGGGTTCCAAATTTTCTCCCCTTTTCTCCCCTCCCCCCACCCCAATACCCCAAGAAATCTAATTTTCCCTATCTCCAATCTGTCCTCTCTTCTGTCATCCCTCCTTTCCCTTGTCTCTATCTTCTCTTTTCTCCTGTAGGGCCAGATGACTTTCTATTCCTCATTAACTGTATGTCTTCTTTCCTAGTTGCAACAACAATACTAAACAATTGTTCCTAAAACTTTGAGTTCCAAATTCTCCCCATCCCTCCCTCCCCACCCATTCCCTTTGGTACGGCAGGCAATTCATTATAGGCCATATCTGTGTAGCTTTGCAAATGACCTTCCTGATAGTTGTGTTGTGTAAGACTAACTGAATTGCCATCCCTCCTAACCTGCCCCTCATTGTTTCTCTTCTGTCCTTTGATCCTGTCCCTCCCCAAGTGTTGACTTTCAATTACTCCCTCCTCCCTTTGCCCTCCCTTCCATCATCCCCCCCCCCAATATCTCCTTCTCCCCCGCTTTCTTATACTGTAAGATAGGTTTTCATACCAAAATGAGTGTGCATTTCACTCCTTCGTTTAGTCAAATGTGATGAGGGTAAACTTTTGTTTGTTTGGTTTTTTTTTTCCTCAGCTCTCCTCTTTTTCCCTCCACTAAAAACATCTCCTACTTGCCTCTTAAATGACATATAGTTACCCCCTTCCATTTCCCCCTCTTTCCTCTCACTACATTTCTCTCTCACCATTTACCTTAATTTCTTTTAAGGTATGGTCCCATCCTATTCAGTTCAATCTGTGCTCTCTGTCTCTGCATGTGAATGCATGTGTGTATGTGTGTGCATGCGTGTACATGTGTATGTGTGGTCCCACCAACCACCCAGATACTGAAAAGTTTTAAGAGTTAGAAATATTGTCCTTCCCTGTATGAATGCAAACAGTTCATTTCTGGTAAGTCCCTTAATACTTCTCCTTGCCGTTTACTTTTGCATGCTTCCTCTCATTCTTGTGTTTGAAAGTCAAATTTTCTTTTCAGCTCTGGTCTTTTCATTAAGAATGATTGAAAGTCCTCTGTTTCATTGAAAGACCATATTTTCCCTTGAAGTATTATACTCAGTTTAGCTGGGTAGGTGAGTCTTGGTTTGAGTCCTAGTTCCTTTGACTTCTGGAATATCCTATTCTACGCCCTTCGATCCCTTAATGTAGAAGCTGCTAGATCTTGGGTTATCCTGATTGTATTTCCACAGTACTGGAATTGTTTCTTTCTAGCTGCTTGCAAGATTTTTTCCTTGAGCTGGGAGTTCTGGAATTTGGCCACAATGTTCCTAGGAGTTTCTCTTTTTGGATCTCTTTCAGGTGGTGATCGATGGATTCTTTCAATACTTATTTTGCCCTCTGGTCCTAGAATGTCAGGGCAGTTTTCCTTGATAATTTCATGCAAGACGATGTCTAGGCTCTTTTTTTGATCATGGCTTTCAGGTAGTCCCATAATTTTTAAATTGTCTCTCCTGGATCTATTTTCCAGGTCAGTTGTTTTTCCCATGAGATATTTCACATTCTCTTCCATTTTATCGTTCTTTTGGTTTTGTTTGGTGATTTCTTGGTTTCTCATAAAGTCATTAGACTCCATCTGTTCCATTCTAATTTTGAGAGAACTATTAAATTCCGTGAGCTTTTGAGCCTCTTTTTCCATTTGGCTCATTCTGCTTTTGAATGCATTCTTCTCCTCATTGGCTTTTTGAACCTCTTTTGCCAATTGAGTGAGCCTATTTTTCAAGGTGTTAATTTCCTCAGCATTTTTTTGGGTCTCCTTTACCAAGATATTGACCTTTTTTTTCATACTCTTCTTGCATCTTTGTCATTTCTCTTCCCAGTCTTTCCTCCACCTGTCTAACTTGCTTTTCAAAATCCTTTTTAAGCTCTTCCAAGGCCTGAGCCCACCCAACACCCTGGGGTGTCTGGGGTACTGAGGCCCCGCCCTCCACATCTTTCCCTGATGGGAAAAATATGTTCTCGTCCTCCCCATCAGATCCGAAGGTTGGGATCATTTGCATTTGTTGGAAAAAACTCTCTAAAGTCTTATTTTTCTTCCCCTTTCTAGGCATTTTCCCAGCCAGTTACTTGACTTCTGAGATTCCTTTCCACCCCCGCCTGGATCCGCCCAGCTAGTGCTTGGCCTCTGAGATTCAAATGCGCTTTCCCGCGGCAAGCTTTAGTTCTGGCGCAGGGGTGGGGGCAGGGCCGCCTCCTAAGCTTGGGCCCTCAGGGGCTTTCTGCAGAGACTTTCAGGAACGGAGCGGGTGGGGGCGGGGTGGGGGGCCCCGCCTGCTGTGCTCAGCTCCCTTGGGGGTTTTATTCAGAGGCGTTCAGCAGTAGAGCAGGGTGGGGGCAGGGCCATCTCCCCTGCTCAGCTCCCTCAGGTTGGAAAGACCTTCAGTATTGAAGATCCTACCTGCTGCTGGGGGATTCCTGAGTCCCGGGCTGCTGCCGCCTCAGCCGCCTGCCCACGCCTCTGCCTCCGCGGCTTCCTGCCCCCGTCTCTGCTGCCGCCGCTTCCTCCCAAGGGGGCCCGAGTCACGGAGAAGCTCCGCTCCCCTCCTCTATTGCAGCCTTCTTTCTTACTGACCTGTAGCTTCTGTGGGCGGAGGGACTTTCCCGGCTGCCGGAGCTTTCCTCTCTGAAGTCTGCTCGGGTCAGCTTCTCTGGGGCCGCGTCCAGGGGTGGGGGTGGGGTCCGCTTTCCGGGGTGCGATGGACCCCGGGGACGGCTCTCCAGGGTTCAGTGGAATGGAAATCTCTTCCCCTATGTTTATGCACCCCCCTGCAGAGATTCAGAATTTATGGGGATCTCCTTTTACCTCAATTCCATGGGTTGTGGGCTCGGAGCTCGTAAATGTGCGTCCTTCTACTCCGCCATCTTGGCTCCGCCCCTCAAATGTGTTTACTTCTAATTATCCCCTCCTCCCATTTGCCCTCCCTTCTATCATCCTCCTCACACCCCACTTATCCTCTTCTCCCCTACTTTCCTGTTGTATAAGATAGATTTTCATACCAAATTGAGTGTGCATATTATTCCTTCCTTAAGCCAAATGTGATGACAGTAAGCTTCACTTTTTCCCTCTCATCTCTCCCCTTTTCCCCTCCATTGAAAAAGCTTTTTCTTGCCTCTTTTATGAGAGATTTGCCCCATATATTGCTTTCTCCTCCCAATATATTTCTCTCTCATCCCTTAATTTTATTTTTTTAGATATCATCCCTTTCTATCCAATTCACTCAGTGTCCTCTGTCAACATGTATAAAATCCTCTAACTACCCAAATACTGAGAAAAGTCTCAAAAGTTACAAATACTATCTTTCCATGTAGGAATGTAAACAGTTCAACTTTAGTATGCCCCCTTATGATTTCTCTTTTCTGTTTACCTTCTCTTGATTCTTGTGTTTGAAAGTTAAATTTTCTATTCAGTTCTGGTCTTTTCATCAAGAATGCTTGAAAGTCCTCTATTTCATTGAATGATCATTTCTTCCCCTGAAGTATTATACTCAGTTTTTCTGGGTAGGTGATTCTTAGTTTTAATCCTAGTTCCTTTGACTTCTGGAATATCATATTCCAAGCCCTTAGAGCCCTTAATGTAGAAGCTGCTAGATCTTGTATTATCCTGATTGTATTTCCACAATACTCAAATTGTTGCTTTCTGGCTGCTTGCAATATTTTCTCCTTGACTTGGGAACTTTAGAATTTGGCTACACTATTCTGAGTTTTTCTTTTTTGAATCTCTTTCAGGGGGTGATTGGTGGATTCTTTCAATATTTATTTTACCCTTTGATTTTAGAATATCAGGGCAATTTTCCTTGAGAATTTCATGAAAGATGATGCCTAGGCTCTTTTTTTTGATCATGGCTTTCAGGTAGTCCCATAATTTTTAAATTGTCTCTCCTGGATCTATTTTCCAGGTCAGTTGTTTTTCCAATGAGATATTTCACATTCTCTTCTATTTTTTCATTATTTTGGTTTGGTTTTATAATTTCTTAATTTTTCATAAAGTCATTAGCTTCCATCTGCTCCATTCTAATCCTTAAGAATTATTTTCCTCAGTGAGCTTTTGGATCTCCTTTTCCATCTGGCCAATTCTGCTTTTTAGGGCATTCTTTTCCTCATCAAATTGTTGGATCTCTTTTGCCATTTAGGTTAGTCTATTTTTCAAAGTGTTATTTTCTTCAGTATTTTTTGGTGGTCTCCTTTAGCAAGCTATTGACTCGCTTATCATGATTTTCTTGCATCACTCTCATTTCTCTTCCCAATTTTCACTCTACTTCTCTTACTTGATTTTTAAAATCCTTTTTGAGCTCTTCCATGGCCTGAAACCAATTCATATTTTTCTTGGAGGCTTTGATTGAGGTGCTTTAACTTTGTTTTCTTCTGTTTGCATGCTTATCACCAAAGATTCTATAGTCTGATTCTTTTTCTAGTTTTTGCCATTTCCCCATCCATTTACTTGACTCTTTGTCAAGGTAGTTCTCTGCTTCCAGTGGGGGTGGAGGGGTGTACTGTCAGTTGCTAGATCCCCCCACAATCTGTAGGCCTAGAGCTCCAGAAACAGTCGCTGTCTCTGCCTCTCCTGCTACATCCCCTCTCCTCCCTCCTCCACTGCCCTGGGACTGGTTCCCAACCATTCCATTCTCCTGCACTGGTCCCACAGGCTTTTTCCACTGACCTTCCAATTTTTCCTTGGAGTTTTGGGGTCCTGAAGTCTGGAAACTGCCACAGGTGTGAGGGATTCAGTACCCCCAAGGCCTGCTTAGGTCTTATCTGTGCCAGTGCAACCCACATTGGACTGTACTCTGTTCCCAGCACAGCAAATAGATACTTTCTGGCAACTTTCCAGGCTGTCCTGGGCTGGAGATTTGCTTCACTCCATTCTGTGGGTTCTGTAGCTCCAAAATTTGTTTAGAGCCATTTTCATAGGTATTTGGCTGGGCTTAGGGGCAGTGTTCTAGAAAGTGTGTGCTGTTACTCCACCACCTTGACTGTACCACCCCCTTCCCCAGCTCAGGTTTCTTGTATGCATTTCTTCAGAGGTCATGTGCTTCTACTACAAGGCACAATTGCTAGGAGGGATGGGAGAAGAAAAAGAAATCCATCCCTTCTCATCCCTCTCACAATCTGCTGGATATGTTCCTAAGAGCTGACTTCTTGACTGGACTGTTTCTTCCAAGATCAGTGCCCTCATTTTGAAACTCTCAGTCTGTCTTGCCCAACCATGTCTGTGAGTCAGAGAAAAGGCATCTGAGAAAGCTGCAACCAGGAGTAAGTCCCTTATCTCTGCCAATCCTCAACTGTCTTTCTAATGCTTCTATATGCAAATGTGATCATTCGAAGTCTAAAGGGGGCACACCCTTACATCCTTCATCTCTGTTACCAGTTCTTTACATGCTGCATGTGAAGTTACTGAAATCTCCAATGTTTTTTCCCCCCTATAATTTCATCAAGTAGGATGAACGGGTCAGGCCTTGATCAATTCCCCACTATGTATGTATGAAGAGGATAAAAAAAGTAAGGAAGATCTAGAATGGGGGTATAGCTCTTAGGAAACAATTGCTGTCATCAAGGCAAAGTTATCATAATGAAGAGCCTATATTTGGGCCTTGACAAGGGTAACAAAGAAAGCACATACTTGAAAGCATAAAAGAAAAATGGATATAATCCAGTACTTGACCAAAGGCAGATGTATTATACATTGGAAGGGAAGAGTGAGGAATAAAAGAATCCCCACTCAGTCGGATGAGTTGCCCAATCAGCTGAATGGGACCTTTGTCAGAAATGGAACATGAACTCTTTACATGGGCAATAGCTCCTTGCTGGGATGACCCAGGAAATATGAATTCCTTAGGATCACTAATAACCAACCTAAGTTAAAAACCTAAAAAAAAAAACCTAAGTAAAAAAACAAAACAAAACAGGAAAGCAATTAGGAAATGGGAAATCTAAGAATCTCAGACACAGGCTCCACTGGAGCAGCTTATTTCCTACTCCCTATTCCCACATGACTCTGCTTTAAGTCACCACCACTGTGGAAGGAAGAGAGGGAAGAGAAGAATCCTCTCCCCGTTGATGACAGACCAAAAGAGAGGAAACATAAAAAGAGGCTTCAAAGAGAAGTGTCCTAAGAAAGGAATAATCATTTCCATGGCTCATTCTTACAGGACACAGAGATGGAAGGCCCCTCAACAAATCTGTCCACCCTGATTCTCAATCATCAAACATTTTTGACACAGTCCTAGTCACTGGAAACTTCTTAGGAGTTCCCCATCTTATCCCTGCAAGGGGTTAATCTTCATGTCTAGCTCCATGGAAGGTACCCCTTTCTGATAAATTCCATAAAATTCACTGAGGGACTCATCAAATGGAGCAGCTTCTCCTAATAATCCCTGCTACACAGGAAATTAAGGCAAGAGAAGAGAAAAAACAATTCCAGATCTCTTAAGTTGGATGCATGGCTGAATGATGGCACCATTAACAGAAATAGGAAGTTGTGTCTATGTTACAGGGTTTGGGGAACTATTGTGGGGAGAAAGGCTTCAGATCAGTTGGCAGTAGGACATATAAACAGAAATCTCCATTTAACAGGGTAGGCAATTAGACATATGGAATTGATAGGAGAGAGAAAGGGCCTAAACAAATTTGGAAATCATTTATTCAAAGATAATAACTGAAATTGTGAGAATGGAAAAGTAAAGTAAGTAGAAAATAACAACAAGGTCTCACACTGGAACTTGGGACATATATACAGGATCAGGAAAAGAGGAAGAAAAGTTCATAAAGGAAACATAGAAAGGCTGGTCACAGAGGAGGAAGGTCATTTGTTTTGGCTACTTTGTCATTAGTTGTCCGTAAGAGCAGAGTTCCAGGAGAAAGAAAATGGGGCAGCAAACACAGATCGCTTGCTTCTAAAGATAGTGAAAATGAGAGAAGATGGTAGCTCACAGCAGAACCCTGTCCTGTTTATCTTTGGATCATCTCCAGTGCCTAACACTGTGCCTTGTGCATAGCAGGAATTTAATGAATTGGATAACTGATGTTTCTAGTACAATTGTTTCCCTACCATCAGATGCGCTATGTTTTCAACATTAAATCAAAGCCATTTTAAAATCTGAAGTCCCATAAATGGCAGTTTCCCTAGATCTACAGCTTGATTCCCCTTTGTTTTCTGTGCAGAGAAATTGGGGTTTGGGGATGGAGAGTAAATGAAGAGGTGGACATTAGGCAGCTAATACAGGAGTAACCATGCTAAGGAATAAAATCAAAGAAAAGGGATGGACACCAGAACCAGTGAGGTCAGTGGCAGGTTTCTACTTGCCTGGGGTCAATGACTGAATCCAGCCAATGGCTGAAGATTCGAAAAGGATAGTACTAAGAAAAGCTCCTATCTTCCCCTAAAAAGACACTTCTCAGAGAACAACTCACCATATTGCCTGCAGGCCAGTTCCCTCTCCTCCCTCTCTTTCCTCTAAAATTCTGGCTGGGGAGCTCTGACTATATCTAGGCTCCTATGACCCTCCCTAGCCAGCTCTATAGTGTGTCACCTACACAGCCTCCTCCTCTTCTTTTTGGAAATTAGACTAACCCATTTGAGCTTTAGCTTTATCTATTTAGTCAATCAAACAGCACCCCACCAGGAACCTACTCCTTTTTATGTGTTGTTTTCCCCTATTTGAAAGTTCCTACAGGATGAGGCCTGGCCTGTCTTCTTATATTTGTATTACTAGGTCTCAAGTCTTAAATGCTTTCCCATGAATTCCTAAGTTCACCCAGATCCTCAGTTCATTTCCCAGAGTTGCCCTGGAGATTCCAAATCTGCCCTAGATGATGGGTCTGCTGGACTCATGTGTTGAATCTCATGTGGAAACTTTTTTTTTTACATTCCTTTGCTGAATTGCAAAGGGGGCACACCACACAGGGAATGGGCCAAATTCAAAACATGAATTTCCTAGAACTCCGGAGTTTGAAATAATTTCTGAACTCTATGAGGGATTTCTGGGTTCTCGAGGAGTAGTCATCTCACAATCACCTGGTAGATGGTTTGCATTTTCTTCTTATTATGAATCAATCAGTCATTTACTTATCTATTGTAAGAGTAAAGAAAGCTGCACACAGCATCTGAGCATATTTGTCTGCTTCTATGGAAAGCCATCCCCCTTATGCTAAGGTCCTTGTGCCAAACTCAAGAAGGAAATGGGGTTTGCCAATAGTAAGCACTCAGATTAACTCTCATCGGCTAAATCCACTAATCTATCTATGCTGCCCCAGAAAAAGAAGTAGAACCAAGAGACAAAGATCTCTCCTGAGAGAACCACAGAAGACCTGGCACTTAATGTGTGATAAACACTTCCTCCCAGAAGGGTAAGAAAAGACCACCAGAACCCAGATAATCTATACTGAACTGAATAGTACTAGGTGAAAAGTTGTTAGCATAAGCTACATATAAACAGACATACTTTAAGTGACTTGGAAACCTGGATTTCCACAAAGGATAATTTAAGGAAAGGATGTACATTTTACCGGAGGTCCCTTAACAAAAGGATTTACAGTGTTATTTTAAATAGCAACATCTAGTGAGATTAAAATGTGAGTCAACTTACAAAGTTTCAATTACAATTCTTAAGAGGATAAAAAGTATATAAGAAGTTATAGTTTAATTGCCCTGCACAAGTAAATCTCTCATTGTTAAGTAATCTCCGAAAGAAGAAAGCAGGAAATGTTATGACAAATTTTCAGTCTAGTAAAATTCTTGTTAGTGCTGAATAGGTAAGTCTCAATTCAGCCTAAAATAGGATGAAAAAGGAAAAGGAAAAACCTGAAGCTCAACAGGGAGAAGTGGAACCAAGGAGTAGAAGCTATAACAAAGCAGGTTTTAGCTCAATCTAAGAAAAAACTTGCTGAGAAAAATTGTAGGTGAATGATGCTTCAGCAAAGAGGCTGTTGAGGTGGTTTATGCCTCAGATGGTTAGACCAGACTCTTAAGCCCCTCTCAACTCTCAGCTACTACGGCCTGGAATCTGCTTATTATATGACTATCTACACCTGCCTTCCCTGCTCAAAAACCCTCTTCTAGACCCCTCCCAATTTGATGATGCAATAAAGTGCAATCCAACACAACTCTTAGAACTGCTCATGAAACTTTTCACAGTGACAGCAAATTGAATTTCTAAGATTTTTTTTTAACAATGGAAAACTATGGATGTAATTTTAAAGTAGAACTATTTAACTTCTTTCTTAAATCTCTCACAGCAATTATAGAATTTTTTAACAACAAAAAGGTTTTGTTTTAGAGAAATTCAATTCACATCACATAGAGACATCAAGGTAGTACAGTGGATGAAGCACTGGACCTAGAGACAAGGAAGCCTGAAATAAAGTCTGACATCAGACACTTGCTAGCTGTGTGTCCCTGGGCAAGTTACTTTCTCTCTGCCTCCATTTCCTCATCTGTAAAATGGGAATAATAACAGCACCTACTTCCCAGGGTTGTTGTGAGGATAAAAAAAGATGATATATGTAATGTGCTTTGCAGACCTCAAAGTTCTGTATAATGCTACCTATTATTATTATTATACAAAAATTTAAAAAAACTTTCCTTATATTTTTAAATGAGTAAATATATCATTTGAAGATAATGAAAATGAAATTTCATTATTTTATACTATTATGTAAGAAGAAAGATGGCAGGTAATAGAAAGAGAATTGGACATAGCATAAAAAAAATCCAACAACTGAATCCAAGTCCAGGATTAGTCACTTAATGGTTATGATCTTGGGAAAGTCATTAACTTCTCTAAGCCTCAGTTTCCCCATTTGTAAAACAAAGTACTTGTATTATCTCATTTCACAGGACCATTGTAAGTACCAGTGCAATAATAGATCTTGCTTTAAAGCCATAAAACACCATTTTCTTTTTCATCCAGAAAAAAAAAGGAATTCTGTGAGAGAACTTTCCAGGAAGAAACTTTGATCCATGATAACCTATTACTTTGGAAGAGGAGTTTCATTTCTAAAACCCTGCATGAGATTAAATGGCTTAGAAGGAAAGAATACTAATACTAACTAAATAAAGCTCAGGTTGCAGGTTCATACTTAAGTGGAGGGAATGTCATGTCCTATCTGCTTCTCATATGCTAGAGAAATGGCACCACGCCTCCCAGGCACACATAGAAAACACTGTTTTGGATGAACATGAAGGAAATTTCAAACATACTTGGGCAAGACTGTCATCCTACTTCTTCTTATAATTAGCAGAAACAATTTTATCACTCTTAGTATTCATTAGGCATTATTAAGTATCTTTATTTGTGGATTTGGGAAAGTAAGAATTTTCCTTGAAATTAAAGACATCTGGAGATGGTTTATGGATGACCTATGAGTGTGTCAGTATGGGAAACTCCCTCCACCTACATAAATTTCAATTCATCTGCCACTGACTAGTTTCAGAATGGTTAAGTGACTTGCCTGTGGTTACACAACTTGTATGCGTCAGGAAGATCTAGGTCCCTTGCTGTAATCACTACGCACACTGCTTCCCTATATAAGTAAAACTCTCTCTGTATATATAAAGCATTAATTGGGCTGGCAGTCAACGAATTTTTTCTGACAACTTGTTGCCCATTAGCAATTCAGCTCTATTAAGTGATCCTACCAATGACTTCAACATCATCTGATTAAAATGGTCATTCACTAGTTTAATATAGTCCAATGAATTCAGCCAAGAATAAAAGGGGACACATTTCAAAAGAGCTAATGTTGAATAGATTGGATGTTGGAGATGGTGAAAGAGGAAGAAGGGGGTTGAAAAGGCTTAGCTATTCTCCAGGGTACCCAGACTGTCTCTTAGTTATAGAGATGGGCAAAAGGCCCTAGTTAAGAGAGAACTAGGTCTTGAGGTCCTCTTTTGTCTTAACTATCCCTCTGGAATATGTCTATTTCCAAAGCCACTGATGTCAGCTGCAGAAAAACTACTAAACGCCATGTTCTGCTATCTGTTTGGTTCTTGCTCTGGTAAATTTAGCTTCTGTTATAGAAATTTAAAAGCCAACTCAAAATTTGAAAAAATCAATTATTGAATAAATACATGGGATTCATGGCTTTAGGTTCCTGACTGGAATTTTCCAGGGATCCCTTTCAACCCAATACATGTTATCAAAAGCAAGTTCTACTCCCTGTTCCTCCTACACCACTAAGAAAAGAAAAAGAAGGAAAAAGAAAACAGTTCTGAATTCAGCCTTCATTAGGAAAACCAATAAAGCTGAATTAACAGTATGACTTAAGACAAGATTTTAATGATAAAAATCCCTTAATTTGCTAAGTCCATCATTATTTGATTCTGACTAAGCATTTCTAAAATACTACAGTAAATAAAACAAAGTGCTTTGCTTGGATACTTTGATCACAAACTCTGACATCAGGGATTGTCTTGGTTTACACTCAGTGTGTAGCATATACATTGGATTATTAATGAATGTTTTCTGGATCGAATTGAACTCATGATCATTCATAGGGGTACTCCTGCCCCACTAATGTAGACTCTAGGTTTCTCATCTGTGCCCATTTTGATATATCACCATAGAGCCTTCATAATGGAATTACTCACCATAATGAAGGACTTGGGTACTGCTCTCTTTCTTGAGAATGTCTGTCAATTTCATTTCTTGCAAGCTAGTTTTCATGAGTAATATGCTACAGCCCGTTTTCATACCTTATGCATCTTTTCAGAGCCCTTTGACTTGTCTGTCCTGTTAATTCTTCAGAGGATCAGTTTCCATGATTCACAGCTGTATAGTATCACTGGACAATATTAGTGTTAAATAGACTCAGTTGCAGTCATCTGAATGATAGCATCACAAAAAGTCCTAGTTTCCCAAATGCAATTCAGCTTTATATCATTCTCCTATCGAAATCTGGGCCCAGATCATTATCTCTCTGCAGTACTTATTCAACACACATACACACACACACACATTTGTGCATCTAGATCCATTTACTTAACCATAATTCTATTTAATCTATCTCTTATTTTTCTATCTATTTCTGACTGTACCTCTCTACCTACCTGCCTACCTATCTATCTAATCTATGACAGGTGCCTCTAATAGCCCTTGACCCTCCTGGACATTTAAGTGAGGAAGACAGATCAATGGGACAAGGAGGGAGGTAGGAAAATGGGGGCATACATTTCTCCATAACCCCCAGGTTCTTCTTTTGCACTTGAAGAGACTTCCAGTCTGACATTCATTCCACTCCATTCTATTCTTTCTGTGCTGTGGGTGGGAAGGGTGTCAGCCTGTTGCCAACATGCCACTCTCGACAGTTTGCTGAGGCTGCCAAACCTGGGGCCACTTGAGTCAGGTGTAGCAAAAGGTGAGTTGGGACAGATCCTGCAGAGCTATGGCAGTAGAGACAGAGCCCCAGAATGGAGATGGGACCAGGGTGTTGCAAAGGTAAGAGAGATCAGTGCTGCCACAAAGTACCAATTTTTGTCACACCAGTCTAGTAGCTGCTGTTGAATTTATAATGGCATACTGATCTCAACCCTTAACCCTGCCTCTTTATTTTCTTGGTCTGCTGTACCTCCTCTCCCAGCAGGTTCTCAACATGCAACTCCATCCCCTAATCTTTTTGCCTCATGCTCCAATAGTTTTGAAGGCAGTTGAAAAATTGGTAGGAAAGACTATCAGTCAAAGCAATTTCTTTACAATTTATTTGACCACAAACTTACAGTTATTTAATACGCTTTAACAAACTGTTGTGGGGATGGAAAAGCCAATCATCTGAGTATGAATGAGACTGTAGACTGAGAGTAAGAATCTTCCTAGAATCAGGATAGGGGCTTAGAGCCGTAATGAGGTTTCTATAATTTTCATGTTTCAGAGTAATATTTCATTTTCTTTTTCTATATTCCTATTGTATGCTATCAAATAAAGGTCAGCACCATACCATAAGTCCTGGGAACATATGGCAGTGAAAGAGGAACTAGTCTTAAAGGTTATAGGTAAAAGCACTTCAATGAGCAATAGGAACAGTGTGTAGCCTTTGGAAAAACTCACACATGCACACTAGATGCTCTCTGATGAAACCTATTGACTGTGTCTTCAGTTAGCTCCACCTGGTGGACAAATTGTTATAGCCCTTTGCTGATAATTGTTTCAAAGGCTGACTGCAGTAAATAAACTTGGTATGAGCGTCTACTGCTCTGGCCACACCACAAATGCCAGCTGGAACAATCAAGTGTACATGATATACTGATGGGCCAATTAGATAGGCATGTATCCCATCTCTTTCAATCTCCTCTAGGTCGTGCTCCATCAGAGCCTTACTTTCTATACAATCTTCTTTATTATAGTCTCAGATCTATCCTATTATAAAAAGAGCCTTTCTTTCCATCCTTCTACCTCCCTTCAAGTTAGTTTTCTTCCTTCTAAACTTCACTGCCAAACTTTTGGGAAAAGTTGCCTGTAGTGTCACTGACGCTTCTTCCTCAAGTTCTACCTCCCTCCTCCCAATATGTCTCCATCATTATACTGAAACCATCCTTTTCAAGATTATTGATAACTTTCTAATTGCCACATTCAAAAATGGTTTCTCAGTCTTCATTCTTTTTTTATGGAAATAGTATTTTATTTTTTCCAATTACATGTAAAGATAGTTTTCAACATTCATTTTTTATAAGGTTTTGAGTTGCAAATTTTTCTCCCTTTTCTCCAAGATAGCAAACACTCTGATATAGCTTATTCATGTGCAATCATGTCAAACATATTTCTGCATTAGTCATATTGTGAAAGAAGAAACAGAACAAAAGAAAAAAACCACAAAAAAACCCAAGAAAGTGAAAATAGCATGCTTCGATCTGCCTTCAGGCTTCATTAGTTGTTTCTCTGGCCGTGGACAGCATTTTCCATCACCTGGTTCTTTTTGGGATCTTTTTTTTGGATTCATGACCCTGCGATCTCAGAGTCATCTCTCTGACAGGTCCTTCTTCACTGGTTCATGCCCCTAAGAGAAGATGCCACACAATTCAGTGCCATCAACATCAATAAATGTGTGGAAATTAATCAAATTTATTGTGACCACAGCATGTAAACCCTTGTGCTCTGGGCCAGGGATACAAAGATGGAGAATAGTCAGTACAGTGTAGTGGGAAGGAACTGGAATCCCTCAGAATTGGAACTGAAATCTGGAGAGACCTGGATTTAAATCCTGCTTCCAACAGTTACTCCCCTTTGGACCAGAGTTAAGTTATTTTACCTATAAAAAGATAAAAATTTCTATCCGATAGTATTGTTGAGATCAAGTGAGAAAATGAATGTGAAGTGCCTGGTAAACCTTAAAGTATTATATAAATGTCATCTATTATTGAAAACAAACCCTGCCCTATGAGCTTAGGTTCTATGGGAGTGGAGGAGAGGGTGGAATTAGAAGTGGGAGTAACATGTACACTTCAATACTTGGATGAATCCAAAATGTTCTCAATTGATGATCCCTGTAATGACACATGACATACCCTACCTTGTGCCTTTTTAACCTCTTCATACTTGGTCATTCTCTCACAGATCCTCCACAAAAGATCTACCCAATATACTACAGGACTTCTTCCAGGCCTTCTATTTTCTGGTGCCATAAAAGCTCCCAGGTATCTGTTGTCTCTCACTACATGCTACGACTGGCCCGCATTTTCTGATGGTATCCCTAGCACTATTTCTTAAACATGTCATTGTTGGAAATGCACAGAAGCGTACTTATGCTCATCATGCATCTCTCCACTGCCCTTTGGTTAACTGACAATTTTGATTCTTTAGAGAAGGGAAGGGAATCAGGGAATAAGAATTTAAGCCTCTACTGTAGGCCAGGCACTGTGCTAAGAGCTTTCTACAAATATCTCATGTGATCATTACAACAACCCTGTGAGGCAAATTCTATTATTGTCATTCCTACTTTGTAGTTGAAGAAATTTATGCAGACAAAAAATGACTTCTTCAGGGTCATACAGATGGTCTTCCTGACTCCAGATGAGTCCTTTATCCACTGTGTCACCTAGCTTCAATCCAGAGATTGCAATGTTTCATGATTCTCAATCACTGTTAAACAGTATTTCCCTATTTCTGAAATGCAACCCAATCTTCTCCCTTTCTCTTTTTCATTTGTTGGCCCAACTCATTGTCCATCTTTAGAGCCTAAGTTGTACTGACATATATGGGTTATGTACTAAAGTACAAACTCAACAGTCTTCCTCTTGAACTTCAGGTCAAAGTCTGGACAATAGTACTTCTTTATCCATCTGTTTTTTCCTATGTGGAATCTCAGATTAAATGCATTGAATGGGGGTGGATCTCCTTTAGAATGCTCTGTAATATTTTGGATCTTGATGTAGTATTCTCAGTGTTGGACTTAAGAGTCTGGAAGATCTGAGTTTTAATCTTGCCTCAGACACAATAGCTGTGTGAATGTTGACCTGTCACTTAATCTTTCTTAGTGTCATTTGAAAAAATGGGGATAATACTAGCACCTACTTCATAGGGTTGCTGTGAGAAGCAAATGAGATCATTGAGAATGCTCCAGTCTTAGCGCAGGAATTTAAGGTCTTGGTGCAAGTTTAAGCTTCAGTAGCTGCACTGAGACCTTTGGGACACAGTATATATTATATGTGACAAGGATTTTAGGGTCAATCTTCACCTTTCTCTTAGTCTAGCTGAGGTGATCACTTCTATCTAGTCTATTACTATCCCATTTTCCTTTACTATCCTTTAGTCCTTACTATCCCATCTCATTTTTAGGCGTGGCTCTCCGACAATCAAGGTATATATTCTGATATTTCTTCATAAATTATTAAAATGACAAAATTTCTCCCATTAATCAATTAGCTCTAGGCCCTCACTAAATTTATGAAATATTATATACTTTGAAAAAAAAAACCCAAAGAAATCTCTTTCCATATATCAATCTTCTAATCGCCTGGGTTTAAAAACATAAAGGTTACTAACTATATGATTTACTTAGAGTAGAATATACAATAAAGCAAATGTAATATTAAGTGCATGAGAAAGGTCACAGTCAAAGTCACCCTTAAGCATCATTATAAATGTTGACCTCCACAATTCTAGAAACACAGTCCCACCATTCAGCTTTCTGAAGAATGCAGTCAAAACCGTGTAATAATTCACTCCATATTGATTCTTCAGAAGATGAGATTTAAAATTATTCCTTTAGGGAAAAAAAAGTTCTCTTCTTCCTCTTTAATTAGAATGTAAGTTCCTTGAAGAGTGTGTTTTTATCTTTCTATGTATCTTGGAGCTCAGCATGGTCCCTTGGCTGGCTTGCTTGCCTGATATCTCTCTACTTTATGCAATCTCTCTTCTGCTATGCTAGGTACCAATCTCAGTTTAACTTCCAGTGTCTTAACAATAGAGTAATTTGTCTATGATCTCTGTGGGAGAGGCTATTAATGCTGACAGTACATCTGACAAGAATTTTGAAAACTTTAAAGTGCTATGAATGGCTGACCATGGAATGAAGATGCGGTAGGAAAGGAAATGAATCTAGAATGAGGATAAATTGCTAATTAATTTATGAAATTATGAAATGAGGCAGGCATGCCTTGTTCTTTGAGTACTCTCCAGGAAAGACCATGATGGCAGGAGGAAGTAAGTCTTCAATTTTCCTTTAATAAGGCTTGGAGGGTGTTGGGATGCACAGGCAAAGAAAAAAACACAGACAAGAATGAAAGGAGGAGAGGGGTACAGAGGCAGTCAGTGTGGGGATGTGGATGGGTTGGTGGAAGAATGCCAGCGACTTGGGGAAGAAACACAGAGAATAACTCAAGGAACCATGGATCAGAGTTGGGAGCACTTGGCAGCATGGACCTGACAGTGATGGAGGAATGCTCCAGGCAGGATTTTTGTAGGGGAACAGACTAATTCTTATCCATGCTGCCTTGGGATTAGTTAATTAACATATCCAAATCAGCTTGAAATTATCAATAAAACTTTAAAGTTAGCATCTCCATATTATTCCTAGGCTGCTAGATGGCACAGTGGATTAAGCACTGGGCCTGAAGTCAAGAAGGCACGAATTCAAATATAGCCTCAGATATGATTAGCTGTGTAGCCCTGAGCAAGACCCTTAACCTCATTCACCCTGGTTTCCCTACCTATAAAATAGGAATAATAATAATAGTTCCTACATCACAGATTTTTTGTTGACAATAAAGTGAGATAATAACTGTAAAATGCTTTTTAAACATTAAGGTACTATGTAAATTATAGCTATTATTCAGGAGAGGTAGCTAGGTGCTGCAATGAATAAGGTACCAGACCTGCAACATGTCCTCTTCCTGAGTTCAAATCTGACCTCAGACACTTATTCCTGTTTGCCTCAATTTTCTCATCTGTCAAATGACCTGGAGAAGGAAATGTCAAACTACTGTAGGATCTTTGCCAAGAAAACTCCAAATGGGGTCACAGAGAGTTGAACATGACTGAATAACAAATTACTCATAAGAGGAGGCAACTAGGTGCCCCAGTGGATAAGAGTGCAGGACCTATAGTCAGGAAGACCCGAGTTCAAATAAATTATTATCTATGTGACCCTGGGTAAGTCAATTAATCTCTGTTTGTCTTAACGCACTGGAGAAGGAAACAGAAAACCACTCCAGGATCTCTGCCAAGAAAATCCCATTAACAGTATGACAAAGAGTCGGACACAACTGAATGACTAAACAAAAACAATTATTCATAAGGGAAAGGTAGAACAATTATTCATAAGGAAAGAACAGGCAGAATTAGTTCATGGAAACCAGAGAGTTGGGAAAGCAATGTTGGGCATATGAAGAGGGTCTCCACAAACTGAGGTACCCATTCATTCATTCAACAAGCATGTATTCAATGCCTTTTATGTGCAAGACATTTTGCTAAGTTCTGGGAATACGAAAACCAAAGTGAAAGAATCTCAGCTTGTAAGAAGCTAATATTCTCCTGGGGGAAATCACAGATACTCAGCTAAGTAAAAACAATATAAATACAAGATTATAGGAAAGTGGCAAAACAGTAGCAGCCAGAGGCATCAGGAAAGGTATCTTACAGAAGGTGGCTCTTGAGGTCATCCTTCAAGGAAGCCAAGAGTTTCAAGAGGCAAAAGTGAGAAAACAGTTTTCCAGGCATCAGATTCAGCATGTAGACTAACAGAGGTAGTAGTTCATCCTCCATACTCAAAGAGGATCATTATATTTGCATCCATAACATTTGGTTGGGTTTAGGTAAATGGAAGACAGTGTTGGTGATGAGAAGGGTGAGCGTGAGATTCAGTTGTAAGCGATCACTTCTGTTGCTATTTCCCACTTCATTAGTCCCCAGGACTTCCTATAGTGTCTCAAAACCTGTGCCTATACTGGCATGATTGATGTTTGTAGCTGTCCAGCCTTTATTCAACTCTGACTTAGGTTAAGCCAGCCTGCATGTGCCAGCTTTGTTTCATTCAGGGTCACTATTTGGATGTAATATCTGCCGAGTTATCTCACAATGAGAGCTGTTCCTCTTTCAGATCTATTGAGCTTCATGTTGTCCATGAGCGTGTGTACATTCTATGTACCAGTGGTGAGTAGAATCATCTTCACAAAAAAATTTGTATGTTATTTTGTGTTTTGACATTAGACATGATTCCTACACACACACACACACACACACACACACACACACACATACATACTCTGAGTCCAGGTAAGAAAGTTAGGGTTAGACTACATGAAGAAGACAAAATCTTGGTCACCTTTTCTAGCCACTTCTTCAAGCCAGGAGATGAGCAGTGTGGTCCTTAAAAATGGCTGCTCAGCAATTTTGAACTACGCCTAAACATCTATAAAACTGTGCACACTCTTTGATCTAGCAATATTATGTATACCAAAGAGATTTTTTTTAAAAGGAGAAAGGACCATTTGTACAAAAATATTTATAGCAGATTTTTTATAGTAGCAAAGAATTGGAAATTGAGAGGATGCCCATAAACTGCAGAATGGCTGAACAAGTTGTGGTATATGATTGTAATGGAATATTATTATGTTATTAAAAATTGATGAGCAGACTGATTTCAGAAAAACCTGGAAAGATTTATACAAGCTGATACAAAGTGAAGTGAGAAGATCTAGGACAATGGTATATAAGAGCAATACTGCATGATGATCAACTGTGAATGACTTAGCTCTTCTCAGCAATACAGTGATCCAAGACAATTCCAAAGGACTTAGTAGGAAAAATGCTATCCACTTCCAGAGAAAGAACCGATGATGTCTGAATATAGATTGCAGCATACTATTTTTTGCTTTCTACATTTTTTTCCTTTGGGTCTGTATCTTCTTTCACAACATGACTAATATAGTAATATGTTTTGCATGATTGAACATGGATAACCTATATCAAATCACTTACTGTCTCAGGATAGGAAAGGTGAGGGAGGGAGGAAGTTTGGAACTTGGAATTTTTAAAAAATGAGTGTTAAAAATGAATTTTTAAAAATGAATGTTAAAAATGGCCTTTAGATGTAACTGGGGAAAAATAAAATATTATTTTTAAAAAGATGACTTTTCAGTTGCTCAGCTACCCAAGAGCTGCCGAATCTCACTACTGCTTCTGTCTAGTGAGAAGATGACCGTATGCCTTGGCACACCTGTGAGCAGGGTTGTGGCTACAGCTCCCAGTATATCCACATCTGCTGCTTTGTTACTAGCCTGTCACTGCAGGACTTCAAGATAGGTAAAATAATGAGAACAATATAGTTGCATAAAAAATAATAAAATTGTAAAAATCATGAATGATGAGCGATGTCTTGACTTGCATGTAAATTAGATTTAGATGACTCAGAGTTGTACAAAATCATCAACCTCAGGGTCATTGAAGTCCAGCGGCAAGATGAAAGTCAATATACCTGGGTGATGCAGTGGATGACTTTGGCCCCTTCAACGTGTGACCAACCTCTAAGATCTCCACAGTGTCTGCTTCAGCCACCTTCATGGCTTTTGGAACAAATTGTTCTCACCCACCCATTATGCCAGAGGAAGTCTTCACATGTGGTAGACATCCCCCTAACTCACCAATGAGTTTGAGGTTTGCAGATTGATCTCAACCTGGTTTAGCCCATGACAGTTTTACTGGGGTGTGGCCATTGTACTTGTTACAGCTTCTTAGAGCGACAGATGAGAATCGGGTGGCCAGTTGGATATTAAACGTGGATGGGCAGCCCTGACAAAGGCTCTGCAAGCCCTTGTACCGGAGGAGCTAGTCCTGCCTGAATACTCCATACAATTCAATAGAGTAGTAGGAGCAGCAGCAGCAGCATTTGTACAGCACTTCAAGGTTTCCAAAGTGCTTAATTTGTTGTCTCTTTTGATCCCTCAGACAACACTGTGAAGTAGGTACAATTATTATCCTCCTTTTAGAGAAGAGGAAACATGAAACTGAAGCCAAGAGAGATCAAGCGACTTGCTCAGGTTGCATAGCTAGTAATTATCTGAAGCAGGATTTGAACTTAGGTCTTCCTGATTCCAAGGTCAGGTCTCTATGCCTTGTACCACCTACCTGTCTCGGGATGAACTGCTACATACTGGGAATAAGTAGATTCGTTTTGGTAGAATAAAAATTCATAGGATGAATAATTTGTACTGAGTTTGGGAAGCTGGGTGGGAGCCAAACCGTGGAGGGTTTTAAACCTCCAGGAGAGGAATTTATGTTTTGAAATCAAGAGCCACTGCAACTTGAACTTCTGTGACACGCTCGGGCCAGTGCTTTGGAAATGTCATTGTTAGATATGATGCAGGGATGGCTTCAGAAAAGTCTGGGGAAACTTCTATGAACTGATACAACGTGAAGTAAGCAGAACAGAGTGAATAGTGTACACAGTAAGAGCAATGTTAACTAATCAATATAAACTCCAAAAGACTCAGGATATAAAATGCTATCTCCCTCCTGATGGAGGACTGGTAGACTGAGAGTTCAGACTGAAGCATATTTTTTCCTTCATTTTTCTTGTTTTTTCCTCCCGAACATGGCTAATGCAGAAATGTTCTGCATGACTCCATATCTATAATGAATATCCTATTTCTCACCTTGCCAAAGTGTTGGGACAGGAGGTAAAGAGAGTGGGAGAATATAGAACTAATTTTTTTTAAAAAAATTTTTTTTAAAGAATCTAAAAAATCAAGAAATATCAATTTAGCAACTTTGGAAGATAGATTGGAAGAGGAAAGAGGATAGATGCTGGGGCACCAATGGTACTGTGGCAATAATAGAGGCAAAGAAAGATGAGGACTTGAATTAGGGTGGTTGCGGTTTTAATGGAGAAAAGGGGATAATGTGAGAGATATTGTAGAAGAAAAATCAACAACTGGCAACTGAGTGAACTGGGTAAGAAGTGGGGACAAATAAGAGAGTGAAGCACCGAGACTGACATCGGAGCTACCAGTTACCAGTCTGGGCTGAAAAGTTGGTAGTACCTTTGACAGAAAACGGAAAGTTAGAAGGGGTGAGTTTAGAAAGAAAGAGAAGGAATTTTCTTTTGGATATGTTGACTTTGAGATGCCAGGTAAAGATGTCCAGTAGGCATTAACAAGTAGACTTGGAATTTAAAAGAGAGATGAGGACTGAATTTATGTTCCTTTCCCAGCTGTAGCCTTCAGTCTACCCACCTGTACAAAGCAGACGTGCTAAGTAATGGAATTACCCAAAAAGGTAGGTAACCTGAGGGTAAAAAAAAGCCAAAGGTTGATTATATTGGCTTCAATACTTTAAAAACCTGTGATTTCATAGGTGTAGACACTTCCTCCACCAGGGCTTGCAGAGGATAAGTTCTCTGTAACCTAGTATATGATTTTTAAGAGTCATTGGAAAACTGAATTTCTGATTTTCCACCTACCAGCCACCCTAACCTGGTAGTGAACCTCTCCAAGCACGGTGGGACTGGACTTCTAACAGGAGAAACATACTTATCTCTGGTCTGCACTTGAACTGAAGCTTTTACCTCTTGATAGGAGCTGTTAGAGGCTGAGCTCTTGTGTCATTGCCCGTATGAAGACAGGATTTCCCTGTGCCATCCAGATATCCAGCAGGAAATCAGGTGCTATCTGGTCAGATTGCCGTTTGTTCTGTACAAGTGGCCCCTTTCTTCCTACTAAGAAAATTGAGCCTCTTATTTGGACCTCAAGAGATAGATCATACCCCTCTCTGCCTGGGGGAGTGAGGCTGTTCTGGTCTAGGACTAAGCTGTGTTGTTTGGTGTGGTGAATGAAAACTCGCCTAATCTATTATATCTGGATGGCCCCAGACCATGCTTTAGATCCCATGTAGGCATCTACCACTGCTACCACAAGTGTGCTACATGCCACCCCACTTCCAAGCCCTGACTTTTTACCTCTTGCTCTTACTCTGAGAACATTAAGTAAATAAATACTAACATCGCTATTTGAAAGGGCTCTAGAATAGAGGGACCTATGGCTCCACCGACAAATTCCTGTATCTTCCCTGGAGCAAAACTCTCTGCCCTGGCCCACTCTTGGTATGCATGTGTGGTATCCTGCTTTTAGAATGTCAGTTCCTTAAGAAAAGGAACTGTCTAACCTACATTTTTATCTTTGATACCAAGCACAGTGGCACGTATTAGGTGATTAAATTATTTTTTCTTCCTTTTTTATGTCACAATGAGTCCCTAGAGGATACTGATCTAAGTGGAGGTATCATATAAAGTATACTCCATGGTAACTGAGGCTTTATTTATCTGCAGAGCTTATTCTAATTGTTTTTGATATCTCTGGTGTTCATTGAAACACAAAATTGGTGTAATTAAAAAAAAGAAATTATCTAAAGTAATTTTCAGTTTTCTTTTAAATTCTGCTTTGACGTTTTTATTTACTTTATAATACAATCTCTTTTATGATAAAGAGGGAAACACCAGGAAGAGGCATGAGAATCTTCCGGGAAATAAACCCCCCATGATCACTTCAATTTATAGCCATTTATTACAGTTTGCACAGGATATAATGAACGGCTGATAACGTTAATGAAATGTGCAGAATCTAAGAGCAAGGAAATTTCCACTTCTAGTAATGTTTCAAACAGTTTCAGTTTCTTAAGAAATAAATTACTGGGGGCGGAGCCAAGATGGCGGAGTAGAAGGACCCACGTTTACGAGCTCCGAAACCACAGCCCATAGAATTAATGTAAAAAGAGTCCCCCATAACTTCTGGACCACTGAAAAGGGTGCAGAAACGGAGTGGAAGAGATTTCCGTTCCAGGGAGCCCTGGAGGCCCGTCCCCAGGGTCCGTTGCGCCCCGGAAAGCGGACCCCACCCCCAGCGATGCCCTGGCCGCGGCCCCAGAGAAGCTGACCCGAGCAGGCTTCAGGGACGGAAGCTCCGGCAGCTGGGAAAGCCCCTCCACCCACAGAAGCTACAGGTCAGTGAGAGAGGCTGGGCTGGAGCAGGGGAGCGGAGTGTCTCCATGACTCGGGCCCCCTTGGGAGGAAGCGGCGGCAGCAGAGACGGGGGCAGGAAGCGGCAGAGGCAGAGGTGTGGGAGGCAGCGGAGCCAGCAGCGGCTGCGGCCGGCCAGGAACTCGCCCCAGCAGCAGGCAGGATCCTCATTAGGAAGGTCTCTGCATAAACAACCTGAGGGAGCTGAGCCTGGGAGATGGCCCTGCCCCACCCCGCTCTTTTACTGAAGGCCTCTGCATAAAGCCCCTGAGGGAACTGAGCCTGGGAGGCGGGCCCCCCCCCACCCGCTCTGTTCCTGAAGGTCTCTGCATAAAGCCCCTGAGGAAGCCGAGCCTGGGAGGCAGCCCTGCCCCCCACCCCAGCACCAGAACTAAAGCTTGCTGCGGAAAGCCCATTTGAACCTCAGACCCCAAGCACTAGCTGGGCGGATCTAGGCGGGGGTGGACAGGAATCTCAGAAGTCAAGTAACTGCCTGGGAAAATGCCTAGAAAAGGGAAGAAAAATAAGACTATAGAGAGTTTTTTCCAACAAATGCAAATGATCCCGACATTTGGATTTGACGAGGACGAGGAAATATTCTTGCCATCAGGGAAAGATGTGGAGGGTGGGGCCTCAGCACCCCAGACACCCCAGGGGGATGTCAGGTGGGTTCAGGCCTTGGAAGAGCTCAAAATGATTTTGAAAAGCAAATTAGACAGGTGGAGGAAAAACTGGGAAGAGAAATGAGAGAGATGCAAGGAAAGTATGAAAAATGGGCCAATACCTTGGTTAAGGAGACCCAAAAAAATGCTGAAGAAAATAACACCTTGAAGAATAGGCTCACTCAATTGGCAAAAGAGGTTCAAAAAGCCAATGAGGAGAAGAATGCTTTCAAAAGCAAAATTAGCCAAATGGAAAAAGAGGTTCAAAAGCTCACTGAAGAGAATAGTTCTCTCAAAATTAGAATGGAACAGATGGAGTCTAATGACTTTACGAGAAACCAAGAAATCACCAAACAAAACCAAAAGAACGAAAAAATGGAAGAGTGTGAAATATCTCATGGGAAAAACAACTGACCTGGAAAATAGATCCAGGAGAGACAATTTAAAAATTATGGGACTACCTGAAAGCCATGATCAAAAAAAGAGCCTAGATATCATCTTCCATGAAATTATCAAGGAAAACTGCCCTGATATTCTAGAACCAGAGGGCAAAATAAGTATTGAAAGAATCCATCGATCACCACCTGAAAGAGATCCAAAAAGAGAAACTCCTAGGAACATTGTGGCCAAATTCCAGAACTCCCAGGTCAAGGAGAAAATCTTGCAAGCAGCTAGAAAGAAACAATTCCAGTACTGTGGAAATACAATCAGGACAACTCAAGATCTAGCAGCTTCTACATTAAGGGATCGAAGGGCGTGGAATAGGATATTCCAGAAGTCAAAGGAACTAGGACTCAAACCAAGAATCACCTACCCAGCTAAACTGAGTATAATACTTCAGGGGAAAATATGGTCTTTCAATGAAACAGAGGACTTTCAATCATTCTTGATAAAAAGACCAGAGCTGAAAAGAAAATTTGACTTTCAAACACAAGAATGAGAAGAAGCATGAAAAAGTAAACAGCAAAGAGAAGTCTTAAGGGACTTACCATAAGTGAACTGTTTACATTCCTACATGGAAAGACAATATTTGTAACTCTTAAAACTTTTCAGCATCTGGGTAGTTGGTGGGACCACACACACACATGTACATGCATGTACACACACACATGCACACATGCACACACATACAGAGACAGAGAGCACAGAGTGAATTGAATAGGATGGGACCATATCTTAAAAGAAATTAAGGTAAGTGGTGAGAGAGAAATGTACTGGGAGGAAAGACGGTGAAATGGAATGGGGTAATTATATGTCATTTAAGAGGCAAGTAGGAGACTTCTTAGTGGAGGGAAAAAGAGGAGAGCTGAGAAAAAAAAAAACAATTAGTTTACCCTCATCACATTTGACTAAAGGAAGGAATAAAATGCACACTCATTTTGGTATGAAAACCTATCTTACAATATAGGAAAGTGGGGGAGAAGGAGATAAGCAAGGGGGGGGATGATGGAAGGGAGGGCAAAGGGAGGAGGGAGCAATTTGAAGTCAACACTTGGGGAGGGACAGGATCAAAAGACAGAAGAGAAACAATGAGGGGCAGGGTAGGATGGAGGGTAATTCAGTTAGTCTTATACAACACGACTATCAGGGAAGACATTTGCAAAATTACACAGATATGGCCTATATTGAGTTGCCTGCCTTCCCAAAGGGAATGGGTGGGGAGGGAGGGATGGGGAGAATTTGGAACTCATAGTTTTAGGAACAACTGTTTAGTATTGTTGTTGCTACTAGGAAAGAAGACATACAGTTAATGAAAAATAGAAAGTCATCTGGCCCTACAGGAGAAAAGAGAAGATGGAGACAAGAGAAGGGAGGGATGACAGAAGAGAGGGCAGATTGGAGATAGGGAAAATTAGATTGCTTGGGGTATTGGGGTGGGGGAGGGGTTAAAAGGGGAGAAAATTTGGAACCCCAAATTTTGTGAAAATGAATGTAAAAAGTTAAATAAATAAATAAATAGAAATAAATTACTTGAAATGATTTAAAGAACATTTGTTATTATAGTATGTATACCTCATATTAAAAAAATGGAGTCTCCTGAAGCAATTTTTTTTAAAATCAAGAGATTTTTATATAAGTAAAACAAGGGTCTCTGTGATCATTTGGCATAGTTTTGATAACAGCAAAACCATTTTCCAGTTCAATCCAACAATTATTTATTAGGTGCTACTATGTGCACAGCACTGTTAGGTGCCAAGAATATAGAGGCAAGATGAAAATGGTTCCTGCCTTCAAGCAGCTTCTATTCTACCACAAGGAAGCATTGACCAGACCCCAGCCCTGCCTCAAGTTACCTTCCTCTAGCTCTTCTCCCTTTCTAAGCTAAACTCACAGAAAAAGCTGCTTCTGCTCCTTCTCTTCTCCTCTCTGTCACTCTCAATGACTTCTCAACCTTTTGCAATCTGGCTTCCGATCTCACTGTTTAACTGAAACTATTCTCTCCGATGTTAGCAATGATCTCTTCATTGACACATCTGAGGGCCTTGTCTAAATTCTAATTCTTTTCAACCTCTTGGCAGTATTTGACACAATTGATCACCTCTTTCTAATACCAAGTTTTTGTAACACTTGAGTTCTCTCTTGTCTGACTGCTCCTTGATTTTTTCTGTTGATGGATCAACTATACTGTGGCTCCTAACAAAGGGTAGACTCCAAAAGCTGTATCCTGGACCATCTTCTCTTTCCCTACATTTATATTTGGTGACCTCATTAGTTCCCATGAGTTTAATTATCATTTCCATACAAATAACTTCCAGTCTATGTGTCTAGTCCCAGCCTCCCTGCTCAGCTCCAGGCCTGAATTTCCAGGGGTCAGTCAACCAGCAGGTATTTATTTATTAAGCATTTACTATGTGCATTTATTAAGCACTTATTATGTGTCAGGAACAGAGCAAAGTGCTAGAGGATCCAAAAAAAGGGCAAAAAGCCCCTGCTCTCAAGAGCAGGTGTCCCTGGATCAAAGCGCACAGGGGTAAGGTATAAGACCAGAAAGGTAGAAGGAGGTCAGTTTAAGAACGGTTTTGAGCAACAAATTTCTGCTTATAGGATACTGCAAATGTGATGCCTCATAAGTATCTCAATGTGTCTAAAACAGAACTCATCTTTCCCCCCAAGCCCTCTCTTATGAACTTCCCTATTGCTCTAGAGGCTACCATTACTCTTGTAGTCACCCCAGTTTGCAACCTTAGTATTATCTTCAGCTCATCCTATCAATCCAATCAGCGGCCATATTTTGTCATTACTGCCTCTCCAGTATCTCTCATATCCATATATCCTTTGTCTCACTCATAAGGGCATATACTAATTTAGGAGCTTATCACCTCTCACCTAGACCAGACTTCTAATTACTCACCCAGCCTCAAGTGTTTCTCCTGGACATGACTTCCCTACTTAATAAACTGAACAACATTTTGTTCTCTTTCGAATGTAAACTCTTCTCTTTGGCTTTTAAAGCCCTTAAAAATCTGGCCCCAACCTACCTTTGCAACATACATTAGTCCGGGATCCAGGCAGACGGGCAATCCTGTTGTTTCTCATACACGATACTCTTCCCTCTGGTCTCCGTCTTGAATCCCATTTCCTTCAAACTCAGCTAAAGAACTCCCTTCCACATGAAGTCTCTCCTGGCCCCTCTTTACTTCTTCTTCCTCAAATTATCTTCATATATTTGTATATATATGTATATAGGATCATAGATTTAGAGCTGACATGGATCTTGGGAGGCCAAATCCAACCTTCTCACTTAACAAATGAGGGAGATGAGGCAGACGCCCGTTAAGTGACTTGCTCAAGGTCACTCGGCGAGCAAGTGTCTGAAGTTGGAGTTTAATTGAGGTCTTCCTGATTCTAGGCTCCATGCTTCTATCCACTGTGACAAATAGCACAATGCCTGTCACACAGTAAAGGCTTAATAAATGTTCTTTGTTTGATTGATAATGCTGCTTTTCCTCACAGGATTGGCATAAAAGCCAGATGTGACTCAATACTTGAAAAATGTATAAAGGACCCTAGGTTAGTCTGGTATAACCTGTTCTTGATAAAGCCACTTTAGCTATGGTGATCACTACTTCCTTATTTAAATATTCACTACTATTTCATTAATAATACATTCTAGATTAGGAATTCTTAACCTTTTTTTGTGTCATGGTGTCATGGTCCTCCCTTTGGGCAGTCTAGTGAAGCCTATAGATGGCTTCTCAGAGTAAATTCCAAAGACCAATTATATCGAAATGCAATTACCAAAATATATTGAAAAAAAATACCACCGCAAAGCAAACTAAGTTCACAGACTGCAGTATTATATATCCTGTCAAAACATAGTTGATGTTAACTGGTTTTTACTGAACCACTTCTTCCTCTTCCATTTTTCAATAATGTTTGTTACAAGGTGTAAGGATAGGTGTTTCAATCTCACTTTGATATAAACACAGAAGGCCCAGGCATCTTGACTGACTCATCATAAGTAAACCATATTCAAGTCTTTAACAAATTTGAAAGGATCGTAGACTTTGGGTCATTGGATAAAAGCAGATGACCTCCAAGGAGAGAGGCTAAGAAAAAAAAAGTATCTATGGGTACATTAAAAAGTAGGAAATGAGAGTAATGGCATAACAAAGAAAAAAAGACATCAATAATTTTTTTAAAAATCTCATCTGTAATTTCATTGTTGTAGGGAGCTCTAGGCAAGGAATTTCCTCTGCCAAATTAGACCAGCATCCCTTCTGTAATTTACAGTCTTAAGAGACTTGCCTGGGGCTCTGAGTTTAAGTGATTTGTCTAATGTCAAATGGTCACTATGTGGCAGAGAAGAGACGTGAACCCAGGCCTTCTCTACTCAAAAGCCAACTCTTTATCCACATTGCTTACATTGCCTCTCTCAAAATAAAAATAAGATGAAAAGAACGGCAGTTCTCATTAGCTGTACTTTCCAAAAGAATTGAAGTCAAGCTTACCTCTCTATAGTTCATAGATTCCGTTCTCTTTCCATTTTTGAAAACGCACACAAAATTTGCCCAGGTAATTAGGCAATGTTGTGGATATAGTTCTGGGTTACAAAAACCTAAGCACAAATCTGATCTTGGATACTTACTGTTCTGATCCTGGCCAAGTCACTCTAACTTCTGTCTGAGTTTCCTCATCTGTAAAAAGTGGATCATAGTAACACCTACCTTCTAGGATTGTTGTGAGCATTACATGAGATGATACTTTGTAATGCTAGCTATGAACATGTGCCTTCTACTTCTGATCTCACTGGACAAGTGGCTCAAGTAATCAGGATCTTCCAATCTTTCAGTTCATCTGTGATTTGGTTAATCAAGCCCTGCATAAAGTGCTATATAAAATTATAGCTATTGCTACTATGAATACAAAGAAAGAGGCTGGAGAAGGGAGTAGGTACACCAAGAAAGAGAAGACTTACAAGAAAGGAAACTGGGGTTTGAAGTTTAGATGAAGAACAGATCCAAAAGATAAAGCACTAGGATTCCAACTAAATTGCAAGTTACTTATGACCAAATACTTTTATTTATTTCATCTCTGTCTAGAGTACACAAGATAGCAAGTAGTTCTGTGAATGATGTTGACTGACTGACTTTAAAAGGCATTCTACTTTTACTGATTACCAAATTCTTTCAAGGCAGTTTCTGTGGATAAAAAGATGTACCAGGCAGTCCTGCTATCTATTGTATAGTCTAAAAAGGAATAATTTCAGGAGTCAGGAGATAAGGTGAATAGTCAACCTACCTCAGCTTGTTTCTTCTCAAATTTAGATATGCAGTCCTAATCCCTCTCTTGATGTAGTCTAGGGATTCTTAATCTGGGGTTCAACTTTAAAAAATGATCTTGATAACTTTTATTTCAATGCAATTGTATTCTCTTGCAACACTATGAATTTCATTATATGCATTTAAAATATGTGATTAAGGGTCCATAGGCTTCATTAGATTGCTGAAGAGGTCCATGACACAAATCCTTGAACTAACTCCATATTACCAACAGCTCACTGAGCATCTCCATCTAGATGTCTGCTAAGCATCTGAAACTCAACTCAAAATGGAACTCGATCTTTCCTTCTCTTAAACCTGTTCCTCCAGACTTCCCAACATCCTTTTAGACACACAGGTTTCCAGTTTCTTCCCTCATTCTTAAGAGCCCTTTCCTTCCTTCCCCATATCCAATCAATTATCAAATATTGTGAATTCTACCTTCCTAATAGTTTTCCTGTTCTCACCTCTCACACAGGTAACTCCTTAATTCAGAGCCTCATCAGCTTTTGCTTGGGACTACCTCAAAAGCCTCCTAATCAGTCCTTTTTCCAGGCTTCTCCTTCTTAGCGTCATTTTTCCACATAGTATCAAGTCATCTTTCCTGTTCTTTATTTAAGAATCTCTAGTACCATCTCCTTTTTGCCTCTAAGATAAAATACCAGTTCTACCTCCTGACATTTAAGACTCTTTCCAGTTTGGCCCTGGCCAACCTAGTTCCCTTTACTCACTTTTCCTTTCTATTTGCTGTTCTCTGAAATCTTAATTCCACCTCTCACCCGCATGGCACACCCCTCCTCCTCCCCCACACACAACGTGTCCTTTCTCACCTTTCTCATAACTTTCTTAAAGATTTCTGCCTGGCATGACTTCCCCGACGCTTTTCCTGGTCCCCTTGTAGGTATCTTCTTCTAGATTTTCCTTGACTACACTTTGTATACTTGTGGCGATCCCTCAAACCTACAAGTTGAATCTTAAAAGTCGATTTTAAAAAAAAAGTTTGTCTTTGAAGCTTCAGATCCCAGGACAGTGTTCTGCACATGGTATGCACCTAATAAATGCTTGCGGAATTGAAATTCCTCCTGTGAAATAATGGGTTGACCTGACATTCCTTCCAGTTCAAAATCTACGGACCTGAAAGAGCATAATTAGCGGCCCCAACATTCATGCACCGGTTTTTGGCACAAAGGGAGCCCTTAATAAATGCTTGCGGACTTAGCTGGACTGCCCCTCCCCCTCCTCTGGGGGGTGGCTCCGAGGACAGCGCTCAGCCGGAAAGGACCTTGCCGTTCTTATAGGTCAGTTTCAGTGTGTGACCTCTGAGAAGGCCCTTTAACCACTATGTGCCTCAGTTTCCTCCTCTGTACGCACAACGGCCGCGGTCACCGCAAGCGCCCAGGGTCCAAGGCACTCCGGGAGACAAAATGAGTCGGTGGACTGGAAAGCTTGCTGGGGTGTCCAGGGAGAAAGCGCCGTGGACCGAGGAGGACCTGGGAGTGAGGGCCAATTCCAACTGCGGGCTCCGGGTCCAGCCCAAAGGAGCCGGGAGGTCGAGCTTGGAATGACTCGGCATCGAGCAACGCGGGGTCACCGAAGGCAACAGGTGCTCACCCCGCGGCTGGTAGAGGAATGCTGACAAGCGGGGCAGTGGGGCGGGGAGGAACCCAATAGAAAGGGAAGCGCCCGCTCTGATTGGAGGCTTCTCCAGGGTGTGAACTTTAGATGAGCTTGCTGATTGGTTGAGATGAAGCGTCAGGTAGACGGCCCCGCCCTCCCGCTTCCCCGCCTCCTTGGCGTCCCTCTATTGGCCAGAGCCGCTCCCCAGGCTCTCAACGATTGGTGAACCTAACCCCCGGGGCCAAGCGCCGATTGGTGAGTGGTGGCCGCCGAACCGGGGTCCCTCTGGGTTTTTTGATTGGCTCGTGGAGAGAGGCAGGTATCCGGGCTTCCAGGCTCCTCCATTGGAGGGAGGAGTAAGGGGGGTTGGGCTCTACGATTGGTGGGCTGGGGGCCGGGCCTGGGCCGGCGGGGAGCGGATTGGTCGGAAAGTAGGTTAGTGGTGCGACATTTAGGGAAAGCAGAAAGTAGGTCAGGGACGGAGGTGCCTGTTTACTGGAGTGGGGCTCGCAGTTGCCTCCTCCTCTGCCACCGCCGCTGCTGCCGCCACCGCCGCCGCGGAAACTGAGGAGAGCTGGGGCCCCGGACCGCGCGCCCTCCGGGCAGCTCGCCCGCCCACGGTGAGTTCCTCCGGCTGGCCCGGCGGCGGGGAGCCGAGAGGCAGTGGGCCCCGGCTCGGGCTCCGGCTGCCCTCAGGGACCGTTGACGCCCTTAAAGGCACAGTGCCCCCGGGCCGCCAAGCGCCCTCGGACGATCGGGCTCCCTTAAAGGCACAGACCCCCCTCCTCCGTCGGAACCCCCTCCCCTAGGGAGCCTCTCTTAAAGGCGCACAGGGACCGTTCTCCCTCCGGCTGCCCCCCAGCTGGAGCGGGGGAGGGGGGAGCGGCAGAGGTTCCTGCTGTCACCTTAAAGGTGCAGGGTTCCCAATTTACTCCTCAGACCCTCCCCGCTCCTTCTACCTGTCATGGGGGAGGGGAGACTGTTTGCTGCCTCTTAAAGGGACAGTCCCTCCCCCGGAGAGACCTGATCTGGGAACCGGGGAGCCGAGGCCGGCTCGCGCGAGTGTATTTCAGGGAAGCGGGGAAATCGACGTCAGCCTCGGGCAGGTTTCGAGAAGGGGGGGATCCTTCTGTCCTCCATCCCCTCCCCCTCCTCGCTCTGAGCAGTTCGCTCCAATAAACGTTTGTTAGACGCCTACTGTGTGTCAGCCCCTGTGCTAAGTCCTGAGGATACAGAAAGGGGCAGCGGAGTCGCCTCCTTTGGGGGGCGCGAGTGGGTGGTTCGGGGGGAACCTGGCCCGCGCCCCGCTTGCTGTGCCTGGCCGAGCGTCGGAGGGCGTGAGAGTCCGTGCGGGCGGACTTCCACCCGGGATGTGCTCATGGTCGAGCCCGGGCCGAGCTGTCGGGGAGCGCCTCTGGGGCGCGTCGTTACCCCTTGGGGCTCGGGGACAGCCTGCGTCCGAGTCCCGAAGGCCCGAGGGCTTTGACAGACGTCGGGGAGGGCTGCGGGGAGGGTCCGGTGTCCGCCGCCCGACCAGCCCTTGTTTGCTCAGTGAATGGGACGAAGATAAAATAAGACTTGCCTTCTGGGACTCTCAGTTACACCAGCCTTTCCTCCAGGTGAAAAGGGGAGGCTTCGGAGAGGGAAGTGTGTTTTGGGGGTGGAAAAAAGGCATTGCTCTCGCTTTAGGTATGTTTGCCTTTTTTTTTTTTTAAGTTTAGGTTAAGTTAGAGGTGACTGACCTGAATTAAACCCACTTGACTTGCGTCCCTGCCCACTTTATAGGCTGCTCCACCTTCAAGGTTTCACCTTTCAAACCAATAAATGGTTTCCGTGTTTCAGCAGAAAATGAAAATGAACGTTTTCTTAATTGTGTTTTGAACAGTTGATTTAGGATTGGTCGATAGTCCTTCCTTAACAGGCCTTGATTTGGAAAAGATATTTTTAAAATTTGGTGTTTCAAAGCTGCGTTTTAGGTAGCATTCATTCTGAGGTATCTAGAGTTGTCATTTATTTTTCTGTCATCTGCTGATGTCATATGATAAACTGTACATAAAATGTTCACTCTATTAGATAACGACTGGCTTCTGATGTAAATTTGGCATTTTGGGATTCTTAATTCATTGATTAATTCATTGTTGAGTTCAAAATGATTTTCACCATTGGTAATTTTGAGTTATGCCTTGATTTGCTTCCAAGTTATTGTCTAACTCCCACCGACCTGTTTTGAGTTCTTTTTGGCAAAGATACTGGTTTGCCATTTCCTTCTCTAGCTCACTTTACAGATGAGCAAACTGAGGCAAAGTGGGTTAGGTGACTTGCCCAGGGTCACACAGGTAAGAAGTGTCTGAGGACAGATTTGAACTCATGAAGATGAGTCTTCCTGATTCCAAGCCCCAGTGCTCTTGTCTGCTGTGCCACCTACTTGCCCATTGCAGCAAGAGAAAAGCATTATTTTAAATTTGGTTAACATATCAATACACTGAAATATTAAAAATTGCAGTTTTCAGTTCACATTTTATTGCCAAGTCTTAAAAATGGTTCTCTTAACACATTTGAGATGAATTTTTGAAATTAATTTCTGATGCAGGATTTGAAACTATGTACAGACAATTGGATGTCTAGTGGAATTCCCAGTTTTAGATGTAAAAGGTGAATAGATTAAATTAAAACTATAATATTTGACATGATTTAATTTTGAATTATTATTTTAGCATCAAATGTAAAAGGACCTACTTCTTTTTGTGATATATTTTGTGATATATTTGTGACCAGCCTTTTATAAATGTAAGAACACTAACTAGGAGTCAGGAAAACTAGGTACAAGGTCCAACCCTGGCATCAACTGCCTTTGTGATTTTGGGTAAGTCATTTAAGTGAGTCTTATAAGGTTTCACCTGTAAATGAAGGGTTTGGACAATATGATCTCTAACATCTAACTAACCTTTCCAGCTCTAACCTTCCAAACATAACTAATTAGAAATTCAGAAAAGAATATCTTTATCTGCTAAATATCTCTGAAGTGTCTTTGTTTGAAATTTATTCAGGGGAAAATATTTTCTTCAGGCTGCAAGATGTAGATGGCATGTTTATCAAATTCTTAGAAGATAAAAACCTAGGAAGACCATCTAAAATTGACTTGCGATCTGAAAGAATCTTAGCTGCATTGATGACAGGCAAATTTAATCATAGCTAATTTTAATTAAATAAAATAGAGATAAATGTAAAGCCCTGTACCAGGGTTAAGTTTTTTTCAGCCGAACAAACTGTTAAAGATACGTAGGATGAAGAAATCATGGCTAGACAGGGGTTCATATGAAATAGACCTTAGGGATTTGAGTGGTATTGCAAACAGTATGAGGCCACGTTGTCTCATGGCAGCCAGAAACGCTAATATGATCTCAGATTGCATTCATAGAAACATATTGTCTAGAAGGAGAAGTCTAGAAGTCTAGCCTTGAAATCTGCCTTGGTCAGATCACATCTAAAGTTTTGTATTTAGCTCTGGGTTCCACATTTTAATGACATTGACAAAGTAGTGCATGTATAGAGGAAGGTTGCTGGGATGGTGAAGGTGGTAAGGATGGAGCTGAAATTCTCTGATCTGAGGAATGCTTGAAGAAAATGGGGATGTTTACCTTGGAAGAGAGAATTTGAGGGGCAATATCCCTGTCTTTGGGAGATGGAATAATTTCCTGCTTGGCCTTAGGAAGACCTATGCCCTGTGAGTGGTAGTTTCAGGGTTTTGCTTAACATAAGAGAGAGGGAAAAAAAACCCTTTCTAGCAAGTAAAGCTGTCAAAAAATGAAATAGGCTGCTTTGGAATGTAATGAGTTCCCACTTAACAAAAGCATCACAGAGGAAATTCATGCCTCAGTTGAGGAATTCATATTCTAGATGTGGTCTGATAAGAGTAGAGTTCACTGGATCTATCAGCTCCAGTATTTAAACTAGATGAGTTCTAAAGTCTCTTCCAGCTTCAAGATTCTTTGTTTCTGTGGCATAGAATCATTAAGGTAAAATCTGATTGAACATAATAACATGTATTAAGCATCTCCTATTTTAAGACATTTTAAAGGCATTAGGTACCTTCTTCCGGTCCAATTCCTTCATTTTATAGATAAGGAAACGAGCCAGAATTTTAAGTGACTTGCCCAGTGTCATACAGATAGTGGTAAAAGCAGGCCTAAGGCCCAGCCCTCCTGACTCACAATCCTGTCTTTCCATTCATTCATACTGTGTTTGTTGCTGGGTTAGAAAAGGAAGTGAACGTGATTCCTTCCTTTGTGTCAAAGTCTATATTTTCAGTATAGATTATATATTCAAATTTTATACTAGCAGTATAGACTGACTTAGTTAATGAGAACACTAGGAATATAATGATGCAAAAATTAAACATTTCTGACCTTGTTTGAGATCAGTGTTGTCTTCTGTCCATTATTCATTGACTTATCTCTGCTGGAGTCCAAGGTCTTGGTGAGGAGATATGCCTGTTCTAGAGGATTAAACAGTCCCTGTCAACAATCAGACTTTAAATACCACAAAACTGATATTTCTTTTGTGTTAGTATTATCCTGGTGTAGACTGTGATGTCTTTACAACTTTGTGCGAGTTGTGACTGAAACACACACACACACAGCATCTCCAAAGTCTTAATGCAGTTCTTTTTCTTAATATTGTTTGTGTGTGTTTGGGAGTTATTTGCGTGGAAATGATGATGAAGTCCATAGAAAACAATGAAAGGGAGAGAGAAAAGAAAAAAGGGCCCTGAATGAAGTCTTAGGGGACACTTTAGAGGGTGAGAGATTTCTGTGGCTTAACAGTGGAAATTTTCCGATGAATAAATATTAGACTTTATTTCATAAAAAACTGACTTTATGTAGAACTTTTTCCAATAAAGTTTATAAAACCCATAATTGGTATTTTTTATCACATACTTATATATAATTTCCCCCCCTTTAATGTGCTGTGCCTGATACAAATTCTATAAGGAGTTTATAATTTAATAGGGAAGATAAAACCATAATTTCATAATACTCAGTGGAATGTAAACTCCCTGAGGTTAGGGAATGATTTGTTTCTGTCTTTGAATTACTGCCTGGCACATAGTTAATAAAGTGTTTGTTAAGTCAAATTGAATTATATTTTTATATATACATATAGATTCACATGTGCACATCTATATAAATAACATGGATGGCTAGAGCAGAGAGTCTGTAGAATCCTAGTATCTTGGGAATTGTAAGGATTTCAGAGGTCATTTAGTCAAATCCCCTGTGAAACAGGAATCCCTTTTTCTAGAGTCCCTGATAGATCACTGATCATTCAGCTTCTGTGTGAAGAGACTGATTGATGAAGTGGGCCATCCCATTTTGGGAGAGCTGTGATTGGAAGTTCTTCCTTAAGCTGATACAAAGATCTGCTTCTGTGTAACTTTGATTCATTGGACCTTTGATCCATTGGATATATTTTGCCCCCTGATGTCAAGCATAATAAGTCGTTTTTCCCTTTTCCCTGTGAATACTGCAGTCATGTCACCTCAAATTTTCAGGGCTGCTATTATAGCCCTTGAGGACTCCTTCATAAGGGGACTCCCAGAGAGCTACTACAAGTCATTTTGTTTGGTCAGTATGCACTTAAAACCATTAAGTCACAAATCCCCACCAACGTGTTAAGAGGCAACCAGAAGGTATAGAGGTTCAAAACAAACACAGTAAAATAATTGACAAGAAAGATATTCCCTATTCATATATCTTGTCCTTCCACATCTTACCATATGCCAGCAGTGGAAGAGGGAAGATATATAGGATCATGGCATTGAGGAGCATACCTGTAGGCAATGTGTATGGTCAACAAACGTGTGACCAGGGGAGCTCCCACCTCCAGTACTGTAACACTACTGATATTCTCTAGGAGTAGAATTGCTCTCTGTAGGCAGCTTCACTTAGGTGCTCTCTGCTGCCACCAGCTGGTTATTAGCAGCAATTCAGATTTTTCCCATAAGTGGAAATTCTGTCAGTTCTTTAGCTTTTAAAGCCCTCTGGGTTAACTTAAGCTCTTTTGTGATGTAGGCCCCACAAAGTAGGCTCCTAGCTGGCAAGAAAAGCCTTTACACATTTTCAAGTCTGTCTTTTGAATTGTCTTTCCCCTGCTACTGCTAAGGTTCTTATTCTTATCTGAGCTATGGCTCCCAAATTCTTCTCTTTCTTTTTTTAAATAATATTGTTTTCCTCAATTATATGTAAAAACAATTAGAAACATTCGTTTAGAAAATTTTTGAATTACAAATTTTCTCCTTCTCTCACCTCCTCCTTAAGACAGTAAGCAATTTGATATAGGTTGTACATGTGCAATCTTGTAAAACATATTTCCATATTAGTCATATTGCGAAAAAAGAAACAGACCAAAAGAAAAAAAAACACAGAAAAAATAGTTAAAAATAGTATGCTTTGGTCTGCATTCAGATTCCATCCATTTTTTCTTTAGATGTGGATAGCATTTTTCATCATGGATGAGTCTTTGGAATTCTCCTGGATCATTATATTGCCGAGAATAGCTAAGTCATTGACATTTATCATCCCTACAATATTGCTGTTACTGTGTCCAGTGTTCTCCTGGTTCTGCTTGCTTCACTTGCATCAGTTTGTGTAAGTCTTTCCAGGTATTTCTAAAATTAGTGTGCTTGTCATTTCTTGTAATACAGTTGTATTTCATTACAATCATATACCACAATTGGTTCAGTCATTCCCTAATTGATGGGCATATTCCCAATTTCCAATTCTTTGACACCACAATATGAGCTTCTATAAATATTTTTGTACAAATAGGTCCTTTTCCCTTTCCTTTAAAACCTTTGGAATACAGTAGTATTGCTGGATCAAAGGTATGCACAGTTTGATTGCTATTGCTGGATCAAAGGTATGCACAGTTTGATTGCTCTTTGAGCACAGTTCCAGATTGTTCTCTAGAATCAGTTAACAACTCCACCAACAATGTTCCAGTTTTCACAATCTTCTCCAACATCTATCACTTTCTTTTTTTTTTTTATCATAATAGTCAATCTGATAGGTGTGAGGTGGTACCTCAGAGTTGTTTTAAACGCATTTCTCTAATCAATAGTGATTTAGAGCATTTTTCATATAACTATAGATAGTTTTAATTTCCTCATCAAAAAACTGCCTGTTCATATCCTTTGACTGTTCATCAATTGAGGAATGACTTGTATTCTTATAAATTTGACTCAGTTCCCTATATATTTGAGAAATGAAGCCTTTATCCAAGATACTTGTAAAAATTGTTCCCCAACTTTCTGCTTTCCTTCTAATTTTGGTTTCATTGATTTTGTTTTTGCAAAAACTTTTAAATTTAATATAGTCAAAATTATCCATTTTCATCTCATACTATATCTCTCTCTTGTTTGGTCATAAATTCTTTTCTTCCCCATAGATCTGACAAGTAAACTATTCCTTGCTCTCCTAATTTGCTTATGGTATCACCCTTTATATCTAATCATGCATTCATTTTGACCTTATCTTGGTAACCCAAATTTCTTTTCACTACTAGCATACCCCTACATTATTAGCTTGAATCCCCTTCAAACAATCCTGAATATTCCATTAAGCAAAACTTCAGAGGAACTGGAGGGAAGTGATTTTTTTTTCAGCTCCCATAAAGCCCTTGGTCCTTACAAAGAAAAACTTCAGAGCAAGACTGAAAATGCCTGGGTGAGTCTGGCAATGCTCCAGTAACCAGAATCACTTTCTCCCTAAGATATATGAAGCACCGGCATGTGTGGTGATTACCCAGTTGTTCCTAAGAGAATTTTATTCTTCCCTCATTGCTGTGCAGCTTACCCCAGAGCAGGATTACTCTGATTTGGCCATTGTCCCCCAGAATTAGTTTGGATTCACAAAGGAGAATATGTTAGGAGTTAAGAGAAATAGCATGAATTTGGAGTCTGGGGACTCGCGTTGGAGCTCACCTTGTATTTTAATACCTGTGTGACCGTGGTTAACTTGCTTCTCTTAGAACTTTAGCATACTCATCAGTAAACTGAGGCAGTTGGAAGAGATGATTTGTGTCTAAACTCTTTTCTAACTTTAAATCCTAGGAAACCTATGTAAATATTCCCTTAAAAAAGATCTTGTTGTGAATTTTTGTTTCTCTTGTGTTTTGGTCTTCCTCTCCTTTCACTTTCTTAATATGGGTCTTGTGTGTCTTTATCAATTCCTGTTTAGTCAGCTCATTGGAGATGAGGGAGTTTAACAGTTCCTCCGACTTCAGTTTTTTCCACATCCGAAAATCCCTCGCCTTAAACTCCATTATTTTTCTTATTGAAGAAACACCCCTTAGATACTGCTTCTACATGTCTCTCCTTCCCCTCAGCTTTTCGGCTTCTTGCCAACTTCTTAACCTAAGAATGGGGGAAGGGGGTAGGTAGGCTTGCAGGATTTTTAAATGCTGTCTGCTAAAAATAAATTTAGACAGTAAGGGAAAACAATGTTATGTCAAGAACATGTTATATAAAATGTGCTATATGTGGTTCCTTCTCTATACCATCCAGTGAATTTGTGTTCTGTATTTTTCCAAAGAATTAAAATATAGTAAAAGTACACTGAACATAAGTTAATCATTGATTTACATTTAGTCTTTGGTAATACATGATTTACATGTTTTGGTTTATATTTTAGCTCAGGATTTTAGGGTAATCATCCTGTCTGAATCGCACTAGCGCAGTGCCTGCATACTGCAGGTACTTGCTAAACACTTGTTCAGCTGTATGGACTAGGTATGGGACTTTGGACTGAATCGGTTGAAAGTGGTGTTGTTTTTTTCCCTTAAGTTTTAGCTTGTTTACTTTGTCATTGATATGCATGTATAATCAGCCACCACCTTAAGCCTCAGTTACTGCCCTGGCTTCCTAAACAGATCTTCCTGCCCTTGGGCTTCCCCTCTACCTATTCCACCTACCACTTCCTAACTGATCCCTCTTCCTAATCTACTTCGAGTGTTTAGCTACTTCCTCTGAACTCCTCCTGTGCGTAGTTTTCAAGGACCTCCCTTCCTAATCTGGCCTCACCCCATCTCTTCTAATTTACTCTTTTTCTTCATGAAATCTCAGTTTTAGTTAGACCAGGGTCCTTGTGGCTGCATTCTAGAAATGCAAACATTTCTAGGAAGAAGTTTTATTTCTTCCTACTTTTATATTTTCTGATCATGTTTTCTCTCTACTTAGAATACTGCTTCCATTGCATTTGAATTAATGGTTCAGTTCAAAAAATGCAAGTCATTATGTTGAGTGGCAGTAAATAATACTTCAGGCTTTCGGTAGTGTTCAATCTGTGAGATTGCCAAAGTCATCAGTACCCTATGGGTAGTCTACATCTCCATCACGTCTGCTCTTCAGATATTCTAGTTTTTCGTCATTATTTATTAAGCATATTTGGAGTAGGGGGTTAATGGAGAGACTGAGGAAGGGGGAAGCATAGAGTCCATCCTTTTGATTTTTTACATCTTCTGTAAGGGGTCCTTTTACAGGACCTAAATGTGCCTTCAGATCAGTGCAATGCAAAGTGAATGTATAAATGATATTCTTAGAGAGTTGAATATTTGAGTCCATTTTAAAGAATAATTAATTTATTTGTTTTCAGTTTTCAACAATCATTTCCATAAGTTTTAAAATTTTTCCCCCTCCTTCCATCCTCCCTCCCTAAGACGGCATGCAATCTTATATGGGTTCTACACATACATTCTTATTAAACGCATTTTCACATTAATTCTGTGACATAGAATTAAAACAGAAGGGAGAAACTATATGAGAAAAGCCAAAACAAAACAACGAAAGAGAAGATAGTTGGCTTCATTCTGAGTTCTGACTCTATGGTTATTCTCTGGATGTGGATGGCATTTTGCATCATGAGTCCTTTGGAAATGTTTTAGGTTCTTGCATTGTTGTGAAGGGTTAACTTTAGCAGATACAGTCCTCGCACACTGTGGCTCTTCCTGGGTATAATTGTTCTGCTGGTTCTGTTCATTTCACTCAGCATCAGTTCATATAAATCTTTCCAGGCCTCTCTGAAGTCCTCCTGTTTGTCATTTCTTATTGCATAATAGTATTCCATTATATTCATATATCACAACGTGTTCAGTCATTCTCCAATTGATGGGCACACCCTCGATTTCCAGTTTTGGACTATCACAAAAAGAGCTGGTATAAATATTTTTGTACATGTGGGTGCTTTTCCCATTTATGTGATCGCTTTGGGATACAGCCCTAGAAGTGGGTATTGCTGGGTCAAAGAGTATGCACATTTTTATAAATTAAATACTAAATAGTAATTGTTTCTCTCTTACCCAGGAACCCTGAGGGTCTCCTCCTTCCGGTTTAATTTTTTTTTTTTTTTTGATTAAAGGGCCATCCCTTGAGCAATTACTTAAAGAAGTCTATTCATTGAATAGGGGTTTCTCATTCAAAGAGAAAATGCTATAAGACTTTAGCCTGAAAGGGCCAGGGTCTCCTATTCCATCCTGGGCCATCTCCAGTCGTCCTGATGAATATCTGGTTGCTGGATCCAGATGGCTGAGGAGGAGAGAGTGAGGTTGGTGACCTTGCACTGCCCTTCCTCACTCAGAGTCAACTGCAAGTCTTGTCATCATCTTGATGTCATGGTCCTCTTTGAGAATGAAGGACAAACATAACAACCCTGGGGGGTGGAGCCAAGATGTCGTAGTAGAAAGAGGCACGTTTACAAGCTCGGAACCCACAGCCCATATATTTAATGTAAGAAGAGCTCCCCAGAAGTTCTGGATCACTGAAAAGTGTGCAGAAGCAGAGTAGAAGAGATTTCCGTTCCAGGGAGCCCTGGAGAGCCGTCCCCAGGGTCCGTTGCGCCCCAGAAAGTGGATCCCACCCCAGCGCTGCCCTGGCCGTGGCCCCAGAGAAGCTGATCCAAGCAGACTTCAGGGATGAAAGTTCCGGCGGCCGGGAAAGTCCCTCCGCCCACAGAAGCTACAGGTCAGTGAGAGAGACGACTGGGCTAGAAGAGGGGAGAGGGGTGTCTCCGTGACTGGGCTCCCTTGGGAGGAAGCGGTGGAGGCAGAGGCGGGGGTAGTGGCGGAGGCAGCAGCTGCGGCAGCAGCCCGGGACTCCCTCAGCAGCAGGCAGGATCTTCATTACTGAAAGTCTCTGCATAAACCCCCTGAGGGAGCTGAGCCTGGGAGAGGCCCTGCCTCACCCGCTCCATTTCTGAAGGTCTCTGCATAAAGCCCCTGAGGGAGCTGAGACTGGGAGGCCGCCCTGCCTCCACCCCGGCACCAGAACTAAAACTCACATTGATTAGCAGCGGTGCGGCGCGGAAAGCCCATTTGAATCTCAGACCCCAAGCACTAGCTGGGCGGATCTAGGCGGGGGTGGACAGGAATCTCAGAAGTCAAGTAACTGCCTGGGAAAATGCCTAGAAAAGGGAAGAAAAATAAGACTATAGAGAGTTTTTTCCAACAAATGCAAATGATCCCGACATTTGGATTTGACGAGGATGAGGAAATATTCTTGCCATCAGGGAAGGACGTGGAAGGTGGGGACTCAGCACCCCAGACACCCCAGGGGGATGTCGGGTGGGCTCAGGCCTTGGAAGAGCTCAAAAAGGATTTTGAAAAGCAAGTTAGGTGGAGGAAAAACTGGGAAGAGAAATGAGAGAGATGCAAGAAAAGTATGAAAAATGGGCCAATACCTTGGTAAAGGAGACCCAAAAAAATGCTGAAGAAAATAACACCTTGAAAAATAGGCTCACTCAATTGGCAAAAGAGGTTCAAAAAGCCAATGAGGAGAAGAATGCTTTCAAAAGCAAAATTAGCCAAATGGAAAAAGAGGTTCAAAAGCTCACTGAAGATAATAGTTCTCTCAAGATTAGAATGGAAGAGATGGAGTCTAATGACTTTACGAGAAACCAAGAAATCACCAAACAAAACCAAAAGAACGAAAAAATGGAAGAGAATGTGAAATATCTCATGGGGAAAACAACTGACCTGGAAAATAGATCCAGGAGAGACAATTTAAAAATTATGGGACTACCTGAAAGTCATGATCAAAAAAAGAGCCTAGATATCATCTTCCATGAAATTATCAAGGAAAACTGCCCTGATATTCTAGAACCAGAGGGCAAAATAAGTATTGAAAGAATCCATCGATCACCGCCTGAAAGAGATCCAAAAAGAGAAACTCCTAGGAACATTGTGGCCAAATTCTAGAACTCCCAGGTCAAGGAGAAAATCTTACAAGCAGCTAGAAAGAAACAATTCCAGTATTGTGGAAATAAAATCAGGATAACTCAAGATCTAGCAGCTTCTACGTTAAGGGATCGAAGGGCGTGGAATAGGATATTCCAGAAGTCAAAGGAACTAGGACTCAAACCAAGAATCACCTACCCAGCTAAACTGAGTATAATACTTCAGGGGAAAATATGGTCTTTCAATGAAACAGAGGACTTTCAATCATTCTTGATAAAAAGACCAGAGCTGAAAAGAAAATTTGACTTTCAAACACAAGAATGAGAAGAAGCATGAAAAAGTAAACAGCAAAGAGAAGTCTTAAGGGACTTACCATAAGTGAACTGTTTACATTCCTACATGGAAAGACAATATTTGTAACTCTTAAAACTTTTCAGCATCTGGGTAGTTGGTGGGACCACACACACACATGTACATGCATGTACACACACACATGCACACATGCACACACATACAGAGACAGAGAGCACAGAGTGAATTGAATAGGATGGGACCATATCTTAAAAGAAATTAAGGTAAGTGGTGAGAGAGAAATGTACTGGGAGGAAAGACGGTGAAATGGAATGGGGTAATTATATGTCATTTAAGAGGCAAGTAGGAGACTTCTTAGTGGAGGGAAAAAGAGGAGAGCTGAGAAAAAAAAAAACAATTAGTTTACCCTCATCACATTTGACTAAAGGAAGGAATAAAATGCACACTCATTTTGGTATGAAAACCTATCTTACAATATAGGAAAGTGGGGGAGAAGGAGATAAGCAAGGGGGGGGATGATGGAAGGGAGGGCAAAGGGAGGAGGGAGCAATTTGAAGTCAACACTTGGGGAGGGACAGGATCAAAAGACAGAAGAGAAACAATGAGGGGCAGGGTAGGATGGAGGGTAATTCAGTTAGTCTTATACAACACGACTATCAGGGAAGACATTTGCAAAATTACACAGATATGGCCTATATTGAGTTGCCTGCCTTCCCAAAGGGAATGGGTGGGGAGGGAGGGATGGGGAGAATTTGGAACTCATAGTTTTAGGAACAACTGTTTAGTATTGTTGTTGCTACTAGGAAAGAAGACATACAGTTAATGAAAAATAGAAAGTCATCTGGCCCTACAGGAGAAAAGAGAAGATGGAGACAAGAGAAGGGAGGGATGACAGAAGAGAGGGCAGATTGGAGATAGGGAAAATTAGATTGCTTGGGGTATTGGGGTGGGGGGAGGGGTTAAAAGGGGAGAAAATTTGGAACCCCAAATTTTGTGAAAATGAATGTAAAAAGTTAAATAAATAAATAAATAAAGTAAAAAAAAAAACCACAAGAACCCTATGATAGTATATTCTTATTTTTTTATTAAATTTTTTTTTTTAGTCAACAAAAGTCTATTTTTCTCTCCTTCCCTTCTTCCCCTCCTCCACTAGAGAAAACGAAACCCTCACAAGAAACATGCAAAACTAATTACTGCATTGGCCATGTCCAAAAAATGTGTTTCATCCTGCACCTGAATTCTGTCACTTCTGTCAGGAAATGGGTAGCATGCTTCATCATCTTGCCCTCTAGAATTATGGTTGATCTTTGTGTTTGTTAATCATAGTTCTTAAGCCCTTCGAAATTGACTATGATGTTATTATATAAATTGTTTTCTTGGTTCTGTTCACTTTACTTAGTATCATTTCATACAAATCTTCACAGGTTTCTCTGAAACCTTCCTCTTATAGCACCATAGTATTCCATTATGTTCATATACTATAATTTGTTTAGCCATTCACCATTGATGGGCAACTTGGATTAGTTTCCAATTCTTTGGCACTACCAAAAAAGCTGCTATAAATATTTTTATACTTATAGGTCCTTTTCTCCCCTTTTCTTTGATCTCTTTGGGGCGTAGGCTTAGTGGTCATATTGTTAGATCAAAGGGTATGTATAGTTTATATAGTGACTTTTTGGGAATAGTTCCAAATTGCTTTCCAGAATGGTTTGACTAATCCACAGTTCTACCAACAGTGCATTAATGTTCCCTTTTTCCTATAGCTCCTCCAACATTTATCTTCTGCCCTTTTTGCCAACTTTGCCAATCTTATTATGGTTATGAAATGGAACCCTTGAGTTGTTTGTTCCATTATTAGTGGTCTGGAGGACTTTTTTTCCCCCAAAATAGCTATTGAGAGCTTGAATCTCTTCCATCAGTTGAGGAGTGACCATTCTTATAAATTTGAATCAGGTACCTACATCTTAGAAATGAAACCTTTGTCAGAGAAACTTATTATAATTTTTTTTTTTTTACCAGTTACCTGCCTCCTTTCTCATTTCAACTGTTTTGGTTTTACAAAAACTTAAATCTTATGTAATTGAATTTGTCCATTTTATCTTCTGTGACCTTCTTTTCCTTTTGTTTGTTCCTGAGCTCTTTCTACATCCATGAATCTAAAAGGTAATTTCTTCCTTGCACCTCCAATTTGTTTATGACGTTACCCTTCATGTCTTGGCCATTAAGTCATGTGGTGCTTATGTTGGTGTATAGTGTGAGATGGTGATCTAAATCTATTTTCTGTTAAACTGCTTTCATTTTTTTCTAGCAGTGTTTGTCAGATTCATATCCCAGTAGATAGGGGTTTTAGGTTTATCAAACCCTGGTCCATTATGTTATTTGCTTCTATAGGGATATACGTAATTTACTCTACTGGCTCTCTTCACCAGTGCCAGATTATTTTGGTGATTACTACATTGTAGTTTAGTTTGGGATCTGGTACGACTAGGTCCTCTTGCTTCTCTGTGTGAGTGTGAAATAACTGTACCTCTACCCACATTTTAAACACTACTGCTGCAGCTGTTACCAGCACTGATAACACTAATTTGCCTAAATAAACCCTTTCCTATTATTTCTTCCAATAGGTCCTGTTCTCTTCCTTCTCCTCTCCCTTATTCCCAAGGCAATTAAAGAGAAAGAGGTTCTCTTAGTGCTCCTTTGGGCAGAGTTATGCACAGCCAGAATGGTCAAACCAAATATTAAAAATGATTAAGAACATAGTTTAGTCACCCATGAAATTGATATCCAAGTTGAATTGTGATACTGATCTATTGACTTCCTCATTGAATTAAAAGAAATATAGGTAAATTTCTGAGTTTTACAAAATATAAATGGAAAAATATATTTTTACATTCTGAAGTTAAAATGATAACTATAGTTTTCATTCTTTTGAAATATATTTGAAGGTTCTTCAAGGAAAATGAATTAATTTGAGAATGAGAATATGAAATCAGAAATAAGTTTGAAATATATTCATTCAGACTATTTTTGGTGTAACTCAGTAAGATGTAATGATAGAGAAGTCTTTAGAGAAGTTGAGTCCTTTTTGCTAAGAAACATAAGGTTCCTGGTGGTTTAGATGGATGAAAACTTCTTGTCCCTATTATTCCCCATTTCTCCTGCTTCTCTCTTTTTGGAGTTTGGTCTGTCACCGTCATTCCTGTGGGTGTTTCATGATTATCGTAGGTAATATTTGTTGCACTTTTTTCTTTGCCATTTGAGAGATCTTCTTTTGGAGACTCTAGTGATGGTGGTTGTTGACATCTGCCTACAGCAGCTTCTAAACCTATTCCTTCGAGCTTTCTGGGGCCAATCCAAGTCTGGCAGGACTTGCTTTGATGAAATTAGTAGTTTTCAGATCCTATTTTCTTCCTTTTTTGAAAATGGTGACAGCATTTGCCTGTCTCCATTCCTGTGGTATTTCCATATTTTTTCCATGACCTTGCGAAGGTCACTGACAGAGCTTAGTAATCACAACCGATAATCTTGTACTCGTGGGACATATCACTTTTTGTATTCATTCTTTATTAAATGTACTTTCTTCCATTTTCTATGAACTTTTTTAATCAATTGATTGATGAGTTCACTATGTAACCCCATCAATATCTTTTAGACATTTGTCTTTTTTGTTTTTCATTGGAAATACTTGTTTATTTCTTAAGAATTTCATCCTTGAGAGTTTCTCATCCATCTTGACTGATTTCTCCTACTGTGCTCTCAACCCATGATATCCTATCTATCTTTTGACCAAACCCTTTGAAATGAAATCCATTCCCCCAAAATGTGAGTTGCATGTCAGACTATGCCTGACTTTCCTCATCATTTTTTCCTCCTGGTCTCTGTCCTTTTTATTTCAGCAGTCTGTTCCCCTTTGTTGGTCAAAATGAGGCCTAGAATGGCAGTACCCATTGTTTATTCCACCTTTTGATGAGCATACTTGTCATTAAAGCAAGTCAAGAATTTTCCAGTTGCTCCAGTTTTGGTAGATGTTTGAGACTTGGCATCCCTCATGACTGTGATCTCCTATCTTTATGCTAGGTTATCATAATCCTCTGAAAGTCCAGGTAGTCTAGAGCAAATGTGGCAAACTCAAGTAGAAACTGTGGACCACTTAATCTATATAGGCTGCATATAGACTTAGTTTTAAAATGTAATATTTTCTGTGTCTTCTTATATTTCTATTTATTTTGTTAAATCAGTACTGATCTATTGATTTCCTCATTGAATTAAAACACTTCATTTAATTTAAACATTGCATTTTCATCTGGTTTGGCAGCAGTCGAAAGTTTACATCTTTGACATCTCTAGATCAGAGTCCAGAGTCTGGACTCCCAGGACAAATTTTTTTTTCTTTTTCCATTAATCCTTACCATCCTTTTTAATTTATTCTTTACTGGGCTTCCTCTTTCTGTTCCTGCATTTTCTCATAGATATATTGTCAGAATTTTATTATTCTACTATACCTTTGTATTTATTTTTTTTCCTTTTCAACAAGGTATACTCTTGTATAGGCATATCCATTCATGAATTTCATCCCACCAAGACTCAGAAACACCTGAGTGTGCTCTCTTGTATTAGGATTTCTTGTTCATCTAATCCACCATTCAGACTTTGTGCATTTGTTGTTCCTGATTTTCCTATTGGGAATTATTTCCTGTATTATCAAACCTCTACTAATTTTTTTCTTTTAGTGTTGTAATAGCTACTGTCTTTGATGTCTGGTCTGACAGATGCATATAGACATTCTTTTCTCTTCCCTCAAATTTCAATTTTAATCCCTCTACCATCAGATTTGGAGGACAACTTACAATTCCATTTTTACTTGTCTTCTATAGGTATATTACATCATTGAACAAGAGCCCCTCATTCTGCAGGTTGTAGACCAGAAATCTAAATGTCATTCTAAGATAATATTTTTATCCAGCTGTTCACTTCTGAGATCAGTATTTCTGTTAAGAAGCCCCTGCTTTCACTTGGCAACAGTGATGAAGACACCATCTGTACCCTGTGGTCTTCATTTTCTATCCCAGGATTTCATCATCACTGGGTTCCTTCTGTTGGTATCATTGGGGGAGGGCTGTCTTCACAGTAGATACGTACCCCCAAGAAGATGGCAAGTCTTTGAATTATTCCTATCAAGTCAGCAAAGAACAGCATTGGTACCGCCTCATCAGGGAGTTCCCACTTCTCCCTACTTGTTTCTCTTTTTGCCTCTGGCATTTAATGACTATGTAACCTTTATGCTGGGGGTACCTGTGGATCCACATCATTGTTTCTCAGAATTTGAGAAGCTGTTTCTTGCCCAGATTCAGCTTTCTGCTCTCTGGTGAGGTGAGAGCCTCATAAATATTAGCTCCAAAAGTTTAGTGATCCTCCTTTTGTTCCTTTCCTTTGATATCATCTTCCATCTTAGTGTCATGGATTAATTCTCCTTTCACCATCTTGAAACACATTTTTCATTCTCTCAAATAAGGTACCCTACCCTGCCCTTCAACCCCATCTCTACTTAGAGGGGAGAGAGGTTCTTCCAGCCCTTTTACCTTCTCTGGTAGGGAGGCTAGTCTGTGCCTTCTACATCTGTGGCTGTTTATTTGTCATTCATGGAGACACAAATGGAGTAAACATACTTATCTCTTAATGTCACTACAAAATTTTCTAACTTTTCCATACTTACTGCAAGTAAGAACCTCCAGTTTTGGTTGTTCTTGTAGCTCTCATAGCTTATTTTTATAGCCTGAATGTTGTGACCAACTACAGATTTCCTCTCATTTCCCTCTCTTTTCCCCCCACCCCCCACTCATTCTGGATATAAGAAAACCACAGCCCTAGAAGAGGAGCCCCTGGATATCAAGGGGGTTTAGCAGCATTACCTCCATATAGGGCTAACCTAGATATTTTAGACAAAACCTAGAACACTTCTAGATGTAGGCTCCATTTTTCACTATTCCTCACCATTTCTAGCACTTAATACAGTCCCTTTACACATAATAGACAATAAATGCCTGTTGAGTTAAATAGATAATGCACTTTGATCTGGGCACAAGTACAAGCTCGGTTCTTCCTTCTTTTCCAATTTCCTGTCTACATGCCTAGTAACATTACCTGGATGATGAGTCGCCATTCAGCATCCGAACCTCCCACAATAGGAAACCCCTTCCCTACATTTTGGGCAGCCCCTGGTGCTTTTGCACAGCTTTACTGAACAGGAAGTGTTCCCTTTTCACCAGAAATCTACTGCTTGAAGATTAGGACATGGACATGAACAATGTAGGAGTTGGTTTTGCTTATTATGGCTTATTTATTATGAGTATTTTTAAATGTTTGTTTTCTTTTTTCCTTTTTCCCAATGGGAAAGTGGGAGTGGGAAGGAGAGAAAATTGATTTTTGTTCATGGGAAAAATTTTTAATTAAATATGGAAAGTGTCTATTTCTTTGCAACTTCCTCCTATTGCTTCCAAATCTGCCTTTTGACACCAAGAAAGATAAGCTTAATTTCTCTTGCAAAAGACAAAATTTCAGAAATTTGAAGATAGCTCTTCTTTCTTCTTTCTTCCCTCCCCCTTCCTTAACATGTCCTTCTCTATGTAAACTCACTTCACTGCTTAAACTGATTGTCATGTTGTTTGGCTTCTAGGCCCTTCATCGTACCACAAGTTATCAGAGTCACTGGGCCCACCACCTCTCGTGGACATTATTCTTTTTTTAAATATTAAAGCTAAAACACCATTAGAATTTTTTGACTGCCAAATAACACTTTATTGCATTTGTAGTCTACTAAAATTCCTAGATAGTTTTACATGTACTGTCCAGCCATATCTAGTGCTTATGCAGTTTTTTAAAGTGTAAAACTTCACATTTATCCCTGTTTAGTTGCATTTTATTAGATTTGGCCCATTATTCTAGTCTCTAGAGACCTTTTAGTTTCTCACATTAAAATTTCTGTTGCCAACATGTTTGCCGTCATCCTCAGCTTTGTATCATCTGCAGATTTAATAAGTGTGCCATAAGTGTATGTTTTTAATCAAAGTTATGGTTAAAAATGTGGAAGAAAACCAGGCAAAGGGAAGGTCCATGGTGCAATTGACTGAATACCACCATCCAATTTAACCTTGATCCATTAATTCTTAACCTTTGGGTTTGAGCACTTAATCAGTTATGAATCCAGCTATAGTTCCATCTAGCCTGTGTCTTTCCCTCTGGTCCGTAAACATATCCTGAGAAACTTTGTCAGATCTCTTTGAAATACAAATCTGTGATGTCCATGGCATTCCCTCAGCATACCAGTTTGACAGATGTCAAAAAATCTTTTGTTGATTGTTGATTCTATCCAAGGTAATGTCTGTCTTTCCTTTGGTCTCAGCCCAGCCAAAGAAATAACCAAAATTTTGTTGAAATGCATTTCCACTTAAATGAACACTCTGCTCTAAATCCCATGCTTTTGTACTTGCTCTGCATGGCTAGAATCACTTCCTATACTTTTTCCTTCAAAAATCAGCTTCAGCCCCAGTTTCATAGGAAGCCTTTCCTGGTTTCCTACCTTCCCCAGGTCCTACTACCTTTTTCTTTCTTCTCCCTATGATCATATGTTTATACATGTGCCTTTTGTCTCCTCTCATAAATTGGAAACTCCTTCTGGACATGGATGCTTTTGTTTTTGTAGCCTTAGCACCTAGAAAGCTTCTGGCACATAATGTGGTAGGGACTGGGACTGTGCTTTTGATTTCCTTGGTATTAGAAACTTTTAGGTGATGAAACTCACTTTACCGGTATACCTTCCGCTTAACTTAGAGCTGAGTTACCTATAACACTGAGAGGTAGTTACTTGCCCAAGAACATAAAACCACTTTGTTTCAGAGATAGAACTCGAATCCAGGTCCTCCAGGCTCAAGGACTTTGTCAGATCTGTTTGTGACATACAAATATATAGCTGATATGTGTTGGTTGGCAGTTCATTAAAGCTTAACACATAACTTCACATAAAATTGGACTCAATCAAGTTGCTGCACTCGAGGACCTAGCGGGTCACATGTGGCCTTGAGATCTCAGGTTACACACCCCTGCCCTAAAGCTTTCTAGGCCTCACTTTTTTCATTTGTAAAAATGAGGCCATTGGACCAGATGACCTTTAAAAAAGCCATTCTGACTTTAACGTTCTGTGATGCTACAGTGCCAGAGTCACATTATATTGGATTTTGAGTCTTGAGTAACTTATTTGCTTTTTTTCAGGTATATTTTTACCTTATCTCTTTTCCATCTATTACTCACTCCAAGTGTTAGTGCTAGGCTAACGTTGCAAACAACATAGTACTGCTAAATAGTCTATTACCAGGAGAGTTGGGCCTCCTTTCTCCTGACCTCTTAGAGTTCAATTAAAACAACATGTCCACTCAGGAAATACTTTTCCCTGTTAACTACAAGTTCTTTCCCCCCTCTTTTCTTAGTGTGGCCTACTCTGTAGGGCAGATGATGACCTGGGAGTACTGGTCTCTGATCTAGCTTTCAGTGAATTTAAACAGAGTGCCAAAGGGATACTGACCAGGGACATTTTTGCAGGGTACTTCTAAAGGCACATGACCAGGTTTAGTTTCACCTGCCAACCTAGTTTGGGAGACTACTCCCCAAATTTGAGTGCTAGCTTGTAGACCTGTGTCTACATGATGAGGAAGTCAACACTGGCTTCTTTCTCCTTTGCCTGTCATTCTCATTGCAGATTCAGTTCATGTTTATTTTTCTATCAGGTCCAATTCAAACCTTCTCTTTAGCCTTCAGCATTACTAAGTTCTTTGTACTAGTTGAAATTGAGTTGGAGTTTGTGGTTTTTTCCATAATCTTGTTTCTGGTTGTTGATGGAGCCAGAATTAGCACCTGGTAAGGGTAGAATGGAAAAAATGAAAGAATTCAAATGCCAACTTTGAAAACTTGTTGCTCATCTGTATAGTATATACCATGCAGTGGGAAGCTTTTGTGTTGTCATCAGGTTCAAACCTTGCACCTTCTGGGATGACTTTCAGAAGCTGGTGATATTGGGCCCCTTTAGGGAGTCCTTGTCCTGGCCTACTTCCTTGATGTGTCACCTTAACCATATTGCTATTAAAGTATTTCGACGGAATGCTCTTCAGCTTCTTGAGTGGGCTGGGTATAGTGAGGCAGCCCAGCACTGGCTTTCTGAGTTATTCTATGGATTTGAATTAGTCCTTAGAAATATCCTCTTCATTCATTCCTCTTCATTCATCCTCTTCAAAACAGTTGGGAGCTTTGTGGTTTCAAGTGTTATCTGGCCACGTATTATTGTTTTACCTTAAAAAAAGGAAAAGAAGTTTTTGTTTATTTAATTCTCTATAGGCTTTGGTTACTGCTCTGTAGAACATAAGTCAGTGGTAGCAAAAGGGGGAAATGGGTTGAGCCCTTTTGCTGTGGTGTTAACCTTTGATGTTGACTTTTGATTAAAAACAAAGTTACCAGTTGACTAATTTGAGTACTTTTTTCCCCTGATCGTTTAATAGTAATGACCCAACCATTTCAACTGAGTTTGCTCCCTGCCTGATGTGAACCATTCCTGACTGAATGAACACTCTTCTTTTGAAACTGAACTGAAGTTTTACAATATCCAAGAGTTGGAAGGAATCTCAGAGGCCACCTAGTGCCACCCAGACATGAAAAGAATTTTCTTTGTAACAAACTCAACAAGTGGTCATTTCTTTGTTGGAGATTTTAAAGAAAACATTTTCTTTGCTCCTTGATATCCTGGGATGGAATAATAAAGTTTTTATTGATGGCAATGATAACAAAAAGACCAAGTGGTATTTCAGGGCTGGCCATATTGCTGTTGTAAGGGGCAATTATGAGTTGCCTGAGGTGGGAAGTTGTGTGCAAGAAAAATCCACCAACAAATAGTTCTTTTGAGAGTAGATGCAGGACTACATAAGAAATCATCTAAATATACAATCCTGAGTCTGTTCCTAAAGAAACCACATAGTCTGTGACATACTTTGTCTCTCTCCGTAGACATATGCACTAGAGGTACCATGGTCCAGTGGTTAGAATACTGGTCTCATAGTCCAGAAGACCTCAATTCAGGTCTTCCTATCTGTGACACTAATGAGCAGTGGTACTTGGGCCAATTTCTGGGCTTCTTAGTGACCCAGTAGCTCTCTATAAGGCATTTATGTTGCAGAGAAGGTACTGACCTTTATGACACAGGAAGTTCCTCTCCAGGGATATATTGATGAAATCACAGATCCAATACAATATATGTGCATGTTAAACCCCATAGCATAGTATGCTGTTACATGCTACCATAGTTGATGGAGAGCGGGGAGGGAGAAGGGAGACTTTATTTTATTCTTACGAATTTCGTCTAGTTAGATTTAGCTCACTGATTTGCATTGATTAGATCTTTTAAAATTCATATTCTGTTACCCAGCTTGTATTATCCACACATTTAATAAACGCCCCTAAGTCACTGCCAAAAATATTGACCAGAACCAGGCTAAGAATAGAAACTTTGGTTTATCACTAGGAAACTTCCCTTCAAATTGAATTTGATTAGGTCAGTCAGTCATTAAACATCTATTAAGTGTCCACTGTGTGCTATAAGCACTAATCACTGGTGATATAAAAAGAGAAAAGACAGTCCCTACCCTCAAGGAGCTCACAATCTAAGGGAGAAGATAACAAGACAACACACATGGACAAACAAGCTATATACAGGGAAAATAGGAAATAATTAAGCAGGAGAAGGCACTACATGTAAGAGGTATTGGGAAATGCTTTCTAAAGAAGATGAGATTTAGTTGGGACAAGATTTAGAGAAAGCCAAGGAAGTCAGACTTGTTAATAAGCACTGCTTGCATGTAGTTATTCTCCCAACTCTAATTTGATTATAGTATCTTAAAGAACTTAAAGCTCATGTTTATCTATTGTGTTTACAAAAATATCTGAAAGACTTGGTTAAATACCTTGGCTAAATCATAATATATAATAATTCTAATATAGAATCTATAATGTTTCTATTATCTGTTAATCTAGCAAAAGAAAAAGGCACTAGTTTGGCATGGCTTGTTTTTGTGAATCCATACTGGCTCTTAGTGATCACCCATTTAAATTCTCACAAGCCACCCATTTAATAATCAGATCTAGAGTTTCTCTGGGAATTGTCATCAGGTTAACTTCTGTATAGTTTCCATAATTTACTATTGCTACCCATTTAAAAAATTTGAGTACCATTTGCCCATTTCTAGTCTTTTGGCACCTTTTTTGTTTTCAACACTCATTAGAGATTGCCAGCTACTGTTCAGCAATCAAATTTACAAGTTTTTTCAGTATTCTGAAATGTAATTTTATATTAGCTAAAGGATTTGGATTCATTTAAAAGAGCTATTATTGTTTTATTAGCTCCTTGCCTATGTTGGGCTTCAGTTCCCCATGTTTATTCTTTTCTTTCCAGATTGAAGATCATTTTCCTTGGCAGATTAGATGAAAGCAAAACAGGATTTTAAGTAGCTCTGATTTCCCTGTCATCATTTAATACTTTTTTTTTAAAACCATCTGCCCCAAGAAATGGGCCTTTATGTTCCTGGTTTTTCTTGCTTCAAAGATAGTCAGAAAAACTCTTTAAAAAAATTTGTTGTTAGTATTTTCTTTCAAGGCTCAACTCATTCTTGGCTTTGACACAATTCTTACTGTGCCACTCATGTATTTGTGGTCATATAGTGCTCTTTAGTTTAGCTTTTGTTTGTGTTCATAAGGGCAGCCAGATGACTCAGTCGATAGAGCTCTGGTCCTGGAGTCAGAAAGACCTGAATTCAAATTCAGCCTCAGACATTTACTAGCTATGTGACTGGGGACAAGTCATTTAACTTCTGTTTGCCTTAATCCACTGGAGAAGGGAATGGCAAATCACTTCAGTAACTTTGCCAATCGTATAGACAGTATTGGTATACTACAGTTCATGGGGTCAAGAAGAGTTGGACATGGCTGACCAACAATATATACAAAAGAACAGATTTACTTAAAGAGCTTCATACACAGCCATATTGGTGTTTTCAATGTCTTTTCTTTCTTGTCAGGATCTTTTGCAATAGTATTATTGGAATTAAATTTTTAAGGCCCTCCTCAGGAAATTTCCTTTTAGAATCTCTTTTTTTCCCCCTTCTGAACTTTTAGAAGACTACTTCATTAGATTGTGAGCTCCTTGAGGGTAGTAGACAGTCTTCATAATACAGTACTTGGCAGATAGTTAAGCATTCAATAAATACATGTTAACTTCTCTCACACAGTCTATGGAACGTGTCTGATTATGCTTAGCTTTCTCTTACTCTAAGGGACAGCTCCAGAGCATATAATTTTATCATGCCTTTTAGTAAGATCAGAGGGTCTTGAGTTGAAAGATACTTTAAACATCATCGTTTCCAACCCTTTCAATTTCACAGATGTCCCAATAAAAAGTTAGGGAAAGAAAGCTTAATGTATGAATTAAAATTCATGTAATGCTGGAGTCACCAACTCCACTATCTCTCCCAAGGACACACTTTGCCATGGGGTAGCATGCCTGAGTCCATTAGGTAGGGTCAGTTGGGGACTCTCCAGAGGATGACATCCCCTAAGCCTCAGCTGCCAGGAGTGAAGGGAATGACTAGACAGAATAGAAGAAAGGAAAGTTGCTGTGTGACCTTCTTTCCAGTTTGATGCTTGGAGCAAGGAACTAGTCACCTTTAGTAAAGTGACAGGAGAAGACTCAACATATGCTGAACTGATCTATCATAATCCTGAAAATTTCTGACGGGAGTAGATTTTACTTAGATCTGGGGAATAAACTCTGAAATGAATTAAGGATCATTTTTACAAGAAAAATATATAGTTCTTGTAACAAAGAAGCAAAGTCAAGCAAAGCAGATTCCTACTTTTGGCATGGTCAGTCAGTCAGTAAACTTTATTAATCACCTATTGTATGCCAAGTCCTGTGCACTCTGGGAATATAGGGAAAGATAAAATGCATACCTGGTCCTGAGGAGAGTCTAACAATATGCTAACAACTACATGCAAATAAGATCGTGCAGGATAGATCTAAAATAATCAATAGAGAAGGGATGCTAGAGTTGAGGAGGATCAGGGAAGGCTTCCTGTAGCTCAAAAACAGGTCACGTTCTGCATCTTGAGGTTTTGGTCCTCTAGAGTCATTGCACTGATGTGAGTTCCTAAGACTTTCAAAGTTGTTTGTAATATATATTGTTATTTTATGAGTTGTTCTAGTTCTGCTATCTGTACTCTCCATCAATTCATATGAGTCTTCTTGGATTCTCTGAAACTTGTTTTTTTATCATTTTATATGACACAACAATTATCTTTAAAAAACAACACAACCCTTTTATTTTCAGCAATATATCATTTTCTCTCCCTCTCTCACTCCCCTTTTCATGAGGATAAAAACAACAATGAAAGCTTTTTCAGAATTATGCACAGTCAGAATCATGATTCTGGATCAGATCCAGAATCACTGGATTGATTTTGAGTTTTTAAATCTTTTAAAATTGTCTTTAGAATGTTGTGATTGTATAAATTATTCATTTGGTTCTGCTTACTTCATCTGCATCAGTTCGTACAAGTTTTCTAAGTTTTTCTGAAACTGGTCCTTTCATTAGTTTTCTTTTCATCTCTACATATGTGTAACACTTTATATAAATTATCCTTGCAACTATTCCCTGAGGTGGGTAGTATGAATATGTCTTCATTTTATAGGTAAGGAAACTGACGCCTAAAGTGGTTTTGTAACTTACACAAATTATAGTAGATGGCTGGTTAAATACTTAGTAATTATTCTGACTCAAATCCCAGGATTTTCCCATTACACCATTGTGCCTTGAACTGGACAGTCATAGATTTGTACAAAACTACTCTAGGCTATATAAGATAAAAGTTATTAGAACCCTAAAACAGTATAATAGTGTAGGATAATTAATCATTGTAGTATGCAAATTATAGGAACTCAGATTCCAAACTTACCATGGAACCACAATGTTTTTAATATAGGTGATGATAGACCCTGCCCCTCCTGTAATGTCATACTGTATTTGCAAAAGCATGATATTTACAGTGGTAAATCATAAAAAATCTACTCTGATGCCTTTTTATGGTATTCTTGCATTTTTTCTTATAGTACAATAATATTCCATTACATTCATATAGCATCATTTGTTTAACTGGTCACCAATTGATGGACACTCCCTTAGTTTCCAGTTCTTTGCCACTAGAAAGAAGACTGCTATAAATATTTTTATACATATGAGTTCTACTTACTTGATGTCTTTGAGGTAGAGACCTGGTAGTTTTATTGCTTGGACAGTGTGCCCAGTTTATTGACTTTGAGGGCATAGTTCCAGATTGCTTTCTAGAATGACTTGACCAGCTCTCAACCAACAGTGAACAAATGTTTCCATCATGATAAATAGTTCTTAATGTCAAGGAACTTATAATCTACTAGGCAATACAGCATATAAAGAGACAAATATATGCATGACAGTTTAGGAGTGGAGGGAGAGAGTCCTAACAGGCAGGGGGAGTCAGGAAAGTCCGCACATGAACCATCTTCTTTTAAAATGATATTTTATAGATATGTTTAGTTTTAACAATACATTTACAGATTACTCCCACTTTGTGAGAGGTCTTCTGTCGCAAAGTAAAACAGCTAAGTAAAATTAGTACTACAATGACCTCATCTGAAAGTGTATAGAATATTTCATATCTGTAGCATTCCCCTCCCCCCCATTTCTTTATTTAAAAAAATGAACAGAAACCTGTTTTCTTTCCTTTCCCCTTCATTCCCACACCATTGCGGGGAAAAAGAAGATAAAAAAATTTCTTGTAACAAATATGTATCGTCAAGAAAAGGGAATTCCCTCAATGACTATATACAAAAATATGTATTCCTCTTTCTGTACCCTAATGGATAGCATGTTTCATCAAAGGTCCTTTGGCAAAGGTTGGCAGCCAGAAGTAACGAATTGTTGAGCTTAGTTCGGATGAAAAATAGATAGTAAGAAGAGGAGTAATGCTAAGTAGGCCTGGAAAAGTAAGCTGGAACAAAGTCAGTCCTAAGAGCCAGGCACTGTACTTAGAAAAAGGCTTTAAAGGCTGTTAGCAAGAACCCACTATGTGCCAGGCGTTGTATTTGTGAAAAGTTTTAAAGACCTGACATGGCACGTTCTTGCACTCCATGTCCCTGCTTGTGGGGAGATTGAGGTTAATGGATTGCATTCAGGAGTTCTGAGCTGCTGTTGCTAAGCCAATCAGATGCATGCACTAAGTCCAATACCAGAATGGGGGAGCCCTCAGCAGGAGCCGGACTGACACAGGTCAGAGAAGGAACCTGTTCAAGCTTCTGTACTGGTCAGTATTGAGATCTGACCTGCAAGTGACCACTGCACTTCCAGCCTGTGTAAGATGAAGAGACCTAGTTTTCCAAAGAGGTAAAATCTTTAAATGTCAAACTAAGGAGTTTATTTTTTTTCCCTAGGAGCAGTAGGGAAAAATGGAAATCTATTGTTCCATCCATTACACACTTTCTTATTCTGAAAAACAAAACATCTCTGGTTCATCTAGCAATGTGCCCCAATGTAATGGAGACCAACTAGTACCTCTGGAGCTCAGCCTTTCCTTGGATATAAGTACAGACCTATAGTTGTAGCACTGTGGATAGAGTCAAGAAAACCTGGGTTCAGGTCCCACCTTTGACACCTGAGCAGCTAGATGGAACAGGAGATAGCAATGCTGGACTCGGGATTAGGAAGACTTGGAGTTCAAGTCCTTTCTTAGGTTCTTACCAGCTGTATAACTCCAGGCACATTACTTAATAACTGCTGGCCTCAGGTTCTTTGTCTATCAAATGGGAATAGTAGTAGCACCTTCCTTCCAGGTTGTTGTGAGAACCAAATGAGATAACATTTGTAAAGTTGTTTGCAAACCTTTAAGTGCTATAGAAAGAATTGTCATCGTTACTATCACCTCCTCCATGTTGTTGGACACATGACTTAAGCGCCAGTTTTCTAGTCCATAAAATGACATGTATAGTATCTCCCTCATAAGGTCTTGTGAGGCTCAAGTGAAATAATATGTAAAATTCTCTGGGAATGGCTTTGATGGCATCAAACCCAGGGCAAGAGCAGAAGCCTCTCCTAACCTCCTGATACAGTGTGTGTCCACAGTGCTGCTTAAACGTGTTGTTGTAACAGCAGGAATGGGACCCTTTGTATTAGGTGGCCATGTCATTGACCTATCTGTTCCTCCCTACAGGTCTTTATTTCTCTGACTTTGGATTCAGCTTAAGTGAACTGTCTGGTGCTTTCCAGCTTGTCCCTTCTGATTTTCCCAGCCCTATTGCTGCTTACCTGCCAGTGTGACCTCCTCACCTACTCAGGGAGTGTCTGTAAGGCCAATGGTGTCATGCTCTTAGTGATCAAAAAGGAAACCATCTGCCTGCCCACGTGCATTTTCAGTTATTGACAGTGGTGTCACAGAAGACTATGACTGTTACAAGAACTTGGATACTTTTTTCTCATTTTTTGAAAATGAGGGGGGTTTTTTATGTATCAACACCTGGAGTATTTGATTATTTGAGAGTGTTCATTAGCCTAACTTTCATGTGGTTACTGGTCTTGGAGAAGCAGCAGCAGGAGGAAGCCTTCTGCATTCATTATACTGAAAAATACCCATTTGGCCTTTCTTCCTCATGGTCCTATTTAATTATTCCCATATAATTTTTATTAATATTTTTCAGTCACATTTTTAATACTTCAGGATTATTTGTTCACTCCAGTAGAAGTTGGAGATGCTCATTGTTTTCGACCATATTTGTACAATGCTTTGAAGGGGGAGAGTGTGGAGAGCTATTGAGGGAGACATCAGAGCAGTGACCTGCAGTGTGGTCATGCCTCCAGAGGCTACAATTTGGCCTCTGGTTTGCTGGAAAGGAAGTTCTGTGGGTGTAGCATAAATGTGATGTCCAGAGGAAATGAGATGATGGTCCCACTGTACTTTGGGCTTGATGGCCCACATGCAGGACAGCGTCCAGTTCTGGATACCACGTTTTAGCAGTGATAGTCACAACTGGAGCATGTCCAGAGGAGGGACGCAGGAATGATGAGGGAGCTCAAAACTGTGTCATATGAGAACCAGCTAAAGGAACTTGGGAGTTTGGAGTTTGGGGGGGCAGAGTGTAGGAGGAGATTTCACATCTCTAGGCCCCTGCACTACCTGTCCAACCTTTTGTCCTAATACTTGCCAACATGAACCCTCTCTTCTAATGAACTACCTGAGGGCATATTGAACTTATTCTTGCTTCTGCATTTTTGCTCATGTTTTTCCCTCATGCGTTTCATCCTCCATTCTTATGATGCCTTTTCTGTTTTTCTCTGTCTGATCCTGATTATCTTTAGTTTTATGTCCTCCAAGAAATCTCTGATCTTTCTGCTTCTTAGTATTCCCACATTTTGGCCCTTAACTAAAAATAATACTAATGAGAATAGTTCCTTGAGGGCAAAGTTTCATTTTTTTGGGGGGGGGCTACAGCATCTTTCATACAGTTGACCACATCAATGAATGCTTGTTGAATGATTGAATATATATATATATATATATATATATATATATATATATATGTATGTATATACTTCTAACTATAGAATCTTGAAGGTTTCCAAAACATTTTACATGTTCTATCATTGTGACAGTCCTGTGAGAGGCACTTCCCAGATTTTATCCTCCTCATTTTACAAATGAGGAAACTGAGACTCAAGGGAATTAAGCTCCTTGGTCACGTACACAGCTAGCGAACAGTAGAAGCAGAATTTAAACAGGTTTCCTGAAATGGACTCAAGTACTGACATAGTTATTTTGTACTGTATTGTTCTCTAATTGTTTCATCATATCTCCCAAACAAGATTTAAAGGGCACTGAGGTTTCAAAACTATGTTGTATGCTTTTGATACCCTACAGCTGGAACACATAGTAAATGCTCAGTTAATACTTGTTGTGTTAAGTTGAAAGTGAGTTAAAGATTTTGGCGCTTGGGGTGATTGTACTAAGGATTAGTTTGTAGCTGGAAATCATTTTATAACAAATATTGCTTCAAAGTCTTTTGGTTTCTAAGTAGCGGTCTAAAGGACAAGTGTTGAAAGTAGTTTATTCTTAGAGGAAGTGAACCACAAATATAATGTCTTTGGAGGGAGTATTCTCAGAGTGATACTTCTTTGGAAATATGAAAAAAATATATTTCCTGCTGCTGCAGTTATTTTAACAGCCTATATAAACCATATTAAAGCCATTAGCTTTTGCAAGGTCATAACTTCTGCTTAGGCACATAAGGAACATTAATAGAAAGGTCTCTGGCATGGTTGGTCTTGGCTTGGTGATCTCTGTGGCTTACCACATGATTGTGATCTCTGAACTCTGGTGATCTGCATTGATTTTTGCAGATCAGAGGGAAGAGATTGATGCAGCTTCCTTTAGATTCATGAATCACTTACAGACCCTACTTTAGTTGACCTACTTTGGGTTTGACCTTGATTTGCACAGTGAAATGTTATTAATATACCCATGATTAAGCCAATTGTGTAACAAACCAGTGTTTTTTCAACACACACAAAGATGTGCAGTGGGAATTTTTAGGGTTTTACTGCTCCTGCTTTTTAACTACATTATATGGAAAGAGTCTCATTTAAATAAAGTGAAACAGTTATTTGAGCATGGATAGGACACTGGGCAAAGACAGTATGCTTTGATTCCTTTCTAGATGGAAGCTTAATCAGGAAATGGCCTAGATGGCATTCTTTCAAGTAGGTCCTTGAAGTATCTTGGCAACAGTCTCAGGGTCATAATTGGAAGAATTTGGCTCTGTTTGTCTGTGGGTGTTTACAGTGTGTTATAGGGCACTTTTTCTTTTATTTATAGAATATTATAAGCAACAAGCAACTGAAGGCTGAAAAGTCACTAAATGTGGATTTATTTGGAGCAGATTCCATTTTAAAAAGCACCAGAATAAAAACAGAGTTATTATAAAAATATATTATGGTAGAGCTTGACATCTATAACTATAGGGTTGCCAGTGTCTGTTGGAACCACATTTTAAGGGCTTTATAAATCAACTCTTGTTCAGTCCATGAACTTGAATTTGAGTCATCTTCATTTGGATAGAGGGTGTAGTTATGCCTAAGTGAATAATTGTTTATCTAAAAAAAATGCCTACTTTCTAAATTAGGAGGTTGAAGTGCCTGTCATAGTGATCCTTCAAGGCTCTGGTAGTGGAGGGAAGTTCTGGAAGGTCCTACCAACCTAGAAAAACTAGTTGGCCAGTAGGAGATTTTTCCCACTTTGGGGATGGTGGTCTGCAGCAGCTCATGAAACCTCCAAGGCTTTAGAAGAGTTTGTGCATTGATGGAGGAAGTCCCTGCACTGACTAACCTTTCTTCTGTATGACTTCTGTTCTCTGAGTTCAACATGCCTAGTTCCTTCAGACAGTAATTTTTGGCACAATTCCAAGGCCTTTCACCATGTTGATTCCCTCCCTCTAGCTTATTGTATACTTCCTAAAAGTTGGTACCTAGAAGTGAGCACAGTCTTCTAGCTATACTCTGACTAGAGCAGAATATGAGACTGTCACCTTCTCAGTGGGAGGGATGCTATACCATTTTTGCTGTAGCCAAAGTTCACATTAGTTGTTTTTGGCTACCATGTGGTAGTAGTGACTCATGGTGAACTTTAGTTCACCAAAATTCTCCAATCTTTTTCAGACCTTCTGCTGTCTAACCACATATCTATTTTGTACTAGTGAGGTTGAGTTTTTAAACCCAATGGTAAGAAATCTACAAGGCATAGTGGATAACTTGGTAGACCTACATTCAAATCTGTCCTTTTTACTAGCCATATGACCTTGGAATTCTTAATCTCTCCTAGCCTCAGTTTCCTTATCTATAAAATGAAAATACTAATATCTCCCAGGGTTGTTGTGACGATAAAATGAGATTATTTGCAAAGACCTTTGCAATCCTTAAAAAACTGCATTAAGATGCTAGCTATTATCATTCTCATCATTTTCCTGGTTTTAAATTTCATCATGTTAGCTTCAACCTAATATTCTAGTCAGTCAAGATGTTTTGGGAGCTTTACTCTGATATTCAGTGTGTTGATCATCTGCATATTTGGTAAACATATCAAGTATGCCTTCATCCAAGTAACTGTTCCTCTAATGTTTTAGAATTATTCTAAATTTTGATTATGTGTTTTAGAATTTTTCAAGAGTTTGAAGTCTAGCTCATTGTTCTATGATTTTCAGACTCTGTTCTCTTCTTAATATGGCACCATGGAAAGACTACTATTATATCTGATGTCAGAAGATCTGTGTTTGAATCCCAGCTCTAGTACTTGTAACCTGAGTGACCTTTGGCATATCATTTCATCTATTTGGGCTTTGGCTTTCTTAATTTAAATTGAGGGTGAATAACCAAGTGATTTCTAATGTCCCTTATAACTCTAAATTTGTGATCTTATTTTCATTTTTTGAAAATCAGGAGGCTTATCCTTTTCTGGTTGCCCATTCTCCAGTTTTTCAGAGATCCCTGATGGCAGTTTGATAACCCTATCTGACAGCTTCAGGACCTCAAGTTGTATTTCTTCTGGATCTGGTGACTTGAGCTCATCAAGGGCAGTTAAGTCCTTTTCTTGAAATCACTTTACTAACCTTGACATTTAACCCTCTACTACCCATCTGTCTTCTGTCCTTTTCAGTCCAAAGATCATTCTCCTTGGCAAAGAAAGCAGAAATAAACTAAGAGTTGAGTGACAGCTTATCTCAGCAAATAGCCCATATCTAATACCCAGTGGTGCATGCTCTCTTTACTGGACTTTTGTATTCACTGGTTGAGGTTGGCTCAAAAGTTGAAGTTATCTTGAATTGTCAGGTGGGAAGAGCCCACAGATATTGCTAATATCAGTAACTTTCTAGCACTGGACAGCAGCTTCCTGTAATCCCCACCTGATAAATAGTACAATAGCAACTTGTAATAATCACTATTGTTTGAAAAATTCAGTGTGCAGAGTTTGTAGACTGTCCTTGAACCTTCTCCATCTTAGTGGATCTGCAGATGCTTCAGTTAACAGCTTCCATGCTCATCAAGCATATCCAGATAGATTCTGTGGATGGATCTTTTCTTTTCTTTATACTACTTCTGCTTTTAGAATATGCCCACCAGCTCCTTACCTTGCTTTGTGTAGTAGAGTCCTTCCAGGATCTTTCTACTGAGAGTTGTATATTTTTTAGTTAGCTGTCAGACACTCAGATACTTAGTTATTTGAAAAAAAAGTTGATTCTGCTCTTTACAAGTCATTCATTGTGTGTTGACGACTTATAAGTGAGAATTTGCTGTTATTCTTTTAGAGGGACCTAGCTAGTATTTTAGAAATCTGAGAAATGTGTGGTTGAATCTGTTTTTTCACTCACTAAGCTTGTCACTTGTCATGTAAACTCTGTGCCCTATCTGCATGATAAGTAGAGGGACTTTACAGATCCTCTAGTCTAAACTTTGCCCAATCTCTCCCTCCCCTCCTTTTTTTTTTTACACATGAGGAAATTGATAAGGGTGATTGCAAAATTACGTGACTCACCCTTGGTCAAATACTTAATCAGGTGCAGGAGTTGGGCCTTGAACCCAAGTCTTCTGAGTCCAAGACTCATGTTCTTTTCATTATATTGCTGAGTTCCTGTCTCCATTCTATTTATAGAATTACAGAATCTCAAGGTTTAAAGTGAATCATTTAGTGCTATCTCTACATGAACAGAATTTACCTCTATAATTTCCTTCTGGAAAAGCTTAATATGAAGGGTAATCTCTCTGGGTGTAGTTCATTTCACTTTTGAGCAACTATTTTTTAGGAAGGTTTTCTGCTTCTGCCACTCAATGGAGTTGGTGACAAATGTCCTGGGGCACTAACTTCGAGGCCTTCTTCTCCTGTGGCATAAAACCAGTAATCAGTACTCAGATTTACAGTTGGAAAGGGACCTTAGAGGCCCTGTAGTCTAACCTCCTCTTTTCACAAATATGGAAACTGAGACTTGTAAGGGTTAAGTGATTTGTCCATTGACCACACAGGTAAATAAATAGCAGAGGTGAGACTTACATGTTCATTTTCTAGACTTTAAGGCTAGTATCTATTTCTACTCTGCCACAAGGTCACTCCACCTCTACAAAGAAGCTTGCTGCCAGAACAGGGCCATGAACCATGAACCCTCCAATTAAAATTCTAATGCTCTACTTCCTATCAGAATGATAACCTGATTCTTTGGAACTAATCATTGAATGAATTCCAAATCTACCTAACTATACTGTCATCTAGTCCACATTTAGTCACATGAAGATCACATGAAAAATTTTGTCAAATGATTTGCTAAAATGTATGGTATACACTTTTTCCATCCTTTTCCTTGAGAGCAAAAGGGTATGAGAGAGAGAGAAAGAGACAAAGACAGAGAGAAAGACACAGACAGAGAGAAAGACAAAGACACAGAGACAGAGACAGAGAGAGCATTGTGGATATCCAGACAGAACATGCCTGATACTTCCAACTTGCTTTCTCCATCTTCCCACTTGTGGCACAGAGAATGTGTAGCCTGACCTAATAATAAAAGCTTCCTCCCATCCAATAAATAACACATAATCTATGAAATTCTGCCCAAAAAAGGGAGAATTGAAGTTATTCTGTCATAGAATGTTCTTGCTCCATTAATGTTGACTTGGAGTGGTCACTTCTCTCCCTAAAAGTCTCATAAAAGTAACTTAGAGAATTTTGTCAAGAACTAAGTTCTATAATTTGAAAAATCTACTCTCTTCTCTCCTAGGAAATTGGGCTGAAATTTGTTCGCCCTTAGTTTTATAGCCACTTCTCTTCACCATTCTTCCTGAGTTTTTGAAAAAAGATGAGGATCACCAGCAGTCCTGTCTGCCAGTTCTTTCAGGACCCTGGGATGTATTTCACCTAGACCTGGTGACTTGATCCCGTCAGGAGCAGCCAGGTACTTTTGCCATTTCCTTATTATTTTGGGTTTCAACTCCCTGCTAGTCATGGTTCTATGCCTCCTAGAAATTCCAGGAAATTATTCTCCACGGTAGAAAAAATTAAAACCAAGTGATGAATGGTTCTGCCATTTATCTGTTATCTATTATTATCTCATCCACTCTGAGACTTAGCCTAACTCTTCATTAAGCTTTTTCTTGCCCCCGACACAGCTTAAAAACAAACAAAAACAAAACCAACATTCCTTTTTTTTTTACTCGTCAGCTTCAGTATATTCTGAACTTTAACATTCTTAATGTATTACTATTTTTATACTACTGTGATGCTTTTTTAATTCAGTTTGTCAATCAGTGAGCATTTACTTTTTATTAAGTTGAGGCAGGGAATACAAATATAAGTAGAAAGAACGTTAGTCCCTGACCTCAAGGAACTTCCATTCCATTGGGGGAGAACAGTGCATATAGAGAAGCTGAAGTGGAGAGACAGGAGTGACAAAGGAGCCTGTGGGACTGGTGGGGTTTATAGTAGAATTGGATTGTAGTAGAATGGATTCCGTGGTGCTGCCAGAAGAGGAAGGAGGCATGGCGAGCCTGTACACCCTTTTTAAATGGAGGTTCTAGAGGAACCAGCCGATCAGAGGGAGGGTCCGTGGGGCAGAAAGAATATTCCAGTGTGTCTATTCCAGGGCTGTGGTAGAGGATATTGGAAAGTTGCCTTAGGCCTTCATTTCCATATCTGTTCATACCTTTTTAAAAATTCAAGTTGATCTTTTTACAACAGAGCCAAGAGTTCTGTTGATCTCTTAGTTTTAAAATCCAAGTTGGTTTATGACTTCCTCATGCATCCACGTCAGTTTCTTTGTTTGCGTTGTACCTCTCTTGTTTCCTTCTAGAAAGAGAAATTTTGCATTTGCATGTTCAAATTAAATTTTTGAGCTCATTCCATCCCTCTTTAGCTGACTTGTATTTTAGACTTTGGGATCCTACTTATTCTGAACCCTTTGGGATCCACTCTCTCAAAGCCTGGAAGCCTTTTCCTTCCTTTTCCCCATGAATTCTAAAATGCAATAGTTGTTTCCTTGCAAGATTCCCATCATTTCTGCTTTGGCAAGTGTTTCCTCCTCATTAATTGAAGAACATGGAATCTCAGAGTTGGAAGTATCAGAGTTGGATCCTGAATAACAGTTCCTCTTATGGCTTCCTCTGCTTTGCAAAGAATGAAATTATCATTAAATCAAGTCAGGAATTTCAGCTGCTTTGCCTTTAGCTATGAGAGCAAGAGTGCTTTAGCAGATGTCTAGTTAACTAAACTTTGCCATCTCTGTTGTATCCTGTGTTTAGTTTATGATCTGTTTCCTGAATTTTTACATCTGGTCTTATTTCATAATGAGCTTTTATGTCTTGTCTCTTCCCTTCCTATCATCTCAGCCTTATTCCAAACCTTCTGTCGGAACTTTGACCACTTTACCTCTTGACCCCTAATTTCTAGGACCACTGTTTTGTTTTGTTGCCCTGACTATTCCTTTCCATCCTCAACATCAGTCAGTCTAAAAGCACTTATTAAACTCCTGCTTTTGTACATCCTTCCTTCCTACATGGCTTAAAAAACTTCCATCAGTCTTTTGGAATATTCTCCACACCCTCTTTCTCCCAATCTGTTTTTTTTTTTCCAAGAAATTATCAAGGAAAATTGCCCTGACATTCTATTTTTATTTATTTATTTATTTTATTTATTTATTTAATTTTCTTACATTCATTTTCACAAATTTTTGGGTTCCAAATTTTCTCCCCTTTTCTCCCCTCCCCCCACCCCAATACCCCAAGCAATCTAATTTTCCCTATCTCCAATCTGCCCTCTCTTCTGTCATCTCTCCCTTCTCTTGTCTCCATCTTCTCTTTTCTCCTGTAGGGCCAGATGACTTTCTATTCCTCCTTAACTGTATGTCTTCTTTCCTAGTTGCAACAACAATACTAAACAGTTGTTCCTAAAACTTTGAGTTCCAAATTCTCCCCATCCCTCCCTCCCCACCCATTCTCTTTGGGACAGCAGGCAATTCAATATAGGCCATATCTGTGTAGTTTTGCCAATGACCTCCCTGATAGTCGTGTTGTGTAAGACTAACTGGATTACCATCCCTCCTAACCTGCCCCTCATTGTTTCTCTTCTGTCTTTTGATCCTGTCCCTCCCCAAGTGTTGACTTACAATTGCTCCCTCCTCCCTTTGCCCTCCCTTCCATCACCCCCCCCTTGCAATATCTCTTTCTCCCCCACTTTCTTATACTGTAAGATAGGTTTTCATACCAAAATGAGTGTGCATTTCACTCCTTCGTTTAGTCAAATGTGATGAGGGTAAAGCTTCTTGTTTTGTTTTTTTTTTTTTCTCAGCTCTCCTCTTTTTCCCTCCACTAAGAAAAACTCCTACCTGCCTCTTAAATGACATATAGTTACCCCCCTTCCCTTTCCCTCTCTTTCCTCCCCCTACATTTCTCTCTCACCATTTACCCTAGTTTCTTTTAAGGTATGGTCCCATCCTATTCAGTTCAATCTGTGCTCTCTATCTCTGTATGTGTGTGCATGTGTGTATGTGTGTGCATGCGTGTACATGTGTGTGTGTGGTCCCACCAACTACCCAGATACTGAAAAGTTCTAAGAGTTAGAAATATTGTCTTTCCCTGTATGAGTGTAAACAGTTCACTTCTGGTAAGTCCCTTAAGACTTCTCTTTGCTGTTTCCTTTTTCATGCTTCTTCTCATTCTTGTGTTTGAAAGTCAAATTTTCTTTTCAGCTCTGGTCTTTTCATTAAGAATGATTGAAAGTCCTCTGTTTCACTGAAAGACCATATTTTCCCTTGAAGTATTATACTCAGTTTCGCTGGGTAGGTGAGTCTTGGTTTGAGTCCTAGTTCCTTTGCCTTCTCGAATATCCTATTCCACGCCCTTCGATCCCTTAATGTAGAAGCTGCTAGATCTTGGGTTATCCTGATTGTATTTCCACAGTACTGGAATTGTTTCTTTCTAGCTGCTTGTAAGATTTTTTCCTTGAGCTGGGAGTTCTGGAATTTGGCCACAATGTTCCTAGGAGTTTCTCTTTTTGGATCTCTTTCAGGTGGTGATCGATGGATTCTTTCAATACTTATTTTGCCCTCTGGTTCTAGAATGTCAGGGCAGTTTTCCTTGTCAATTTCATGGAAGATGATGTCTAGGCTCTTTTTTTGATCATAAGTTTCAGGTAGTCCCATAATTTTTAAATTGTCTCTCCTGGATCTATTTTCCAGGTCAGTTGTTTTTCCCATGAGATATTTCACATTCTCTTCCATTTTTTCATTCTTTTGGTTTTGTTTGGTGATTTCTTGGTTTCTCATAAAGTCATTAGACTCCATCTGTTCCATTCTAATTTTGAGAGAACTATTAAATTCAGTGAGCTTTTGAGCCTCTTTTTCCATTTGGCTCATTCTGCTTTTGAAAGCATTCTTCTCCTCATTGGCTTTTTGAACCTCCTTTGCCAATTGGGTGAGCCTATTTTTCAAGGTGTTAATTTCCTCAGCATTTTTTTGGGTCTCCTTTACCAAGGTATTGACCCGGTTTTCATACTTTTGTTGCATCTCTGACATTTCTCTTCCCAGTTTTTCCTCCACCTGTCTAACTTGTTTTTCAAAATCCTTTTTGAGCTCTTCCAGGGCCTGAGCCCACCCGACATCCCCCTGGGGTGTCTGGGGTGCTGAGTCCCCACCTTCCACGTCTTTCCCTGATGGCAAGGATACGTCCTCATCATCAGATCCGAAGGGCGGGATCATTTGCATTTGTTGGAAAAAACTCTCTAAAGTCTTATTTTTCTTCCCTTTTCTAGGCATTTTCCCAGCCAGTTACTTGACTTCTGAGATTCCTTTCCACCCCCGCCTGGATCCGCCCAGCTAGTGCTTGGCCTCTGAGATTTAAATGGGCTTTCCTCCTGCCGGCTGTCAATCAGTGAGCTTTAGTTCAGGTGCTGGGGTGGGGCCAGGGCTGCCTCCGAGACTCTGATCCCTCAGGGGCTTTATGCAGAGACTTTCAGGAATGGAGCGGGTGGGGGCGGGGTGGGGGGCCCGCCTCCCAAACCCCGCTCCCTTGGGGGCTTCAAGCAGAAGCCTTCAGTAACAGAGTGGGGTGGGGGCAGGGCCGTCTCCCAGGCCCAACTCCGTCAGGTCCTATGCAGGAATCTTCCGTAATGAAGATCCTGCCTGCCACTGGGGGATTCCTGGGTCCTGGTCCGCTGCCGCCTCAGCCGCCGCCCACACCTCTGCCTCCGCCGCTTCCTGCCCCCGTCTCTGCCGCTGCCGCTTCCTCCCGAGGGGGCCCGAGTCACGGAGATGCCCTGCTTCCCCTCTCCTCCAGCCCGGCCTCTCTCACTGACCTGTAGTTTCTGTGGGCGGAGGGACTTTCCCGGCTGCCGGAGTTTCCATCTCTGAAGCCTGCTCGGATCAGCTTCTCTGGGGCCACGGCCAAGGCAGCGTTGGGGGTGGGGTCCACTTTCCGGGGCGTGCCGGACTCTGGGGATGGGTCTCCAGGGCTCCCTGGAACGGAAATCTCTTCCACTCTGCTTCTGCACACCTTGTATTGACCCAGAAGTTATGGGGGACTCTTTTTACATTAATTCTATGGGCTTTTGGTTTCGGAGCTCGTAAACATGCGTCCTTCTACTCCGCCATCTTGGCTCCGCCTTCCCCCAATCTGTTTTAATGACACTTTCCCAAGCTTCTACTCTATACTCTTCCCAAATTTTCTCTCATAATAATAATTCTAATAATAAAATAGTAACAATACAAACAATAATTAGCTTTTATATAGTGTTTTAAGGTTTCTAAAGCATCGTATATGTGTTATCTTATTTGACCCTCACAGCAACCCCATGATGTAGGTGCTGCTGTTATACCAGTTTTACAGATAAGAAAACTGAGTCACAGGGTTACATAGCTAGCAAGTAGCTGGATTTGAACTGAGGTCATTCTGACCCTCTCTGTGACACCTAGCTAATTTAAGAAAGTCACATCTCTTCTGTATTAGCTTAGCCCTGATGCTGTATGGGTCTGTGGTATATAAGATTTTATCAGTCATTAATATGAAGACTTATTTCATACTCGTGAAATTAGCGGCTGGTGTGAAGCTATGATATTTGTTGCGGTGGCTCACAGTAAGGATTCAAAATGATTTCAACTGAGTGGAATGAAAGTAGTATAAAGTAGTAAGAGGAAATTTCCTGGATATAAACCCAAAGTCCTTTACTTGTATAACAGGTTTGTTTTTTTTTTTAAGTCCAAGTATAAAATGGAAAAGCCTGGCTAGACAACCACAACTTATCTGAAGATGCAGAGGTTGTGGATTTTAAGCTCCAAGAGGAGTCACCAGTGTGATGTGGCAGCCACAGAGGCCAGCACAGTCTTGTTCTAGTTGCTGTGTTCTGTTCATGAAGCCTCATTCGCCTTTACTTTGAAGTTTTCTTGGGAAGGTTGGATGACCAATTCTTGGATATGGAACACAAAGAATTTTTGGTCAGGTACCTAAAGAGAGAACTCCCAAGGTTTCTTCTAACTCTTAAGGTTCTCTGACAGCTCCACCATCACCTGCCCTGATCAGTCTATATTTAGAATATTATGTTCAATTGATGAAAAATGACAAATGTCTTTGAATATGGAGAGGTAGCTTAAAGTAATGTGCAGGAATGAAGCCAAGAGGATATTAACTCAACTCTTATCTCTGAATCTTAGTTACCTTGTCTGTAAAGCAGTATAATACCTGTAGTATTGAACTCACAGGGTTCTTGTGTTCAAAAGAGATGAGGTTGTAAACTTATTATTACCAGCCTCAGAGAACTGTTGTGCAGATCCAGTGAGATGGTACACAGAAAACACTCTGTAACGTTTTGAAGTGCTCCATAGTTGACCACCAGTATTAATATTAGAAACTGACTTGTACAAATTGACGCTGGTTTGGTAATCAGAAGGGTTTGAGATTCATAACTGAACTTGCCTCCTTTGTTATAAAGGTCCAATGGAGTAACAGTCACAAAGCTTTAATGGAGGCTATTAGTGTGTTAAAGAGCTTTGTGATCATAGAATGCTCTAGAAATATGAACTTGTATTCATTGCTTTGCCACAGGTAAGTATTTGGGAAAGAGAGTATATTAACTCTGACTTCTCTTTGTTTAAAAAATGTGAAGACTCTATAACATTGCTTTATTCTAGGCATTTGACGGTTTGGTTTTTTTTTAATTCCCAAACATAGGTAAGCACATTTAGTTCCCTTTTATGTTTGCCCAGAAATTAAGACAAGGCAGGTTGACTGAGCTTTTGAAAATCATGCAGCCAATCAAAACCTAGCTAGCTTTAGTAAATGCATAAGCTGCAGGCCTCAGAGACACTGGATTTGGCAAGCCAAAGTCTTCTGAGGGGGTGTGTTGGGCGGTGTTCGCTATGTGCTGACTAATGTACTGCCCTAAGTGTTGGCATGTGGAGCCGAGATGCTTTTGATGATTCCAGTGCCATCCCTGGGTGGGATTCTTTTGTGTCACCTGAAACCTGCGCGGTTTAAATTAAACTTTTATTATTATTCTTTTTTGACAAACAAGACCTCATTATCTTGAACATTATTTCAATGAAGGAAGGTTATTATTGTTTTTTCAAATAACCAAATAACGTCTTTGTGCTAGGTAATGGCATAGAGGACCCATCACCAGGAACACCTCTTCCCCACTTCCCCCTCCTTCCTTTTTATAGGTTAATGATTCAGGGTTTGAGTATCACACACATTGTTGGCACCAGTTCCACATTCTTTCCTTGCACAATGTGGTAATACTTTGTTGTTACACCTTTGGAGGACTTTTAAATTTTATATGGTGAATTTATGTATGTATAGAGGGCTGTCCCCCCTACAGAACATGGGGGTCTTGTATGACTCAGAGAGGCAGAGTAGATATCTCTGGCCTCCTCTCCCTCCATCTTTCTCCAAGGGAGGTTTTAATTCCTTCCAAGAGGAGAAGCAGGAAATGGAGGACAGAAGAGACTTGACCACTCTATACTAGACTAAAATTATATTTGTCTTCTCCCTTAAATATTATTGGTCTAATCTATGGCCTTGGGACCACATGTGACACTCTAGGTCCTCAAGTGCAGCCCTTTGATCAAATCCAAACCTTGACTGAATCAAAACAAAAGTATTTGTTCTATGAAGTTTGAATTTAATCAAAGGGTCTCACTTGAGGGCCTAGAGGGCCACATATGGTTCCTTACCCCTGGTCTTGGTGATGTAATTTTCAGGTTCACACTAACTTCTGATTAATGAGGGAAACAGGACTCCAGTTTTATATTGACTTAACCCGCTACTAAATACCAGTTCCACAGTGAACACATGCACTAAGCAATTTTTTATGCAATTCAATAGCAAAACAGAAATCAGAGAAAGCATACATAGGAGAATATATAACAGACATTACAGAGTGAAGGCGTTCTCCCACTAGGAGCAAGGTAGCTCAGCTTAATCAAGAGAGAGGGCCCCAGATCTCTCCCAAGGGGGAGTTCCTACAAGTCTCTAGTGTAGCAAGTTGGGATAGGGACATCATGGAGACTGCCAGCTCCTCTCATTTCAGCTTCTTCCCAGATTCTTTTCCCTTAGCAGCCTGGAGTGGGCCTGACATCTTTCAGGTTTTTCAGTTCAAGTCAAAAAGTGCCCAAAGTTCAAAGAGATTCAATGACTACAGAGCCAAAGACTTTGAAAAGACTGATATCCCACTCTGCCACTCTTGCCAATTCAGTGCCACTCCTCACACAGGTGCAGGTAATTGGTCTTCACTGTAAGAAGAGAATCCCATACGAATGGGCTTTGAGACTGGGGTTATAGTTATTAATTATAGCACCCAGAAGAAACTCAGATGCCAGTAATGATATCATCTTAGGAGGCTGAATTCTTCAGTCTAGGTTGGTAGAAGGAGTTGTAAAGTAATGGACCCAAACTTATATAGTTAGTGAGTTGCAGAGTCATGATTCAGATTCTGGCTGGTGACGCTAAGTTCAGAGTTGTCTCCATTGTGTCAGACTGTCCCCCATAAGCACAAGAAAGAAAACCAGCAGGTAAAAATATAAAAATTTTCAGAGTAATTCCTGGAATCTGTGAGAAATTTAAGTAGAATGGCCTGGTAATTTTAATAGACTGCAAACTCAGTATGAGATGCTGGTTTAATATGGGTGTCACCAAAACAAAGTCTTAGGCAGCACTAATGGAAGTATCATTCTGTTACCTTCAGTGAGGGATGTAATAGTCCCACTGTAACTTGATCTGACCCATTAGGAAGTACAGGCATACCTTCACCCTATGTTGTTCATTAGTCCTGCAAAAATCTGACTTTGAGTCTAGCAGCATTTTAGAGAGCTGGCCTTGTCATGGAAATAATATTGTACATTGTGTGATCAGTTGAAGAACATAACAGGATTCTAGATGTTTAAGTAGAATTTGACTATAACATTAACTGCATTAAGTGACTTTGGTTGGAGAAGGTGTTTTGATTGCCACCCATTAGCACTGGCAAGTTGGGGTGTATCTAAATAAAGTGACTCAGTTGGTCAGGAGACTGGAAACTTATCATGTGAAGAACAGTTGCAGGAATGGGGGATGTTTAAGGAAAAAATAGAGAATAGAAAACTTACGTGAAGATATAATCATTATCTTCAAACATCATTTAACACCTGTAATGTAGAAGAGGGCTTGATCTTTACATGGGATTTGTGGGAGAACAGAAATAAGAACTGCATGAGATGAGTAGGTGTGACTGGTTGGAGAGGTGCCATATTGGAGAAAGTGTCCTTATCGAGGGGACATTGGATCCATTTACTATTAAGAGTATTCTTCCATTTTTATTTTTATTTTTTTTTACAATCTTTGCTTTTTTATTTTTTTATTTTTTATTTTTTTTAATATAAATTTATTTATTTGACTTTTTACATTCATTTTCACAAAATTTTGGGTTCCAAATTTTCTCCCCATTTGTCCCCTTCCCCCACCCCAATACACCAAGCATTCTAATTTCCCCTATCACCAATCTGCCCTTTCTTCTATCCTCCCTCCCTTCTCTTGTCCCCATCTTCTCTTTTGTCCTGTAGGGCCAGATGACTTTCTATTCCCCATTAACTGTATTTCTTATTTCCTAGTAGCAACAACAATACTTGACAGTTGTTCCTAAAACTTTGAGTTCCAAATTCTCCCCATCCCTCCCTCTCTACCCATTCCCTTTGGGAAGGCAGGCAATTCAATATAGGCCATATCTGTGTAGTTTTGCAAATGACTTCAATAACAGTCGTGTTGTGTAAGACTAACTCTATTTCCCTCCATCCTATCCTGCCCCCCATTGTTTCTATTCTCTCTTTTGATCCTGTCCCTCCCCAAGAGTGTTGACTTCAAATTGCTCCCTCCTCCCATTGCCCTCCCTTCCATCATCCCCTGCACTCTGCTTATCTCCTTCTCCCCCACTTTCCTGTATTGTAAGATAGGTTTTCATACCAAAATAAGTGTGCATTTTATTCCTTCCTTTAGTCGAATGTGATGAGGGTAAACTTCATGTTTTTTTTTTCTCATCTCTCCTCTTTTTCCCTCCACTAAAAAAGTCTCCTGCTTGCCTCTTGAATGAGAGATAATTTACCCCATTCCATTTCACCCTCTCTCCTCCCACTACATTTCTCTCTCACCATTTACCTCAATTTCTTTTAAGATATGGTCCCATCCTATTCAATTCACTCTGTGTTCTCTGTCTCTGTATGTGCGTGCATATCTGTATATGTGTGTGCGTGTGTGTGTGTGGTCCCACCAACTACTCAGATACTGAAAAGTTTTAAGAGTTACAAATATTGTCTTTCCATGTAGGAATGTAAACAGTTCACCTGTGATAAGTCCCTTCTGACTTCTCTTTGCTGTTTACTTTTTTCATGCTTCTTCTCATTCTTGTGTTTGAAGGTCAAATTTTCTTTTCAGCTCTGATCTTTTCATCAAGAATGCTTGAAAGTCCTCTATTTCATTGAAAGACCATATTTTCCCCTGAAGTATTATACTCAGTTTTGCTGGGTAGGTGATTCTTGCTTTGAGTCCTAATTCCTTTGACTTCCGGAATATCCTATTCTACTCCCTTCGATCCCTTAATGTAGAAGCTGCTAGATCTTGTGTTATCCTGATTGTATTTCTACAATAATGGAATTATTTCTTTCTAGCTGCTTGCAGTATTTTCTCCTTGACCTGGAAATTCTGGAATTTGGCCACAATGTTCCTAGGACTTTCTCTTTTTGGATCTCTTTCAGGCGGTGATCGATGGATTCCTTCAATACTTATTTTGTCCTCTGGTTCTAGAATCTCAGGGCAGTTTTCCCTGATAATTTCATGAAAGATGATGTCTAGGCTCTTTTTTTGATCATGGCTTTCAGGTAGTCCTATAATTTTTAAATTGTTTCTCCTGGATCTATTTTCCAGGTCAGTTGTTTTTCCCATGAGATATTTCACATTCTCTTCCATTTTTTCATTGTTTTGATTTTGTTTGATGATTTCTGGTTTCTCAGAAAGTCATTAGCCTCCATCTGTTCCATTCTAATTTTGAGAGAACTATTTTCTTCAGTGAGCTTTTGAACCTCTTTTTCCATTTGGCTAATTCTGCTTTTGAAAGCATTCTTTTCCTCATTGGCTTTTTGAACCTCTTTTGCCAATTGAGTGAGCCTATTTTTCAAGGTGTTATTTTCTTCAGCACTTTTTTGGGTCTCCTTTACCAAGATATTGACCCATTTTTCACGCTTTTCTTGCATCTCTCTCATTTCTCTTCCTAGTTTTTCCTCCACCTGTCTAACTTGATTTTCAAAATCCTTTTTGAGCTCTCCCATGGCCTGAGCCCATTGGATATCTATTTTGGATATTTGGGATATAGAGAGGCCTTGACTTCTATGTCTTTCCCTGATGGTAAGCATTGTTCCTCCTCATCAGAAATGAAAGGAGGAAACATCTGTTCACCAAGAAAGTAGCCTTCTATGGTCTTATTTTTCTTCCCTTTTCTGGGCATTTTCCCAGCCAGTTACTTGACTTCTGAGATTCGTCTCCACCCCCACCTAGATCTGCCCAGCTAGTGCTTGGGTCTGAGATTCAAATGCTGCTCCCCAGCCTCAGGGCTTTCAGCGGTGGACAGGGCTGCTATTCAATGTGAGCTTAAGTTCTGGTGCTTGGGTGGGGGCAGGGCCACCTCCCAGGCTCAGTTCCCTCAGCGGGTTTATGCAGTAATTCTGTAATGGAGCGGAGCTCCTGCATGGTCTGGGAGCCCCTGGCTGCTGCTGCCTCTGCCGCTGCCTCCCAAGGGGGCCTGAGTTATGGAGACACCTCAGAACCCTCTTGGCCAGCCCAGAAGTCTCTCTCACTGACCTGTGGCATCTGTGGGTGTAGGGACCTTCGCAGTCGCAGGAGATTCCGTCCCTGAAGCCTGCTCGGATCTGCTCTTCTCTGGGCCGCAAGCCAGGGCAGGGCAGGGCTGGCCTCCGCTGTCTGGTGCACAAGGGACCTTAGGGGTCAGTTTTTCAGGGCTCTCTGGAACGGAAGTCTCCTCCACTGCATTGCTGTGCAGCTTCCACTGCTCCAGAATTTGTGGGGAGTTCTTTTTACAGGAAATTTATGGGCTGTGGATTTGGATAAGTGAGTCTTTCTACTCTGCCATTTTGGCTCCTCCCCCCTAACCTCTCCCATTTTTACGACTGAAAGGCAGGGAATACCATAGTCTTCTTAGAAGAAGAAGCAAATTGCAGGTGGGACCAAAGGACCATAAAGAGATGTGTGGTACCTTGGGTTCCAGCATATTACTAATAGCAACTTGCAGGCAAGGTTATTGACTTAATGAGGTGGGAGAGTCATTTAGTGAGGCCATACTGCATTGTTATCACTGATATATTTTTTAAAATCAGAGGAAGTCGTCTCATGTGTTGGGTGAATCCTCTGTGGAAGGTTTATGGAAAGGCATGGAAAGCCATCACAGGGGATGCAAAGTCATGGATAAGCTAAAAACCACACTTATCCAGAGGCTTTCCACACTAATGAGGTTATCACCCTGTTGAAGAACTTGTTTGAGCAAAATTCCACCATCAAAAAAAAACCCAAAAATGGGTGTTCCATGAAGCCTTAGTTTAAGAAGAGCCTTCTGCTTTGGGGTTCTGAGAGTGCCACAGTCAACATTAACAACTTTTTATCATGGGATAGAACTTTTGTGCGACTTCTTGAGCTGGGGCTGTGTTCTTAGCTCATGGAAGGTGTCTTTTAAAAATCCTTTTTGGACATGCTGTTCTATACACGCAGGACATGCATGGTTAATGAAATTGTGTAAGTTTCTATCCAAGAGAAAGTGAGCCAGCCTTCTGTTTTCTGGATGTGACTGAAAAGAGTGGTTAGATGGGAGAATGGAATAGATTTTATTCTGAAACAAGCTGTTAAGACCCTTTTAATTAGAAGACAAGCTCCAAATGAATCTTGTGAATGAATCAAATATAAGACATATAAGAGAAAGCACAGAATTTAGAGTGTCAGCCAGCGCTATTTTGCAGTTAGATGAAAAAGCACAGATATGCAGGCCTCTGGGCAGAGTGGGGGAAGGTGGAGGATCAGCACCATGTGTAGGTGCAAAGAATCAGCTCTGTCAAAAAGGAAGTGAGGAAAAACAAGTTCTACATGGGAATCCTAAGGGAAGAGGGGAGATTCCTTCTTCCTCAAATCACCTTTAACTCCTAGGAAGGAATAAAGGAAATGGGGAACGGAAGTCAGGGTTGAAATCTCATTAAAATTAATTAGCTCTTTCCTTTGGCTTCATGTATTGCTCAGAAGTTGTAAGATTCCCTTAGATTTTTATTACAAATTCCAAATAATATCTTCATTAATAATTCCCAGATATCACAGTGTTAAGAGCCACTAGGTTGTGCAGTGGATAGAGTGCTGGACTTGGAGTCAGGAAGATTCATCTCTCTGAAATCAAATCTGACCTTAGACACTTACTACCTGTGTGACCTTGCGCAAGTGACTTAACCCTATTTGTCTCAGTTTCCAAATGTTTAAAATGAATTGGAAAAGGAAATAGCAAACCACTCCAATATCTTTGCCAAGAAATTCCCAAATGGGGTCACAAAGAGTTGGACGCAACAGAAAAATAACTGAACAACATCACAGTGTTAACATTTTGTTTCAGACTGTTTTCATCAACATCTTTCCCCAGTTGACCATTATGGGCATACAACCTTTGGTAAATTGGTGTCAGGCTAATTTTTTTTTTTAAGTTAATGAAATGAAATTTTAGGTCTTGCTTCCTTTTGAATGGTATGTTCAGTAATTAGTATTTAAAGAATGTAGGAAGTAGTCTTTACAGAAAACATGCTTCACCAATCTTCCTCCATCTCTTATATTCCTCTCCCACTCTTATATTATTATATTTGTATTTTTAAGAAGTGGTAAAGACATTCAAAACAATTGACTAGACTGTGGAAAGAGACAGGATCATGAAATATCCAACTGTCACTGTCTATAAATGAACCCAACTCTCTCTGTTCACCTTTATTAAAGTATTCTTTCATCTTATAAGTTTTTTTCCCTTCATGTGTTCTACTTTCTAGGATTCCATGAGAAGTTGACTGACTAGAAAAAACAGGATATGAGAAAAGCCTTTAGGTGACTAGCACTGCAGTGGAGACCTGGATCCTAGTCTGAATCTGAATTTCAAAAATCATATTTTCAGGTAAAGAATCATCCCCAATAAATATGCTGACTTTGAAGCTATTTTTGTGGTTATTGCTAAGGTTGAACTATTCATTTCAGAAATGTAGGTCAGGTAATAATAGCTCATTTTTCTATAGTGCTTTTAGGTTCGTTGGCTTTGGAAAATGTGTCCATGTTAACCAACTGTATCTGAGTTTAAAAAAAACAAAACAGAGACTTTATACCCTTTTGGGGTCAGATTCCTTGGTCTTTACAGCCAAATATTTATTTTTTTGTCAATGGTGGCCCTAAAAAATATTCTGTGAGATGGCATTTATCCTCCATGATAACTGACTTAAAGATTAGATTTTCAAGATGAAAAGCTAAATGCCCAGCTACTTTTGGGGTTATTGAAGAGGGGAGCCTTCTGTGAGTGTGGGTTAGACTAGATGTCTCCTGTCTGACGTTCTGCCAACTCTGAATTTATATAAGGTTACATCTTTTGGTTCTCCTTTGTTTGACATGCCTGTGAATTCCAGTAAATGAATAAGGCCTGATTGTACTTCTTAAAACTGTGCTGTCTTTTCCCCAGTAGGCTATTTTTGTTTTATGTTTTTGATGATCCTATCCTTTATTTATTTCATCAATGTGAATATCCCTCCGTGCTTTAACAGACATAAATGAATTTCTGCGTGAATTTCTGTGACCAAAAATATGTATCCCCTGATGACCAACATTTTGCTGGTGAATCTCTCTAAATTTAGCTACCCTAGACTTTAGAAGACACGCACAATCTTTTCCTTGACCTCTGTTTAAGGAATTTTCAGCTTGCCAAAAGCTTTCACTTACTTGTAATAGTCTTGGAAAATTGAAGGTACCTTTGATGATAAAGCATTGGGGTTAACTTTAGTGAAAAGATCCTTTATTATAGCTTCACTAGCTAAAACCCTGAGAGGCAGAGAGCATGGTGTGGTGAGGAGAGAGCTGACCTCATTGCCAGGAAAACCAAGGTTGAAGTGCTGTCCCTGACACCTGCCAGTTGGCTGTTTGTAAATAGGTCTCTAGGCAGCTCTCTAAGCAAGACTGGAGGTGGTGGAGAAGCTACCTAACTGAATTGATAGAGTTTCCCAACCTGGGAGGTCTCTCTACCAGTGGAATCACAGGTCCTGGGCCCTATCCCTACCCCCAATTATAAGTACACTGGTATGTAATTACTCAGATAACCTTCTAGAGTTCATCTTTATAGCCCTCCTCCCCCTTGGTGCAATAGCCTTTTGTAACGACAGGCTGTGTATGTGGTAGAAGGTATTGAAGAAAAGACATTTAGTCACTTTGGCCGATGTTATTCCTGAAATATCCTTCTTCCCTCATCAGCTGTCTCTCTCCATCTTTAGAATCAAGGTGCCACCTTCTCTTCCTGGCAAGCCTTCCGTTGTATATGTGTATGCATGCACACATACCTCATGCACACATGCATGCATGCAAAAACATAGAGAGTTTTCCCTCCTTAGATTATCTTATATTTTCTAATCTCAGTACATGTTCTATCCCTCTACCCAACAGAAAGTAAGCTCCTTAAAGGCAGTTTTATTTTTCTGTTTGGGGTTTTGTCACCTTGTGCAACACTTTGTTTATAATGAGACTTCATAAATGTTTGAAATGAATGGAATAGAATTGACTTATAGGTGATCTAGGTTCCAGTGTTAGAATTGCTGCCAATCACTTATTCCATCACTATGCATTTGTTAAGCACCTGCTGTTTGCCAGGCACTATTCTAGGTGCTGGGGATACAAAAATAAGAAATTCCCCTGCCCTTAAGAAGCTTATAGTCTAACTTTTGTAATATTAGGTAAGCCCCTTATCTCTAATATTTGATTTCTTGTTTTATAAAATGAAGGATTCCAAGGAGACGGTCCATTAGGACCCTGCCAGTTCTAACATTTTGATTCTTATGTTCCCACATTCATCCTCGATCTCATCCAAAGACTCCACTGAATGTTATATGTTCCAAGTACTATGACTATATTTATATTGTCAATTTGGCTTTATTAACCATTGCTTAATCTAATAACGCTAACTTTATTCCCTTCAGAGAAGAGTTTGGAAATTAAAGTCTCCCTGATATTCTGCTAGATATAGACTGAAGCAAAGCGATCATTGACTGGGATTTCCTTTTGCCTGTAACAATCATGAGATCACCCTTGGCCCCCACAGTAACCAAGGAATCCTAATATCTTGCTCTAATATATTTAAAGAAACTCTTTTTTAAATGTTTTTCAAGATGCAGCTCATAGTCTTGTGGCCCTTAAATGCTAGGTAAAATGAAATCTAGTTTTAAAACTTTGCAAGCTTCTATAGTGTATCTTCGTTATCATTATGCAAAACTTGCCTTCTTATATGATATATTTTCTAGAAAATAACCCAGAGATAGCTGACTTTGTTGCTGTCACAGAATAATTGCCCAGTTGGAATGGCAGTGTACACAAATGCTCACAGAGAAAGATCATTAATATTAAGAAAGTACTGGTTAACAAGGTTTTGTTCCTAGATTTTAAAATAATCCCTTTTTTGGTGCAGTGTGAGAAACATGGAAACAATCATTACTGATTCACCAATTATAGCATTACTTAACTCTTTACATAATAAAGACTTATTAAATATTACAAATCAAGAAGCATACACACTGGTATATATTAGAGGTAGAGAAATGTCTTCCCCATGCAGAAGAAGAAACCAGGAAACAGAGACAAAACAAAGGCTTTTTAATGATTTTTACATACTTTAAAAAACCAGTATTCATCAGTCAACAGTCTCAACAATGTTTACTATGAAAGGGTCAAACTCCTGAAATACACTGATGCTTTTTATGACTATACTTGCCTCCATTTACTCTGGGCAGCTAGATGGTGTGGTGGATAAAGCACTGGACCTGGAGTCAGGGAGATGAGTTAAAATTGGGCCTGAAACATTAACTCCATGACCCTGATCACATGACTTAATCTCTGTTTGTTTCAGTTTCCTCTACTGTAAAAGGGGAGTGATAATCACACCTACCTCCCAGTTATTGTGAAGCTCACTGAGATGGTATTTGTAATGCTCTTAGTTCAGTGCCTGGAACATAATAAGCATTTGCATAACTGTAAGTGCTGGTGGCATTACTTCTGATGGCTTACTTGTGTGATCATAGATCCACTACTGTGAATACTTCTTCCATAGGGCAGCTTGAGTCTCATCCTGGGCCCCTCTTGTCTGTAACCTTATATAAATTCTCCATAGTTGGTCCACCCATTGTGCTGGAACCTTTCTCTAGATGTCTTGACATAATGTGAATACACCAGTAAGATATGTGGGCTGCCATTAGTTATCTCATGTTATGACTGCTCTACCTCCTTTTCCAGTTATGCATCTCTCTAATGCCATTCTTTGGACCACCATTACATTGGGTGGACCAACTCTGAAGAATTTATGAGGTTATGGACAAGAGTTACACAGGATGAAACGTCATGGATTGGTTGCAATCTTCACTACTGGTAGAAGTATTCATGTGGATCTATAATCCATGCAAGCAAGCCAAGACATCAGTACTTTTTTGGTAATATACCACACCTTATTTGTGACTATACCATGTACCTTTCAGTTACCCTTTGAGTGATTATAAGTTGAATTCTTTGGAGACTGTCTTATTCTATGATTTGCTACTATAGAGCTGACTAGAAGAAATTTTTATGAAAACACATTAAAAAATTTTTTTTGGTGTTTTTTTTTATATTACTGTCACTTTTCAATTATTCTCCCCAGCCCCAATAACAAATGAGTGCAATTAAGAAAAACAAATTAACACCTTGCTATGTATAATATGTATGCCATATTATACATTTATCATCTACTTCTGCCTTTCCAGGAGGCAAGAAGAATGCTTTACTGTCAGTCCTCAGAAGTCGTGATTACTTACTACTTTGATCAGAGTTCTGAGGTCTTTTAATGTATTTTCAAAAGATTTTTTATATGAAAAAGTTGGACCATTGTGTCAGGAAGAAGCTTGGAGTCATTATGTAATTTTTCAAATACAATCCAGCTTTCTTTCTCCCTTTTCAATTCTGGAGGTAGTTCATTATCTACTGTGTTTGTTCAAGATAGATGTACTGATGGACTATCTTTATGGGGTTGTCTATCCAACTTTAAATCATAATCTAGGAAACAGGCATTCTTCATTTTTCTTGTATGAATAAAGCTAAGCACCTAAGTGATTTTGGATTTTGTTTAGGAGGCTCTACAATGTTCTGGGACTTGATATCATCTGCAAAGAGGAGCATCTCCAGGACCTCACCTACTATAGGGAATTCCTCTTCGATTTAGACTCTGCACTGGACATCCTCTGTGACCATAGTAAATACCTTTGGTGAGCATATATCTCAGTGTTTTATGCCTCACTTGATAATAATCAGAGAGTTTTCAAAGTCATCTCTGTTTTACCTTTTTAAGAATCTTATATGATTTTAACACCTGCATGGGAGACACTTTCTTGGCAGGGAGCAGAGCCTTTAAGGTCCTGTCAGAGAGTGTTTGCTGATTATAAGAGAACAAGCACAGTGGGTTCTTGTATTCACCATATCTTTCAGTCAGTTATGTAATTGATGGAGAATATAATTTATGAAAGCTTATCTGTTTGCTTCTTCATGAAAGATACCTTTTCTAAGTTATTCTTGTAAAGATTTTATAGAAATGGGAAAGTAAACACAAAGCTCAGTAGTTGATTTTTTACTATCCCTTTTTCAGGTAATAATGCTAATGTTCTATATTCCCTCCAAACTTGGGTATCTTTCAGATGTCTTCTTTCATATATCTTGAGGACTGATCCCTCAGCACCCTTAACATTTTGTTGCTTTAAGCATGAAGGTCCTCTGTGTGTACTAGGGCTCATCTAGTTCCCAACTTTGTCCCCTTTTGTGCAATTTCTACCTCCTTGTGTAGCTTGCCAGGGGCTGTGATTTTAGAATTCATTTGTGGTGGGCTCCAGTGTCATTAATGAATAAAAGAGTTTATCATTAAAACCTTGACTGCCTTTTTTCTTTTTTCCATTTAAGACTCTTGTTAAGCTTTTGATATGTTTGTTTTTCCTCCTGTGCTTTTTATTACATAAAAGTTTTATGTTCCAAATTGTTGCTGCCTTTGGTTAACATCTAACAAAATATATTCTAAGGTGATGAAGTGGTTTGTATGCGTCTTCATTGTAGCAATTGACTGACACTAGTTAAACTAGTTGACCTTCCTTAGAAAATGATGCTAGTCTACATAATTGTCTGTTCTTTTATCCATTTCCCATTATTGGTGCCAGTACTTTGTTTAAAGTTGCATTCTGTGTCTTCTCATTTTCTGTTCTTCTGATGTGATACTTGTTTTGCTCTTTGTGTTAGCAAGACAGTAGACTGACTTACGTAGACAGCTGAATGATTCCTAGACAGATTATCAGTTCTTTCGTCTATATTACCTCCCAGCTTCTTGAAAAACTTGTTCATATGTGTATGGTTTCTCTATAGTCTGTAAACCTTTGTCCTCTTGTATTTATTACTCTTGAACCATGTTTTTCAACATTTTTAATGTCTTTCCATATGCCTTCCTTTGTCCCAAAGTTACCTGTATTAAAGTATATATTGATTTAATTTAGAGGGACTTAATAAGTTCCTTGTAGGATTTCTCTACCTCCTCATCCCCTATAACAGTTTGTGTATATGGAAGGGAAAGAAGGAAAACAAGCATCTACTATACAAATATTATCTCATTTTTGATCCTCACAATAGCATTGTGAGGTAGGTGCTATTATTATTTCCATTTGAGGAAACTGAGGCTGAGAAAGGCTAAATGACTCACATAGGGTCACACATTTAGTAAGGCTGGATTTGAACTTAGATCTTCCTGACTCCAGGCTCAGCACTTTATCCATTGGCCTACTTAGCAGCAGTTGTCTTCATGGTCTTCTTTTTGCAAATGCTTATCCTGAACACTATAATACAAGTGACCATTTGTACCATGAAATAAAAAAAAAAACATTTGTTACCTTTGGACCCAGAATAAAACTGTCTGTCTAGTCTTTTGTTTCTCCAGTGAGAAGCTGAGAGTCATGTCTTCTGGTTGTTAGGATTTTCTTCTTGTAGTTCTATGTGCACTCATTGGTCACTGGATAGAGATTTCACATTTAGAATACCAAAAGTTAAGCTATTGTTTATAGATGCTTGAAAAACCGATTCTTATTATCATTTGCTCCCTTTTCTGCTTCTTTGCCACCATCACTGCAGAAATAGAAAGATTCATACTAAACTGAGGGGCCTTTGCTACTTTTTTGGTTTTTACTCCCAAATGATTGGTTATGAGGTATCCAGCCTACTTACGATGAGCCTCTCAGTACTTAACTGGATGGGCCCATGGACACTAGATATAATGTGTTTCTAGAATCATATTTGAAGCCTTTGCTATGTGGCAAGAAGCTGCCAATGCTTGTAGTCCTTGGAAGTTTTCAAGAACCTAGGGGCCATACCAGATATATCATCAGGATATGTGTTTTCAAACAATTTTCTCTGCTCCCATAAATATTTTACTTCAGAGTTTCGTTTTTGTTTTTAAATAACCTTCATTCTCCTTCCACTGTTACCACCCCTACCACCCACACCCCCATCCTCTCATTATTATTCACCTCCTTTTATGTCACAATTAACTACCTTTTAGCTTTCTTTTTCCAATATTATTCATGGCCCTAGTTCCATCCTAAACTTAGAACTCCACATAGTTGTTTTGTACTGTCAGTATTATTCATTGATCTCCATTTCAATTGGGGAAAAGGGGCAAGAGGGGGCATAATGAAATATCTTCTGTAAGTGCATTTTGTTGTGTAGTAATGTTTAGAAATAGCTTTCATGAATCTTATAACTCTTAAACTGTGTTTAGTTAGAATCGATAGAATTTGAAACCTCTTTGTTTCATATTCTCCTTCCCTCTTTTACATGCCTTGGCTGTCTATATTTTACCAGAAGGAAAGCAAAAGGAAGGTTTCCATTTTTTTCTTTGTCTTTTTTTTTTTTTTTGCTTTCCATATTCCATAATTTACTTCATTTCAACAATTATGTCATGCATAAAAAAGAGTAGGCCAAGTCATAAACTTGATAATACTTTCTTTTCCTCTACCAGGCTCAGACCAGCATCATCCCTCATGTAATGGAATAGAATGGATCCCACTATCCAGTGTCATTCTCACTAAATAGTTATAGACAGAAGTCCTGAGTTTCTTACCTTTCTCGATACTCCTTTAGGTTATGCAACAAAGATAGTAGCATTGTATCCTAGAGTCCCTCAGTATAGGGCACATACTACCCAGCTAAGGAAGAAAGTTAGTGAGGGGAACTCCCCTAGCCATTAATTAAGATAGTAATCCTCTTAACATATTAATACAGTTTATTACATTAATGAATTGGCATATTAGAAGGTGGAATGACCCTAACCTAAGAGAATGAGATAGAGAACTGAGCTACAGAAAGTCCTTGGTACCAGATGGCAGCATGGCATATGGAGGACAGGTCTCAGATAATGGGATGCTTGATAAGTTTTGTCTAAATTGAATGGTGTAATGGAAAGACTCAGAGCCCAGGGACTTAGATTATAGTCTTGTCTCTTTTTAAATAGGTAAATCACTTCTTGCTGGGTCTCATTACTCTACTATAAAGTGAGAAGATTGGGCAGGGTAATGTCTAAAGTTTCTCTCAGGTCTGACATTCTGTAATTTCACTTCACAATGTGACAAGGATATAGGAGTGGGACCTGCTATATATAGGCTTTGTTTGGCTGTGAGATGTTGCTAGATTTGGGATTTTGGTGGGTGTTTTGGGTTCCCTTGCCGCTTTTGAATGTGATGTTTTAGTAACTGAACTTGCCTCCTTTTGTTGACAATTTCAGAAAATTCAATGGCTGACCAGAGAATGGACATTTCTTCTACGATTAGTGATTTTATGTCACCAGGTCCCACTGACCTCATCTCTAGCTCCCTTAGTGCTACTGGGATGGACTGTAATCGAAAAAGGAAAGGCAGTTCAACTGATTATCAGTAAGTATTTAGAATTTTCTTTTTCTAATGTAGACCTTGTTGAAAAGTGGTCAGATATAAACTCTAGGCTTTGCCTTTTTTGTAACTTTAAGGTGTGACCTTATTCACTATAAGGGAAATAAAGACTTGCTCCCCAAGACAGTTTTAGTTTGCTTCTCTTTCTCACTGACTTTTGTGTTGTCTTCCTCTCTTTTCCTATGTAAGTTGAAAGAGGAGATTTAAAAGTAAATTCTACAGTTTTCTAAGGTTTTTCAGTTTCCTCCTTGAGCCCAGGGCCTTATTATTTTAAGTAAGGTTCTGAGTAAATGTTTGTTGAATTAAATGAAAGGATATGTCTGTACATTTTGCCTCTGTGCATTCACTGAGTGCTTCCTTTACTGAAGACAGGTTTCTTTTCTGCCTTCACATTTTACACTCATGTCTAAGATCATTCATACGTGAATGTGCTGATTTTGTTGTCCTGAGAACAATATTAGAACACTTGAATATAGGACTCACATCACTGCCATTTTATCGAAGATATTAGAAATGAGCTTGTACTTGTTATAATGAGTAGTATTTGTGTTTCTTTTCAGACTTGATGGCTTTTCTTTTGAGTAAGTAAATTTTCACATTTAAATTTTTATATTTCTACCATTCTTAGGTAAAAAAATCTAAAGAAATAGAATGAAAAAACATTTCTCATTTACGGACAAATCATAACTTAAAATTGCACTAAGACTTTTTGTGACAGCCCGGTTTTGTTTTTTAATAATTTGAATTATTGAATGTTTGGATTATTGTCCTAATATCCATTTACTAGTTTGGTGGAGTTTTTTTTTTAAGAGAAGAAAAAATCCACAGAGTAGTACATCTTGTAGAGCAAATACTTTCTTTTGGAGAATTATGGTAGAATTAGGGACGTTAAGAGTTTCTTTGAAGATGACTGGGAAATCTGCGTTTACTAAATTCCAGATAGTTAGAAGAGTGAAAGCCACAGTGGAACAGTGAGTGTCAATACCGTGCCTGTGAGAGATTACTGCCATTTTCTCTTCCTTAGAAAGAGTCGGAAATCTTTGACTGAGGCCCTTCTTCCTGCTCATTTTATGTTGTTGACATGATTCAAATTCTGAATATTCCAAATTGGTCTATATCGACCTTTATGAATGTAAAATTTGCCCTGGACATTCCTTTTGTTAAGAAGTTTCTCTAACAGGAAGAAGATGCCCAAGAGAAAAGGCAGACTTCTTTATTTAGCCCTACTAGGATGTTGTTATAGTAATGAGCCTTTGGAACCACTAGATGAGTAGTTTTCAGACTTTTCCATTGACCCTCAGAGTTCAACAAGGCATCCATAAGAATTCCCTGAAAGAAAAGTAGATTCACAGCAGACATTGAATTTGTGTCTATGAGGTTATGTTAAGGCTCTCTTATAATACCGCTTAAAGTAGTAGGGTTCCAGGACACACACACACACACACACACACACACACACACACACACACACACACCTACACACACTTGCACACTGTCAAACCAACGCAGCAAGGTTTCCTCTTCTGAAAATTTGAAAACCAGTGTACTCAAAAATTCCCTGATAAAAAGGAAGCAAAACATGCAGCAGGACTTTAGGTCAGTCCCTCTAGTGCTAGTACTCAAGTGTCTTTCTAGTTCTGAGAAGACAATGTTTTTGACCCGTTGTAGGACTTTGCAAATAGATGCTCATTTATCCAGAATGATTAGGGAGTGGGCTATGTTCTGCTTCAATGAATGGTACTTTGTTATGCCATACTGATTTAAAAGGAAAATACAATGACACTTTACATTTATGCTAATATTATACTAATAAATGCAGTTTTTCTTTGATCTGGAAGGCATTTCAGTGACTTAGCGTTACTTCATTTCATAATTTAGGCATGTCCTTTGGTCAGTACTCTTCTCAGGGTTGAGGATATTGTATAATTTGATTAGTTTGGCTGCTTGGATTCTGGATAAATGGGAACTTTCCATATTATGAAGACATTTTTGTGAATATTTTGTTAACAGGTTTGAATATTTTTATTTTGTTTTGTTTTCAGAGAAAGTATGGATACAGACAAAGATGACCAGCATGGAAGGTACATTATGCATCTTTATAAATGTCTATGTGTCAGGAGACTTGCTGCTGTTATTTTTGTATGTTTGGTTAATTTGCATATAACACAGAGAAATTACTTCCCTTCCCCCCAAAATACAAAAGAGATGGTAATGACCCTTCTCCCAGTCACAGTACCACTTCATGGCATTGCCCAGGGGACACGGGCCTCAAGGTAAATAAAGAGAGTAGAAGTTGAGAAAAGAAATGGGAAAGAAAATGACTTACACTACAACTAATCTTCTGGGCTTTGTGGGGTTTTTCTTTTCTAGGTTGGAATACCCAGACCAGCAGGGCAGAATCAGAAATGCCAGGTAAATGCCCAAACTCATCACATATTTTACTTATGATAACTTATCCTGATGGATACCAAAGAAAAGTTATCACATCCATTAGGGACAAGAGAGGCAGAAAGAGTTGACTTGTACCCTGCTGGGCCTTGTGCTAGGCTCTTCTCTCCAGGTTAGGTTGGCCCCATTCTCAGCTCTTTTAGCAGGTTGGAGGCTAAAAGCATCCCTTCAGCTTTAGTAAATTATTGATTGTTAGAGGGGATTTTTAACTATAAGGGCAAGGAGGTGTCCCCAGACACTTGGACTGTCCTCCATTCTGAGCCAGAGCAAAGCCTGTATTGAATAGGTCAGCATTCAAGCCCAGGGTGATGCTTTGCTGTTGTAATGAGGCAAAATACTATACCTCTTACCCATGTATACCATTCAAAACTGACTGCAGATGTTTCCTGAAGTCAGTTATCTCTACCCTGTCCATTGTTTTTAATAGGGGATCTTTTTTTTCTATTTCTTCATGCCATGAATACAGACACTTAGGCTGTGTCCTAGCAAACAGGATGTGAAGCTGTGAAATTTGTTTGAACTGTGTCACCAGAGATTTTCCTTATATTGTGTAAGTGGCAGAACTGGTGCTTCTGGTCCCTCCCGTATGGATCTTCTGTCTAGATCAGCAGAGCACGTTTTGATTCTGGTTCTGTTTGCTCTCCACATACAGACCCAGCCTTAGTCTCTGTTTGAGAACAGTTATAGAAGGATGGTGATCACCTCTCAGGGAGATAGTGTCTGCTAGCAAAGGAGATATGACCTGGAAAGGTAATGTTAGCGTTTGTGGTGTTATGGCTTAGGAAAAGGTTTCTTCAGTGGCACTGAATGATTGGCATGTAGGTCATCCTGAAGGATAGTGACTTTTTAAAAATAGAGCCCTAGGTCACAGAGACAGTCCATTCGCATTCTACAGGGTGGGGGTTGGGGAGGGTACAGCAGTTGATGAAAGGATGTAAGGGTTATTAAACAGTGACTCATTGAATGAGTCATTGACAGACTATTTTTTAACTAGAAAGGTACCTGAAATATACTTCCTAAAGAAAAATAGGGAGATCTTTTTAAAACTCAAAGGTTGGTTAACTGTGGAACAGATCCCCAACTAATAACCCCTGTAAGGGTGGGAGTACTTTTCTTTCTTTTCTTTTTCTTTTTTTAAAGAAGGACAGAAAGTAAGAAAGTGAAAACAGAGTGAGAAATATTCATATTTGCCATATTAGTTTGAATCTAGGCCATACTCTAAAATGAGATCTCTTTTAAAAGAAAAAAATAAATGTACTTAGTGTAATGTTCTGGGCCACTGTATATGAAAAGGAATTAAATTTTCAATGAAGTGAAAGCTTCATTTATCTTTCTTGAGATTTTTTCCCTATAATATTGAAATGCCAATTGAATATTCATCATAGCCAGCAGTTTGAGATTTTACTTTGGGGAGAATAGGAAAAAAACCTCTTGTACTAAAAGTATAATTATAAACTAAACATCCGATTTTGTATAAGCCAGATTTGGGGGGTGAAAGTGTACTATATGTGTACTAAATGAGTAAGGTAAAAATAAAAGAGTTGACTCTTGTAATGTTCCAGCTAACTCTAGGACTAAGTAAAATAAGATAATTACAGTGTTATTCAAGTTTTCCTAAGGTAGTAGTGAGCCAAAAAATATGTATATAAAGCATTATGCAAACCTTAATTTCTATATAAATGTTAACAATTACTATTATAGTCAAACCACCAGTTTTGGACATTGTGTAAATTCTAAATTTGACATGTCACATGAATATTTAAAGGAGATACGTTTCTATTTTTGTCCATTTTGTTCTGTGAATAATCATTTTTATGTTATTGCTTAGGGAAGCTCACAGTCAAATTGAGAAAAGGCGCCGAGATAAAATGAACAGTTTTATTGATGAACTAGCTTCTTTGGTACCGACATGCAATGCCATGTCCAGAAAGCTGGATAAACTTACTGTATTAAGAATGGCTGTTCAACACATGAAAACATTACGAGGTGAGTCATTTATGTCAGAGAATTTGTGTTTTGTTTTCTTCTGTACCCTAAATAGCATGTTTTCACATACTTATCCAGAAGGTTACAAAGTACCTAAGCAAGTATTATCAGTTGCAGATTTTCATCCATTAAAAAATATACTGCCATTTTATCAATGAATGGCATACCAAATGATGAGTTTCTGAAACTGTATATTAAATGCACAGTACATTATAATGGAAAGGATGTTGGTCTTACAGTCAAAAGTTCTGGGATCAAATCCAGCCCAACTTCTGTTGAGCTGTAGAAACAACACTATGGCCCAGAGTCATCTTTTATAGACATGTGACTAAGGCAAGTTGCTTTGGCACCTCTGAGCCTCACTTTCTGTCATCTGTAAAAATAGAGATAATAATACCTGCAAGGTTTTTGTCTGGAACAAACAAGAAGACCTTTGTGACTATTAATAACTATAAATATTACCTGTTATTACTTAGCCACAATACATTTGTAATTTTGATGAATACAAGGGGGAACAAAAAAGTTCCAGCTCTCAAGAAGCTCACAGTTTTATGGGGCACTTGAGAAAACAGATATGCAAGAACCTAGCAGGAGAGCCAGCTAAGTCAGAGGATCCTGACAGGATTTAGAGGTAATATTAAAAGGAAGCCAACACACCAGTGTAATGAAGCAGAGCTGCTGCCTTTCTTATCAGTGACTAGAGTGGAACTATCACTTTAGATTCTGCCACCCATCTATGTAAGGAAAGGGTGTTGGCATCTACAGAGTCAGGAAGAGTGCATTAACCTGGCACAGCATGCAGAGGGAAATCTGTGCAAGAGACTGCAGACGAAATAAGGACATTGGTTTTCGACATGTACCTGAGAGGCAAGATGCTAAGAGAATGGCAGATTATAAGTAGTGCTTTTAGAAGAAATGGATGACCAAGAAGGTGCAATTATGAACTTGTATCTAAATAACTCATCATTTATGAGAATGGTTTCTGTACTTATAAGGAGGATCCTCACTGAATACAGGCAGTGAAAACACAGGCCTTCAAAGGGTCATTTTTTAAAAATTTAGGACATCTTTATAGTCACACAAGTGGGAGACTTAGAGGATCTTACTGTGTCTGTTAATTTAATAAAAGCATTTGACTTGACAGAACAAGATACTGCTTTTGTAGTTCTCCTTAAGGTGTCTCTTACACATGTTAAAACAGTTTTGAAATCTGACAGATACAACTCTGAAAATGATTTTGTTCAGTGACTAAGTAATATCCAGTTAGGTATAAAATAGAGATACATGTTTGTCTTTGGTATTTTCCAGTATCAGGGAAGATGTTAAGCACAAAGTGTAAATGGAAGGATTCCCTATTCACAAATAGTGAAATTCTCCAGATCCACATTCATAGATGTCATGATGTGCATTGCATACAGCTTTGGAACACTATAGGCCTTTGCAGTGAAATGATATAATTACCTTAAAGACATTGATTTAGCCATCCACACAGGAAAAACAAAGTGGATGAAGAGTATATTATTCAGAATATGACTTGCAATAGAATAGATATTTCACTATGTGTATGTGTTCATTTAACATTTTTGCTTAGCCAGTCTTCAAATACCAAAGGAGCCATACACACACACACACACACACACACACACACACACACACACTCAAATGTACTGACGGAGTAAATACTCGCATTAATAAGATCACAGATCCATAACTTATGCTTGGATTGTTTCTGATGATATAATGCTAATTGCATTCCGTGTGTGTGTGTGTGTGTGTGTGTGTGTGTGTGTGTGTGTGTACACAGTTAAGGCATTATATGCATTAGAAGATATAGCTGATGCCATATCCTTCATGTATGTCCATGTGGATTACTCTGCAGATACATTATAAGAATCAAAAATGTGTTGTACGTAGTAATAGATAAGGAAGCTTCAATTTTTAGCAGAAAATTAATTATGATTCTGATGAATGAGTCTTCCTCTTATAGTACCTCTTGCATTTTATTTTATCAAGAATGGGCATTGATGGTATTAACATCTTCCTAGAGTCTTCTTCATATAATGCCTCACTTTGTAAGAGAAGTCATATTTTCTTTCTTTTTTCTTTTTTTTGGAGGCAACCAGGGTTAAGTGACTTGCCCAGGGTCATATAAGTAGTAAGATTTGACCTCAGGTCTTCCTGACTCCAGGGCTGGTGTTCTATCCCACTCCACTACCTAGCTGCCCCTCTTTTTTTTTTTTAATTAATTACGGGGAAGATGAGGAAGCAGAAAGGGAAAGTGGAAATGACATATCCAAACCAAAGGGGAAGTTTCTACTGCAGTATTTAAGTCTAGAAGTCTCTTGTTCTTAATCAGTCTTCAAATATAGGAGTAAATTGAAAGGCAGGTACTGATGTGTATCTATGGTTGCAAAGATGTATGTTTTAAACTCACAAACACATAGCATTTTCATCTAATCTAGACTTCTCATTTTTACTAAAAAAAAAAAAGTTGAGGCCCAGACAGGGATTTGATAGGATCGTTATTTCTGGAAGGAATCAGAAATCATCTCGTTCAACCCTCCTCATTGTATAAATGAGGAAACTGAATTCCAGAGAGGTTAAGCTACTTGCTCAAGGTCACACAGGCTACAGGGGCCAAGTATAGATGACATACCTGATAGAAATGCACCTGAAACCCTGATCAGTTGGCTTAGTCCAGTATTGTTTCCAGGCCACCAGATAGCTGCTCAGCAGCTATTAGAAATATAGACCTAAATTCTTTTTTTGCTAGTAGTTGAAAAGGAACTAATGTTTTCTGTTGTACTTTGATGTCGATATTTTAAATTTGATAGAAGACTGTGTAATGGGGGAAAAGATGGAGAAGGAATTTTTAGAAATGAACTCTCAACAAGTAAGAAAAGAGTGGAAAGCCTGAAGTTGTGTTACAGAGATGTGGATCAATACCCTGGTTCTTCATTCATTATTAATGCAAGTCTTAAATTCAATTATATATACCACTTTTCCTTCCATAATTCATGTTGGTTCAATCACATTTTCCTTTTTAGTATTTATTCCATTAACCAGGCACTAATTCAGGGTCATCTAATAATAATGGTGATAATAACTTACCTTTTTTTCTTTCTTTTTTATAAACTGCTGACATTCCTCCTGAAAAGGTTTAGAAGTGTCAGTGTCTGGAGACAGAAGTCCTGGCTTTGCTCAGGCACTGGCGGCCATTGCATGTACCAGAAAATGCATCACTCTGTTGCCTGCTACATTCTCTTCATTTAACTCCATGAAGAGGGACTACCTCGAAGAAGTTTCAGGCAGTGTCCCTATTTAAGGCCATGGCTGGAAAAGTCAGAGTGATTTACTGAAGAACTATTTGCTTTTCTGCCAAAAAAAAAAGCCAAAAACCAAACCTGATCTCAGCCAGGCTGCTTCAAGAATCAGTTGAATGACTAAGAAGGAGAAAAGTTCTAACTTCCTGTAATTATTTCTCCGTTTTCATTTTAATGAGAGAAGCACTTTTCTCCCTCCTCCCCAAGATCCCAGAGCACAACAGTATTCACTGGTAAATGAATTATCTGATATTTTCCAAGACCAAATTTAGCCCAATTAGAGTAGAAGAGAAATGCTTACAATTTCAGTTCCCTTTGTGGACCCAGCCACTTCTAGGACATTTAAATAGGAATCTTTTTAAGCTAGCTAGACATTAGTACAGTTTCTCTGTGTGTTTTTTTAAAGAATATGAACTGTTTTTTTTTCTTTTTAAGGTGCCACCAACCCATATACAGAAGCAAACTACAAACCTACTTTTCTGTCAGATGATGAGCTAAAACATCTCATTCTCAGGGTAGGTTGAGATGGCTTCTCACTCTTTCTCCACCCACCCCCCAAATCAATAAATTATTTACCTTTATAAACTTCTGAAACATGACTCTGGATAAAATCGATCTTCAGGAGAGCGTGATGAAATGATTTGGTATTGAGCTATTAATCAAGTCTCTTCATGACCTTCAATGTCATCCTGTTATTCCATCCTAAGACTTTATTTTATTAGAAACTATTATTACTAGTCATAAGATACTAGACTTTTAGAGCTGAAATTAGTCATTGACATGTCATTTGTGTGTGTGTGTGGTTTTCCCAAATAGGGATAAGGAGTTTTCACTATTAAATGCTGTATCTTTTTTAAATGTTGAATTTTGGTCAAATCATAGAGTAATGATAATAAAGCAAAATTTGTACAAGTCTGTATTCATTGATCCATGTTAAGAGTAGAGATTGATGAAAGAGGAGAAAGCTGAGGATTTTAATATCATTTTTTATGCTCTCTATCTGAGTAACAGTAAAAGCAAATGTAGCAAAGTTTCTGTAAGTGACTATTTTTCCTATTTACTTTTTGGCATAGTCATCATAATATTTGAGAAGAATTGTACTACTTCAATATGCTGAGGATATAACCTCCGAGTGAATAAGAGAGAAAAGAACTAGATTATAAAAAAGCCTCACACAAACTTAAACTGAAATATTCAGTCATTTTTCAAAACATCCAAAGCCTTACCCTGTAGCAGGGATATAACCCCACTGAACCTTAGCTTGCTTCCATGGGGCACAATTTGAACTAGAGAACCCCTTAAATTGACTTGTCTTCTATATCTTGAAGAGTTTTCTGTCTTCAGGCCCCAGACTGTTCCGTGAATACCATGTTCCCTACAAAATCTGGCCTCACCAGCCCCTGTTCATGGGCAGCCCATGATGGGCCAGATTTACTGCTGCTTGTCCTGTTCCTTGCATCGCTCTTCCTACCCAGCTCCCTCCCATAGGGTCCTGCCTCAGGCTCACCATCCTCTTATGTTAGTAACCAGGGGTTGTCTGTTTAGGTCCCCAAAGTGACAGTGTCCAAATGTGATGCGTAGTAGAAAGTAAGCTCCTTCAGGACAGATCTGCCTTGCTTTTTCTTTTAGTTGTAGCAGCTGGTACAGCCCTTTGCAAAGAGGAGCTTCCCATGTATTTAAGTTGGGTTAGTCTGAAATGTCTCTTCGAAGGGACTAAAAGTTCCAGATGTTATTATGGTAAATAAACAGTGTTCCTCCATATGACAGCTAGTGAAAACTACAGCCTCTGCTTACTCAGGAGCAGTCCAGTCTGTGTGTCTGTATCTATAAAAGCCCCAAGAAAGAGCTCAAAGCCTTGCTTTATAGTTTAGTTACACTGTGTCTACTGTTACACTGTTAAGCAGTGGGTCTCTTCTGGATGGCTCCCTGCCTTGCTTTATAGTTTAGTTACACTGTATCTACTATTCAGTTACACTTAAGCAGTGGGTCTCTTCTGGATGGCTCCCTGCCTTGCTTTATAGTTTAGTTACACTGTGTCTACTATTCAGTTACAATGTTAAGCAGTGAGTCTCTTCTGGATGGCTCCCTCCCTTGCTTTATAGTTTAGTTACACTGTATCTACTATTCAGTTACACTGTTAAGCAGTGAGTCTCTTCTGGATGGCTCCCTGCCTTGCTTTATAGTTTGGTTACACTGTGTCTACTATTCAGTTACACTGTTAAGCAGTGGGTCTCTTCTGGATGGCTCCCTGCCTTGCTTTATAGTTTGGTTACACTGTGTCTACTATTCAGTTACACTGTTAAGCAGTGGGTCTCTTCTGGATGGCTCCCTGCCTTGCTTTATAGTTTAGTTACAGTGTCTACTGTTCAGTTACACTGTTGAGCAGTGGCTCCCTCTCCTGGTGAATAGGCCTCCAAAACTTGAGACTTATAAGTCTGGAATTGTGAGCTTCAGAAAGGCAGGGACAATGTCATGTTTTTCCTTACCTCCCTTCGTGTTAAGCTCCGGGATTCACACATTGTAGACACTTCATGGTTACATGAGTCAGGAAGTGAATGTGTACAGCCAGTTATTGTCAACGTCTCTCCACTCATAAGCTAACCTACACAAGTAATTGCCTTATTGCCCCCAGTCCTGCAGAGATAGACAGATACATTCAATACAGAGAAAATATGTGACCTCTGCAAGGTTGCAAAACATACACCCTCACGATAGGAGGGCAGGCAAGGTTGGTCATCTGAAGACCTGTGTTTTCAGCTTCAGTCTTTTTATTATTGAGTAAAAACCCTTTTCCCTCTGCTAAAGTGGGAGTCTCTTGCTGGCACTTGTATGAATACAGCTGCACAGGATTGTTATCAGGTGGATGGAAGAGGTGGCTCCATTGAATTGACCACTTCTTTGAAAAGGGAACAATTTGTTTACCTGCCAATAGCATGTGGGCCTTTTAGAACTTGAATATTTATTCTCTTGCTCCATCAGGGATAGGTTTTCAGGACCATAGACAGTGTTTGGTTACTTTAAAGCTTTCAGACTACCAAGGTGAATAGTAATTTCCCTGTCTTTAGAATTCCTTCAGCATTTTAATCTGGACCGAACAATGTAATGCTTACTTACATCTAGTCCTCAAGTGTTCATTGTTGCAGTCAGACATTAGCAGAGCTGGATATGGGACCTTACAGTCTTTCATTCTACATATGAGGAACTGAGGTCTGGAAAGGGGAAATAATTTGTCCAAGGTCAAACACCATAGCTAAGATTAGAATTCCACATCTCTTTACATTTAGTGATTCGTGTTTGGGACTACCAACTAGAGAAGTCATTAAATATTAAAATTATGTGTTCTATATTTTATACATTTTAAGAGAAGGAAGAAAAATTCCTATAAATTGAAAAACAATGAAAAATGTAAATTTTAGAAAATTTTTAAAAATCAAGTGATCATTTGAATATTTTAATGCTGTTAAGGAATAATACTGTGCATGAATTTTAAGTTGATCTTTGTTTTCTACGTATATATAGGTACATATGTATGTATGTATGTATGGAGAGAAACAGAGACAGAAACAGAGAGCTGTAGCTTTTTTTTATCTAGCATCCATTAAACACCTCCTAGAGAAGAAAGCAATCATTTGTTAAGTGCCTACCATGTTCATTGTGCTCAGCACTTTACACATAGTCTCACTACCCTCACAATAACTCCATAAGAAAGATGCTGCCAGGACCCCCACTTGGTTGTTGTTGTTCAGGAAACTGAGGCAAACAGAGACTATAGGTTATAAACATGCTCAGGGTCACACAACTTCTCAAGTGTCTGAGGTCAGATTTAAACTTAGATCTTCCTGAGTCCAGGCCCACTGTGCCACCTAGCTACCTCTGTGCCAGACGCTTGGAAAAGATTTTGTTGCATGAATATTTTTGTTATAAATGGGACTTGATGTATTTGTATAATCATTATCCTATAGGTCCAGTAACACATTACTGCTTAATGAAGAACTTGGTGAAGTTCCATTGTGAGAATCTGTATGGCATTATGGGGCATGGAAAATGTTTTGTTGTGATAGAATTTTGTTTAAAACAATACAATATTAGATGTCGTATTCCTGGGCCACAGGATATGGACATGGAACATGAAAAGTAGCCAGGTCTCTTCTGGGTGAATGAGGAGACGGAGTAGAGGAAGTTAGGGAGCAAGCATTTATTATGCCCCCACTCTGTGCCAGACAAATCTTACTTTGTTTGGTCCTCCAGCCAAGCTGCCAAGGTGGTGCTGATTTTACCCCCATTCCATATAGCTCATCAGTGTCTGAGGCCAGATTTGAATGAGTCTTCTTGGCTCATTAGCTTGGTGCATTATGGCACCCCCTAGCTACCTCAGGAAAGAATGCTTTGGTCTTAGTGGGGAAGAAGGGAAATGCCCCCACCCCATCCTACTTTTGCCATTTTTGCTCCCCTTACCTTCAAACGACTGGATCTTTTCCACTTGGTGGTCATTCTCATTTGGAAACAGAGAAATTGTTGGGTTGTTTTTTTCTTTGGTGAAACACCAGGGAGCAGTGACTTGGGGCATGTCATGTAGGGAAAGTCCTAAGTGAATCATTAATTAATTATTTAGCAGCTACTATGGGCCAGGCACTATGCTGAACTCTTAGGGGTATGAGCATGGAAATGAAACAGTTCCTTCCTTCAAGGTAGTTATCTTCCAGTAGGGGAGACCACACATATGTATATAAGTACGTAGAGAGTATATATACACAATAAATCCAAGGTAGTGTGTGAGGGGGCAGGTGCTAGCCACTGAGGAAACAGACATCTGGAAAAGCTTCTCAGAGAAAGTGGCCCCGAGCCAAACAGCTGATCAACTACTGATATTAGAGGGTTAACATGGCCAAGAAAGGAAGCTGATTCATCGTAGCCAGATCAACAAAGCCCTGTTGTAACAGGCCATCTGCTGGGATTATGGAATGGTGTGTTAGCACAGTGTTTGACCTGTAGTTGGTGTTTGATAAATGTTTTTTAAGTTTAATTCTATAGCCTTCATCATAACAGTTTGGTGTAGTAGTAAACAGAATTTAGAATTTGGAGGCAGGAGGGAATTGGGTACAAATCCTGTCTCCAGCGTTATTAGGTCCATGGACCAGTGACCAAGTCTCTCTGGGTTTCACTTTCCCCATCTGGAAAATGAAGACAATAATACCTGTAGTACTTACTTCAGAGAGAGTTACAGAAGGGTCAATTGTGTGTGTATGTGGGTAGAAATAAATATACACACATACATACTTATTTACAAACATTTTGGAAATCTTAGAAGGACTGTATAAATATCACTTATTAAGTTAATAGAATTCAAAGTAGTGAAAGAAATAATGTTTAACCTGAAATAAGAGAAGGTAAAAAAGAACACAGGATAGTTATTGTAGAATGTTTTCTAGAAGTTGGAGGAAGTGCTTAGAGGCCATTGTTTTGCTGCATCCTTTACTGGAAACCCTCCCCAGCCACTCTCAACTATTCTTTGTAGCTACTTGTTTACATACATGTTGTCTCTTCACTTGAATTGGAAGCTCCTTGAGGGCAGGGCCTGGTGTTTCTCACCTTGTACACCTCTAGTGCTTGGCACAGTGCCTGGCCCATAGAAGATACTTAATGTATGCTGACTGATTGATTTCTCCTCTTTCTTTCCTCAAAGCCCCCACAGCATTTTCAGATCCAGTCTCCACGCTGCTGCCAAAAGTACTTTTCTTAAGTGCAGATCTGATTATATGATCCTCATATTTAGCCAACTCCAGGGGCTTCCTGTTGCTACTAGGATAAAATGTAGACTTCCTTGTTCACCTTTTATTGTCCTGCGCAATTCAGCCTTAACCTGTCTGTCCAGCCTCCTTGGACATTGCTCCCCCTCCAGACTTCTCCCGATCAGCCCAGCTTGTATCCCTTCTCTCTGTTCTTTACCCACAAGGCTCCTCTGCCATCTGCACTCTTTCCCCTCGGCTGTCTCATGCTTGGAGTGCTCTCTCCTCACCCCGGCATCAGACATCCTCTCTTCCTTTAAGATGCATCTCAAGCACTATCATCATGAAACCTTTCCTGAGCCCCTTTCCCACTTTGAACTGGACAACTTCCTTCCTATAGATGGCATGTATTCACTTTATATTTATGTTGTATTGTCTACATACATTCTTGTTATCTCCCTTATTAGAATGCAGACTCCTTGCCAGTCAGTATTATTTCATTTTTTGGTTCTCATATCTGAGGCATAAACTAAGTGATTAATAAATATTTGTTGACTATTTGAATGGAAATACTAATCCATGGATTCCTGGGAATTTACCAACCATTTTACCCCAGGCTTCAAGAAATTGTCATTTGGTCCCCAGATGCAGAGCTGAACTATCCTGTTACCTGAAATTGAACCTTATGGTCAGTTAAAACCCGAAGGCCTTTTTCACTTGGACTGACATCAAGTCAAGCCCTTCACATCCCATACCCATGCAGTGTTTTTAAACATAGAAGTACATTATTTTACATATACACCTTAGCAATGACTTATTTCTATCCATTATTCTGGTTCAGGTGTGGGGCACCTGTAGCCTTGAGGCTTCATGTGAACCTCTAGGTCCTCAAGTGCAGCATTTTGACTGAATCCAAACTTCAGAGGACCTAGGTTCCCCACCCTTGCACTTGCTTATCAAAAGCATTCTGAATTTTTGTTCTGTCATCCTATCACTTACTCCTCTGTGATCTGCCAGTTTGATTAGGGCAATGCATGGTCATGTGAACAGAGGCCTTCATCCAAGTGGGCACTGATTCCTTACTTACCAGTCTTGGGATATGGTTACTTATTCTATGTGTTGTGGCTGTACATGATAGCCCACTTTTCTCCCTCAAAATACATGAACTCTTATCAATATGCATTAACTCTTTAGTAATCACTTGCTATACCACTCTCCTGGCTTCATCAGTAAAGCAAATTAGATTTATTTGGTATTATTGATCTTCCTGAACCTATGCTTTTTTCCAGTCCTAATTGATTTCCTTTTCTAAGTTCTCCTCAGTCTAGCGTAGTTCTGTCAGTCTTACCAGTCCATAAATTCTAAAATCAGCTGTTTCTTCCTCTCCCTTCCTCCTTTTGCTTTTTGAAAATGGGGATGATGTTGCCATCCTTCCTTCTTTTGGTGCCTTTCCTCTTCTCCATGATTTTTTAAAGATTAGTGATTCAACTTTGTAATCAGATTGGTAATCTCTGTCAGTGCTCCGTACTTTTATTTGTATTGTTTTTGAACAAGGAATGTGGATTCTGTGTTACATTACAGGTCTTCTTGCATCCATGGGATCAGATCATATGATAGTTATATTTTGTTTATTGAAATTATTCGTGTTTATTGTGTTCCTAATATTGAGACATTCTTGTATTCCTAATAGGATTCTTTGATTATAGTCATTGCCTTTAAAAAATGTGTTGCTATGCTCTATTGCTGACCTTTTTTCTTTTTTTTATTTTTAATGTTCTACAATCACTGCCATAAAACTTAGATTTTTTCCCTCCTAACTACCCTCCACCATCCCCCTTCCTCCCCAAGACAGTATACAATTCTATATAGGATCTACACATACTTTCCTGTTGAATACGTTTTCACTATAGTCATGCTGTGTAGATGAACTAAAATAAATGGAAGAAATCATATAACAAATCAAAACATAATAACACACATACACACACACACACACATACACACACAAATGATCTGCTACATTCTGCGAATGAATTCCATATTTCTTTCTCTGAGTGTGGAAGGCATTTTGCCTTAGAAGACCATTGGGAATTTTTTTTTTTAAAGTTCTTGCATTGTTACAAAGTTCCAAGTCTACCAGAAAAAACTCTTGCACACTATGGTCATTGCTGTGCACAAAATTCTCCTGGTTCTGCTCCTTTCCCTCAGCATCAGATCATATAAGTCCTTCCTGAAGTCTCCCTGAAGTCTTCTTGTTCACCATTTCTGATGGTGCAATAGTACTCCATTACATTCATATACCATAATTTATCCAGCCATTCCCTAATTGATGGGCATCCTCTTGATTTTCAGTTTTTGGCAACTACAAAGAGTGCTGCTATAAATATTTTTGTACATGTGGGACCCTTTCCCATTTTTTAATCTCTTTGGGCTACATTCCTAGTATTGATATTGCTGGGTCAAAGGGTACGCACATTTTTGTAGCTCTTTGGGCATAGTTCCAAACTGCTCTCCAGAATGGTTAGATGAGCTCACAGCTCCACCAACAATGAATTAGTGTTCCAACTCTCCCACATCCTCTCCAACATTTATCGTTTTCCTGTTCTGTCATGTTTGCCAATCTAATAGGTGTGATGTGGTACCTCAGAGTTGTTTTGATTTGCATCTCTCTAATCAGTAGAGCATTTTCATATGATTATAGATAGCTTTAATTTCTTCCTCTGAAAATTGCCTATTTATATCCTTTGGCCATTTATCAATTGGGGAATGACTTGTATTGTTGTACATTTGACTCAGTTCTCTATATATTCTAGGAATGAGGCCTTTATCCTCTATTGCTGACTTTTTATTATTAAATAGTTTTGCATTTACATTCATTAGTGAGATTGTTGTTTATAATTTTCTATTTTTTTGTATTCCTCATGTTGCCCCAGGCAACTTTTAGTTAGTGTCTGGGTAGATTGAATGAGTTCCCATACTGATAAAATTGCAAAGGTCCTTAATGTACTGACATATTTACTAAGTAAATATTAGAATCAATAACATGAGTTTCATAAAAAAAAATACTAAGTAGTATATTACCCTTTTTGCTCTCTAGAGATTGTTTACCTAGTATGACAGCTCTTTGAAGGTTTGGAGAAATTTACTCATAAACTTTTCTGAAACATGTGTAAAGTCATTAAAGAAAAATACTTAACATTTCTTCCTCTGAAATTGATCTAAGCAGTTTCTCATCATGTCCCTTTTTGGGTAATTTATATTTTTTCAGATGGTCTTCTAGTTTATGAAAGTTGTCCAACTTCTTAGTATGTAACTTCTATGTAAAATTCCCCAAGGGCATTTTAGATTTCTTTTGTTCTTCTTGTGATCTATTTTTTTCCCACTTTTATTTTCTTTCTCCTTTTTTATTGAAATTAGTTACAACAGTTTTATTGGTTGTAGTTTTAAATTTTAGCACTTGAATTAATTAAATGAATTCAATTAATCTAATAGAATTTTTCCATTTTCTTATCTTTTTGCTTTTAGTCTCTTTTTCTACTTCCCTTTGAACTACTATTACTTGGTTCTTTTTCAAATTTTTTTAGGTACCAACTATATTTTAGTTTCCATTTTTCCCTCATTAATGTTGGATGTGTCCCACAGATTAGATGATAAGTAACATCTTAGGGTTATGATTATCATTTAAGTACAGCTATTAAAGCTAAAACTACTAAGACGGGGAGGAGCCAAGATGGCAGAGTAGAAAGACTCACGTATGCTAGCTCCGAATCCACAGCCCAGAAATTTCCTGTAAAAAGAACTCCCCACAAATTCTGGAGCAGTGCAAGCCGTGCACCAACGCACTGGAGATTTCCGTTCCAGAGAGCCCTGGAAAGCCGTCCCCAGGGGTCCGTCGCACCCCGGAAAGCAGAGCCCACCCCTGAGCTGCCCTGGCCACGCAGACCGAGAGGAGCAGATCCAAGCAGGCTTCAGGGATGGAACCTCCGGTGGCCACAAAGGTCCCTCCACCCACAGGCGCTACAGGTCAGTGAGAGAGACATCTGGGCTGACCGATAGGGGACCGAGGTGTCTCCATGACTCGGGCCCCCTCGGGAGGCAGTGGCAGAGGCAGCAGCCCGGGACTCCCCAAGCAGGCAGGAGCTCCATTACCGAAGGTCTCTGCATAAACCCCCTGAGGGAACTGAGCCTGGAAGGCAGCCCTGCCCCCACCCCAGCACCAGACCTTAAGCAGCCGCTCCCACCACTGAAAGCCCTGAGGCTGGGGAGCAGCATTTGAATCTCAGACCCCAAGCACTAGCTGGGCAGATCTAGGCGGGGGTGGACAGGAATCTCAGAAGTCAAGTAACTGGTAGGGAAAATGCCCAGAAAAAGGAAGAAAAATAAGACCATAGATAGCTACTTTCTTGGGGAAGAAATATTCCTTCCTCCCTTCATTTCTGATGAGGAAGTACAATGCTTGCCATCGGGGAAGGACGTGGAGGTCGGGGCCTCTCTATCCCAGACATCTGAGGTGGATGTCCGGTGGGCTCAGGCCACGGAAAAGCTCAAAAAGGATTTTGAAAAGCAGGTTAGACAGGTGGAGGAAAAACTGGGAAGAGAAATGAGAGAGTTGCAAGAAAAGCATGAAAAACAGGTCAATACCTTGGTAAAGGAGACCTAAAAAAATGCTGAAGAAAATAACACCTTGAAAAATAGGCTCACTCAACTGGCAAAAAAGGTTCAAAAAGCCAATGAGGAGAAGAATGCTTTCAAAAGCAGAATGAGCCAAATGGAAAAAGAGGTTCAAAAGCTCACTGAAGAAAATAGTTCTCTCAAGATTAGAATGGAACAGATGGAGTCTAATGACTTTCTGGGAAACCAAGAAATCATAAAACAAAACCAAAAGAATGAAAAAATGGAAGAGAATGTGAAATATCTCATTGGAAAAACAACTGACCTGGAAAATAGATCCAGGAGAGACAATTTAAAAATTATGGGACTACCTGAAACTCATGATCAAAAAAAGAGCCTAGACTTCATCTTTCATGAAATGATCAAGGAAAACTGCCCTGATATTCTAGAAACGGAGGGCAAAATAAGTATTGAAGGAATCCATCGATCACCACCTGAAAGAGATCCAAAAAGAGAAACTCCTAGGAACATTGTGGCCAAGTTCCAGAATTCCCAGGTCAAGGAGAAAATATTGCAAGCAGCTAGAAAGAAACAATTCCAGTATTGTGGAAATACAATCAGGATAACCCAAGATCTAGCAGCTTCTACATTAAGGGCTTGAAGGGCATGGAATAGGATATTCCAGAAGTCAAAGGAACTAGGACTCAAACCAAGAATTACCTACCCAGCAAAACTGAGTATAATACTTCAGGGGAAAAAATGGTCTTTCAATGAAACAGAGGACTTTCAAGCATTCTTGATGAAAAGACCAGAGCTGAAAAGAAAATTTGACTTTCAAACACAAGAATGAGAAGAAGCATGAAAAAGTAAACAGCAAAGAGAAGTCAGAAGGGACTTACCAAAGGTGAACTGTTTACATTCCTACATGGAAAGACAATATTTGTAACTCTTAAAACTTTTCAGTATCTGAGTAGTTGGTGGGACCACACACACATGTACACGTGTGCACGCACACACACATACAGACATGCACGCACACACAGAGACAGAGAGCACAGAGTGAATTGAATAGGATGGGACCATATCTTAAAAGAAATTAAGGTAAATGGTGAGAGAGAAATGTAGTGGAAGGAGAGAGGGTGAAATGGAATGGGGTAAATTATCTCTCATTCAAGAGGTAAGCAGGAGACGTTTTAGTGGAGGGAAAAAGAGGAGAGATGAGAAAAAAACATGAAGTTTATCCTCATCACATTCGACTAAAGAAAGGAATAAAATGCACACACATTTTGGTATGAAAACCTATCTTACAGTACAGGAAAGTGGGGGAGAAGGAGATAAGCAGGGAGAGAGGGATGATGGAAGGGAGGGCAATGGGAGAAGGGAGCAATTTGAAGTCAACACTCTTGGGGAGGGACAGGATCAAAAGACAGAATAGAAACAATGGGGAGCAGAATAGGAGGGAGGGAAATAGAGTTAGTCTTACACAACAGGACTATTATCGAAGTCATTTGCAAAACTACACAGATATGGCCTATATTGAATTGCCTGCCTTCCCAAAGGGAATGGGTAGGGAGGGAGGGATGGGGAGAATTTGGAACTCAAAGTTTTAGGAACAACTGTCAAGTATTGTTGTTGCTACTAGGAAATAAGAAATACAGTTAATGGGGAATAGAAAGTCATCTGGCCCTACAGGACAAAAGAGAAGATGGGGACAAGAGAAGGGAGGGATGATAGAAGAGAGGGCAGATTGGTGATAGGGAAAATTAGAATGCTCGGTGTATTGGGGTCGGGGGAGGGGACAAATGGGGAGAAAATTTTGAACCCAAAATTTTGTGAAAATGAATGTAAAAAGTTAAATAAATAAATTTATATTTAAAACTACTAAGACTTTGGGGATACTCTATATCCTGTTAACATTTTAAAAATTTCTTCTCTAATCCCATAATTGTATAATTGTTTCCAAATAACTTCATATTTTTTACTGTACATGATTCAGCAAGCATTTATTAAGAGTTTGCTGTGTGTGAGGCCTGGCAACATTAGACAAAAATGAAATAGCTCCTGCCCTCAAAAATCTTATACTTGGTGGGGCGGCACAGCAGGCACACATACAGGTAAATATAAAGTCATTTGGGGCAGGGTGAAGAAGCATTGACAATTTAGGGGACGTGGGGGATGGTTAGGAGTAGTCGTTTAGCTGAGTCTTAAATGATTGTGGATTAGAACTACCCAGCTTGGGGAACAGCTTCATTCGTGCAACATGCATCTATTAGGTATCTATTATGTGCCAGATGCTAGCCTGAATGCTAGGGCTATTACCACTTATTTCTTGTTTTATTGAATGATTATTTGAACGTACAGAAACATGATCTGAACCTAGATGACTCCAAGGCTGGCTCTGATGGCAGATGTTACATGAATTTTTGTAGCCTCTCCATTGTGATGACCTTCTTTTAGTTGACTGTTTCTTGTCATGAAAAAAAAAAAATCTGGCCATTTAAAAAATGTACTTAGTCACAAATTTTCACCTTTCCCTTATTATATATAATACTAAATATCTATTAAAAATTCTACCTTGTTTCTATTTTTCTTTTGAAACTTACATATGCATCTCCCTTTGTGGTCTTAACTATAGATAATGACAGGTTGCTGGGCACTAAAAAGGCAAGCGCGCGGAGGAGGGAGGACATTTTAGCTAACTCAATTCCTGACATCAAAGAGTTTATCGATTAATATAAGAATAGGACAAGATACCAGACTGCCTTTTTTTCAAAAAAGGATTCATTTGGAGCTAGGGTGGCAAAGGCAGGGACATATATAGTGAAATCACTGGATTGTAAAATGTAATTTGTAAAACTTGAATTCCTCTCCATCCCTTTTCATTTGTGTTAAACAGATAGCGAGAGAATGTGAATCTAATTCCTTTGATGTGTTTCATATCCAGTTTATTTTTCATATTTCTTCTGCCTCTTTTGGACCTAATTTAATGTAGAAGTTATTTGCTGTATTCTTTAAAATTTTTAGTAGCAGATTTTTAAAAAAAAATCAAACGAGTGGTTTTTGATCTGTTCATTTCAGTTGGGTTAGTTTTTTCCTTCGGTTCTATGGATTCTGTTGTTATTTACTGTATTATGAGGAAGGGGACCCATGTCATTGCCATGGTGTAGCGGAAAAAGTCCTGGCCTTGGGGTCAGGAGCCGTTGGTCTAGTCCAGATAGTTCTGTTGTCCAGCTTACCAGCGGTGTGATCCTGGGGAAGATGTTTTTCATCTGAAAAATAAGAATGCTGAACTACACGAGCTGAAAGGTCCCTTTAGGTTCTAACAGCCTGTGATTGGAAGGATCATTTTTTTCTCCTTGACTTTTCAAAGTTCACTAGGAGTTACTATGTAAATTACCTCTGACTTTAAGTAAATTGAAGTTTAAGTGCCCTTGGATGTACTTTCTCTGAACTTGAGGACAAAGTCAGCTAGGCTAACTAACTATATACCTGCTATTTCCTCACTGCAGCTTGAGGTGAAGCTCCATAGTAACCAATTTTTGTTCCATCCTTTACAATGCGAAGATTATTCTCCTTGGTAGGAAAAACAGGAGAAAAATATCAAATAGTTCTGCTTCCTCTCTGTTGTCTAGTATTGTACCCTTCTTTGAGTCTCCCTTTTTCTCCAGTATAGCTGTGCCAGCTGAGCAAAACATTGGTGGGCCCAACCAGGCTAGAGCACTTAGATCAGAAGCTTATCTGTCACAAGGTTGGCTAGAGAGTGATTAATTCTTTGACTGTAACAGCTCATGAAGGTAAAGAAGCCTTTATAAGTGAAAGAACCACCTACCCCAGATGACTCCTGGATCTTGAAGTACCAGAAGGTTTGCTTTGAGTAGATAGTTCTGACCAGTAGGTGCCTGTTCAGTTGAAGTTCCCTCACAACCCACCGTATGACCCCATTGTGCCAAGATCATCACTTTCTCCTTCTGGTGAGATAGTCTTTAATTTACCTCCACTCAGATCTGACTTCTTTTCACCCTCCATCAGTCCAAACCCATGTGCTCTCTCTCCATGCTTCTCACCACCGTTTATGCATCTCCTCCCATGTGTATGTTCTTAATGTGCAGCATTGCTCCCCTGTCCCTTTTTACTACTCTGCTCCTTGTGGCACACAGTTCTATAACCATTTGTTACACAGAAGTCACATCCCATCAGGTACAGTTTTGTGATACCTGGAAAGTCAAATTTACCTCTTCTCTTTAAGATGTGTTTCATCTAGGTTATTATCCCCACTCTGCATTTGCAGATAAATATCTGATGCTGTGATTTTTTTAGAAATGAGTACATTTCTTGCATATTATCGCCTGAAATCAATATGCTTGTCTTCGTCACTGGTATCCGCCCCTTGCCATGCCTGTTGCTTCTATGGTAGTATCTTGAGTGCTGAATATTTGTAGGTAGTTTGAAGCTCTCTTGATCAAGTCAAGCTCTATATACTCTCACCCTACTATCCCCCAACATGTATTTGGTTGCATTCCACCTGTAATCAATGGAATTCATTTCTGTTGCCTGCTTAGACATCCTGATTTGACCTATTCGGGTGATTACTAGTTTTGAATGACAAAATTGAAGGGGAGTTGCTTTTCACTAGATGGACAAAGGCCCAGCTTTCCTCTTCCTATCTTGGGGGGAGGGGTGGGGCAATGGGCCATCAATCAAATACAGGATTATTGACTCATCCATGGGACTAGATGGAGAAAGAATGGCCTTTACAGGCCTTCATCTAATGGGAAACTATTCTGAGTATTTGGTCTCCTGATTTGTGATGGGGCTTACTGTCATTGTTTCAAATTTAGACATATAGGTTGCTGTGGGTGTGTGTGTGTGTGTGTGTGTGTGTGTGTGTGTGTGTGTGTGTGTGTGTAGAGAGAGAGAGAGAGAACATGAAAAATAGAGCTAGAGAGAGAGAACATATATATATTTGCCTTGGAAAAGGGGATAGTGCCAGAAAAGCCTTATTTCTTGCATTAAGAATTTATAGATTTTTTTAGTTTTCTGTTCTCATGCATGTATAATTTCAGTGAAAATATTTGTTTTGAGATTTCTTATGAAATGAATCCTTGATACCATTTCAAAATGACTGAGACTCTTATTTTTGTGAATGTGCTAATTTGATGATCCATTTTTCCTAATTAGGCAGCAGATGGATTTCTCTTTGTCGTCGGATGTGACAGAGGAAAGATACTATTTGTTTCAGAGTCTGTCTTTAAAATCCTCAACTATAGCCAGGTATTGTTCATATTCTTGTTGATGCTGAGCAACTTTATAGCCTTCATAATTGTGGTGATGAGATACCCTCCAAAGTTCAGCTCTTTGCCACAATAATTGTAGTATACAAGCTGCATACAAAATACTTTGACTTCTTACTAATATCTTTCCTCTGCAAATTACAGCTTCTCTGAGGGTAAGTTAATTAAACCTGGGGATTGGTGAAAGTGTGTTTTCCATGTGAATGTGTGAGTCGTCTCATTAAGGAATCATTTTCTTTTTTACTACAATAAAATAAACACTTCAATTCCATGTTAGAGATCAGGAACTTTAAGGGGGAGGGGGAAAAAGGAGTATTGAATATGAAAATCATGGGATCCACATGAAACGGCACGATGTTAATGGATAAATAGGAAGAGCACAGGAAATGGAGTCAGAGGACCTGGGCTATAGCCTTGGGTCTGCTCATTTCTACCTTGTGTGACCTTGGGCAGATCTTTTCATCTCTCTGAACCTCAGTTTCTTTCTCTCTAAAAATGAGGGAGTTGATTGATATGCTCATGTTTGTTAGAATCCATTAAGTTCATATCGAAAAGGAAAATTTATTTTAAAAGAAAGGTGACCTCTGATGCCCTTCTCATCTCTGAATGTGATGATCCTTATGAGCTTTTCTCCCCAGTAAGATTTTATATGCAGAAAATTGCAAGGTTATAATTTAAACCTTGGAAAATAGTAATTCTTTGTATTTTATGGTACTTTTAACTTTTTGGGAGTGCCTTCACATGTTATGTATCATTGGATTCTCACAATAATTCCTAGAGAGGTGGAATTTATTATCATAACAGTTCTTAACCATAACAATATCCTAAGGAGAAAGACCTAGACCAAGAGAGATTACCTAACTTCCCTAATGTCATACAGGTAATGAGTGGTAGAGCAAGGTCGTATACTTAGGTCTCCTGACTTCTTGCCCTGTACTCTTAGAAGGGATCTGTGCCATCAGAAGAAAAAAAAAATGGCAGAAATGAAAAGGAAGTCTGTCTCACAAGAAAGCTCCATTAAAGCCCTTCTCCATTTCTCTACCTTGACATAGAAATGACCTTAAACTTTTGAACATGTACTAGTGAACTTTAAGGTTTAGAAGGTCCTACCAGCTGGAGGGTTTCAAGTACTAGCTCAGAAAACTAACTGAAATCTTTTTAATTGGGGTGGGGGAATTTAGAGTTTCGATGAGCATTGAGAGAAGTACCTGTATCAGTGAAATCCTCTATCTTTGGAAGGAATTAGAATTACTTGGAATTCAAGTGTAATTGTATTATGCTACCTCCGAGTAATGTAAACCATTTTTGCAAGGATGCTGCCTTTCCATTCAGGATTTTTGTTGTTTTTTGATTTCTTTATTATAAGAATCTCATAACCGCTGCTCATATCACTCTCTGGCCCTGGAGTTTTCTTGCCTCTATGGTAAAATGGAAACTCCTCCCCTTCATTTTGAAGAATCTCCACCATCTGGTTCCCACCTTCCTTTCCAACTTTACTTCATAGTCCTGTCATTCGCAGACTGCATTCTCAGCCCACGTGCACTCCTGGCTAGGCCCCGAATTTCATTCTCCATCTCCTTCATCATCTTTGCCTTTCACAATTATTACCATAACAAGAACTTACATTTGTATGGCTTTTTAACACTTGCAAAATGTTTTCCTTGTAAAAAACTTGGGAAGAAGATAGGTAGTGAAACTATTAGTATTATTCCCATTTTCAGATGAAGAAACAGGTTTGGGAAGTTGAAGTGATTTATCTTTGATTATATTATTAGTAAATGTTGGAGCACTTCCAACCCAGTTCTCCTCCCTCCAAGTATAACCCTCAGTCCACCATGTCACATTACCTATCTACTGCTCAGTGAAGCTTTGCATGATCCCCTTATTAGTTAACAAGATGTTTACTCATCTGTGAGAATGGAAGCTTCTTGAGGACAAGGGCTATCTAGGTTTTGCCTTTATCTCTTCAATGCCGAGAGTAGTTCCTTGCATATAGTAAGTACTCAGTAAATGTTTGTTGAGCTGAATATAATGGTAACTAAAGGCACATGGCATTTGCTCCTTATAACTACCCTGGGAGATTAAGTAGTATAAATATACTCTGCACTTGACAGAGGAGAAAACTGCAGTTTAGAGAGAGTGGGTGATTTTACCCCAAGTCACCCTTCTGCTAAATGATCGAGCCAAATCCATGTCTGGATTTTTTCGCACAATACTATTCTGAAGAGATTCTTAACTGGAAAGTTCAGCAAGTTCTCATGTTTAAGCTATATGACAAAATGTACAGACTTAGTAACATTTATTTGATGATTTCTATTCAAGGTACTATTTATATTTAACACAAGTTTTTCACTTTTCATATCTACAGAATGATCTAATTGGTCAGAGTTTATTTGACTACCTACACCCTAAAGATATTGCCAAAGTTAAGGAACAACTGTCTTCTTCAGATACTGCTCCAAGAGAAAGACTAATAGATGCAAAAAGTGAGTAACACTATTTTCATTATTTTATTCCATGTTCTCGGCAGTCTATGTTTTCATTGGAGAGGGTAGTTCTCTGTTGGAGTAGGTTGCAATCTCTTCGTACCTTAGTAGAAAGGATGAGTTGGTGCAGCTGAAAAAATCCATCCCTTGGTAGGCAGCCATTGAGATGTGATGAACATCCCCAAGATGACATGGTCTGGTTCTTGGGAAACATACATGCGAGCTCATCCTTAGCCCTCACTCAGTGCCTTTCCAGTTTGGTGTAGAGTGTCCCAGAGAGCGTACTTTACTGGCACAGTCTATGAGAACCCAGGGTTGCTTTCAGGGTATGATGAGGCACAGGAAGAAGCTGTTGGAGGAAGACAAATAAAAACTTGCATTTAGAAAACTCTTGCAAAGGCAGCTCTTCTCTGGGGTTACAGTAAAGCAGATGGTACAAGTATTTTTCCGCTGTTTTATAGAGAGTTTGAGTGACTTACTCAGAGTACACAGTCACTACGCCCTGATGCCAAGATGTGGCTGAGTCCAGGCTTTGGATCCAGAAGCGTTTAAGGCGGACTGTGCTGCCTGTCAAATAATGACTCACTCCTCCTACGCAAACCCTTTTTGTAGCAGAGGTAGATAAAGAAGTCATGTACTTCATAAAATTCCTTCAGGTCCTTTAAGCAGTCAGTATTTACCTTGATATTTCATCCCTTAATTGTGATGCTGGGCACAATTAAGGCTGTATTAAAAAATGTGGTTCAAGATGTAGAAAGGCTTCGGGAGGCTTATGACTGGATGTGTATCCTCTTCACTTTGAGGGTTCAAAGCCTCTGGATGTATAACACTGGATGATGTCTTACTCAAAAAGACTCAGCATGGAAAATGCTCTCCACCTCCGGAGAAAGCACTTGGGCATCTGAACGCAGGTGGAAGCAGACTATTCACTCCTCTTTCCTTGGGCTGTTTTGTTTCTTCTTTCTCGTGGTTCCACCCATTGGTTCTAATTCTTCTTTACAACATGACTCATGTGAAAATGTTTAATATGAATGTATGTATACAGCCTATGTCAGACTGCATAATATCCAAGGGAGGGGGAGAAAATTTAAAACTCAAAATCTTATGGAAGTGAACGTTGAAAACAAAAAAATCATATTTTTCAAAAAAGAAAAAATGTCTTTGGTTTTAATATCACCTATATTTCCCAAAGTGTCTCTCCTTCTACCCCACTCATCCCCCTTAAAACAAAGAATTTTAAAAAGAGAAAAAAATTAACTATCTTAAAAAATAAATTGCTGGTGGACTTGGGAATCATTTTAAGATCTTGCTGTCTGTGTGTTGTCAAATCTTCTACTGGTTTGAATGAAGGTTGAAATCAGTCTCAAATAGAAGAAAGAATATGAGAAGATACAGATATAATTTTGTGTTGGCTCCCATCTGACATACTTAATAGGCTATCTATTCTGAAAAATGAGAAATGGACAAAATTAGAAATCATCTCTATTGCCATTTCTCAATTCTGTTTAATTAATGGAAAGCAGTTATTCTAATGAAGAGGCCAAGAGTGTGGAAGCAGCCAGAGCCAAAAGCAGTTTCAACTACAGGTTCATTTTTTAAATATTACAGACGGTAAATTATGAGCTGTGATACTTCAAAAGACAATTGGAGAGTGGAGGAGCTGTCATGGACCTTGACATGAGACTCTTCCAAGTCATATTAACCCAAGAGGATTTTTAGATGAAAATATAAGGAAAGCAACAATTAGTAAGATAGGAAAGCATTCAGACCTTGCTAAACAGCTACAGAAGAAATCCATACTAGGGATAACTGGTTTAAAGGCACTCAGGAATCTGCTGAAGACATCCCCAAGAGAGAATGTTCCAAAAACTAGGAAAATATCCAATAGTAATCTGCCCTCTCCCCTAAAAAGATGGTGAAGAAGGCACTGGCAACTACAAACCTCTATAGGTCTGCTTTCTTTTCTCTCTAAAGCCCTTGAGAAAATAATCTTTTGTAGTCTTTTTGAAAATTGGAGAATAGTAGAATCAGGCTTTTGGCTAATAATTTTCTGGAAAAATTTACCAAGACTTTTTGCTTTTACCTCAGGCATTTTTTTAATATATGCCCTCCCACTTTATCATAATAAAGAAAAACAGCTAAACGTTAACAGTGATCCAGTACTGATAACATGACCTCATCTGGAAACATAGTCAACACGCTCTCCATAGTTCTTTTTAAAGCAGACCACTTCTTTATGTTTACAGTGTTCCCTTTCCAAGTTGGAAGAACATTCTTCTTGATAGAGAACACACAAATTGAAAAGGAGTTTGAGCAGTGCTGCCTTCACTTCACTGACTGTTCCTTTGATTTTTTTAATCTGCTCACCTTCACCATGGCTTTAAATTCAAAAGGCCCTTTTTTGTGACTTGACAACTTATTCAGAAGGCACAGTCGTGGTCTTTCTATCCTACTGACACTCTGGTGTGTTGGCTACTCTGTACCGACTGTCCCCTGCCTCCGTCCCTTGCTAAACCGAGGATTAATGAGAATCTCTCCTTTATCTTCACACACAAATTCTTTGAGCAGATTAAATGGTTTTGGCCATACTCTAGAGTGAAAACAATTGTATTTTATTTTTCTTTTCACATAATACAGAAAACCTTCGAAAGATTTTTGAGGAAGAGAAAAATAAAAAATTAACTTTGCTTTATTTTCTGTGATTAACATGACAGTGTATAAAGAAAATAATACAACAATCTCATATCTGTAAAGTATTTTAAATACCCTAAAAAAGTTTTCTTCCCCAGTTATTCTTTCTGATTTCTGCATCTTTTATTTATTTCTGCACCATTCAAATAAACAGCTATTTATTTATTTGTTTGTTTACTCATTTGTTCATTTTTTTTATTTCCTCATCATCCTTGTCACATGAATTTAACATCTACTTCCTGGCTGCTTTTGTCACTACTTTTTCCTCTCGCCCTCAGATCTGTTCATGTTCTAAATTGTATTGATTCTCCCTTTGCTATATCTTTCATACCTCTTCCTTCCTTTCCATTCCCAACGGTATCACCCTGGTTCAGGCCTTCAGCACCCCAAACCTGGACAACTGCAACAGCCTCCTACCTGACTTACCTGCATCTTATCTTTTCTTCACTCCCGTCCATCAAGCAAACTGTTGACAATTTTCATTATGTTTGTTGTTGAAATGGTTTTTAAACTAAATCACGCAAGTCTCAAAATATTTCAGTGGTTCCCTATTGCTTGTAGGGTAAAGTTCAAGCTCCTCCTGGTACTTGCCTACTTCTTCCAGCCTTACCTCTTACTGCTTCTACCAGTTGTCTTCTAAAGCAGGCCCTACATTTTTCTGCATTTGGACCTTTACTTATGTTATTGCCTCCCTTTTAGATCATCTTCCCCTCTTCTTTCTCCCTCCCCGAAGATCTTTGCTCAGATTATCAAATTTCCTAGAGAATGACTAGTTCAACATATTACTACACAGAATATTGAGGCTGAGAGAATAAAAGGAAATTGCCTTAGGCCACACAGCTAGTGAGTGTCAGAGCTGAGTCTCAAGCCAAGCTTGGTTTTTTGATTTCTAGGTCCAAGCATTTCTTACTGCCTCAGAAATGAGCTCTCTGCCAAGGTTTACCTCCTTTCTACCCCATCAGGAAAGGGCCTTTTCCTCTGACCAGCACTTACTATATCAGTGAGATGGCAGCTTATGTTACCTTGTTTTAGCCAAGTCAGCAAGCATGTAGTCAGGACCTGCTCTGTGCCAGGCACTGCCTTTGCCATTCACGGTATAATGGGGAGGACAGTGGCCAATGTCGATAGGATAAAAGAGAGAGAATCTCAGAGAGAAGGAGTGACTTTAGGGGCTCCTTTCAGAAGATGGGATCCTAGTGTTAGTTTTTTTAAAATCTGTCAATGTCCTTCCTAGAATGTGAGCCCCCCTTAAAAGCAGAGAATTATAAATTTCATTTCCTTGTACCCTCCATATTTCTGAGGATTATGTTAAGCAAAAATAAGTTATTCAAAAATCAGTTGACAAGAAGACATCCTACTATATTTATTCTCACATCTTAGCAGTAGGAAAGGATAGTTAATAGGATTCTCATTTTCAAAAAGGCATGTGAATGAAAGTCATTCATTCAGTCCATCAACAGGCATTTAGTAAATAACTACTGTGTGTCTAGCACTAATTGTGCAAGGTACTGAAGAAGACAAAGTCAAATGTGAAATATTCCCTGTGTGTGTGTGTGTGTGTGTAAAATGAAAAGTAATTGGTTGTGATTATTTGTGGGGAGAGTGGAGAGAGGACCCAAAGTTCGAGGGCCTCATATAGAAGGCAGCATTTGGAGTGAGCCTTGAAAGAGAAGTGAGTATTCTAAGAGGGGGTGGTGAGAGGGCAGGGGAGAGCCTGCCCTAGGATAGGTCAGAGTAGCTTGAGTAGTGTAGAGTGTGTAAAGGGAGAAGGAATCAGTCAGCAAGCATTTTTTATGTGCCAGACCCTGCACTAAGTGCTGAGGATATAGGGAAAGGTGAAGATAGTCCCTGCTCTCAAGGAGCTCAGTCTAAGGGGATGACTAATGATGAGAAATGAGAGACTGGAAGGATAGTTATGAAGACAGGTTGTAAAGTGCTTCAAAAGCCAAGTATAGATGTTTGTATTTTAGTTCAGAGGTAATAGGGAGTCACTGGAATTTATTGAATAGTAGAGTAACATGACCAGACTTGTGCTTTAGGAAAATCACCTTGGCAACTGCATGCACAATGGATTGAAGTGAGGAGAGTTCAAAGGCTACTTCAGCTGAAGTGTGAGAGTGCCTGTAGTAGTGTGCTGACCACATGAGTGGAAAGACAGGATAGATTCTAGAGATGCTGTGAAGGCAGAAATAACAACATTTGAATTTATTTTGGTAGGGAGGAGAAGAGGGCAAGGAACAGCCATTACAAAGGTGTATTACAGGAGACAGAACTTTGTGTATGAGAAAAGTAGGGTAGGATGATAGACTATGAATGTATGGAGAGCAGTAAGATGTAAGCAGATTGGAAAGCTAGAAGAGGCCTGATTTGGAAGAATTTTAAATGCCAAATTCAGAAGCCTAAATTTTTTCTATTAGATCATAGGTAATTCTTAGGTAATAAGGAGTAGAAGGGCAACATGGTCAGGCCTGCCCTTCAGCAGAATCACTTTGGTTGCTGAGTAGAAGATGGCCTGCAGTGGTGAGAGACTTAAAAAAGTCCAGTTATCGCTACGGAATTAAAGTCTGCGTGAGAGGTATTGTAAGGACCTAAACTGAGGTGGCAGCTGTGAGAGAGCAGAGAACGAAAGTGACATCGTTCGAGGTCACCAGACACATGGGATGGATCATTGCTGTTGTGTTTGTCTTTCGTTCTCGAAGAGGACCATGACATCAGGATGATGACATGACCTGCGGCTGACTTTGATGTGAGTGAGGGAGGGCTGTGCAGGTCACCAACCTCACTTTCTTCTCCTGAGCCATCTGGATCCAGTGACCTGATGTTCATCAGGATGACTGGAGATGGCCCAGGATGCAATGGGAGACCCTGGTCCTTCCTTCCAGGCTAAGGTCTTATCACATTCTCACCTTGAATGAGATACACCCATTCAATGAATATGCTTCTTTAGGTAGATACTCAAAGGATGGCCCAAGTTGTGTTTGTCTTCTGTTCTCAAAGACAACCATGACATCAGGATGATGACATGACTTGCAGTTGACTTTGATGTGAGTGAGGGAGGGCTGTGCAAGGTCACCAGCCTCACTTCTCCTCCAGAGCCATCTGGGTCCAGTGGCCTGATATTCATCGGGATGACTGGAGATGGCCCAGGATGCAGTGGGAGCCCCTGACCCTTTCAGATTAAGTCTTATAGCATTCTCACTTTGAGTGAGATATACCCATTCAATGAATAGGCTTCCCCAAGCAGATAAGGTCACCAAGTAAAAGTAGAGAGAGAAGAGAAAGGGGCTGAAGACAGGGCCTTGAGGTACACCTGCAGGTCAGGGGTATGATCTAGATTATGAACTAGCAAAAGAGATTGAGATGGAGTAGTCAGGTCAAAGATGAACTAAAGGAAAGTGTCATGAAATCCCAGAGTGGAGAAAGTATCCAGAGAATTAACAGTATTAGGTATCATGGAGAGGTTCAAGAAAAGGCAGAGATTGATAGTTAAAGAGATCATTGGTAATTCTCAGTTGAGTGTAAGGCTGGAAGCCAGATTGCAAAGGGTTAAAAAGTGAGAGGAGCATAAGTAGACTCTGGGCAGGGACTCTGGACAGCTTTGTTTCGACCTTTCACCAGCCCTAGTGGCTCGCGATCTGTTGACTACTGCTCTGTGTTCTTTCCACACAACAGTTCACAGAGTGGGACGGTGGAGCCCTTTTGCAGTCAGATGCTATGATTCTGTAAATGATGCTTTCCAGTGATTACAGTCTTCTGTGTTCCTTTACAGCTGGACTTCCAGTTAAGACAGATATAACCCCTGGGCCATCAAGACTATGTTCTGGAGCCAGACGTTCCTTCTTCTGTAGGATGAAATGTAATAGGCCTTCAGTTAAAGTTGAAGAGAAAGATTTTCCCTCAACCTGTTCAAAGAAAAAAGGTAACATTTGATCAGCTTTTCGGAAATGGTAGACAGGGGTGGGAGTGTTAATATGAAAAAACTTCAGAGAATACGAAGCATTTTAGGTATTTTCCTCCCAGTAAAAGACTTACTTTAAGGGGTCAGTTATAATCAGCCACATCAGTAGATGGCACGCTGACCCCCACTTCTCTACTTTTCTTGTGACTCATGGGTACTTCATGTAGATGGTTGGGCGGGACTGAAAGGGGAACAGGGGGAATGGCCCAGAGTTGTTGGGCAAAGCTTTTAAGCTCTAAAATGGAGTGCCCAAAACAGCTTCTGTTGTACTAAGCTATAATAGTTTTCGGAGCACTTTTTACAAAAATCACAAAGCCAATTCTTTTTTGTTGCCCATTCATACAATTCAGCAAGTCTTCTGCAGGTGGCAACGTCCCTTATTTGTAATGGGGAAAAGGAGCTAGAACAGGAAGCAGGAACAAAACTAGTGAACACTGGACCTGGGCCAACACAGGAAAGGAAGTGCTTTTACTTTCTGGTTTTGCTCTTTTCCTCTTTCACTCTATGCTCAGCCGTTCCTACAGTTATAGGAGCCAAGGAAAAGTACATTCTTTGGACTATCCTTCCCCAACCCAGATGCTCTAAGGATGACTACCTATAGGTGATCTCTGGGCCCCAAAGGCTGTGTTGACACCAACTATGGTCTTTGTTCTCTAGCAGATCGAAAAAGCTTCTGCACCATCCATAGCACAGGATACTTAAAAAGCTGGCCACCCACAAAAATGGGCCTGGATGAGGACAATGAACCAGATAATGAAGGTTGTAACCTCAGCTGCCTTGTAGCCATTGGACGGTTACATTCTCATGTCGTTCCGCAGCCGGTGAATGGGGAAATCAGGGTGAAATCTACAGAATATGTTTCTCGCCATGCAATTGATGGGAAATTTGTTTTTGTGGACCAGAGGTAAGAGCCTCCGTGTAACGCGGAAGTGAGCGCAGCGACAGGAAGTGTGCAGGTTGTAAAACAACTAATAGAATTATTTGCCTTTTCTGTTTTTGCTGAGATGAGACTCACCAATGGGGCCGTTAGATGCCCATTAACTGGGCATTCGCTGCCGCTCATGGGCACTTGTGGGCACATTTATTTGATGGTGGTCATTTCTAGCACACCTTGGAAAACGATAACCCAGCAACTCCGAATCTCGGAATAAGCATAGCATTGGCTCCTCAGATTTCCTAGGGTACTTTGTACAGCTCTCTTCTTTGCCTCCGTCACTCCCTAACTTGTACTTTAGCTATCTAAGAGTCCTTTGCCGTGGTATGTATGGTAAGCTCTTGGAGAATACAAATTGGCTTTTCTTTCTTTTTTTTGTCTTAGTCTTCACCATCCCTTGCCTATAATATGTACTTCATAAATGCCATACTGAATTGAGCATCTGAGCTAGAAAGGCCCGCAGAGATTCAGCCAGTTCAGGACCTTTACAGAGCATAAAACTGAGGGCTAGTTAGCGGAAGCAACTTACCCCAAGTCATTTAAGGAGTTAGGACAGAACTGAGCCTCAGCTCAGCTCACTTCTCCCTGAAGTCCAAACTCCCCTGGCTCTTTGTCATCTTGATTAGGCACCTGGCAAGCAGGGCCTGTCAAATCTACATTTCTTGAATTTCCATGGAGTGCTTTTTTTACTTCCCTTACTACATGCTTATGAAAGTATTCATCCACAGATTAAATGTTGACGACCAAAGACAGCTGTTGGCTTGATACAAGAGAAGATTTCTATAATTGGTGTTCAATTTTAATGTTACCAAAGGGCTAATAAAGTTGAATCTCTGGACCAGCATTTGGACTTCAATAAAGACTGTCTTCTAACTTGTATGAATGCTTTTGTAATACTCTTAAAAATAATTTAGACTTTTTTTCCTCTTGTTCATGTGTCCTTTGAGAACTTTTAAAATACTTGATTAGCTTCCAGTAGCTGAAGAAAACGTTTATGTATGAAACCATTAGAGGAGAGTCAGCATGGCCCTTTCTTCTGCAGCCTCCTGCTAAGAAGGGGTCACTTCAGCCTCTGAACTTACTTTGCTTTTTTCCAATTGTCATTTTTAGGGCAACAGCAATTCTGGCGTATTTACCCCAAGAACTTCTAGGCACTTCATGTTATGAATACTTTCACCAAGATGATATAGGGCACCTTGCAGAATGTCATAGGCAAGGTAAGATCTCCAGTGTGGACTGATATTTAAAAAAAAAAAAATCAACCACAGATCATGTGATCTCAGGATAAAATGTGTTCTAAGCAGTGCAAGATGCTTGCTTTGGAAAGCAGGGTCCACAGGCCAGGATCCATTTTCAAAAAATCGGTGACTGTGCAGGCCTGTGCAAGCACTCATCCAGACTCTGTAGGGGCCCCAGCCTCCCCCCAGGACCCTCTGGGGCATCCAGGTTAATGGAGTTCTTGAACGCTGTGGCTCTGGTAAGTCTACCAAACTGAAAGACTTAGAGTAGGAGTGTAGTGATTATTATTATTAACGATAATAGTGGCTTAACATTTATGTAGCACCTACGTTTATATAGTGCCTGGATGCCACTGCAGTGCCAGGTATCATGCTGGGCATTTTGTAAGTGTTGTCTCATTTGATCCTCACAGCAGGGCTGGGAATGGTGTTGTTATCATTCCCATCTTATAAATGAGGGAGCTGAGGCAGACAGAGGGTAAGTGATTTGGCCAGGATCACATGCTGTCTAGGCCTGGATTTGAACTCAAGTCTTGCTAACTGCAGATCCATGGTGCCCCCTGGTGATTGTACCATTTTGTGTTGAGGATCAGCTTTGATGGACTCATAGGGTTAGAGTTGGCCGTGTGGTGCCATGTTTTCCTAACAGTGGCTCATGAGAAGAGTCACTGAAGCTATGTGAGATGGGGTGTTGGAGCGGGGAATGACCCAAAGAGATACAATCACCTCCATCAGAGGAAAGCCCCAGAGATCAGATGGTCCAGAATGGCTGCTCCAGGCCTATACCACCCCAGAGACAGAAAAGGCTTAAAGAAGCACAGGATGTCCTTGGACATTATCCATTCCAATCCCCTATTTGGAACAGAGGTCACTAAGCTTGAGAGGGAAAGGTGCCTCTACCAGGGTCAGCCCAGCCCAGAAGCCTGGTCCTGCTTGGCACAAAGTGTGCTGCCCCGGACACTTTGGGAAGTAGTGGTGGATTCATAGTTCAAGGGAAACATTGTCCTCTGAAACTGGTGAAGGCTCACAGTTCTCCCATGAAGCTGTTATGGCTTAGGGCCATAAACTGAAAAATGACAGTGTGACATACAAGCCATTACTCCCTTGGTAATCTTGATGTTTCATCTTCATTATTTATGCCAGGTTGAGGAAATACCAACGTTCACATTCTCTTTACATTTTCAGTTTTACAGACAAGAGAAAAAATTACAACTAATTGCTATAAATTTAAAATCAAAGATGGTTCTTTCATCACCTTGAGAAGTCGCTGGTTCAGTTTCATGAACCCTTGGACAAAGGAGGTAGAATACATTGTCTCAACCAACACCGTCGTTTCGTAAGTGTTCCCTTTTTACCAGCTGTTAAAAAGTGTTAAAAAGTGATTTTACCACTCAGAAAATGAAAATGGCTTTGATTTGACTTTGCAGTATTACAGAAAGAGAGAGAGAAAACCTCCATGTTTACATAGACAGAATGCCCCAAGATTTATCAACCAGAGCTAGTGTGGGAACCAAAAGAAAGGCAGTCAGGGGAGGGAATGAGCATTTATACGGTACAGATTGTGTTCCAGGCACTGTGTTAATAATAAACAAGTGTCTCATTTGAGCCTTACAGCCTTACAAAATAGTTCTCACCACATGCTTTCTCCCCTGCCTCTCCCTCCTATCTCAGTTTGTGTAATTGCAACAAGAAGTACTAAATTGGCCTTCATGTAAAGCATGAAGATAAAGATATGTTGATGGGTATGTGTTTGTTTTAACTTTAGTGTAGGACTCTTTCTGAAGCTGTAATTTTTTAAAGATGGATTCACATTGGCACCAACTTTTAGTTGCATTTCATAAGCTCATTAGTTGTGTAACCTATGCACTATACCCTGAACTATTACCTTGAAGATCATAATTATTGATTTAAAATAATAGAATAGATGGAACTCAGTGGGAGGGGTAGAGTAGTGCTGCTTGCATAATTCCCCCTTTGAGCTGTGATTATATCACCTTCTGGTTGTAACAGTCAGAAGATGAGCCCAATACAGCCCCTTGGATAGGGTAGCCAAGGGTCTACAGCTGTTGCTGGCACCACTGGATAGTGGACTAAAAAGGCCCAAAATGGAGTTATGTAAAAGCAACTGATAGTTACATATTACCCGTCATCAAGGAGATCTATCCTAAAATGTCTGCTTTGCTGGCCTGTCAAGGTACAGAAATAGCAGAGTCACGGGATATAATGTTAGAAAGGACTGAAGAGGCTCTTTGGTGCAATCCATACATAATCTCTGTAGCCACCCTGACAGGGGCTCATCCATCTCTGCTTGAAGAACTCTAGTCAGGGGCCATCTGCCACCATCTCGGGCAGCCCACTCCAACTGGGAATAGCTCTTATGGTCAGCAGGTTTTTCCTTAGGTCAAGCCCTAAATCCATCCTTCTGTAACTTCTACCCTGTGTGCCTAGCTCTGCCCTCTTATGTCAGGCTAAGTAAGGTTCACTGACTTAGAACTGGAGGGAATACTGGAGGCTTTTGGATCTACTCCCCTTTTCACTGCTCCCCCATTTCATAGATGAGCCCATGGAGACAAAGAAGGATGAAGTCCCTTGCGCAGGCCGCAGTGGGAGTGAGAGGCTGCCCCAAGATTCCTCTAGCGATCTCTCTCCATCCTCCTCTGGACTGTCCTGCATTGGAGGACAGCTCCCATGTTCTCTTCCCTGCCCGGTCTCTGAGCTTCTCTTCTTCGGGCTGCCTGATCTCAGCATTCTTCCCCATCCTGGTCGCCTTCCTAGAGGCTCTGTAGCTGATCAGTGTCCTTCCTAAAAATGTAGTGCCCAGAGATGAACACCGCCCCATGGCTAGGGGTGTTCTGACTCTGAGGCGTGCCAAGGCTAAGATGGTATTGGCTCTCTTGGCTCCAGCCCATGCAGCTGTCATTGGCACTGTTGACTGACTGACTCCACCTCTAGAGCCTCCTCATGAGATCTGCGACTTAACACGCTTCTTCCTGCAGCTCACACTTTTGAAATGGATTTCTTGAACTTCAGGGTAGGACTTTACATTTATCCATATTAAAGTTCATCTTACTAGATTTCAGCTCCATGTCCCAGCATATCAAAAACTTTTTATATTCTGATTCTGTATCTCCCTCCCAGCTTGGTGTCATCTGCAAATGTCATAAGCATGCCATCTGTGCCTTTATCGAAATCATTGATCACAATGTCAAAGATTTAAGGGCCAAGATCTGATCCCAGGGTCACTCCACTGGAGAATTCTTTGGACCTGACCATTCCATCAGTTCTGATTCCACTAGACTTTACTGTTTATTGTAGAGTCCATATTTCCATCTTGTCTATAGGTATAGCAGGAAAGACAAGCAAATAAATGCATTGCCAAAATCTAAGTAAACTCTCTATAGCACATGGCCTTGCTCTCCCACTTTAGTAACCCTGTCACAAATGGAAATTAGGCTAGCCTGCATGACCTTGTCTCAAAGCCAGATGGCTTTTTCATCACTGCTGCCCTTTCTAGACGTTCACTAATTATCCCCTTGACAGTGTTTTAAGACTTTGTCAGAAAGAGCTGAAGTCAAACTCACTGACCTAGTTTGCCCTGTCTCTTCCCCTTTGGAAAATGGGTCCCATGGCACCTCTGCCATTTTCCAGGATCTTTCAAAGGTCCCGGATGAGAAGCTCAATAATTGTATCTGCCAGTGATTTCAGTAGAATGGAACGTGCTTCATCCAGGCCTGGGGACTTGAATTCGGCACTGGCGGCTAGGTGCACTCTTCCTGTCTTGGCATTTTTTCCTGCCTGTTGTACCCTTCTAGAGGCCTTGGAGGAAAAAAGAAAGAAAACAGAACCAAAGTAAGAGCTGAGCAGTTCTGTCTTCTGTCCTGTTGAATTATCTTTGATCCACCCTGGTAGCGATCCTCTTCCTTCTTTAATACCATTCTTTTGTCTGACAATTTCACACACTATTTTTGTTGTTGTCATTGCTTTTTTAACACCGTCAGCTTTGGCCTGAGCTGTAATACCCCTGACATCCTTTCAAGACCATGACATGCTTTTGTTCTCCTCATCTTGTTACCAGTCAGCCCATGCTTCTCCCCTCTGTGCATGCTTTTAAAATGCAGGCTGGTCAGTGAGTTTCCTGTGTATCCATACCAGTCTCTTATCCAGCTCTTCTTTTTCTTCATCATTGGAATTTTTTCTCTTTGTGTCTTTAGATTTTCATTCTTGACCTTCCCATCCCTCTGAGGCTAACTTTGCCTGTAAAATTTTAAACCATAGAAACTTACTCATCTTTTTTGTGGACCTTTTGAAATTGGGGAGCATGTTAAACAGTACCTGGGATTTCTTTTCTCTAGTACAAATTCTAAGATGTGGCCAATCCCACCAAAGTTCCTGTCAGTTATACTTCTGTAGCTACTTTTGGGTAAGAATCAAGTCCAGAATAGCAGTTACCACTTTTTGCTTCCTCTGCCTTTTAAAGTGAAATATCAGTAAGGCAAGTCCATGATCATTGATTTTGCTAAGGTGAAAGACAAAAAGTTCCAGGCAGGCATGACTCACTTTACCTTATTGCTGGCATGTTCACAGAGCCAACGTACTGGAAAGCGGGGATCCAACATTCCCACAGCTCACAGCTTCCCCCCACAGCATGGATAGCATACTGCCCTCTGGAGAAGGTAACTATGTTCTTTGGGCATATTGAGGTTAGCCTCACCTCACATTCTCTAGTATAATGGGAGGGTAGGAGGGAAAGAGGGAGACACTTTCATGCTCCTTCCTAAACAAATTGAGAGTATCAAAGATCTTTGTAACTTAGATTTTTCTATGAATCCTAGAAGGTTTTTGTTTAGTTTTTTTTTTTTTAACAGTTAAGTATAGCTGTTGGCCCTGCAAATCTTTCTCATACACACACCCAGATGCAAGCATCCATGTCCTTTGTCCTCTACTATGAAAAGAACACAACTATGGGATGACAAATTTCCCTATCACCCACAGCAGTATTTGAAGACTATTTATAGTCATAGAGGGGTCATTGACCTGTGCCAGTGGAAGATATACCCACACCGATGAAGTTGTAGATCTTTGAAGTCTTAAACTAAAATACTATAATACAGGTTCTGAGATGTTCACTTAAAATGCATCATAGAACTAGGCAATTTTAATTTGTTGAATTCAGTTACTCCAAGGGAAAATAGCACTTTCCCATTCTCTCCCCTTTTCCTTGAATGCTCTCTGTTCCTTCCCATCTTTTTTTGTTATAGGTGGACAGAAGAGGAACCATCCTACTGTTCCTGGAATTCCAGGTGGAACAAGAGCTGGTGCAGGGAAAATTGGTCGGATGATTGCAGAAGAGATCATGGAGATACATAGGTAGGTAGCAGGCTGGAATTCACTCCCCTCAAAATGAAACAGTTGAAGAAGTTGGCCCTTGATAACAGTAGTACATGTCCTAGTGTCCCTAAGAAAATTACAACAGTTGTCATTTGAGATGCTTCAGACATACTTTATTGTTTGGGACTCAGCTATGTGCTAAATAAATCCCATTCCATCCTAGGCCTAGGGCCTGCTTTGCAGGTTTTACTAAGGGAAAGAATAGTTGGTTCTAGTGAAAGAACATCTCACAACACAGTTTAGCCCCTCACTGGGAAGGGAGCTGTGATAGCAGAATTCATGAAAATGACCCAGAATAGTTGAGAATATTTGGGACCATCATGAAGGAAATTAATTAGGGAGGGCACAATAGAAGGTTTTTATGAAATGACTAAGGATCAAGGGATTCCTAAATTTAAAACTCAGTGGACGAGCCTCATGAGATAAGGAGTCAGTTATTTAACCTCTCCTTCCATGGCAAAGGAAGCTGGAACTTGGAGAATGGAAATGCTCTCCAGTTTTCCATTTGTGATGGATGTTGGTGTCTAAATGTAGGAAGTCCAGCTATACGAAATTGAGAAGCAAGGTGTTAGCCTGGCCTGCAGCATACACAAAATGGACAGATAGTAGAGTCTGGCCTGAGAAGAATCCAGCAGGAAGTTTTAGCAGAGTTTCCTCAAGAGACTGTACAGCCAGCTAGGGGAGTTTTCAAAAGGGACATAAGTCTACTGGCAGTTGTGCAGTACTGGTCATCTGGCCAAGGCAATGTTTTCATAAAGGAAGCATAGATAAATACCTGAGGCCTAGTTAAATGGGTATGGTGTCACAAAAAGGACAGACCACCAAGGGCTCAGAATCAGAGTCACTACTTTGAGGACTGTTTCTTGCTGATACACACAGTTGAGTAGTGTTCATGGGAGCATAGTCAGCCCCATCCTGGCCCTTCTTAAGTGGAGGAGGGTATCAAGTCTGAACCTTAAAATGCTCAGCATAGGTAGCATTTATTCCATACTGCAAGCATAATGATTACATTCATGGACTTACCTCTTTGGTTCTGGTTGAGGAGATTTGGGGATAGGGGAAGTGATAACTGAAAAGGTTTCTCCAGCCTAATGGACAACAACAGAATGAAACCAGAAAACTATCTGTGCATGTACAGGTGCTTTTGTAATTGTCATAGGGGGTAAAGCCCAAATACCAAACCCAAGATGTTTGTGAAATGCCTGACCATGGGAGCAAGTGTTTTCTAGCAGCGCTTGAATCCCTTCTTCCTTCCAACTCTATGACTTCCCACCTAAACCTTCCCTTTCTGTGATAGGATAAGGGGATCATCACCCTCTAGCTGTGGTTCCAGCCCATTGAATATCACAAGCACACCTCCCCCTGATGCATCTTCCCCAGGAGGCAAGAAGGTAAGACTTCTGAATTCTGTTGTCCACCGTGGTGCCTACCTCCCTAAACCTGAGGTATCCAAAGAAAGGGATGATTAGGATGCAACTGAGGTCACTGAATAATACAGAACTAGAATTATTATGGTTCTTTAATTAACATTGTAAGACTTGATATGCATATATGCTCATATATTCACATAAGCAGATACACATGCATGTATTTGCTCTTGTAAATTGTTGCATATGTCCAGATATACAATCATGTATGCATGTTCACAATGGTATATGCACATCTACACTTGTGGGGTTATATATTCCTGATGACCTTTTTGGAATGTTTGTTCTTCCTGGGTTTGGAAGGGTGAAATTTCTATTACTGTACTTTGTAGGGAAACGAGGTTACTAACCATTCAGCTACTTGAAGACAGCTAACAGGCCTATGCTTACCCCCACCCCTCCAGCCCCAAGTCTTGCCTACTCCAGGTTAAGCAGACCCAGTTCCTTCACTGTCTCCAGGAGGGCTTAGAAGCCAAGCTGAAGACTGTGACACAGTGATCAGCCTTCACTGAGAGTTCTCCTTGCCTGCAGGACTATTTTCCCCTGCTTTGTAAATTGTTTTCTGAGCACATATCCATTCATCTATTTGCATATTTGTCCAAGAAAAAGGTTCAAAAACAGTCCAGGATTAAAAATAGCACTTCCAGAGTGTATGTGGGAGTTGGCCACCCACAGCGCAAGCCACATGACTAATTTCTCCTGACATATGGGCTGTTCTCTCTTGTCACCAACCTACCAGACCCAGAGTCACCAAAGAACCTTTCTTATCCCAGTGAATCTACAAACCCACCACCCTGTTCTAGAAAACAGGTAGAGTCTGTAAATAATACAGACCATAGTCTAAGCAGAACAGAAATGTTATGGGACCAGGTGTCATGGAGTCCCAGAATGTGTGTTGGGAGGAACTTCAGAGGCCATCAAAAGTTTGCTGAACATCTGGAAAGGAATCTCTGTTAGCCCACATGTGACAATTGAGGTCATCTGACTTCTGCCTGAAGACTCCCAGTAAGGAGGAACTCTCTATCTCCCTGGGGCATCCTTTTGACTTTTGACTATCTCTAATTGTTAAGAAGGTCTTTCTTAACTCTAAATTTGCCTCTTAGTAACTTAGACCCATTATTCCCAACTCGGCATGCTGGAGCCAAGTAGGACAGGTCTAACCCTTCCAGTTTGACAGTCACTCCACTACTTGAAGACAGATATCATTCCTGTACCTGCCTCCATCCTCCCACCCCCATGTCTTCTCTCCTTCACATTAAATAAACCCAGTTCCTTCACCATAATCTCCTATGGCATAGACTCAAAGTCCTTCATTCTATGATCAGCCCTCCTTCACTAAAAACAAAGCCAAGTGCATGTTGTATCATTTCTCTGATGTCATGGCTTCTTTGAAAACGAAGGACGAACACAATTCTGTGATCACTCTGGTCACCTTCCTCTGGACATTTTCCAAGTATCAGTGGCTTTCTTAATCCCAGAACTGAATGTAATGCTTCATATATTGTCTGATCAAAGCAGTATCCAAGGATGTAGTTCATCTTGACCAAGGAACTTGAATTCCTATTTCCTTATTTATTGTGGCTATCGACTCCCTATTATCCTATTTTTTGGCCTGTCCTTTTTTGGCAAAAAAATTGCTCTTTCCAGAGAAGACAGAGCCCAAATAAGCATGGTGTGTGTAGCGCTGCCTTCTTTCTTTCAGTGAGATCTCCTTTTTGATCCCCCTCCAGCTTTAGAAAATCAAAGAAAATTCACTTTTTGGGTGGTGCTTTAGCATGCCCTACAAGCCTCAGCACATTCTGAACTTTAACATTCCTGATTCCAATTTACAGCCACTTTGGATATTCATCCTGTTGATATCAGGGAGACCTTGCTTCCATCTTCTCTTCATATCTTCAAAATGTAAACTGGTTTAGTGAATATTTTCTATTCACAGCCATCTCTTCAGACAAATCCCACTTTTCCTCATCATTATTGTTTCCCTCCTGGGCTGAATTTCTTCATAGAATTTTTTTCCATAGGATCCTGCCTATCCATCCTCTGCCATTTTAAACCATAGGGTGCATAACTGCAATATATCTGGCTTTCCTATCACAAACTTTTAAAGGTAGTGGTTGCCTCCTCCTAAGGCTCCCATCACTTCCACTCCAGCAACCAGTTCTACTTTCTTTGAAAGTAAGTGATGTCACTCAGGTAAGTCAAGAAGTTATGAATAGCTCTGCTTTCGGCAAAGAGAGCGTTCCAGGAGCATCATGCCTTTTTGCCAGGCTTGTGGTCTTTCTCCACACTCTCCAACTGCGTCTTCTTTCCTTGCAGGTGGTCTGTCATACACAGTCACCTGTGCAGGTCTTCACACGAATCTTCTCCATCAGTCTTTCGTTCTCTGGTGTACTTCATTTACCGTGCTGCTTCTTCACCTTCAAGCACTTTCTCCCCTTTCCCCACTTCCCCACCCATGTTATCCGTCTAGCAGTGCCCCTCGGCCTACATGATACCTGGGAGGTCTGCTTGCCCTCTTCATACTCATCTTGCTTGGTTTTTACTAAGCCATGGTTTTACTGCCTGCTTCTTTCTTGAAGTTTGCCTCCTGTGAAACTGCATGGCCCAAGCTGTTCTAGCGCCGTTATACTTATCACAGTATCTGGCATGGCAGCTTTCAGCCACTCCCGTCTCTTTCATTTTGAAGCCCTTTTGAATAGCTTTGCAAGATGATATGTGCATTCCCACCAGCCTTTGATGGGTATGCCCTACGTTCCAGAAGTCTTTCAGTTCTATTTGGATTTAGAAATGCAAATTCTAATCTCATACTTCATTTTATCGACCTGTCTTCCTCAATCATTTTTTTCTTTTAAAGCCCTCCTTCAGTGGGTGGCAATGAGGAAAATACCATCAGTGCTTCTTGTGGCCTTCAGTTTTTCATGCAAGTCTTTGGCAACGTTGCCACAAAATAAATCTAGAAAGCATCATTTGTGCACATAGGAATCATCAGAAATGGTAGTATCCATCCATCTTGATTGTTTTACCTTAGATACATGACCCAGAATCCAAGAGATTTCTGCACTGTTATTAGTTGCCCTGGTACCCTGTTTTCTAATGTCACTGCCTGTGGTTACTGCATTCATGGTTGGTTCAGAAAGGAAACTACCAGCCAGATATCTATTAGGATTCAGTTACAACTACAACAAATATACATTAATTAAATGTCTGCTGTATGGTTCCTGTTTGGGAGCAAGTAAAATATAGAAAAAATGAGATAAGACTGGATAAAAGGTGGTGCCAGCTGGTGTGCCAGGCAGAGGAGTTTGAACTTGATTCATGAGGCATTAAGGGAGCCCCTAAATATTTCTGAGCAGATGGGAGGCATGACAGGCAGATTGGAAGGGGGAGAGAATTGAGGAAAGAAGATATGTTAGCAATCCACTGCAGTTCGTAAAATAGACAATATGAGGTGAGTTACCTACTCATCACTGGCAGTAGTGGCAATAAAGAGGAAGGATGAGAGATGTATTTATAACATTTTTAAGATTCACAAAACACTTTACATGTGTTATCTCATTGGATGATGTTGGGAGGTCTAGAAGGAAGAATCAACGATAATCCTATTTTATACATGGGAGGCAAAGTGGATTGGGGCACCAGAAACAGAAAAGGTAAGTCAGAAGGAACACCAGAGTTTGGAGGATAATCTTGATGTCCACTCAGTTCAGAGAAAGAAAGTTACTATGCCATCTTCCTCATGAACCCCAAAGCAGCCCTAAAAGTATCTTCTCCCTTTCTACATTTGCAGTTGACTAGACTCCACTAAACCTTTTATTCATCAGCAATACTTTGAGTACTTTACAAACAACCTCTCAGAGTTGGGGGGAGTTTAATTAGATATTTTAAGGATCTAATATCTATTCAATGCTTATTACATCACAGCACAATAAATAATACAAGGAATATGACTTTTTGAACAATCATTGTCAGCTGCAAGGGCACCAAGTGAGATACAAATGCAGTATGACAGAGAGTAGTTACCGTCTAACTTTGGCGGAGACTGACGTGGACGTGGACGTGGACATGGACATGGACGTGGACATGGACGTGACAAGAACTGCAGAGGATGAGAATATATGGGTAGATTCTCATCTGTTCCACTGGAGGGAACAGCCACAGTGGTGAGCTTAGATCCACTGAAGGAATTGTCTGTGGAAAGCTCTGTGGGTCCAACAGAACAAGACACAATAATCAGAGCAGAATGCTAAGTGTCCAAGGTTAGTACAGTGTTACAGAAACAGCACAGATGAAAGCAGTGCTTTCTTCTTATGGGAAGAGGAGTTGACGTGGGAACTAGTTCTAGGCACAGGGAACAAGCAATTCAGCAAAGGTATTGAGGGGCAAGAGCGTGGGGTTCTACCTGGAACAATAAGCCTTTATGGTACGCAGTGATTGGAATTGGAAACTTTATTGTTGATAATCATTTTGCCAGTTACGTACTTGGGAAAAGCCGCAGAGCTGGCCATTCAGCAGTCTTAAATTAGTTTGAAAACGGGGGCACTGGGAAGGTCCAAAGCCGTCAGGGACTTTCCTGCACAGGCATAGCACATCTCTCCAAAGCTAGCTTGTCCTAGTTGTAGAAAGCTTTTTTAAAATGTCCACCTCCTGGCAGAAAAAGGGGTCTCTCCATTGTGCACAGTGCCTGGTGTGTAGGAGGCTTTTCAGAGAGGTGGGTTCATTTGAAGGTTCTAGGTCTAAATGCAAATTTAAGAGCATCCTTTAAGTTCTGTATTTTTACCTGTTTCCCTAGCATAGAGGTATTGGAATAGCTGTGTCATTCTTCCATATCATTCTGGAAGACAAAGTTGGTAATCAGCCTAGAAGATGCTTTACCCACATGCAAAGGCTACTAGGGTGGGCCTCCTGACATTTAGTGGTCAAGACTGGACATTAAGCAGTAAGTTCTAAGGTACGGTTAGTAGTCCAGGGAGAATTCCCCACCATGGACCGACAGTCCTCAACCAAATGAACAGAGAATAATTCTAGGAGTGAAAGTTTTTCCCCATTAACTTTTGTAACTTTTGTAACATTTAAAACTTGCCACAAGGAATCTTCCAAGGTTAAGGCTGTTTCAGGTGGCCTCTGTTTTTTATTTTCTTAGTGATCATTCTGCTTATGTAAGATTTGAGTTTAAATGATGAAAACTACGCTTTTCCCTGTTCGATAGATTTTAAATGGAGGAACTCCAGACATTCCTTCTGCTGGCCTCCTACCAGGGCAAATCCAAGATAACCCTGGCTATCCATATTCTGACAGTTCATCTATTCTTGGTAAGTAAGACTGACATAAATCTTTTCAATAAACCTGACAAAAAGTGTTTTTTTTTAAATGATATTAAGAGTTTTTACACACATCAGCTTTGCCCCTGTCCCAGAACTCACCACCCCAAATTTTAGCAGCAAATTAAGCTAGTATAAACTAGCTTGCAATCTTTTGGCTGGTATTTTAGGAGAATTTGAAATTTTGGGGACAAAAATAATAGCTGAATTATAAACAATAGTCACTCACCTTCTAGTTCAAAAAGAACCTATTCAAAAAAGAACCTCCTTTTCTCCCTAGTCTGCCTATTTACCTTTCCTTATCAGTCTCTGTTCTCCCTTTTTTCCTTCTCCTTTGTAACAGCCCCTTCCTCCTTTTTCCTGGATTAATATGGAACTGAATTAAATTTTAAATGTTTCTGACACCTACAGAATTTAGCTGTGTTCTTAAATCTAAAAATTTGGTGATTTTATCTTTCCCCTAAAATCTTCATAAAGGGCACCCACTTCTACAATAAACAGTAAGAAGTAGGAATTATCCAAAATAAAATTAAAACCACCAGGAGTAATTTTGACCACTAAGAAGTTTGTTTTCTATTCAGGTGAGAACCCCCATGTTGGTATAGACATGATTGATAACGACCAAGGTTCCAGCAGCCCCAGTAATGATGAAGCAGCCATGGCAGTCATCATGAGCCTCTTGGAAGCAGATGCTGGTCTTGGTGGCCCTGTGGACTTCAGTGACTTACCTTGGCCACTTTAAACCTTACTGTACAGTTGCTTCAGCAACATCTGCAGTATCAAAGTGCATTATTGGTGGAATTTGACCGTCTGTGAAGCTTCTTGGATGAAGAGATAATAGCTTTTATGTTCAAACTTCATAAAAGCCATCTCAAAGCCATTGATACAAGTCAATCCTACTATGTGTAACTTAAGACAAAGTGGAACTAAAACCGCTACAGTGTTTCTGCATCATTGATTATTGAGCTAGCTGTGAAGAGCTTGCATTAATTGTATATTTTGGATTCTGTTCGTGTTGAATTTTTAAATCATTGTGCACAGAAGCATCATTGGTAGCTTTTATATGCAAACAGTCATTTCAAATGTCTGGTGTTTTTACACTACAAAGAGGTCCCCCATGTGGACATTTCTTATACTAATTGTATCATAAAGCTGTTTATTCTTTCTTGTAAGAATCCTTTACTATAAATATGGGTTAAAGTGTAATGTATTAGACAGTTAAATATTTTTAAAATAAATGTTTCCTTTGTTCTATAAAATACTATTTACTTTTTTAAACAAGTAATTTGAAAAGAACATTTCTGTCACTAATTTTAAGTATGATGTATTCAAGAATGATGATTATCATGCTCTCCCCATTCCCTCTTTACTTTCATGGTAAACTACTTAGTGTGTGGCTTCCCCTTTGGCTTGGGTATTTACAGGTTATGTTTTCACTAAAATGGAACTAGAATGTTCAAATAGACATTAATTCTGAAAGCAAAAGTGATGTATCATAGACTAAAATTTTAGCATCTAACCTTGAAATTTAAGTTCAGAATTTGATTCTTAGCATTATTTTGGTTTATACTAGTTATAGATAACAATAACTATTCTTTCTAGTAGCACCCTTAGGTAATGCTACAAGGACTGGAAATGATGTACCCTCAACTCTAAAGTACCTAATCTTTCAGGATGCTTGGGGGATCAGGAGGCATGTTGTATGCAAGGTATCACTTGCTAGTTGAAGGCAGTGCCATGATATAATATGGCTGTTTTTAGGGGTCTGCTTTTATAACATCCAAACAGGAATGATGAAGCAAACAAACCTGCTCATTCTAAGAATGAATAATCTAGTCAGAAACATGAAAACAATGTAAGTTTATTTCAATGAAAAACTCAAGTTTACAATCATTTAGTAAACAAGAAGTGAACACTTCATTCCTATCCCATGACATTTATGAAAACACCTTGTCAGTAAATAAATATCTGTGAACAGATTAAGGGTAAGGCAGACTGGATGATAAACCACCTCTGCTGTTCACATCCCTGCATGTGACTCATGCAAGATGAGTGAAAAACTGCACGGGAAACGGACTCTACAGCTACTGAGTATCACCCTAATCACTCCATGAGCCCAATGGTAATTACGTACTTTGTGCTCACTCAACAGTGAGCAGCAAAACCTAACAACAGATGCCAGCTGCATTTCATCTTTTGCTAAAGAGGCTTTGATAGAAGCACTTGTTTAAATTTGTATTGTGCATCACAACTATAAAAAATGGCTTTAAGAATTCCATAGAACCACCATTTATAAAGTGCTACTACCAAAATTGTGTTACTGCATTTTGTCTGGGCTGTGGCCAACATCTATGATGAAGGTACAGGAGTACCCCCTGCTGCCAATCCCACCATTTCTAAATGTGAGAGAACTGTCCAGCATACGAAGAACCAATTTCACAAACCTACTGGTAAACAAATACATTTATATAAGTGGAACCTCAGGATGTCAAATTGATACCTTTGGTCTTTAAAAAAAAAAAAAAAAGTCCACACTGCAATCTCCTAAACACTGGTGTGTGCATTTCACAATGAAGAACTTCCACAATGAAGAAACTGCAGTGCCAAAGAATGAGGGCAGCATCACTGGTGAGAGGAGCATGCTAGCATTCGTTGGATGGGCTGCCTCCATCACAGCATTGGACTCTGTCCCTCAGCGTCCATATCATTGCTGCCAGGAGGAGGAGGGATGGGCAGAATATCCAGCTCGTCCACTTGTGGTGTTGGGTGCATGACCACCAGCTGGTCCTGGGGAATGTCTGCGGCAGCTGCTGCCAGGTTTGTGATAGATTTACTCTTCACACACTGGAAGTCCACGTGCCGACTTTTTCCTTCCTCTTTCTCCCAGGACATGCGAATAAATGGTCTTTGGACATAGTTGTAGATTACTTCTGGGCGCCCACCAGGCCTTTTCTTGACTTTCTCTTTGTAAGTGGGATACCCTAAAGGAAAGATTTTGCACAAATTGATGAAATACATAACTTCTTTGAATCCCAATTTTCTTTATACTACCTGCGAATTAGACTAGAAGACTTCTGTAATTTTTTTCTTGATCTCACACTGTATGATCTATACTTTTAACACATCATAATGGCAGATACATGACAAAGGAAGAAGGAAACAAATGATTCATATATGGCCTCACACCCTTACTTTTCCCATGTTTATGGGAAAGATGGTAGTCTATGAGCCTCAGTTGGATGATAATACTCATAACAGCTATTGTCCTGAGGCTGTAGTGAGGAAATGCTTTGCAAATCTTAAAAACCTATTAAAATAGTTGTTATTAACAGAAAATAGGAAGTACTTCCATTTGCAAACTAGTTAAGTGTATGCTTTCTCTAGAGTTTTACTAAGAGGCAGAAAGAAAAAAATATAGAAGTTTACATTTGAATGTAACTGCTTCTCCCTGGTCTCTAGGCTCACTGGTCTATTTATTCAACCAGTATTTACCGAGCACCTGCAGTAAACAAACTAAGTAAGGTAAGAGGTGTCCTAGGGCTAAGTGTAATAAATGCCAAAGAAGTGGGGTAGATCAGGAGAACAAAGAGGAAAGCTTTAAGGGACAGGTAAGGATTCAGACAGGTGGAAAGAGTGTATTAGGTAGAGAAAATGATGTACATAGGACCAGAAACCTAGAACACAAAGGAACTTGAGAGAACATCTAGCCTAATCTTATTACAAAGGAGGAAAAATAGGCACTAGGATCGCATACAGTGTCAAAAGCAGGGTATGAACACTGTTGCCAGGCCCAGGCCTCCTCCAACTATACAAGCTGCCTTCTTTGAAAGTGTGAGTTCTCTAGTTAGGGAATGTACAAGTCATACTGAAGGAAAACTGGGCAGGGAAGGGGAAGGAAAGAAAAGAGGGGGAGACACAGTTTAACTATAGCATATGGTTTATGTTCAGGACAATGAAAGACTCATTCTTCATCGGGATTACTACGCAGCAAAATAAAATGGAAAGGAATGTACATGAGTCATAGGAAGGTGGAGAAATAAAAAGTTCCCTTTTCCCCAGACTTGAACTACCAACAAGGTCTTTGAAAGACTCAAAGTTCACTCAAGCTATCACTCAAACCACCCTAGAATGTACATCACACATGAAACTGGGATTGCTCTAAATAGAAACATCCATGTGTACACAAGTCAAAAAATTCATGACAGTTGTTTTAGTTCATTTTTATTTAAATAGCAAAGTTCCCTGGGAAAATATCTGTCCACTAGATGGAGCAGCAAACCATCTTAGCCCTATAGACGACCTTGGGCAAGTTACTTAACCTCTGGACCTCAGTTTCCTCAACTGTAAAATGAGGGTATTAGACTGGATGGCCTCTAAGGTCACTTCCAGATTAGTGCTATGAGCCTAGTAAACTGTGGAGTCACATTAGATAGGAGTGATTTTTAAAAAAAATAAAGACTGGCCTATTTTGTAGTAATTAGGGTAGAAAGCAGACTAGCCAGAATTTCTCACTTATTAAAAAGGAAAAGAAAACCAGTACCCAAACACCATTTTCTCTGCAGCCCTGCTGCCCCAGCTCCTTCCCTCCAGCCCCAGATCTCTTCCCATGATCTGTGCCAGAGGCGATGAAGCCACTGTTTGACTTCTCAGATGCTAAGTATGCTGGCTAGAGCTCAGAACTATAAGACACTGGAAACAAGAAATAACAAGAGCATGGAAATGATATGCACGGTTGTATCCTAGAGAGTGAAGACCCCCTTCAACTGGTTATTCCCAATGTTACAGACGAATTCTTATCTCTTATTTTGAAGATTATCTCATGATTCAAAATGAATATCCTCCAAACCAAAATCCTTTCCCCATACTCTCATTTTTATCTCTCTCAGCCCAATCTCTCCAAAGTTGCTATCATCCTTGGCCTTCCCACTATGATACAGAGAAAAACCTGACTGCCATTTACTGTGCTGACCTGTGTAACCATGAGCAAGTGACTTCATCTTTCTCAGCAGAGGAGCTATAAGGACCCTTCCACCAGCTCCAAATCTATGAAATTACTCCTATACGATTAAAGCTCACTTTGACCCTAGCAAGCATTTCTATTGTACTTTAAGGTTTGCTCAGTACTTGCCACATAAGGCTGGTGTTCCCATCATCCTCATCCTACACATGAGGAAACCAAGGCTGAGAGAGGTTAGGAAATACGCCTAGTGTCACACAGTTAAAAGTGTCTGAAAAGGTGTCAAGATCTTCCTGACTTTAAGTCCAGAAATCTATCCGCTGTTTCACAGTTTTTTTTTTATCTTTCCATGGTAACAAAGATTTGGCTCTTTATTACTTGAAGTATCCATGGTCACCCTGTGTAGTACTGGAAGTTTCTCCCATGACCTTTGAAGCACGGGGCCAAGATGAGAAGGGCATATTTCTTGCTTCTCTCTCACTTTTGGACTAACCTTCTGCCCTCATCCCTCAGCAACCTCTCTTTTTTGGAGATTCACTCTATCCATCCTGGTCAGAGTCCAATGGTCTTTTCTCAGGCCCTGTACTTCTTCTACTCCTTTGGCCTGGGCATATCTCAGGGATCAGTTAGATTTGGGTCCTCCTCTCTTCCTTCTCTATATTTTCTTCCTTTATGATCTCATTAGCTCCCATAGTTTCAGTTAATCTCTATAAAGACAACTCCCAAGTCTCTATATCCAGCCCAGTTTTAATCTCTGTCTTGAATTCGCATCCCACATTGCCAGCTGTCTGCTGGATATCACAGAGTGTGTTCGAAACAAAACACAAACTTCCCTTTAAATTCATCTGTCTTCAAAACTTGCCTTTTCCCCCAGAGATTAATGTTCTAGTAATCAAGGTACAAGCACATGAAATACTCTGCCTCATCTACTCCCTAACAGCCAAACCAATGATCAGGTGTTGTCGAGTCTTCTTTCATGCCCAGACCCTTCCCTACACTCACACAGTCTCCACCTACTTTAGGGCCTCAGTATGGATCATTACCAGGCTAGTTTGTCTCCCTGCTTATCTAGAAATAACAATGATGACATCTAACGTGTATACAGTGCCTACCACGTCACAGGGACCATGCTAAGCATTTCATAACTATCTCATCTGACCCTCACAACAATCTTAGAAGAACTGTGCTATTATGACCCTCCTTTTACAGATGAGGAAACTGAGGCAAAGGGCGGGCCCAGGATCGCACAGTGTAGTAAGTATCTAAGGCCAGATCTGAACTCAGTCTTTCTGACTCCAGACCCAGAGCTCTATCCACTGCACCCCCCTGTCCCCTTCCAGTCTTTCCTTTTTCCAGTCTATCTTCCACAAAGCTGCCAAACTGATATTGTCCTAAGTCACAATTCTGTCATTTTCCTACTCAATTTGCCAATGGCTCTGTATTGCCTCTAGGATAAATGACAGTTATCTCCAACCTGGTATTGAAAGCTCTCCCCAACATGTCTTCCATTTTACTGATTTTCAGTCTCTTCACAGAATCTATTCCAATCAAGCTGAACTGCTGGCTACTCTCCAGGCACAGCTGTCCTTGAAAAAGCACTCCCCCTCCTTCCCCAGGTACAGACTTCTCTACCTTCTTCTCATTATCGTGCAAAATCCCTTATTTCCTTTACGGCACAATCCCAGTACCATGGCCTACATAAACCCTTCCTAATTCATCCTTCCAGTTGTCAATATTATTTCTCATTAAAACAGCAGTGCTGGCAGAAAGTATGTCTGACATGTGCTGTCATCCCCTGGGCCAATCCATTTTCCCCTCAGTGCTTGGGAAACATTCTTAAGACTCTAAGTGGCAGAGAAATTGCTGAGCAGCACTGTTGAGAGGAGCTCCCTATATTTATGTAGTCACAGGTTCAGTCCCCATCATACGTGCAGTCTATTTACTCGTCCATGCAGACGCTGTTTCCCCCAGCAGACTAGGCTCCACGAGTGCATGGAGAGTTTCATTTTTGTCACTGTTTTACCACACTACTGTTTACAAAGAACATGCTCAAAAGAAATAGTTTGCAAATTGAATTATATCACATTAATAAAACATCTCCTAGTTCTGCTATGTCACTTCACTGCTTTTACCTTCCCTACTCTGTGGAATGAGGGGATGATATATCACTTATTTATATTTTAATATATAATAACATATTTACAATGTTATACACTTATATATACTTAATATATGATAATAATATTTATGTTACATATTTGTATATATGCTTATACATAAACACAATGTATTTATAATAACAAACAGTAGCACAACTAGAATTCCTATCACATTAAGGTGACTAGCCTTTCATAAGTGGTTCTACCGAAACAGCACTGGAATTTAAGGCAGAAGTCCTATCTATAAATCATGGCTTCAATAATACCTTGCTATGTGACCACAATTTTTCTGAACCTCACAGTTTTCTTGACTATAAAAATAAGATTAATGCTTCTACTACCTTAAAGGTTTGTTAGGAGGAACGTAGTTTTTTAAACTAAAAAATCTATTAAACTGGGCATTAGGTAGCAGAGTGGATAGAGCACTGAGCTTGGAATCAGAAATACTCAGCTTTCTGAGTTCAAATCTGGCTTCAGACACTTAGTAGTTATATGTGACCCTGGGCAAGTCACTTAACCCTGTTTGCCTCAGTTTTCTCATCTGTAAAATGAGCTGTAGAAAGAAATGGTAAACCACTCTAGTATCTTTACCAAGAAAACCCCAAATGGGGTCACAAAGAGTTGGACATGCCTGAAACAACTAAATAACAACCATACATATGGTTGGTGGATATTAGATGACAGTTCTAATAACAGTAACATCACTTTTTTCCTTAAGCTTTCATCCCTAATATCAAAGGCTTCTGCTTTTTTCAATCTGTTTTAACTAAACATAGGTAGGAGTGGGGAAAGAAAGGTGCATAAAGACTGCCACTTCCCTACATTAGGAAGAGAAGACTCATTGACGAAAAACGACCATTCCTTACCTTCAATACCCAATCGAATTTTCTTAAGACCTCGTTCCTTCAAAACAGACTTGGCCACATCTCTATTTTCAATGTATTTGAAAAATCTATACAACTTTGTGCTATAAATAACTGGGGATAAAAAACAAAAGATTTAGAAATTAGTACCAGAAATGAATCCACTCAAGTAGTTTACCTTAAATTCACCTTGCTCCACAATCAGCAGGGCCTGATCACCCTAACACCCCACAATGGATGCAGTGATGCCAAAGGATGACCAGCCAACATGACAGAACAATAAAATTCAGTAGAGTTAATATACAAGCAAATCTCTAACAGGGTTGAAACCAGAGAAGCTTTGATAATCCATCAGGTTACTGTAGTTTAATACTGAAACCCAATCCATTAGAAAAATAACTGAATTCTAAAAAAACATTTTTAGAAATCTGACAAAAAGAGTGTGTTTTTCTTTAAAGACAATGGCCCACAGACACAGACTAAAACCCTGTCACACAGGCAAAGTGAAAGAGTGAAGACATGTTATAAACCATTCAGATGACTATCATCCCCCAAGGGTAGAGAGACAAGTCACTTTCTGGATTTCATGGATTGAGCTACTTTATGATTCCTGAAAATGTACAAGCCCTCCTCCCTCCCCCCAAACTGTTCTCCACTTAGATGGCCACCCCATTCACTACCGATGTTAAGGCAGATTCGAGCAAATTCTGCCCAGGTTAGTCTGTTTAGGTCAAACAGGCTTTGCAAAGGACAGACACTCCACTGACAACATGATGAGTCTTCCAAATGTGCTGGGGACTTCAGGGAGTTAGACAGATGGGCCCTCCTCGCCTTCTCTCTTTCAGGTGGAGTTATCTCCCTTAAAAGGTGAACTGCAAAGGTTTTTGCAAAAAAAGAAAGACACGCTCACAAACCAAACACGCTGGTTTATAGGATCCAATTAAAAGGAAAATAAATACTTGCTTTCTCTGGAATAAGTTTTTATCTATTTCTATGTACTTAAAAATGCTGAAAATTTGAGATATCAGCTTAGCTTCACAGAATGGATGATATCAACAACCACCATCATTTTATAATACTTCCTAATTAGAAGAAAAGGGCTGGCAAAACTATCTTCATCTCCTACAAATAAATCCTCTTTGGTTAAAATACCTTCTGTCTCAAAGCAAAATAGGAATTGAAAATATTTTAGTTGAACACTAAGGAAAAAATCTTTTTCAGTCTTTAAGCTTCAAAGTTTAAGTTTCAGAAATCTTCTTTGAAAAAAGTAAAAATGAAAAAACAAAAACAAAACCATGCTTCATAATGATCAGATAAAAGGAATTTCAAACTTTTTTCCATCCTCTGCAGGTGCAAGTTTTGGTTTGGAAAAATAACCCCCAAAGTTTTCAGAAACATCTTTTTACTAACATGACAGGTTTCTAAAAAATCTTTTTGTATCTCTTTTGTCTGTTTGATAAATTTGATAAATTAATTTTCCTGTACTTTGTTCAACTTAAGTAGCAAGTCATCATAAAAACCAGGTTAGCGGAGAGCCCAGGACTAAGGGCATGGAAGGCAATGTCAGCTGTCTAGCACTGTGCGTGAGTGAGTGAGAGAGAGAGGGAGAGAGAGAGAGAGAGAGAGAGAGAGTGAGTGTGTGTGTGTTCATCCTTTGCTGCCTGAATAAGACCATGATATCAGAGAAATAATGACATGACTTGACTGTTTTCCATGACGGAGGGCCTAATCTAGCACTACTAACACTCACAAGAAAGAACACAACACTCATCTGAGTACATCATGCAACTAAAATTCTTTAAGGAACAATGTGGCAATTTGTAGCATTAAAAACAAAGAAAATAATTTTTAAACAAAGAAAATACTTTAAGAATCCTAAAATATTTCCCCCATCAAACAATGTCACAATGGACTCAAATAGAAAGAAAAAACCACCACCATTACTACAAACCCCAAGAATTTCAGTATCTTTGTGCTTCCTACTCCAGCTTAAGTTCTTTATCCAGGGTCTGGAAATGCTTGGCCTTTATAAAGCTGGCAATCTGAGTGACTGACAGGCTCTTCCAAAAAAGACTAAAATGAAGATGTTTATAAAAATCAAAATTTCATTGGAATTCTATGCTATTTTCTTCTTATCTCAGAGGAAACCTCAATCATTTCTAGGAAATTTGCCAAAGAGAATTAATATATGCCTTATGTATGATTTACTAAAAATATTCAAAGCTCTGGTGGGGAGGGGAGAGGAAGGGAATAAAAATGTGATTAGAAAGAGAGAAGTTAAATGACTAGTGCTTTTTGCCTTAGGAGGCATAAAGAGCAAAAATATTGTGGTCTTCTAAAGGTATTTGTGGGTCACAATACCCCCTACAAATGGATAGATTATCAAACAAAATGCAGTTCCTTTGGCCCAAAACTCACTTCCACAGGTCAGTTCAGTTAGACTTCTGGGTCAAAAGCCACCTATAACCTACGGGGAATAAAAAGCATTCTAGCAAACTGTCACTAGCTTTACAAGGTGCTCCTAAGAGTTACTCAACAATAAAGAAAATACAGTTGTTTATGTGCAGAAAAATTCCAAAATGAAAATGTATTCTTTTATCAAATTGAAGTTAAAAAAAAATATACTAAAGGTAAGGTGATAAACCAACAGCCCTGGTCCAGCAGACAAAAGACATCTTCCAATACTTACTCTGTGAATATTCTTCTCCCATCTGTGGTGGGTATTCTTCATCCCAATCGACCACATCATCATCTGTGAGTACAACTATATGACACTCTCTTTCACCACTCTGGGCACTGGCCACCATCAGAGGGAGGATCATTTCCTCTAAATAAAATTCAAATTGTCTACGAGCACCATCATTTGATAATTCATGCATGAGGGCACCTGAAATCAAACCCATAAAAATATGATTTTTGGATGATTCATGATCATACTTTCAGAAAGTATAAAAGTATAAAAAAAGTATTAAAAAAGTATAAAAAGTATAAAGTATAAAAAAGGTATAAAAGTATAAAAAAAGAAAAATATAAAGTATAAAAAATACTTCTCTTCATCTCTGAAAAGTATAAAAAAAAGACTTCTCTTCATCTCTGAAAAGCCAGCCCCTACAATGGGCCTTCCCCACATTCTGAAGTAAGACTTTCCTTCTGAATAAAGGAAACTGCTGAATCTTGACAAGCATTTTGTTTCTACCTTTGATAACTGCATGTGACTGCGTCTCCTACCCACATGGAACATAGCTGCACGTCCTCCCCGTTGCTGCACAGTGCTATTTAGCTCCCCAGCTTTTTTCTGTCTAGAAAAGGCTTTCTGTTCTTACTGTAGAAGTCAGAAACATATTCTCTTGTTTCATTTGGTGTTTTACCTTGTTATTCTCAACCTCACCCTCTTCCAGTCTTACACTATATATGCTCAATGAGGGAACAGGCTTTATCCTGGTTAACCACTCCATCATCCCAAACACCTAACAGGGTATACTGTGCTTAATAAGTGATTGTTGAATAAATAAATGACTCCAATTAGGATGATTTTTATCAGTGACATTATCATTGAAGTAGACTGAAGGAGTGGAAACTCAGCCTCTGAAACAAACTGGCTGTATGACTCTGGACAAGTCACTGAAAGACTCAGTTGACACAGAGGTGTTAAACTTCATTGGTTGAGAGAGATCCTCCTCCAGAAGTTCTCTATGTCTCTGAAATCACAGGTTCAATGCTTATCTTCTTGACACCTGTTAGTCAAATACTATTTTGTAGAGATATTACCTACTGACAAAAACCTGATAAGGAAAACAAGTTTTTGAACAAAAACAAACATTTCTCAATATGTACATAAACTCAAATCATTCACACTAAGAGATGTTACAGACCTTGGGTTTTATATCACCATTACTCCTTTTTATCCTTCTTTAGAAACTACCCAGAAAAAGCATTAGAACACACAGGCAGAGGGGAAGGAGATTTGGGAATAATAAAGTGAAAAAGCAAACAAAACGAGAATATGTTGCCAAATTCTAGAGTAAGAACAGTAAGCTTGTTACAGATAAATTTAAGCAGCTAAACATTGATCTATGGCAATAGGGATGACACACAGCTCTATTCCATGAGTACAGTCATAACGTACTGCAATTACTAGTAAAGAACAGAATTTTTACTGCAAAATCAGAGATTATAAAAGTTAGGGCTCAGATATTCTGGGTTCCAAGAAAATGAAATAAAAGGAAGCCTGGAGATGCTATGACCTGAGTCTCTCACTCAAAGGAAGGCAAAGGCCTAGGCAGACAAGGGGCATTTTTTCTAGAGCTCCCCCTCCAAGTAATCGGGGTTGAGACAGGACACAGGATAAGAAGAATACACCACATTACATGGAGGAAAAGGAAGGTGTAATTCAGCTGAGAGCTTTCTACTACCGTCATGGGGGAATCTAAGTGTTAAAGAGGAAAGATCAAGACCCAAAAGGCCCCAGGAAAAGACTTCTGTTAGCTCTCCCCTTCACCTTTTGCCTTCTCAAAATTGCCCCTTCCATTTCTTTATTTAACAAGAGTTCACACAATGAGATTTCTGGAAAAGGAAAACCTTTGCTGATAAATCCAAAGCATTATGTCTAAGCAGTAAGGGGTGGAGGGTAATGAAAATATTCATGGGAATCACTGATCACTCCATGTCATTCCCCTTAACACAAACACAAAAATACACAAACCACACCCCTCCAGTTGTTTACTATCACTTTCATCAAATATAAAATCCTCTGTTTGGCATTCAAAACCCTTCATAACCTAGCCCCTTGATACTACCCTATCTCTCAGTCCTGGGCATTTTCTCTGGTTGTCCTCCATGTCTGGAATGTTTTCCCTCCTCCAATCTGCCTATTGACCTCCCTGGCTTCCTTTAAGTCCCAACTAAAATCCCATCTTCTACAGGAAGCATCTTCCAGCCCCTCTTAATTCTAGTGTCTTCCCTCTCTTAATTATTTTCTATATATCTTGTAGAGAGGATGTCTGTATAGATTTGTTTGCTTGTTGTCTCCCACTTTAGACTGTGAGCTCCTTGAGGGTGGGATCTATCTTTTGCTTCTTTTTCATCTCCCGCATTTATCATAATGCCTAGCAACAGCAGGTACTTCATGTCTATTGGCTGATAGTTTTAAGAACGAGGAATAAGCTCCCAAACGTCAAGTGTCTTGTCCAAGACCATTATTCCAGTCAGTGAAAGACTGGAATAGAACTCAAAATTCTCTAGACACTACATACAGTTCAATGTTCCTTCTGCTCTAAATATAGTCATCAAATTTTAAAGTAAACTCCATTCAACTGAATACTTGTGAAGTTTAAAAACTATACCACTTTTCCAAAAGCAGCATTTGCTATCAGGAAGTCATTACTCTTTGTAGATGCAATATTTTAAAATAATTATTACCTTTTGATAGGCACTGCAGACACTCTCACTCTCACTCTCTCTCTCTCTCTCTCTCTCTCTCTCACTCTCTCTCTCTCTCTCACTCTCTCTCTCTCTCTCTCTCTCTCTCTCTCTCTCTCTCTCTCTCTCTCCCTCCCTCCCTCTCATTTCTTTTGTATTTAGGCATTCCTTTCTATTCAGGCATCCAGTCTGACCTAAAGACCAGCGAAGTCTGTTTATCACGGGCATGGTTGACCAGAGTTTGGATGATGTCTTTTACCCCCCAGAAAACAAAAAAAAATGTTTTAACTTAATGTAAACTAATAGGCTAGTAGGCCAACAAGGTCCAACCACCTATAACTTCTGACTATGCAAGACCAACTCCGGAAAAAGTTTGCATTCACTGGATTCTTCCAAAGTACATTCTGTTTTCTGAAACCATTGAAACCAAAGCTGAGAACCACTATCAGTGATGAAGATTTGAGTCAAAATTGAGACACACCTTTGATGAGGTGTCTATCAAATAGGAATATGGATTTTTTCAAGAAATTGATTAACAATTAACACTAAGCTTTCAGTTATGTACTTTTGTCAAATTAATATTGATTTATACTGATTTGCTCATTTCCCTATTACAGTTGGTTGTAAAACTAAACAGTCTCCTTCACTGTTTTCAACAAAAAATTCTATCTCTGGCTTTCAGTTTCCTAATCTGTAAAAAAAAAAAAAAAACAAAAAAAGGGGGGGGGGGTGGTCATCTCCACTTCAGGCCTTCATTATGATTACACTTACTAAACCCTTGAATGAAAGAATGCACTGTCAGATGTAACTGCAAAGAGCTCCTTGAACAGTTAGTACAGACTATGTTGAATCCTAAAGATATGTACCCAATTCATCTGGCTGGATACAGGGTGATGAAATTTTCAACCCCAGTAATTTTGAAAGACTAAATTGTGGTGAGTTCCCACCTGGACAAGAGGGAATACAACACAGTGGACACAGAGCTAGTTTTAAACCCAGTAACATCAGGGTTTCAGTCCCACTTGTGACACCTGCTGACTGTGTGAGCCTCCTCAATGTTCTCAGCTACTCTCTTTGTAACCATAAGCTGCAGACAACTGGCTGACTTGAGATGGTGGAGGGAATTTCCTTGTCTGGGAGTTTGTCATAGCAATGAAAACATATGCCCAGTGACAGTCATTACTCCTAGAATTTATACTGACAAAATATGCATGTACAGCAACAAAATTACAGATTCCTGAAATGCAAAATAAGAATTTTGGTGGAACTTAGACATACATATGCTATTAGCTTTCAAGCAGCACTGTGACATGGCAGACAGTAACAATGATTGGGCATATCAACACAGGCCTTTTAAAAATTACCAGATCATGTGTATCATAGCCTACAATTAAGAATATTACATTTTAAAAGTTCAAAGTACAAAAATTACACAAAGACCCTGAAGACCTTAGGGTACATAAAGATGGCAATCTTTAAACATTTTGCTGAGTTAAGTAATGATTTTCCTTCAAATATATTATAGCTCCCCTTAAAAATAATCATCACACTTTATATATAGATTTTTTTCCCCCATAGATATTGTACTTACTGAGATCTCTACACTTTATAGTACTATATTCAAAAGAGATACAAAGATAGTCACACGCTTCTCTTAGTTCAGGAATAGATATGCCATCAGGACAACGGATTATTCCTGTCTTGTAGTAATCCTGAAAAAAAAATACCAATAAAGAATTAGAAAATTATCTAGTAGCCCAAAACACAGAAGCCCTGAGTTAGTAGTAAAAGGAGAGTGTGATGTGTGTGTTCGTCCTTCGTTGCCAAAGGAGACCATGCCATCAGAAAAATGATGACATGACTTGCATTTGACTGTGTTTTGAGTGAGGGAGGGCTGTGCAGGTCACCAGCCTCACTTCTCCTCCAGAGCCATCTGAATCCAGTGACCAGATATTCATCAGGATAACTAGAGATGACCCAGGATGAGGCAATTGGGGTTAAGTGACTTGCCCAAGGTCACACAGCTAGTGAGTGTCAAGTGTCTGAGGTAAGATTTCAACTGAGGTCCTCCTGACTCCAGCATTGGTGGACTACCCACTGTACCACCTAGCTGCCCAAAAGGGGAGTAAAAGGAGAGAAAGGAGCATACTACTGACAATCCATCAAAAAAATTCAATTTAACAAATGCTCATTAAATACCTAGTATTATGCACAGATCTCCGCACAACGCAAAATTGATTAGAATCAAGCACTTAAGTGCCTATTAAATGCAAGGCACTATAATTTCTGAGGATAACAAGAGCCCTTGACCCCAAGGAATTTATAATCCAACAGGACAGATACACCATATACACAAATATTTGTTACAAAACACTGAGATCAAGACTATACACGCTTAGAAAACTTGAGGAAGAAGAGCTGAATTTGTCTTTCGCATAATGCCTTAAACAAGGATCATAGTAAGTTTAAATAATTTGTGAACTGAAGAAATGAGGACCTCAATTAGAATAGCGGCAGTTCTAGTAGAAAGGCAGGAACATATGTGAGCAGTATACTATATACTATAAAACAATCAGCACTTGGGACAACTGAATAGAGAAAGAAAAGTCAAAGTTTGCCTGGGTGACTGGAAAGATGATGATGCTACTAAAAGAAATAAGGAAATGAGAAGGGCAAGTAGAGAAAAGAGGAGAATGAGTCAATTCTGGAAATATTAAGTCTGTGCTACCAGTAGGGGATTCAGGTAACTATGTCTAGTAGACAACAAGAAGATGTGGGACTGGAACTTAAAGCAGTAATATATTTTTAGCAATAAAGACCTAAGAGTTATTTGTATAGATAAAGGCTCCTGTTGTATTGGAGTTCACCAAAAGAGAGAGCAGAGCTAGAAAAGAGCAGGATATGGACAGAACTAAGGAGGAAGGTGAAAGATGATACATTACTCAAGAATAAGACAGCAGCTATACATACAGGAGAATCAGGAAAGACTTCTGTCATAGAATCCAAATTAGAAGAATTTATACAAGAGGAAAACATTGGTCAACTATTTCCTTCTTGTCATTTGTACCACAGGGTGATGTTTTGACTCATTTGTTTGTACAAGTGAGTCAGAGTTGCACAGTCATCAACCTCCTTTCTCTTCCACAGTGGCAAGACAGAAGTCAGGATGACTGGTGATGGACTGGGATGAAGTGAATGACCTTGGCATCTTCAATATCTGTCGGAACTCTAAGCACTCCACAGTGCTTGCTTCAGTCACCTTCATGGCCATTGGATATGCTTATCCATTCATTCCACTGGGGGGAAGTCTTTACATGCTTGGGGTAGATACCTCCTATCCTACCTACAGGTTTGAGATCTGTTGATTACCCTCAATGTGAATTAGCCTGTCTAATGAAATAGTTCTCAAATCTTACTTTCTGTAAGAAATTTTTTCTGGTCTCCTATGCTGCTAGTGCCTTCTGAGATTAATTCCCATTTACCCTGCATAAATCATGTACTTACATGGCTCTTTGCATACTGTCTCTCCCATTAGAATATGAGATCCTTAAGATCAGGGACTCTTTCTCCTTTTCTTTTCATTCCAATTGCTTACATTGCACAGTTCCTTCCACATAGTAGGTATTCAGTAAATGCTTTTTGACCTTTTATACCTAATTTACATAGCAATTCCCAGCTCCCCATCCCACATACCCTGAATGCATTATCTAATTTTACCTTGTAGGATTCCCTTCCCTCTTCATTAAGGGAGTAATTCTCAGCTCTGGATGCACAAATGTGAACTGGGTCAGTCTTGGGGAGCCTGGCTCATAAAGGGATCAGGTTTTTTTCTCACCTTTGGTTCTGCTTTACACTCTTACCCTGGAGCACCAGTAAAAATTACATAAAGTTTACGTTTTAGTTCTTGCCTAGAGTCTTCCACAAACGGGGGGAGGACACAAATAAGATGCTCAATATACAATGCAAATCAGGTAGAGGGCGGCGATATATATCCTCCATTCCAAAGAAATACTTAACCTAAGAGACTCACAAGTATAACTTGACAAAAGCCATAAACAAGCAATAACTATAATTATACTCTTCTAGAAGGATGAAGTATAAACATTAAAAACATGAAGCAGTTGTGAGACTGCTAAATAAGCATTTTCCATTTCAACTGGGTTCTAACTTTGAACCACTCTCTCCAAGTCCAAATAATACGGAAAGGATGATGAAAACCAAGAAGAGGTTAAAAGATTTAGCATTAAGAGGTCACACTAGACTAGTCTTCCTTGAGCAAGAATTAAGTATGGAAATGATACACAAATGTATAATTAGAAAATAAAACGAGAATGACAGAGGTATCAGCATATTGCTATGTGAGAAACATAAACTGCTCAAGGGTAGGCACAGAAGAGACAATATATTAAAAAAACAATATCACCCAAATTAATTAAAATGGTATTATAATTCTGTGCTACACCAAAGTCCCAGAGGATTATTTTGTGGAATTACCAAAAAAAACCAAACCAAAACAAAACAAAACATAATAACAAAATTCATCTGAAGGAACTAAAGGGTTAAAAATCTCATGGGAAATAATGAAAAAAAGGGGCAGAAAGAGACCCCAGCAGTATCAGATCTCAAACTGTACTGTAAATCAGTAATCATCAAAAGAATTTAGTACTGGTTAAAAAATAGAGATGTTAACTAGTGAAACAGATTAGGTGTAAAACATTAGGCAAACGCAGCCTAGTGTTCAACAAATCCAAAGACCGCAGCAACTGGAAGAAAGACTCAAATGCTGGGAAAACTGGTCAACAAGCTGGCAGAAATCAGCAAAGCTCTAAATTGGTAAAGTGACTCTGAAATGCAATTTGGACCTCTACTCTAAGCAAAATAAGCTCCAAATGGATATATAACCCAGACAAAAAACGTCAAATTGTAAAAAATCAGAATAAGGAAAAATAACTACCTTTTAGATCTGTAAGAAGGGAAGAGTTCATGATCAAACAAGGAATTGAGAGGATCAGAGAAGAAAGATAAGGAAAACAATTCACGTCAGGAAAACAATAGATTTAGTGGAAAAAAGTCTCTGCAGCATGTTATTGATAAAGATCTCATTTCCAAGATATACAAAGAACTGATTCAAACTGATACAGAATAAGATCCACTCCTTAATTCATAAATAGTCAAAAAATCTGAATAGCTACTTCTCAATGAAAGAAATCCAAGCTATCCATAGCCATAAATCATAATTTTTCCAGCATTAAAAAAATGCTCTAATTTATTAATAATTAAAGAAAAAAATTAAGCCTCAGACCCATCTCACACCCATCAAATTGGCAAAGCTGACCAAAAAAAATGACAAATGTTGGAGAAGCTATGGAGGAAAAAAAGAACATTAGTGTACTTCTGGTAAAGCTTTGAATTGGAAAAGCCATTCTGAAAAGCAATTAGGACTTCTACCCCATGAATTACTAAACTGAGTATTCTTTGATCCAGTTTTACCATTACTAGGTATATATATACCCCAATGAAATCAAAGAGAAAGGTAAAGTCTTACTTGATGTACAAAAATATTTATAGCAACTCTTTTTTGTAGTAGTGGGTGCCTATCAATGGGGGAATGGCTGAACAAATTACGGTATGTGAACTTAATGAATTGTTATTATGTAGTAAGAAAAGAGACAATTTTGGAGAAACCTGGGAAGATCTGCATTAAGAACTGATGCAGAGTGGAACAAGCGGAACCAGAACAATTCACACTGTAACATCGACACCATAAGAGCAAACTTCCGAAGACAGTCAGTCTGGTCAATGCAATGAGCAGCCATAATGTCAAAGGGTCAAGATGAAAAATGCTGCCTCCTGACAGAGAGATGACAGATTAGTAATATGCCAGATAAGTCACATTTCCGGAGATGGACAACATGGGAATTTGTTTGCTTGACTAACTGTTGCAAGATTTGGGGAGGAGAGTATTTGGGGAAGGAACAGAGGTAGAAAAGATAAAATTTAACTTAAAAAAAGTGCTGTGAGGTCCTCCCAGCAGAGGGAGGATCAGGCAAGACACTTCATGAAAGAGATGAGGAGGAATTCAGCAGCAGAAAGACAATGGGGAGTGGGGCGGAAGGAGAGTGAAAGTATAGAAAAGCACAGAAAGGAAAGACACGAAGGGAAAGAAGCAGGAAATCTAGGCCCTGCACAAGGGATACAGTAGCCTCAGTTTGGTTTCAACATGGAGAATGTTTAGTGAAATAGTAAGCCAGATAAGGCTGGCCAACTAGAAACAAGGTAGATGTTCACTGATTCAGGAATGGCTAAATAAATTGTAGGAATAGGAATTAAATGCGTATTATTGTGTTTAAACAAGTGATGATTATCTTTAATAGAGAAATACAGACTGACCTATATGACCTCATACACAGTGAAATCAGCAGACACGAGTAAACATACATAAAACCTACAACAACAACATAAACGGAAAGAACAACCACAAAGAATAAAAAGAGAACGCGGCAAAGTTACAGAGAATGAGCATGACCCCAAAGAAGATACAAGACGCTCCCAAACCCGCTTCTTCATAGAGCTTCAACAACATGGAACACTGCATATATATGCAGCGAACTGCTGTTCAGTTGCTTCAGTCACATCTGACTCTTCCTAACCCCATTTGGGGTTTTCTCGACAAAGATACTGGAGCGTTTTGCCATTTCCTTCTCCAGCTCACTTTACAGATGAGAGAACAGGGTCACGTAACTAGTGTCTGAGGCCACATTTGAACTCAGGAAGACAAGTCTTCTTGACTTCAGGTCCAGCACTCTATCTGCCACCACTTTCTCAATATATTAACTGATTTTGCTGATTTCTGTTTTCTTCCTCTTCCTCATTTTCTTTAAAAAAAAATGTCATGTTATATGGAATAGATCTCTGAAAAAGGGATGGGAAAAGGGGTAGGAGGAGAGAGGGGAAAGATAATAGAAGAAAAAAAGATAAAAATTTAGTTTTAGAAAACTCTAGTTTAAAAAAAAGGTAGGCTTGCACCAGGCTGTGAAGGGCCTTGAATGCCGTTATAAACATAGTCGGATCTATGCCTAAGGAAGATTATTTTGCTAGAGATATAAGATTAGAGAATGATGAGAGTGTATGTGGAAAGGTCTGTTGGGAAACTGTTGCAAAAATCCAAGCAGGTGGTTATGAGGATTTATACCAGGATGGAAGCAACAGGGATAGAGAGGAGGCGAAAAACCTGAGTGACGCTGAGATGAAAGAGAAAAAAAAAAGACCAACTAAATCACTGGAGATGAGAGGTGAGGAAGGCAGAAAAAGACAGTGTTCAAACATGAGAGAAAAAGGATCACCCCATTTAAATGGTCCTGAATAAGTGAGAAGGCCTATGAAGGAGAAAGAGAAGAAATAAACAAGGTGAGAAAATTAGGAGAGTATATTGCCACAGAAGTCAAGGAAAAATATGTAGAATGAGACAGTCAGTAGTGTAAAATGCTACACAGAGCTTAAGGACAAATGAGGAGTGGGGAACAAAAAGACCATTAATTTAGTAATTAGTAGATCACTGGTAACATTTAAGGAAGTAGATTTAATGGAATGGTGGAGAAGGAATCCAATTACAAGAGGTTGAGAAATGCATAAGATGGCAAAGAAGCAAAGGTAAGTGGCATATTTTTTTAATAATGAATACATGAAGGAGAAGATAGAGATGAGATAAGAGGTAACCAGAGTTAAAAAATCAATTAAAGTTTAAGGGTTTTTTTTGGACTGGAGAACCTAAATATATATTTTAGACAGAAGTAGGGTCAGCAGGAGCTGAGACATTAAAGATTATGAGAGAATAACAAGATGATGAAGTCAAGGGCATAAGTCAGTTAGCCTAAGAGGCAAAGGTACCTCTTCATCTGATAAAACAAAGCAAAAGAGAATAAGTAATGATTCTAAGGAATAAAGAGGCAAAGAGAATTCCAATTCAAAGACCTCAATCTTCTTGGTGAAATAAGAGGCTAATTATCTGCTCAAGCATAAAGCCTAGGTACAAATCTGGAACTTTGGAACTCCACCAACAGTTGCTATGGAGAATGTAAAAGGACAGCAGAGTTGCAAGTAAAAACATTATCTTCTGGTTCCTAGTCCAGGATTCTTTGTATGTGAACTTTAAAAAAAAAATCCATATTGCTAATTTTTATATGGAACCAACCCAAATTATTGTATTTTCATTCCCTTTTCAAACACTAAAGAAATCCAGGTTGGATGAGTGTCAGGGTCTAAGAGTTAATGAAAGTCAGTGGAGATGCCTAAGCAGCAAATGTAACATAGTCCAAAGAATCTCAAAGAAGATGGGGTTATTTTCAACTAAAATTTCTAAGTTGTATCCCAGTCCAAGAATATGCAAAACAAAACGTTCAAGTAAGAGTCTTTTTAAAATTAAGTGTGAGATAGAAATAATCAAGGATGAAAATAAGGATGGATTATGTTATTATGTTCTCCATGAATTTCTCTCTCATCAACCTTATATGCCTGAATATTCTCTCCTTTTCCCCTCAGGCATCTCAGAATAAAAGGGGGGAGGGGCAGAGGACTGACCACCTAAGCTGTTACAAGTCTATGGCCTCTCTGACTACACATAATATTAATAATAAAAATAATAGCAGTTCACACTTATTTAGTGATTTACAGTTACAAAGCACTTAAGATATATTATCTTGTTTGGTCCTAACAGCTCTGTGAGATGGAAAATAACAGGATAATTATTCCCATTTACAGATGATGAAATGGAGGCTCACTTCAGTGAGCTAAACTAACTTTTGCCTAGGATTATAGTGCAAGAAGTGACACACCTTGTGCATTCCATCCCTTTTCTCCATGTCTCCCAGTACTGTTTCCCATCCTGTCACCAAAGTTGTTAGCCTGTCAAAACCACTATGCTCTCACCAGTACTGTGGGGTAATACCTCATCTGGTGAAAGGAAAAATTTTTAAATTGTACCAACAGTATACAAAGCTGAATCTTCTTCATCATGGAGGTGAAACTACAAGTAGGGAAATCAGCTAAACTAATTTAATTCTTTCTAAGAAAAATATGCACGTTGGCAATGAGCTCTGCAAGTTGAATGTAAATAGCCAGAGTTGGGCCTGAGTCTCTTCCAATGCCTTTTTATTTGACCTCATTTCACTCCTCTAGGCTGCTGTTTTCTCATCTATAAAATAAGGACTTGCAGTAAGGTGATCCCAAAAGTCCCTTTCAACTCTTAAAATACTTTAATTCCTCCATAACCTTCTACATTCTTATCTCAAAAGAAGTCATACATAAAGGACAGGACATCATCTATTTATCCTTATGTAAAAATTTATTTGGGGGCAAATGAGTATAATACCTTAGGGGAAAAAAATGGTCATTTAATGACTTTCAAGCATTCTTGATGAAAAGACCAGAGCTGAATAGAAAATTTGACTTTCAAACACAAGACTCAAAAGAAGAATGAAAAGGTAAACAGGAAAGAGAAATCCTAAGGGACTTAATAAAGTTGAAGTGTTTACGTTCCTACATGGAAAGATAATATTTGTAACTCTTGAGACTTTTCTCAGCATTTGGGTAGCTGGAGGGGTTACACACACACACACACACACACACACACACACACGTGTGTTGAATAGGACAGAGTGGAATAGGAAGGGATGATATCTAAAAAAATAAAATTAAGGGGTGAGAGAGTAATATATTGGGAGGACAAAGGGAGAAATGGAATTGGGCAAATTATCTCTCATAAAAGAGACAAAAAAAAAGCTTTTTCAATGGAGGGGGAAAAAAGAGGAGGTGAGAGGGAAAAAGTGAAGCTTGCTCTCATCACATCTGGCTTAAGGAAGGAATAATATGCACACTCAATTTGGTATGAAAATCTATCTCACACTGCAGGAAAGTGGGGGAGAAGTGGGGTATTGGGGAATGATAGAAGGGAAGGCAAATAGGAGGAGGGGGTAATTAGAAGTAAACACTTTTGGAGAGGGACAAGGTCAAAAGAGAGAATAGAATAAATGGGGGGCAAGATAAGATGGAGGGAAACACAGTTAGTCTTTCACAACATGACTTTTATGGAAGTCTTTTACATAGCTACACATGTATAACTTACACTGAATTGCTTGCCTTCTAAGTGGAGATAGGTGGAGAGGGAGGAAGGGAGAGAAGCTGGAACTCAAAGTTTTGAAAACAAATGTTAAAAATTGTTTTTGCATGCAACTGGGAAATAAGAAGTGCAAGTAATGGGGTACAGAAATCTATCTTGCCCTACAGGAAAGTGGAGGGGATGGAGATGGGAAGGTTGTGATAGAGGGGAGGATGGATTGAGGGAAGGGGTAGTCAGAATGTAGGTGTATTGGGGTGGGGGGAAGGGATAGATGGGGAGAGAATTTGGAACTCAAAATCTTGTGGAGATGAATGTTGAAAACTAAAAATAAGTAAGTTAAAAAAAGAAAAGTCAGTGAATAAAATTTGTTCAAAAAATTAAAAAAATAATTTTTATTTGAGGAAAGTTGGCAATGGACACATCATTCCTAAATATGATTAGCTGAGTGAAGCTGTGGGTGACGAAAAGTTACTGCATACACACTAGAATTTGTTCCCTATCTAAATCCCTCCCCCACCAAAAGGTCACCTTGTATGTTTTAAAAATATGTTCTTTTCTTGCTAAAAGGTATCAAACATTAAAAATGGCATCAAAATGGTACCCAAACAGAATGCAACATCTAACTGTACCTATGCTTCTATGTTTCACAACTTAGTTCGTATACCTGAAAATACTTAACACTTACCAAAATAGCTCGAAAGACAGTAGAACCAATTCCCTCTGCTACTTCATACTCTCCTTTCTCATTAGGACGTGTGAAGTTGTGTTCTCTTCCAGATCCAAACATCCTATCACATAAAATAATAAAGACAAGTCAAAGTTTCCTCCAAATGGGATAAAAAATTTAAAATTAAAATGATTTCTCTTTACTGTGAAATATAAATACTAAATATCATCATATTAGCCACAGAAATTTCTGTAGAAATACATTGTAACAGAAGTCAAAGATCTTTTAAGAGTTGTTTACTGTAGTTTCATCCAAATGGGAGAAAATTAGTAAAGAACAGTAGCAGAAAAATGAAATATAATAATCTCTTTATCTAGAAAATAGTAACAAAAATCCTAAACTGTGCAATACACATATTCAAGAATTTCCTTCTAATTGTCACAGGCAAACTAACTGTTGGCTCCACATTTAAAAAAAAATTTTTAACCTAAAACTGTGATCTCATCAATTTGGGAGTTCCCTCCCACAATGAAAGCAATAATTTTCATTCATTAAATTTTATGGAAATGGGGAGGAGGTTATAAAGAGTGGTGTTAGCCAAGGGAGCCAACTTTAAAAAAAAACAACACTCCCATAATCTTCCTTCAAAATTGCTAGTCTTATCTTAAAAAGAGAGAATAAACAGCAAATTGTATATAATAGGCTAGAGAGCTCAGTGAACAGATAGGAGATAAAAATTTTATTTTTCATAATCTTTTAAGTAGATGTAAAAATTGTGCCATCAATCACTGCCCTTTACATAGAAATGAAGAACAAAGGACTAGGCAGGTAAAGAATAGGGCTAGGAAAAGGAGAAAGATAAATCAACATCCTAAATAGTCTGGTACTAGATTCTATTACAAAAAAACCCCCACAAAATGTAAAATATGGAAGGGTTGAATTTTTGCAAAAGACACGTTAGTACTTTTATACTAACAATAAAGACACTTTAAATTTTAAATTGTTCATCTTTATATCTAAGTACCTTGCATAATACATATAGTGTAAACAAAGATACTGGATGCACAAATGCTTTGTGGAAATTAATTTATAAAAAAATTGTGTCTGGAAACTTAAAGTGCATAGTCCTCACACCAAATTTAAAGGTCTGATCTTTATTGTAAAAAGTTATAATTCTAAATGAAAAGTAAAGATGGGCAAGAATCCAACTTCCCAATTCATGAAGTTTCTACTTTTACTGTACCAGTGAAACCCATACAGAACAAAGCCTTTTTATTCAAAAGTTTCCAAAAGCCAACCAAGTGCTTTTACTGTTCCCATGAATATTAATTTCCATTAACAATGATATACTGTAGTTCTTTTAAATGAAACAGTGTCTTCATTTTTTTTTAGCAGGCTATTATCTTTCAGGATGAACTGGACCAAAAGGGCTCAGTTTGGAGATTTTAACAAAATCTCACAGGTACCTTTGAATTAAAATGAGGAATTACAATTTTAAATATAATTTCAGATATTAGCTTTTTATACTGTCTAAAGTTTAGATAAGTGTGTATAGCACTAATAAGTCTTATTTCCTTAAAACACCTTTTTGCATGCATTTCTTAGAAAATAAGTACATACTTCTCATGTATTTTCCCCTTGCTTCCCCCCGGACCAACACAATTTTATTACTTTTTCCCTTTAGAGTACCCTGGGTACTCTTCAAGTAATCACTGGATGACTATTTATCTGACACACATTAAATAAAGGGCATTTGTTTGGGTCTAAGTTGGAACGGAATCCCCTTAAACCAAGGCTCTGGGAGATCATGGAGCCATGGAAGTATCACAACACATGTATGTCAACATTTTCAAATATTTCAGAATTTGTGCATGCCCCTTCTCTTTTGGCATTTATCAAATGCTCACAATATAGAAAGCTCACTATTAAGCTTTATGTCAGCTTTTTAAAAGAAAGTGGTATGGGAGGGGGAAGGTTTCATCTAGTAGGCTTGCGCTAATACCAAAACATGTTGGGCATGAGTTCTTAAATCTTTTTTGTTTTCCTTGTCGTGAACCTATTTGGCAATCTGATAAAATTTATGAACCCCCCCCTCAGAATAATAGTTTAAAGTAATTGAAAGAAATTCTAAATTTCCATTAGAACTCAGTGAAAATAAAATGTGATTTTCTTTTTTTTAACTCATTTACACATCCAAGATCACAGATGTCCTTAAATTCAATCCACAAATCCCTTAGGGAATTCTCACACATCCTAGGTTAAGAATCCCTGTGTTAGAGAAACCTAGGGAATTTTCTACTGCATTATAAAATCTGCCATCCAAATGAAAGAGATAATAAATCTTACATGTTTTAAAATTCTGTCATTGTTAGAGAATGGATTGAGGAAATCAATGGGTAAAAGTTAAATAAAATTATGTGTTGTTCAATCATTTCAGTCTTGTTAGACGCTTTGTGACCCCACATGGGGTTTTCTTGGCAAAGATACTAGAGTGGTTTGCCATTTCCTTCTCCAGCTCATCTGACAGATGAGGAAACTGATGCAAACAGAGTTAAGTGACTTGCCTAGGTCACACAGCTAGTAAGTGTATCAGACTGATCTGAATTCTGGTCTTCCTGACTCCAGTGCTCCATCCACTGTGTCATGTAGCTGCCTCCAAAATAAAGTTACAGTGAGGAACAAAGAATTTTCTAAGCAATTTAAGATGTCAAAGAAAGAAATGGGCTACATCCAAAAGAAAAGAACACTTGTCACTTTTAAGTGTTTCAAATAGGTTCTGGATGATAAGAGATTACTGCTAAAGGTTTCTAAAGACCCTTCCAATTCTAAGATCATAGGACACTTAATTATTAATTCTGGGAAAAAGGGTAAATTTTGGTAATCTTTTCAAAGTCACAACTACTATTCTCAGATACAAGAATATACCAATTAATAAATGCTGTGGGACAAAAGCTCCTTAAAGAGTTACCTAGGGCACAGATTAAAAAGGGACTGGAAGTTCTGCTCTGTTTAGCAATGGTATACTGCTGTGGTATACAGCTGGATGCTGCTTTAGTTTGTGGGCCTCCCATGGTCCAAGTGAAGAGGACAGTGAAGAAGCAACCTGGAAGACTTTTCTCACAGGACAAGATTTTGTAGTGTTACCAGTCTCAAGCAACAAAGTTTCTAACAACAAAACAGAACAATGAAACACATATTCTTCATTAACTCAGTATCACCGTAGTTTCAAATACCAATTTATTTTATAGTTAAGCTATTATTACTAATACCCACCTGCCCAACATTGTATTTGGCTGTGCAGTGAAAATAGATGGATCTACCACAAATCTAGTATTATCCACAATCAGTGTTACTCGCTCCGACGTTCTTATGCTCCGCGCTCCCTCCTTTGCATTCTCATATACAAATATCATTTCCCCAGAAGTCTTACAGCCGCCATCTGAGCTGGACTGACTGCTGTTTCTGCTGTTGTTCCCAACGCTGCTACTGGAACCATTGGGGGATGCTTTCTGAGGACGAGGACTACTTGGGCGGGAAGAACTATGATCTTTTTCTCGTTCTGCAATAGAAAAAAATACAAACACAAATTTAAACATGTATCTTTGTAATTTCAGGATTTTTTTAAACACAGAAATCTTGGTATCTAATAATTTGTGAATCTCAGAGAGACACACTGATTTTTTTCAGACCCCAATTTTTTTCATCGCGAATCAGCTTCTAAATGCAAAATATATCAACTTGTTATTTTTCCTGGATAAAATGTCAAAATGAACTGAACAGTCAGTGGTTTAAGATATGTGGTCCACAGAGACTGAGAGTACTAGTTAAACCAGATTAATAGTGGAAAGGAACTACATTCATTTAGTGCCGCTAACCTGACCTAGATAATTCTGATTTTTTCATGAAAAGCAGTGCTGCCAATTTCTGCTTACTGTCTGCAGAGGTAAAAAAAAAAAAAACAGCATTAAATCTGAAGATGGAGTTTAGATGTTTTCTATATTTAAAAAAAAAATCATGATTTTTAAATAAGAAATTTAAAAGCACGGTGACCTGCAAATTTTAGCAACAGCTTATCAGTTTCATAAGCATTAGCTAAATTTCTCCAACAGCCAAGCTTTTAATAAGTACAACATCACTGATCACTAATTACACATCTTTATGCTGTACCTTTCACTGATTACGTAGTTTACAGTTTTAGAGTTAGTTTGATAGGTCCCAAAAGAAGAAAACAGTTCTGATCATCAGAGTTCATTATGCTGGAAATATTACAACAGCTGGAGAAGTCCATGTAATTTTGATACCAAGTTCCCCAGCTCTATGTCCTCACCCTATTCTCTCTCTCCATAATTCATATTGAAGGAAACAGTACATACAAATTACAATTCTCATGTCTTTTTAAAGCTGATTATCTAAAGCATTAATTAATATTGTTATCTTTGTTTTACTCTTTGGTGCCATATATGATTTTTACAAACTGCAGTCCATTAAGTGGGAACTATTAAGCTAATGACTGTCAGAGAAACATACACACACATCTTTCCCTTTCCTCTCCCTCACAAGTACCTAACCACCTCCTCCCCCACAAAAATGTATATGCAAATCACTGAGATTAAAGATAACCCACCTACGTTTTAAAATTATTTTACATTTGTCTGGGAAGTTAACATTTTCTATTCCCAACAATGGAGTAGACAGTAGGTAATAAGAAACATTTATAAATATGGCTAAGGAAGGCAAGATTTTTACTAATTTTGGAATCTGATCATCACATATTAGCTTTATTTTTTTACTCATGCATTATGACTGCTCCAAATCCAAAGTAGTAATTCTTGATGAGAAAATATTCTGAATGCTTTAACTATAAGCTCCTTCACCTCTTCCAGGTATTGCTGAAAAGCATACTATTGATTTACATCTGAGCATAAAATCTACTTCATAATATTTTCAAATCTATAAAGTTAAGAGTTAGACTAAAAGTTTTTTTAAAAATTTCATTATCACTAGTAGCTACAATTCCAGATTCTCTAGTTATACTGAGCTCACCACTGGGTTCATTTTAAAGCTGTCTTTTCCTAGAAACAGCAATCATCTAGCTTAACAAAAATCGACATAATAGGCTACAATGAAGAAACAAATGGGTTTTACTTCACCCTCAAGTGCTAGGTATAATGCATTTTAAGGCAAGAATTCAATCACATTACTATAGCTGGAAAAGCTAAATCAAAAGTGTCTATATTTCTAAGAATCAGAGAATATTATTCTGACATACCAAAGTGATGCTGTCGAGTGGGAGAAGTAACATTTCTAATACATGGAGTGAGTTGTGACTCTGCTCTTTCATGGGATGAGTCACGGGATCTGTCACTTGACCTTCGTCTATCTCTGGATCTCTCATGTCCACCACTAGCACCATGTAAGCTCATTTTGGTGTGGTCTGCTCCTCCTTTAGCAACACGAGATGGGGTACTAAACAAAAACATTATTACATTATTAAAAGGTCAAAATTATTTAAGTCTTTAAAGAAAAAAATTTAAACAAACATGAAAGGTAACAGATCTACAAACCAAATCTATTCAAAGTTGGGAAGAGTAGCTTTGAAGTTCACAAATTGAAGTTCACAGTTTAAAAAACTATAGAGAACCTTGGAGAATACTCATCTAGTCTAGTTTTAACTTAAAAAATTATTTCACTGAGGTCCAAGTTAATCAAAGTTAAAACATCTAGTCAATATGTGAATCAGAATTAGAACAAGATTGAAATCAACATGTGTGTCCTAAACTCCCTATATTACACCATTTTCTCAGTCACCCAGGTTTCCACCTTAGAAATAATCCTTGACTTTTCACTCTCTTTCCTCATATAAAACATATTGTCAAGGGCTGTTAATACATCTTTGTAACACCTCTTGAATATGCCATGGCACCCCTCTCCTCTGACACTGACATCACCCAAGTGGTAAGCCCTCACTACCTCACTCCTGGACTACTGAAATAGCCTTCAGGTTGATGCCTCTCCCCACTCCAACCCACCCTGCACATTCAGCAGTCACACTGATATTCCTAAAGTGCAAGTCTGACCATGTCACTCTCCAACTCAAAATCCAGTAGTTCCATATAACTTCTAGGATCAAATATAATCCTCTGTTTGGCATTCAAAGCCTTCTTTAACCTGGTTTCTCCCTTCTGCCTCCACAAAGTTCCATTCTTCTTATATCTTACTTTTTCCCAACAAATATTCCGCAAGGCAGTGACAGTGGTCTCCCTGCTATTCTTTCAACAAGATATTCTCTCTTCAGGCACTTTCACTGGCTGTCCCCCATACTTGAAATGTTCTTCCTCCTCCTCTACCTCCTGGCTTCCATCAAAATTCAAACTAAAGTCTCACCTTTTACAGGAAGCTTTTCCCAATTCCCACTTAATTCTAGTGCCTTCCCTCTGTTGATTATTTCTAATGTATCCTGTATATAGCTTGTTTGTATACAATAGTTGTATGTATATATGCATGTATGTATGTATAGTGTCTCCCCATTAAACTGTGAACTCCCTGAGAGCAGGGACTATCTTCTGTCATTCTTTATATCCCTAATGCTTAGCATATAGTTAGCCCTTAAATACTAGACAGACTGCCTGTCTGGCCCCTGGTTAAGGAGCCAGGCATGTATGATGAGGAAAGGAGACTGATGTGAGGATAACATAGTAGATGAAAAATGATTTCAAATTTCCAATTATGATGCTGGTGAGATGGCTTTTAGCAAATCAACACTTCCCCAGGGGATTTACAAATTACAGGTTCTAGTCAAAAAATTCAGAAGTCAGTTGGAAGGGCACGTAGGAACAAAGGTAAGGGGAGAGGTGGAAAGTCAAGTGGTATATCAATTTTGCTTTCTTTATGGTGGTATCCAGAAGAGTTAGGGAACTGGTAGCTCTGATAAAGTCTATATTATACTCAACAAATACTTATATATCTACACAATAACACCTAGTACTATGCGAAAAAAATAGTATAGTGTCCATAACCTTAAGTAATATTTATAATTTCACTTGAGAGATTAGATATGTATACATGAAAATTAAATACCAATCAATAATATGAGAATATAAAAGGCGGAAATGATCACAAATTCATAAAACCTCAGAGCTGTAAGGGACCCTCAGAGGTTATAGAGTCAATCCAACCCAACTAAACCTGATCAAGAGTCCCCTCTACAAATACCCAAGAGGAAGTCATTCAGTCTTTGCCTAACCTCCCTCCCCTACCTGCCCAATAGGGTACCTGTTACCTCTTGAGGTAGCCCATTCTTCTTTGAAATAGCTCTGTTGAAGTAAAGAAAAACTTCCTTAACAAGCCTATGTTGATTTCTCTATAACTTCAACCCACTGTCACTAGGTAACCAAAAAAAGATTAAGTAAAGTTTACAGATATAATCATTCTGATGTGTCCTGAAGGGAGATGTTATTTTGTATTAAGAGATGGCTAATGCTTTCTTTAACACATATTTATGCTGCATTATAAATCAATATAAAAAGTGAATTCTATCAATATCAAAGGATTATAAAAGGCATCAAAAAACTTTTTTCAAGAGTAGATAAATAACCTGAGATCACTATAGACTAAAAAGTTTCACAGAGTAGAACTTAAGCAAAATCAGGATGGATGAATACTGAAATAGGAAGTGGAGGACTAGCATTTGCAGAGATATAGCTGAATTGAACTTGGCATGCAAGTACCTTCTAGAGATTAAATGAAAATAAAATATGTAACTATGGATAGATACAAACTTGTATTGTGATTATACACACACACACATACACACACATAAATGTGGTTTATGTAGGATCTAACAAAGTAGTATGTAAAAGCATGGAATATTTAACTATTAGATTTCAGCAATCAACCCCTTCAACTCAGCAAATGAAAATAATAAGGCTCAGAAATAAGGCTCAGAAAAGTTAATGACTTGGCCAAAGTCAAGCTGGTAATATAACACCTGGAAGTTAGGCAAAGCCACTTCTTTCTATATCTCATTTAATCTTCATAACCTCATAAATAAAGTTCTATTCCTGACTTTTTGTCCAGTGATGTACTATACATGTCTCCACCCACTATAATCAATATTGTAGTGTTGCATCATGAAATGGAAACAACACTGGGTCTCAAGATTATGCTAATGGAGTACAAACACTAAAAGGCTCTATGTCAAGATAGAAAAGTTTCAAGTATCAATCACTTATATGCCTGCCATCTGAGAAGCAGCCTTCCTATATTTGGGAAACTTCACCATCAGAATATAAGACAATGAATTTTTCCCCTGCACAACTTTCAAAGACTGTCTAAGTCATGGAAGAGTTAAAAACTGAATCAGGGAAATAAGAGTACCTACAACAATGAATATATAGTTCTATGAAGTATTTTATACATATGGTGCTATAGCACCATAAAAAGTACTTAATTAATTAAATTAATTAAAAAGTACTTAATTATACTCTACTGAAATTATATTGAGCATCTGAGCAACTTTTAAAGACTCAGAAGTCATTTCAATTTTACAAAGTGCTTTAGGGAATTCATTATTATATGAAACTATGACACTGATGTAGAAATTGAAATATATACATATATACACATACACATACATACATATATGTACACACACACACATGCCCAGAACATACCCCAGGGTTTTCTTTTTTGGAACACCTGATATGTATTTACTCATCTGCCATCTGTCTCTTATAAAAATAGACACCCCTCCAAAAAAAAAGCTGTTTATTTAACCTATTGAGGTGTTCTGAGTTCTATGTAAGAGTTGGCACTTAAGTGTTTCACATGAAATAGTAGTTTTCCTCATATCTAAATACCAAAAGTCCCTGTGTATCTATGTTAAAGAAAAAAAAACCACAAACCTGGTGTACATTATAATTTTTACTTATCCATTTACTCAAGATTTAGCAAAAGAAGGGAGAATAACAAGCAAAGTCAATGCAGGAATAGTTTCTACAAATCTTTGTGCTGCCAGGTTTTAATACTGCTAAATAGTATGTCAAATGAGTGGAATATTTGTGCTTCACATTATATAAATACTAGCCACTGTTGTTGCTGCTAGGAAGGGACCCATTTTCCGTGTGTGAAGTTAATCATTTAATTCATGTAACCACTGCTAGCTAAGTTCAGCCATAATGTACTACCTAAACAAGTGGCAAGCATGTTCGTTGGCATGTAGCTCAATACAGGCAAACAGAGTATTGAATGGTATTCTGATCAGAAAAGGAGATAAATCAGTCATAGTGAAAGAGGAAAAAGATGGAAGTTCCAATGCTAGAGTGGTAAACATAAAATATAAAAATATACAGAGGACTGCTTCTACCAAACAGATAGATCCCCTGTGGAGGTTCTAAGGGAGAACACAGGAAAAAATGACAGAATGAGAAGGCATGGATAGATTATGATGTGCACTGATGGAAGCCTCAGAGACTGAAAAAAATCCTAAGAGCTAACATGTATATAGTGCTTTGAGGTTTGCAAAGTTCTCTCTCTCTCTCTCTCTCTCTCTCTCTCTCTCTCTCTCTCTCTCTCTCCATATATATATATATATATATATATATATATATATATATATATATATAAAATTTCATTTGATACTCAAAAATAATATTGTAAGGTAGGTAAATAACAAGAAAAATGAACCTATTTCAGTTAACCATAGTTCTGCAAAGACTATTTGTGTATTCGTCCTTCGTTGCCAAAGAAGACCACGCCATCAGGGAAACGATGACATGACTTGCACTTGACTTTGTTTTGAGTGAAGGAGGGCTGTGCAGGTCACCAGCCTCACTTCTCCTCCAGAGCCTCCACTGAATCCACTGACAAGATATTCATCAGGATGACTAGAGATGACCTAGGATGAGGCAATTGGGGTTGTGACTTGCCCAAGGTCACACTGCCAGTGCGTGTCAAATGTCTGAGGTGAGATCTGAACTCTGCTCCTCCTGACTCTTGCACTGGTGCTCTATCCACTGCACCACCTAGCTGCCCCTCTGCAAAGACTAACTTTTCAGATCAAGGCAGAACTTTTCACCTAGAGACAGTTTACCCTAAATGCTTGTTAAGGAACTCAGAAGCATATAAAAATTTTCTCCCATGCCAGCCTTGCAACCTCAAACCTATAAAAATGACAGCAAATATCAGTGTCTCTCATTAAAAAAAAAAAGATACAAAATTCTAGGATTATAATTTCCTGGAATCACTTTCTATAAAGTTAAGTGAAGTGCCCAAATGGCTTTTTCTGGGACAGTGCACCTAAACTGTTCTATTATCTTGGCATCAGTGACCACTTCAATCTGCTTTCCAGTTTTAATTCCAACCCTATTCAGTTTATATCAACCTAGTAGTGGAGAAAAATTTGCAATTTTTACTTTGGTCACTGACCGAGAAGTTTTCTTTTATAAGACAAAGTACTCATTTTGTGGACTTTCAGAATATTAACACTCAAGTACTATCAATGGAACTTAAATGCTAACTCCTTCATTAATTCAACAAAGAACATTTAATCAGGCTAAATTTTGCAACTATAGTCATAAACTTTGGACAAGTCTTTAGTTCCTTAAACCATAAGAGTCATCAAAGCCTGTTAATTCTATATTAGTAATGGTCTTTTGGGTTGGTTTATTCTTTTGTATTCCTACTATCATCCTAGGCAAGCTCCCTCTTTGCTTGACATCTGAACTGGAACACACACCCTCCTGCTCAGTTTATCATTCCCAGTGAAGCCAGCCATCAGAGATTATTCTGTCTCTACAACTACTGCAGGACCCCAGTCTAATATTACTCATGCAGTATTCACTTTCCACACTGTTTTGTTATTACTACCATTTTTAGTTGTAAATCCATCTGTTCAACTAAACCCTATGAAGGCACAAAGAGCCTTTAACATTGATCTTATAGTTTGGTATCCTGAGTATTTGGCAAGTTGGTGCTACTACTACCAACTAAGTAAATGCTTATTAGACATCTCAAAGTGGGTGTTCCACAAGCATGTCAGTTCAACTTGGGCAAAATATAACTGACCATCTTTACCCAAAATCCTTCCTTCTTACTTTCTTAAAGGGACCTATCATCTTACATTCACCCAGGCTCACAGCTCCCTTAACTTCTCACTCAGTTTACAAATCTCATCATTTCTACCTTTGCAGCATCTCTGTTGTATGTCCCCCTTCTCTCCACTCCCAAAGCTGCTACTCTGGTACAGGAACAGCCTGATCTCCAGCCTCTCTAATTGAAATACTGTTTTCTTCATAGTTACCAAAAATCCCTATGCATCTATCTGTTCTTAAAACAAACAAAAACCCCAAGGGTAGGTACACAGGGACTTCTCATCCTGTAAGAAAGGACAAAGGAAGAGAATAAGAATGAATGGTCTTATTGCAAAGACAATGGAGAAATAATTTCTGAAGTTCTTTCTGCTTCCAAGTTTTAATTGCCTCAACAATAAGCAAGCACCCATGTTTTGTGTGTGAAGCTGATAAATTTTAATGTAGTCCATCCTACACTCGCCTGCAAAGACATCTCCCTAAAGTAAAAGTTTGGACATATCTCTGTCCCAGTTCTCTACCCACTCCCCAATTCAATAAACTCCAGTGGTTGGTTCCCTGTTATCTTCAGGATAAAATATAAATAAAATCTTCTCACTTTTAAAGCCCTTCACAGCTTATCTTCTTCCTACCTGGACAATCTTCTCACACCTTTCTCCTCAACTCTGGGTACTCTACTTTCCAGGGACACTGGCCTTCTTGCAGTTCCCTTTGCAGAACAACTCTGTGACTTTTCGTTGGCTATCTCCCTATTTTCCCTCCTCACCTCTGATTCCTGGCTTCCTTTAAGAACTGTTCAAGTTCCATCTACTACAAAAGACCTTTCCCTCCCACCCATCTCAATTGTCAACTGCTAGTACTTTCCCTCTGTGATCATCTTCCATTTCTATGATACACATGTATGTATGTATATCTTGTATGTTTGTGGTTGTTTACACATTATTTCTCCCAACACATTATTTCTCCCACAGAATCTGGGCTCCTTGAGGATAAGGATCACATTTTTGTCTTTCTTTGTACCCTAAGATCTAGTTAGCACTTAACCTATACTGTGATTGTTAATGATTATGATGAATTTAACATTTTACACACAACAGCAAAAGTAATCATAAATTAGGAATTCAATACTTATGTAGCATCATCAGTCTCCTAACCATCAAACTTCAGGGTACCAAAGTAATAGATTTTACTCAAGTTATATTTTCTATCTATATCTTCCTCTTTGGGATAGCCAGTTCAAAAGCTGACTATCAATGAAATAATGCTTATTTTATTATCTGTCCCTCTAAAACTTCTAGGAACACTGCTTTTTCTCTAGATGACAGGGCAACAATCAGTAACAATCTAGCGTAAACTTCTAGTGATGTTGCCTGGTATTCTGGGATTTGTCCAAGTCCATACCCATCCTGATGTCTCTTAAACCTTTTCCTTCCTGATTGCTTTTTAAAATATCAACAACCATTTCAAAAATTATTTTTTAAGTTCAAGATCTGTTCTCACATGTACATCCCTAACTCTTTTGTCCATCTTAGACTAGCTTCTCTGGACCTTTTATAGTTCTAGTACATTTCTTGAAGTATGGTCAAAGTACCCATTATATTCAGATATACTTTGATTTTAGAAAAGGAAAGCACTGATGTTTTCTGTTAGCTGTTATTCTAAATATCTTTTTATTTCCAGCAGAACTGTGTCCTTCAAGAACCAGGTCCCTTGTCTAGGTCATAAAACTGACCTCTCAGAGCCCAGTATTTTCTGAACATAGTTTGGAGTATTTCATGGCTAATCTAGCACCAAAATTCATCTAACATTAACAAGTTTTAAAAAATGGTTAAGAAATAGTATCTAAGAATGGTAGGATTTGAATTTCTGAACCATGGCTTAGAATAAGGGAACAATAGGCTCCCAATCCAAGCATGGGCTATTAGCTATTCTTAATAAAAGTTGGTACGTATGCCTTACTGAAACGACAAAAGATGAAAATGTTAATTGCTGCAAGGAGTAAGCTAGGACAGGCACACCCTCTTGAAGGAGCTATCAATTAATACAACCACTCAGGAATAAAATTAGGTACTACGCTGTAAGTCACTAAACTGTAAAAACTTACAATTCAGCAAAAAATACTACAGGGAATTATCTAAATAAAGTAAAAAAGAAAACCAGGAAAGGCAAAAATACAAAAATATTTATAGTAACAAGAACTAGAAGAAAACTGCCTAGAAGTAAGGTGGATGCCCATCAATTGGGAAATAACTGAACAAATTGCAGTACACTAATGTAGCTGAACATTACCCCGCCCTATGAAGCAATGATTATGAAGAATTTAGTGAAATTTGGAAAGACTTTAAGAACTCATCTCGGATAAAGAAAGCAAAAAAGATAATAATTTATGCAATGACTACGATAACACAAAGGAAATTAACACTGAAATAGATAAAAACTGATCAGTGTTGCAACCAATCCTGACAGCAAACATGTCATCTCTTCTCAGGAGAGTAGCTATGAACTACAGGTACAGAAAGAATCCATACATCAGACACACCAACATACACAATCAAGAAGCAGGCACTAATTACCTACTAAGTTCCAGGCAGTGAACTTAAGTGCTACGGATACAAAGACAAAAATAAAATATTCCCTGCTTTCAAGGAATTTATAAAGGGGAAGGCAAGAGAAGAGGTACATATGAAAATACATACAGAAGAAAAACAAAGTAGGTAACTTGGAGGAGAAGATACTGGTAGTTAGGGGAATTCAGACAGGTCTCACATAGGGAATCACAGGTGATAGCATGTGAACAGAGATTTGATGGAAAATGGGATTCTAGAAGGCAGAGATAAAGCAGGAATGCATTTGTGGCATAGAGGACAGCCTAGAAGAGACAAGAGATGGTGTCACATGTGAAAAAAGTCACAAAAACTAATCTGTGGAACATAATCTGATAGAAATCAGGTTACCATACCATATGTCACCATAACAAGATCTCATTCCATATACCACCATAAATTCCAACTAGACACATAATCAGGATATAAAAGGTCCCATCATAAGCAAATTAAAGAAGCAAAGCAAATCCCTTTTGTAACTATGCCTAAGGGAAGAATTCATGACCAGAAAAAGGATGGAGAGGATAACAGGAAATAATTTTGATAAGGTTAAATTACAAGTTGTTGCACAAACAAAATCAATAGTTAATTTTTTTTAAATTTTTCAGCAAGTCTCTGATAACAAAGTCTCATATCCAAAACACATAAGGTACTGATTCAAATATTAAGGATGACAGTCATTCCTTTATAGGGGAATAGTCAAAGTATAAGAACAGAAAATTCCTAAAGGAAGAAAGACAAGCATTCAAGAGCCATATTAAAAAAAAAAAAAGTTCCAAAACACCACAATTAGAAAAACAACTTCTTTCTCTTAAATATTTCCTATTTATCCTGTATATATAGTTTGTACATATTTGTCTGCTTGTGGTCTCTCCCCTATTAGATTGTGAACTTCCTGAGGGCAGAGATTGTTTTTTGTCTTTTTTTGTATTCCTAGGCCTTAGCAGAGTTTCTGACACATAGTAGGTGCTTAATAAATATTGACTGTCAGGCTATAAAGATGACAAAAGAGGAAAATGACAAATTATTGGAGGGGCTGTAGGAAGACAGGTGAGGATATGTACTCTAGGTAGAGTTGTGCACTGATCACAGTTATTTTGGAAAGCAAGTTGGAGCTACGACGTGTGTGTGCGTGTGTTCGTCCTTCGTTGCCAAAGAAGACCATGCCATCGGAAAAATAATGTGACATGCACTTGACTTTGTTTTGAGTGAAGGAGGGCTGTGCAGGTCACCAGGCCTCACTCCTCCTCCAAAGTCATCTGAATCCAGTGACCAGATATTCATCAGGATGACTGGAGATGACCCAGGATGAGGCAATTGGGGTTAAGTGACTTGCCCAAGGTCACACAGCTAGTGAATGTCAAGTGTGTGAGGTGAGATTTGAACTCAGGTCCTCCTGACTCCTGCACTGGTGCTCTATCCACTGCACCACCTGGTTGCCCCTGGAACTATGATGATAAAATCACTAAACCATACATACCTTTTTACCCAGAGCTGTCACTACTAAGCTTAAATCCCAAGGAGATTAAAGAAAGAAGAAAAAGATCCACATGTACAAAAAATAGTTACAGCAAAGAAATGGAAACAAAGGAGATGCTTATTAATACAGGAACGGCTGAGCAAATTTACGGCATAGTAATGTACTGGAATATTGTTGCACTGTAAGAAATGAGAAAAAGAATATTATCAGAGAAACCTGAAAAGACCTATATGAACTGATGCAGAGTGAATTTGTAAAACCAAGAGAACAATTTATACAGTTCCCAATGATAGACAGAAAAACTTTTAAAGACTTGAACTCTAATCAATGCATTAACCAACCACTATTCAGGAAGACACATAATGATGCACCTTCAGATCAGAGTGATCAACGCAAAATGCTCAATGAAATTTACATTGCTGAATGTGGCAAATGTGTGAATTTGTTATGTTTAATTACATACATTTTTCAAAAGGATTATGACTTTTTTTAATTATAGGAAGAGATTAGAGGAGTTAAGAAACAAGCCAAAACATACCCCCAAAAAAGAAGAGGCATTGAAACATTTTTTATAAGAGGTTCGAAGGAATTTTGAAAGGAAATGCAGACAAGAAAGGCAGCTTTGAAAGTAATACACTGAATTAAATATTTTTTTAAAGGCATGTTGTATATAATACAAATTTGTTTTCATATAGTTCTCTTTTTTTCTGTTCTACTTTGTATACAGAAATGTTCTTTTTTGGAATTGGCTACATTTTTGCTTTGTTTTGTTTTTAAGAAGTTTTGTGCTTTTTTTTAAAGCTAGTTTAAAGGGAGTAAATAGTGTGTGAAGTAATGTATAAGGCTGAAAAGGTAGGCTGGAGACAGGTTATGGAGGGTTTTAAATGACAGAGAAAGGTTTGTATGTTTTCTTAGAAACCAAAAGGAATCAACAGAGCTTTTTAAGTTGTGAAGTGGTCAGATCTATGCTTTAAGAAAATTACAGGGAAGATGAACTGGAGAAGGGAAGAGACTTAAAGATAGGAGATCTATTAGGGATCTAAAACAATAGTCCAGGAAGGACATGATAAGGGCCTTAACTAGAGTGTGGCCGAATGAATGGAAATAAGGAATAGAAATGGACAGTAAGAAATCAAGGATGGGAAACTGACTAGAAAGCTGGTGATGACAAAAATAGGGAAATGGCCAATGTTTGCTAGCTTAACTGCTGTTTCTTGTTAAAAAGATCATTTATATTAGGAAGTGATGTTTTTTTTTAAAAGTACCAAAAAATATCCATATATATGTGCATATGCACATATAGAGATATACACTGACCCCCTGAAGTCTTAAAAATTAATAAAAAATCTTCAAGCTCAAAAGGAAGGGAGAAATGCAAATGCTAACAGTTATCTACCAAGTTATAAGAAACAGTCACGTTAAGGAAATCCAGAACCAAAAGGAAGCACAGCGAAGAGAATCTGGACAAAGATCAACAGAAGTAAGTACAAACAGAAACAAGACCGTTAAAGTGTAATACAGATCTTAAAAAGGACAGACAAAGGAAACAAAGAGTTCAAGAAAAAGATCACATCTGATAAAACACTCATATTATAGGACAGTCCATACCAATCTTGGACATCTCTAACTGTAAGAGTTCTTTATACTACGCCAAAAATCTCTCTTCCTATATGTAACTCCTGCTTCTATCTAGTTCTGCTTTTTATAGGTACATAAAGTAAGTCTGATTCTCCTTCTAACTGAAAGACTTCAAATTTTTGAAGATGGTTATTAAAAATGTGGTACCTTGAAGTGAATTCATGGTTCCAAATATAACCTGACTAGAGTAAAAGACATATAGTACTTCCAATGTCTTACATAACCCTAGTTACACATTTTCGTTAACATTTTAACCAGTTGTAATTACACTAGCTTTTCTGGAAACCGCAATGCAGAAAATATCTAAAATATTGTGTTTTTCACTTAAATTGCTATTAAGCTATATCTTCCTAAAATTAAATTTGTGCAGTTGGTTTTTAATCTAAATTCATACCTTTAGATTTATTCCTATTTTTCCTAGATTTTTTTCTTCTCATCCATTGGAGGATATATGAATGTGACAGAACAATACTGTGCTACAAGAAAATATGAAAGGAACAGTTCCATAGATACCTGGGAAGACTTATTTAAACTGATGCAGAGTCAAGTGAATAGAACCAAGAAAGCAACCTATACAATGTCACAAAAAATGAAAAACTTCGAAACGCTTAAGAATTGGTCAGTTTCATAACAAACCACAATTTCAAAGAACTGATGATGGAAAAAACAAGTCTCCATTCCTTTTTCTATAAATGAAAAGGGAGTATCACATGATGAACAATATGGAGAACTAGACATTTTTTCTGATCTTCCTCTCTAAACCTTTCCAAAATAGGAATTATGGCCAAAAGCCTATCAGCGGCACAGCAGTCTAGGACACATCAACAGCCTAAACAAGGTAACAATTTAAGGAACATTAAAGAGGGCAATTCCTTTACCCCAATGCCCTTTCTCGGCACTCTACTTCTTCCCACAACCACACTCCCAACAGTGGAGCTGCACAAACTAACCCACAACAGATTTACAATAAAACACATTTCTAGCACCACCCTCCTTCCCAGTGATAGAAAACCAAAAAAGAGACGTTTCTTCATGATGAAGAATAGCAAGGCAGTACTCTTAAAAATGCTGAAAAAACTCAGAATTGAAGAGCAGGATGTGTATGTGGCTGTGTGGCACTCTTTCACCCCCAGGGGAAAAAAAGCCAGTTATTTCACAGAGAGTGAGTTTTATCCCCAAGAAGTTACTTCAAGAAAGAACTAAGGGAAACAAACCCTGAGTTAATCAGCATGAGGGGAAGCTAATACAGCTCTAAAGTTCAGAACCCAAGAAAAATTGCCATCAAAGAGAACCAGAAAGTTAAGCAACAGAATTAAAAAGAAAAAAAAGAACTGATATTATCAAAAATCTCACAAGGGAAAACTCAATTAAATACCTTGAGAAGAGATAAATCAATAAGGATGATATTAACTACAGAACAGAATATGGTCTCCAAATCAAGTAAAACAGTCCAGATGTGTGTGAATAAATAATTCAGGTCAACATAAAATGAACCAACATCTGATTGGACCCTGTAGATTCCCAAGAGAGTATAGAATCACAACAGAATGTTCCTAAATTGTTTAAAAAAAAAATAAAAATTGTTAAAGCAAAATTCATGGCCTATACAGTAGAAATAACCGACACGATAGAAAAATTTGAATCCATGGTGACAAGTCTCATCAAAGAAACAAAAAATGAAAATAACTGATCGGGAAAACAAATACATGAAAGTGAAGGTTGATCTGGAAGAGAAGTAAAAGACAATAAAATAAAAGAAAATATCTCTTCTGTAACAAACAAAGTTTATTTCTAAGAAAGAATTGTAAAAAGAAAACTTATAGAGAATAGGTCTCCAAGAAACCTACAGGTAAAAACAATCTGAACACCATAATGCAAAAAACTAACAAGAGCTTCTGAATACAAAAATCAAAATGCTAATCAAAAGAATCCACAGAATTGCCTCCAGATAAAATATAAGATCCTAGGCATCAAACTTTGGGAATGGAATAATGTGTTCTGAAGAGCAAAGGTTCTCAAGATACACCTCAGCATAACAACTAAAGAAAAAATATGTACTTCAGTAAAAAAAAAAAGATTATAAACATTCTCAGAAAGAAAATGAGAGTTGATGTAATTATATAAATTTAAAGACTAGTCTTGGGATTTGAGCCTCATATTTACTACTTATTAAAAATAAGACTTAAGGCATATGTCTTAACCTGTGTGAGCCTCAATACTATCTTCTTTAAAATGGGATAAAACTTAGATTAATTCTCTTACTGGACTACTGAATAGATAATGCATAAGAATGTAAAAATTCTTTGTGCTCCAAAAATGTACAATAGAATTATCTTAAAAGGTGGCAATTAGCATTTCTAGGTTGATTTAAAATTTTTTTAAAAAATTAAATGCAATTTTTACAAGGCTTTTTCCTATAGCAAAATAACATCTAGATGTTTAATTTCTAGAATGGGAAAAAATGGAAAATAACATTTTTAATGGTCATATAATTCAAACTAAATACCATATTTTTATAAAAAACAGACTGTCAGGTCTGGAAGGACCCTTAGAAATAAACGAGTTCAACCATTTCTCTTTACCCATAAGGAAAGTAAGACTCATCTCTACCATTATAATGAGAAACTTTATTAAAGAAGTCTATTTTCCATTTCCCCCAGTGACAACACTTACCTTTATCTTTTATATATTATTCTCACCATGGAGCTAAGAACACTACAGCTATTTACCTCACCCTCAAAGAACAATTTGAGAGAACTAAAAAAGACAATAGAGATGTGGGGATGGCATAAAGCACTTGCTTTTTTTTTCCCTATGAGTTTCTATCTCTGTTGCTAAACATCAAAGAAATAAGAAAAAAAAACCTAAATATATTGTTTGTGTGGATAAAAATTTGATGACAAAAGTTGCTGTCATTTCCTCTTATTCTCCAGAGTTAATAATGATCTAATTTGACCAAGACTATGAAGAAGATTATCATCAAAAAGTACTACATCTTCCTGGGCAACAAATTCCACACAAACAAAAGCACTTACGAGGGGATTGTCAACAACCCCAATAAGAAGCTCCACAACAAAATCACAGAATATGTTACTCATTTGATTAAACAGCTCCAGAAAGGCTCTCTGAAAGGTATCTCCAGCAAATTGTAGAAAGAAGACAGGAGGAATAGCTATGTCCCTGAAGTGGACCCTGATACCAAATAAATACTGAAACTTCTAGACTTTAGTAGTTTGTCCAGTCTGCAAGTTACTCAACCCACAGTTGGAATGAACCTCAAAACACCAAGAGGAGCTATTTAATATTTACTTTTGCTATCTTTCCAATCAACTGGGTAACACTTCCCCATTCCCCCCAAAATTAGTTACCTTTTTTTCTTTACCTAGCATAAATCCAGATGAGATATTCAAGAGTGTAGAATACTTTAAATGAAAAATTTAGAAAAGATTTCTATCTATTGGTATTATTCAGTTATATTACTCTAATAAAAGTTAGCAAATACATATAAATTAGGTGATGATAGAAGACACAAGCCTAAACAGTAAGTTAACATGATACTGATAGAAAGTTTCAAATTTTTAGGAGGGAAATGAGGATTGCCACTGGCACTTTCTTTTATTACACAGAAGGCTATCTTTTTATCCCTTATTCAAGCATATAAAATTCAAACAAAAATTTTAAAATATGAAATATTCAAGAAGTCCTTTCAACATTAATAAGTAGATAAAAGTATTTACTGAGAGAAGATAACAGAGAGATGACAGAAAGCAAAGAAGAGGCTAATATATGCCAAAAGGTTTTAAATTATATTGGTTTCTGAATTTAACAATTTTTTCTCAGTCTACTAAAACAAAAACACATGACAGCAATACAACTTACCCCATCTGAAAATACTATATTGACAATCCTGGAAACAAATTCAATTTGTACCATCGCTTTAAAGAAAAATTATATATAGATTACTTTTTGTTTCAAATTGACAATCACCAAATCATCTGATCAACAATTTCTATTCTTTAATGAATCACAACAGCATTACTTTAACTAATAATTGGTTGTATTGATTCAAAATGCTTTTTTAAAAAAAAGAATATTTAACTTTTTGCTCTTTAAAAATGATTTCATTTACTTTATTCTCCTCTTGGATTTAATTTTTTAAAAGATGCAGCAAAAACAAATTCCAAATTAATTTTTTCTTAAATAATTTTTGATGGTACTCACACAAAAAGATTACCAAATCTAATGCAATCTCAAGTCATAGAAAGATTCCAGGAGGTTTTTTAAACAAAAAGTCACCAAAAACACAAAAGAAAAAAAAAATGCCACTTATTTTAAAATAATCTGATACTAAAGAGAGAAAGAATGAATGACCTTTAGTATACAAAGATTTAAATGATCAAAATTGGGGGGAGGGAAGGGGAGAAGGGGCCCAAGCATTTTTCCATGTTTATCTCTTATTAAACCCCAGAGATTATCATGTAATAAATAAATGAATACACACCTTTCCGCTGAACATGCCAAGGTAGACACATAAAAGCAAGGAAAAATTTTTGAAATCAGAGCACAAAGGAGCTCTGCTCTTTCAAACAATGCAGCAGTGAAAGCCAGGTCAGCATCCTTGAGCATTACTAGCAAAGTTTAGCACACTTGATATTTCCATTATCTTCTCAAGATTCCTTTGAACCATTCAAAATAATCTCATTCCTCTCACATATACCCAACTCCTCTAGCTTTTCTCCTGCTTCTCTGCCTTCGAAGTGCAATAATCCTGTTGCAGTTATTTAGGCTGCTTAATGTTCAGAGACGCAACCCCCTTCCAGATATTAATTCAGTTCATTTTCTCACAGTCACTGACTCAGCCGTGGGTAGTGCAGCACTGACGTCTCTAACCTAACAGCATCATATGAGCTGTGGTCGGTCCATTTCTCCATCTCTGAACAGCCATTGGATATTGTAATTGACAGACAGGAGAAAGAAGGCTGAGAGAAGAGAGCTTAGCGGTACACTGCCAAATGCCATCTGTAAAGCTAATTCTAACCTTGCCAGCTTCCAGGTTTCACTAAAAGCAAGGGAAAGCCAATTGAAAATGATGCAGCAAACTTCTTTTCCCATCACATATCTTCACCTTTAATATTGTGATTTTTCAAGAAGGACCAAATTTAAGACCAAAGGATAAAGTTCAAGAAATGCTATTTGATTTTAAGAAACTAAGTACTACTCTTCAAAGAAACAAAACTTTTCATTATCTTCTAAACAGCTGTAGAGATTACTGTCTACAATTTATAAAGTAAATGGCCAGCTCAGTCTTCATTCAAGTCCAGATGAAGAACAGAGCATGCGCTCACCATGTGGGAGTGAAACCTTGCGGCAAAGTCTCATATTGAATGTATGATGCATGTATCTTTGGTAACCTGAGCAGGAGGCAGGTCTGAATTTGATACAGTGATTGTCCTCCAGAGTACCTTGAGTCCATAGTTAGAGTGCTTTAGGCATCTAATTTGTATCATATGGAATGATATTATATATACTTTAAAAGCAAAGAGCTTCCCTCTGACCTACAACTTAGAGAAGATAGCTACAATTTTGGCTAACTTCAGAAAAAGAATTAGGAGCTTGTTAGCAAAAATACCAGCTAAAATGTGGGGTAAATTATCAAAACTCTATCGCAAAAAACCAAACAAAACACTAATTGAAAAAGCATATGCTAAAATTTTATTAGTTTCAAGGCTCTTGCCTAATATATCAAATCAACTGTGCTTGTCATGAGAAAATAATGCAAGCCCAAAGAATCAAATCTAATCTACAGCATTTATGTATTTTATATTACAATTCTAATATATACCTTCTAAAAGAGATTACAGTTATACATACCGTTTACAAAATATTTTGCATATATTACTTCATTTCCTAAAACCTTGGACTTAATTTTATCTATTTCTTGGATTACTTGAATAGTACTAGGACCATAAATATTATCACCTCCCTTTTATAGATGAGGAAAATTAGCTGCAGTGAAGATAAGTCACACAACTAGTACATAGTAGAGCTGGAAACACGCACACCCTCCTGAGTTTATATTGTAATTGAATTGTGTGATTGTGTGTATCAGTCAACTGGCATTTATTAAACACCTACACTATACCAGGAACTGTAAGCACTGGGGATACAAAGAAATATTAAAAAAAAAAAAAAAAAAAAAGCGGTCCCTGTTCTCAAAGACCTCAAAGTCTAATAGGAGAAAGACAACATAAAAACAACTAGATATAAACAAGCTAAATACAGGATTAATGGAGGGTAGTCTTAGATGAAAGGCATCATGACTAAGGAGAACTGGGAAAGGATCCTGCAGAAGATCAGCTGAGACATACAAGAAGCCAAAGGAGGCAGAAACGAGGAGAAAGATGAAGGACAGCTATCTGCAAAAACACTCAGAGCTGGGAGAGGGAAAGCATCTTCTTCAAAGAACAGCAAGGAGGCTTGTGGAGTATGGAAAGAGGAAAAAAATGTAAGAAGACTAGAAAGGTAGGCAGCAAATATGTCCATCTCTGTGTCTACATATTTTCACTAAACGTGAGGAAACGTGAAACAACAGAAAAGGACTGCTTCACTTACTAGCTATCTGATTCTGGGAAAGTCAATGAATAAATAGATACACTTTTACAAGTAAAGTCTCACACATGCAGTATTCTGATGATGTTTATGTGAGAATGTCTTCCCTATTTCCCCTAATTTCCAGTTTCTTCCCAGGGTTTTGAGAATCAACTGAGGTAATCCAAGTAAATCACTCTAACTTATAGGATACTACATAAATGTAAGCTATATTACTGAGTGCTTAAGACTCAGTATGAACTATGTCAAGTTGTGATAGTAAGACAATTATGCAAGTATGATGTTTTTACCAAAAACTACTTTTTTCCCTTAAAAAAACCTATTTCTGTACAAACTCATATACATAATACCAGAACTCAGAACAGTGCCTTACAACATAATGAGGGCTTATCAATAAACAAAATGCTTTTCTCAATAAAGGTCAAGATGGTTTCACCAAATTAGTCATAACAAACCAATCTCATTTCCTTTTTTTTTCAATGGGATTACTAAACTGGTTTATCAAGAAAATAGTTTAACTTGTTTTACCTTGTTTTTGACAAAGTACTTGTCAAAATCATCAAACACTTGTGAAGAAGATTCAAAGAAGTGAAATAGATGATAATACAGTTAGGTAAATAGGGAACTACCTGAATTACCAGATCCAAAGAGTGACAAAGAAGAGGAGAGCTCTCTTGGCCTGCTCCAGCAATGTCACTAAATCTTTTCAGAACTTTGACCAATGATTTGAATACAAACTTAGATGGATGATCATCAGAATTTTCATTTAAGAAAGCAAAGAAGAATAATAAGCACAATGGAAGACAAAGCATGGCATTGAAGAGAGATGAGGAGTCAAAAAATGAGCTAAATACTACATCAAATATTTACTGGGCAAAGGTATGATTTTAGGCAAATCATTTAAGAATTCAAGACCTTAGCTTTCTCATTTATAAAATGGAGTTAATTATTACTTGCTTCACAGGGTTGTTCTGAAGATAATACTTTAGAAACTTCAATATGCTATGTGCATGTAAGCAATTATGATGACAGAGATTAAAAGTCTCCACAGGAAAGAACAAGTTAAATAAAAAGTAAGATTATATGTATGCCTATTAAATTTTTCTACTGACATCCAAGAAGGATGACCGAATGAGAGCAAACTGCCTAGCTTCTGCACTATCTATCCCAACACAACTCTGAAGTTCTCAGCAGACCAAATAGCAATAAAGAAATCTAATGTGAAACTAAGGTAACTTTTTCAACCCTAAAACTACAAAAAAATTCATCCAGAAGTCTAAGGGTGAAGGAAAAAGGACAAAGCGGGACCAGCTTCCCAGCCTGACCAGGGTCTACCCAGAAATGTGTAGCCAAGGAGGCTCTGGGTACAGATGCAAGAGGAAGGTCCCACAAGAAAGGTCCAGAGTGGCCAGAAAACCTCAGGGTGAGATTTTTTCAGTGTCCCAAGCAACAGCATTCACCCAAGGTCAACCCAGGTGTGGAGGGGCTTTAAAGATCCTATCTCTCGATTCTGAGACCAGAGAGGGTACTGAAGATGCATCACTGTAACCTCAAAGACGGGAAGAAGGAAATATGTCATAAAGATAAGTTCAGTGCAGGAACCCAGAAGACCCAGAGTGAGACCAAAAATTTCAGTATACTCAAAAACACAGCAGGTGACAGTGCTGAGGCCTGGCAAAAACCCACAATTCAGAAATTAAAGTTGAAGAAATGAGTAAACAAAGACAAAGAAAATACTAACCAGTGTCAAAGATTACTGCAAACCTAAAGATTCCCAAAAGAAATAGGCAACTCCAAAACAATTTAAGCAGAGATTAAAAGGAAAAAATGAATTTCCTACAAGCAATATATGAATACTTGAAAGAACTGAAGCAAGAGATTAAAAAAATGAAATAATGCTTATGGAAGAAAGAATTGGAAAGAAGAAAAAGTTTGGAAGAGAAAAGTAGTAAACTTTACCCAAAAAACAGACTCCCTGAAAACCGTATGAGACGCCCCCAAAATCAGTAACTTCAAAAGTCAGCAAGAAATTTTAAAATAAATTTAAAAGACTGAAAAAGAAGAAAATATAAACTACCTAATACAAAATATTTCTAAGCCTGGAAAATACATCAAGAGAGCACTGAAGAACTATGGAAGTCTCTAAAAGCCATGATGAAAAAAAGGGCCTGATTCTGGGTGTGTATAAAAACAAGTAGGCAAAGTAAAGATCAAAAGAATCCACCAATCACTTCTTGAAAGAAATTTTAAACGTTAAAGTTCAAGAAATACCACAGCCAAAATCAAGAGCTCCCACATCAAAGATAAAAATACCTGAAGCATCCAAAAAGTAGTAGGTCAAATATCAAAGAACTACTGTAAGGGTCACATTAAGATTGAGCATAAATGAGAGATCGTGGAATACAATATTCCAAATGACAAAAGATATAGGTCATAATCAGGAACAGCTCACTCTGCAAAGCTCAGAATAATCCTACAGGAGAAGACCTGGACCTTCAGTGAAATAGAGAACACTGAAGCATTTCTGATTAAAAGACTAGAGTTAATTAGGAACTCCGAAATATAAACACTGGAGACCAGAGAAATCTTAATAGATAAATTTATTTGAGAAAATGAAAGGAGCTGGAAGATGATATAGTGCTTCCATTCCGATAAGTAGGAAACAAGTGCCCCTTCAGAACTTTTAAAAATGTTGAGGGAATTCAATAAGAAAAACAGAGGATGTGGGGGTGGGTTGGTTGTTCAGAGGACTTGAACAGCAGAAACAAAGGAAGAATACATTACATGGAGAAAGGAGGAAGCAGGAGGTAAAATTTGTTATTTCTTATAACTGATGTACATAAGAATATACAAACATGGAAGAAAGAATGAGCAACATGAACATCAGATGAATCTCAGTCTTCTCAAATGGACAAAAGAAGGTTATACACACACACACACAAATAGAGAGGAATCTGGGATAGAAATAAATCAAACTCAACACGGGGGAAAGTAGAAATAAGAAAAGGAGGATAGCAGCAAGCAATACAAGTTTTCTGACTCTGAAGGAGGGGGGATGAGGCAACAACTGGAGAATGGCTGAACAAAAATGAAACACGATTATGCTATGAAAAATAATGAAAAAGATGATATCAGAGAATCCTGGATAGTATGAACTAATACAGAGTAAAGTGAGTAGAACCAAGGGAAGAATTTACACATGAAGAGCAATATCGTAAAGAAAAGCAACTTTAAAAGACATAAGGCCTCTGATCGATGCAATATCAATGTCTCTAGAGAATCTATGATGAAGTATGTTACTCACCTTCCAACAGGATATGTACACTAGCAGAAATAATCATACATTTTTGGACATGGCTACTATGTGAATTTGTTCTGCTTGACTATGCTCTTTTACAAGGGTGTTTTCTCCCCTTTCAGTTTTTAATGGGGAGTGAGGAGTTACAGGAAGTACAGAAGGGGTTCTCAGGAACAGTGATGAAAAAAACCATGTAGAATTATATACTTTTTAAAAAGCAAATAACATGAAATGAAAATCCACAATTTCTAGAAAATTCTTTTTTAATTCTGCTGTTGTATATGGAAATTCTGTTTAAATTTTGAATTAAAAATTTTTTTTTTAAATTTCACCTTCTATACCTGGATTCAAAAATGATCATGAGACAATATTGGCAGAGGGAAGAATGGATAGAATAGTTTGCATGGAAAAAATAAGATCTGGTCTCCCTCTCTTTAGAGTCCATTTCCATCCTCTTTAGAACCTTGAGACAACTTAAACTGTTTTGCTTCACCTTTGAATCCCTTACCCTCTTCGTCCTTTCTGTGTTTAAACCCTACAGATCCTCAACAGTGGCTGATCCCCAGCTTCTACCTCAACCTCATTTTCTCTCCACTGATAACCGTGTCTAATTTACTGAGAAGACTTGGGAAATCTATCAAGACATCTTTTATTTCACTTCCTCCATACCTCAAAAAAAGGTCTCTGTATCTTACTCATACCTATCCTCTTCTCTGCTCCAGTGTCAAGAATATGGCCTTGCCAAGACTCACCCTTCCACTTCTGTTCTCAGTTTTCCTATGGTAGAAGCAATATTTGGTACATAGGCTGTGCTAATTTCTCCTTAAAAAAGTAACAAAAAACATCCTCAAGACTTACAGTAAATAGTTTAGAGGAACAAAACTTGGGTTGCTGATATAACTTCCCATAGGTACAAGAAGACAGCAACAAATTCATCAGCTCTTCCCTAAGGCTTTTGATAGATAGATAAGCATGGCCCATACTGAGGAAGAGAAGTTGAATTTAATGCGTCTGCTGAATATCTTTCCGCTACTATGACTAAGTAAAGTTTTTTAAAAGCTGTTAAATGTTCTAAAATTTCTCATTTCATCTCAATCTTAAACCTGAACTACTAGACTGGTCTGAATCTGACCTGGCCAACAACACCCTGCAGCCTCCACTATAAGCCATTTCCTCCCTCCTATTCCTATTTCCCATCTCTCTCTAATGACTTCTTCTTTCCTTTCTGCTTACAAAAACATTCATCTCTCCCATCTTTGAAAAGAACAAAAAATTTCATTTGTCAGTGACTCCACTTCAGCTGCCTATTTACCCTTCCTTTTCCCTTCATTGCTAAACTTCTAAGAAAAAAATATCTTCACTTAACTGTCTCACCACCGATTTTTAAAAATTGTTTTTAGAATTTTCTTTCCTGTGAACTTAAATTTTAAAAAATGAACATTTCAATAAACAAAGAGCCAAAAAGAATATATTACATACACAAAACAATGAAGTGTGTGATGGATTTGTAGTCACGGAGACTTGAACTCAAATGTTTACTTCAGACACTTTATTTTACCTGAGAAAGGGAAAGACTTAAAGAATGTAGATCAATTAGGAGGCTACTATAATAGTTCGGGCAAGAAATGATGAAAGCCTACACTAGGGTGGTGGCAGAGTTAGAAGAGTCAAGAATGACTGACTAATAGGTTGGGAGCCTGGGTGACTGAGAGGATGATGGCACCCCCAACAATAATAGAGAGTTTAGGAAGAGGGAAGGAGAAGGTAGGGAGACAATAAATAATGAGTTCAGTTTGAGATGACCAACAGGCAGCTGAAGATTCAAGAATGGAGCAGAAGGCATGAGACAAAACCTTGGAATAGGAAGCCTTTCCTGATCCCCGTAATATATATATATATATACATATCGTACCAACTCCACTTCTTGCTGACCTGGTAGAGTATATTTGCTTATATGGGTGCAGAATCTAAGCTCCCTGAGGGCAGAAACGATTTCACTTATGTCTCTATACCTAGTACAGCACTCACTACACAGCAGATGCCTTAATAAATGCTTACTGTTTGACTGAATATACCTTAGGGGACAGAACATCGAAACTGATCCAACAAAGGAAACTTACAACAGAATAAAGAGAGTGGCAGTGTCAGGCAAACTCAAAGAGAAAAGAGTGATCAACAAAGAAGTCCAGAAGGATGAGGACTGAGCAAAGGTCATCAGATCTGGCAATCAAGAGATCATGTGGTAATTTGGGAGAAGAGACAAGAGAGGAGAACAGACAGCGTGCACTCCCACCCTCAAGGAATGTGACTGTAAAAAAAGAAATTTAGTACAACAGCCTGAGGGAACTGGAAGGCCAAAAGAGAGCTAAAGGTGGGGAAGACCTAGACCTACTTGCAGGTCACAGGAAAGGGACCAGAATATAGGAAAAGACCAAAGAACTGAGAGAGAAAAGGGAGCATTGTGAGAGCAATTTGCTCAGGAAGAGGAATTCAAAAGTTCACGTAGAGAAGCTGAGAACAGTCACTCCTTCAGCCTCACTTCAGATTTTCTCCCTACAGACTCTTCACACAGGGAGCCCCAAAAGTCTTTGTGCAGCTTTAAACTAAGAAATTTAACATAAGAAATATAAATTTTATATCCTAGTAAAAAATATCATGTGAAGGTTTTAATTGTTTAAATTTCTTTTACATTTAAGTTTTGTGCATTCCAAATAGCACTTTTTTTTTCATTTTCATTTTAACGAGACCAGGGACCCTGTTTGTCAGGTTACTAGATCAGCAGAGGAGGTCCTCTTGCTTGGCTACTTTGGCCACCTAATCTACCTTAATTATACCTTTTCTTGTGGGGGGGCGGGGGTCATATCAACATTAGCATGTATATATCCAAAACTTCATTCTCGAGGGAGGAGCCAAGATGGCAGAGTAGAAAGACTCACGTAGGCTAGCTCCGAACCCACAGCCCATATATTTCTTACAAAAAGAACTCCCCACAAATTCTGGAGCACTGCAAGGTGCGCAGAAACACAGTGGAAAAGATTTCCGTTCCAGAGAGCACTGGAGAGCAGTCCCAAAACTGGGGACCGCTCCGGACAGCGGAGTCAACCCCTGTGCCGCCCTGGTCGCGCAGCCATCCAAGCAGGCTTCAGGGACGGAACCTCCGGTGGCTGCAAAGGTCCCTCCGCCCACAGGCGCTACAGGTCAGTGAGAGAGACATCTGGCTGGCCGAGACGGGAGCGGGGTGTCTCCGTGGCTCGGGCCCCCTCGGGAGGCACCGGCAGAGGCAGCCCGGGACTCCCTGAGCACTCAGGAGCTCCATTACCGAAGGTCTCTGCATAAACAGCCTGAGGGAACTGAGCCTGGGAGACTGCCCTGCCCCCAGCCACTCCATTACTGAAGGTCTCTGCATAAAGTCCCTGAGGGAACTGAGCCTGGGAGGTGGCCCTGCCCCCACCCCAGCACCAGAACTAAAGTTCACGTTGAATAGCAGCTGCGACTGCCGCAGAAAGCCCATTTGAATCTCAGACCCCAAGCACTAGCTGGGCAGATCTAGGCGGGGGTGGACAGGAATCTCAGAAGTCAAGTAACTGGCTGGGAAAATGCTCAGAAAAGGGAAGAAAATTAGACTATAGAAAGCTACTTTGATGGGGTACAGATGTTCCTGCCTTTCAATTCTGATGATGATGAACAGTTCTTATCATCAGGGAAAGATGTGGAGGTCAGGGCCTCTGCCCAGACATCCCAGGGGGATGTCCGGTGGGCTCAGGCCATGGAAGAGCTCAAAAGGGATTTTGAAAATCAAGTTAGACAGGTGGAGGAAAAACTGGGAAGAGAAATGAGAGATGCAAGAAAAGCATGAAAAATGGGTCAATACCTTGGTAAAGGAGACCCAAAAAAATGCTGAAGAAAATAACACCTTGAAGAATAGGCTCACTCAACTGGCAAAAGAGGTTCAAAAAGAGGTTCAATGAGGAGAAGAATGCTTTCAAAAGCAGAATTAGCCAAGTGGAAAAAGAGGTTCAAAAGCTCACTGAAGAAAACAGTTCTCTCAAAATTAGAATGGAACAGATGGAGGCTAATGACTTTATGAGAAACCAAGAAATCACAAAACAAAAGCAAAAGAATGAAAAAATGGAAGAGAATGTGAAATATCTCACTGGAAAAACAACTGACCTGGAAAATAGATCCAGGAGATACAATTTAAAAATTATGGGACTATCTGAAAGTCATGATCAAAAAAAGAGCCTAGACATCATCTTCCATGAAATTGTCAAGGAAAACTGCCCTGACATTCTAGAACCAGAGGGCAAAATAAGTATTGAAAGAATCCACCAATCACCGCCTGAAAGAGATCCAAAAAGAGAAACTCCTAGGAACATTGTGGCCAAATTCCAGAATTCCCAGGTCAAGGAGAAAATGTTGCAAGCAGCTAGAAAGAAACAATTCCAGTATTGTAGAAATACAATCAGGATAACACAAGATCTAGCAGCTTCTACATTAAGGGATCGAAGGGTGTGGAATAGGATATTCCAGAAGGCAAAGGAACTAGGACTCAAACCAAGAATCACCTACCCAGCTAAACTAAGTATAATACTTCAGGGGAAAATATGGTCTTTCAATGAAACAGAGGACTTTCAAGCATTCTTGATGAAAAGATCAGAGCTGAAAAGAAAATTTGACTTTCAAACACAAGAATGAGAAGAAGCATGAAAAAGGAAACAGCAAAGAGAAGTCAGAAGGGACTTACCAAAAGTGAACTGTTTACATTCCTACATGGAAAGACAATATTTGTAACTCTTAAAACTTTTCAGTATCTGGATAGTTGGTGGGACCACACACACACATACACACACACACATGTACATGCATGCACGCACACACACATACACACATGCATGCACATACAGAGACAGAGAGCACAGAGTGAACTGAATAGGATGGGACCATATCTTAAAAGAAATTAAGGTGAATGATGAGAGAGAAATGTAGTGGAAGGAGAGAGGGTGAAATGGAATGGGGTTAATTATATCTCATTCAAGAGGCAAGCAGGAGACTTTTTAGTGGAGGGAAAAAGAGGAGAGCTGAGAAAAAAACAAGAAGTTTACCCTCATCACATTTGACTAAAGGAAGGAATAAAATGCACTCATTTTGGTATGAAAACCTATCTTACAATACAGGAAAGTGGGGGAGAAGGAGATAAGCAAGGTGGGGGGGATGATGGAAGGGAGTGCAATGGGAGAAGGGAGCAATTTGAAGTCAACACTTGGTGAGGGACAGGATCAAAAGACACAATGGAAACAATGGGGGGCAGGATAGGATGGAGGGAAACACAGTTAGTCTTACACAACATGACTATTGTCGAAGTCATTTGCAAGACAACACAGATAGGGCCTATACTGAATTGCCTGCCTTCCCAGGGGGAATGGGTGGGGAGGGAGGGATGGGGAGAATTTGGAACTCAAAGTTTTAGGAACAACTGTTTAGTATTGTTCTTGCTACTGGGAAATAAGAAATACAGTTAATGGGGAATAGAAAGTCATCTGGCCCTACAGGACAAAAGAGAGAATGGGGAGAAGAGAAGGGAGGGATGATAGAGGAGAGGGCAGATTGGTGATAGGGAAAATCAGAATGCTTGGTGTATTGGGGTGGGGAGAGGGGATAAAGGGGGAGAAAATTTGGAACCCAAAATTTTGTGAAAATGAATGTAAAAAGTTAAATAAATAAAATTTATATTAAAAAAAACTTCATTCTCTGGATAATCTTAAAGCTAGGATTACTGATATAATTTACCTTTCAATCACTAAGAAACAGCTGGTGAAAATTTTTACAAAATTCAAAAACTGACAGGTAAATTATAATAAGAAACATTTTTGAAATCTGAGTAATTTTTCAAACATTTATTTCTAAGTCTGTAACACTCATACTTCTGAAGTTATTATAGCTTAAAATTTCACTAAGACTTTGTTACACAGTATTCTGTTCAAACTATTCTCCAAACTGATATTAGTTTAAAAATTCACTCAAGTAATCCCCATATGGAACTGTACTCCTCCTTCATAACCACAACTCAGAATCTTTATCTTCAAAGCTCAAAATCAGGGTGGGGGAGAGGGGTGAGGGCACCCTTCCCTACGAATTCTTCCCTAATACACAGCTGTGGGTCCCTCTCCCCCCAGGCTCAGAGCTCTCTTCACTTTCCAATTTGTTTAGAGCACTTTAAGTGGATCTCCTCAAGACCTTATCACAGTCTACTTATCTATGCAGGTGCCACATATATTCCAGCAGAATATAAATTCCCCTAGGGCAAGGGCCCCTGGTTTTCATCTTTGTCAACCTAGTGTCCTAGCAAGGGAACTAATGCTTAATGTTTGTAAAATTCAATTGTATTATTCATTGAGGATGCACAATGAATGGGGGTGGAGGGAGGGGAGAGGAGTACTGAAATAAATTAATACACATTAATGAAAGCAAAGAGTTCCAAACAAAAAATGGAATAGTCCCACTGTACTTAGCTCTGGTTAGACCATATACTGAACACTACCATTAATCCTAGGCACCAGTTATCAGCACTGAAAAACTAGGATACAATTATGAGAGGAATGGAGACCTTGTCCTATTATAATCTGTTACTAAGTGCAAAATTAAACCAGACAAGAAGGAAAGGAAGAGTCACGGTGCAGTCTTGAGGGAAGAAGGAAAACTATCTAATACCTGGTTTCCAGTATTTAGAGAACTACAATGTAGAAAAATCACATTTTTTTCTTCCTGGCTGTGGCTTGAAGTGGCAGTTACATAAAAACAGAATTCTGTTCCTTGAAGAAAAAACTTCCCAATCATTAGAGCTTCTGAAAAGTGGAAAAGGCTGCTTCAAGAGGTGAGGGGTTCAATATCACCTGAGGTTTTCAAACAGAGGTTGATTCACACCACACTGGAGTACTGTACTTAGTCCTGAGCACCAATTTTACTAAGGATACTGATAAACTGGAGGGTGTTCAAAACAAGACAATCAGGATGTGAAAGGGCCTTGCTTCTAGGTCATGCAAGGATTGGTTAAAAGACAATGCTTTGTCAGGACATGGTGACCCCAAAATGTAAATGAAAGCTACACAAAAGGCAGAAGTAGAAATAGTAAGTGAAAGTTGATGGAGCACTTGGGACATGTGCTTGGGCCCTAATTCTAAAATCACATTTAGCATTAAAAATCACATTTCTTCCTAGCTTCAAAACACTATATCCCAGACAGTTTCTCCCCATCCCAAGGACACAGTTTGCAACAACTGTTATCTCCCTCCCTGCTATAGTAGCCAGCTGCACCTATAGAACTCGAACCAGCTGTATACTGGCTGAATGGGCTGCGCACCAGGTCATAATGACATTTACTACTCACTGACTCATCATATGTATCCTAGACTTAGACATATGTAAACTCCCTTACATTTATCTTGTTTAACAAGGCATTGATGAGAGCAACTTGGTATTTCTGAGCCAGCCCAGATGGTTGGTTGACTTAGTAACTCAGGCCTAAAACCACATCCCCACTTAGGCTATGTCCCCATGAATTTTGGGTAAAATAGTTGCACTGTAGATACCATAAGTGCATGTTCCTTTAAGAACTGACCACTCCTTAACCACCCCCTAATTCCACCCCAAAACACCTAGTTAGCATATTTGGCACATGTTTCTTATAGAATATCCTATATAAACTTTTCCTGTACCCCTTTAAGGTTGCAGGTTCCCGAAGAACTCTTGCCTCCCAAAAAGCTTAATAAATCTTTACCTTGACCTCAACAATGCTTGAGTCTGTGAATCCTTCTCCAGATGACCTGCCCCTGGTACCCCAATCTTTGGGGGAGGTCTCACCACCCCCCGTTCTAGCCCTCATCAAAAGTTACAAAAAAATTCAAAGTTAGACATAAAGGCATAAGGAAAAAACTCGTGATACAGTAGATACAAACCAGACCTTACCAAAGGTTTTCAAGAAAAAAATTAGATGATGATGTGTCAGGGATGTTGTAGGGGAAAGTCTTGGTTAAGTGTGAGTCTGACTAGCTGGCCTTTAAGATCCCTCACAAGCGTGTATGATTGTGTAATGATGCAGAGAATTCCTATTGAAGTTAGACTACATGGCTCCTGAAGTACATTCCTACTCTAAAATTCTGTGAACTATTCCATTTCTCTCAGTGATAACACTATCCTGCTAACTACCTAGGCCAAAAAGTCACTGGCTATCAGAGATAAAATAAAGCAAGGGAAGGAAGAGTTCATCTTCCTGACATGTCTCCTCAATCTTTATTACTACTACCAACGTTCACTCAAGTCTACAAACTATTGTACTAGATTTTTCTCTTGGCCCCTAGGTTTGTACATTTACTAGCTCATTTTATATATTGTAGGTAAATTTTCTTTTTAAAATTTTTTTTAAATAAAAAAAATTTTAAAGTTTTCTTTTTAAAATGTTTACAAAAACAAATACAAACATGTTACTTGACCAAAGACTACAACTCAGTGACACTGGTTTGAAATGTTAACAGCTGCTTATTTCCCCTTCCTAGGTACAAATCTTCCTCTGACCCATTAGTCATAAAACCTAGGGTTAAAAGGGTACTTTAAGGTCATCCAGTCCTATGTATATAATTTATACAGTAAAAAGTTAAGGTCCCAAGAGATGACTGGCTGGCCCAAATTTAGACAGTCAATAAGTGGCAAAGAGCAACTTGGTGGCACAATGGATAGAGTACCTGGCCTGATGTCAGGAAGTCTTCTCTCTCTTGAGTTCAAATCTGACCTCAAACACTTGTTATTAGTTGTGCAACCACAGGTACCTTGTTTGCCTCATTTTCCTCATCTGTAAAATGAGCTGGAGAAGGAAATGGCAAACTGCTCCAGTATCTTTGCCAAGAAAACCCCATGGGGTCAGAGTCAGACACAAACGGAAAAATGACTGAATTAAATGGCAAAACTAAAGAGTAGTCTTGCACCAACCTTGTGAAGTTCTGAGAGCATTTAAAACAATTAATGAATTATCCATTTTCTACAAAAATATGCTATTTTAATTTAAAAAATAGCACAATTAACTACAACTGAACCTTGGATTAGAGAGTTAAGAATGTATCACTCAGGACAGCCCAAAATAACACAGTGATATATGGGACCTCTTGCCAGTGTTAAGCCTCCAAATATATTTCCTCAATTTCAGGAGTTCTCCCAATTTTTTCTCATCAGCCCCAGAACTACTCCCTTGCTATCATGCCACTACCTTTACTTCTACCTGAAATCTGTGCCAAAATCCCTTCAAGAAGGGACACTGATTTCCAACTTTTTCCCTTCCTCATCATTTCCGAAACAAGCACATAAGCATTAACTAGGTTTTCCAAGGGGTTTTAATGCTAACAGCTTCAGGCAAAGCCACTAAAATAAACAAGAAAGAAAAAAAGATGCACTGGGCAGTATAAAAGATGATGGCTGTATATAATTCTGGTCTTAAACATTTTATCTCATTTAAATGGTATAATTTTTAAAGTAGCAAAATATGTTATGTTATCCTAAGTTTTTGTCTGGTATGATAAAGTCCCTAAATTCAACTGTTATTCTTCTGGCACAAACCTCCAGTACTAGTGCTAAACTCATTACAGTAAAGCTGCATGAGAGCAGTTTTTAGCCAAACATTTGTCATGTAATGGTGAACTCCTAGTTTTTTTTATGCCCTTTGAGCAAGCAACTCAATCTCTAAAACACTGCCATGGCTGCCTAAAACCAAAAGGATATAAAAGTCTCTTGGCGTAAGTGCTGGGAATAGTCATGGTATGTGATGACATTAATATGAGACCAGTAAACTAAAAATGTTCCTATATTCTTTGCACATAGTAAATGCTTAATAAATGCTTGTTGAACTGAATTACATTCAAATATATTTTATAAATCAAATGAATGGCATTTTGTTTTCATTGCAGTCTTCACTCAGCTTAAAAAAGTACAATTCTATATAACAGCAGAAAGAGAGGAGAAATGGGAAGTTTGCCCACAGGAAAAAAATAGATGAACAGAAGATGACACAAACATAGTCCTAAATTTAGTGGAATATATTCAAAGCAGAAACAAGTTATAGATTCCAGGATGGGAAAAGGAAACAGTTATAATGAACACAAAAACTTGAAACTTCTCCTTCCTGTGTTACGTATTGATTACTAAGTTTCTCTGGTGCGCCAATAAACTCATAATTTTCAACCTCAGTCCATTTTAAGTTTATTGAAAAATATATACCAAAGCAAAATTATTTGCAATGGACTTAAAGTACTTTACAAGAATACAACAAAAGAAACACATCTTCTCTAGTCCTAGAATTTTTTAAGAAAAACAGCCTCAAATCAACACTAAAATAAATAAAGATATGACAGCAATTATATCTTAGGGTGAGACCCTCTCAGACCTGGAAAATGGCCCACCTTCTTGAAAGTAGTTATCACAGGTTCAGAAGGGAATTCTCAAACAATTAATAAATAATAAAAATTAATAATCCTCCAATAATGCTATTTATCACAATTTAGTACTTCAGATTAAATATTATTTATTTTTAGTAAATCATACCAAATTTCAATTTTAAATTTCCATTATTTCAGTATTTATTCAATACTGTTTTATCAAGACATTTCAATGCCAATATTCAGTACTCTATTAGAAAAAAGTAATGAAACAAATTGATATTTTCCTTAACTTTTTACATATCATTTTTAATCAACCTTGAATGCTTGCTTTAATAAAATAATAACAAAATTATACAAGTCTTTAAAGTTTGGACCTGTGATTTCACTGGTATCAAGAACTTTAAAGAAATTTCTTCTGCCAATACAGGTAAGCATCTTCTCCATCTAATAGCTTTAGAGAGTTGTGAAAAACATGAAAAGGTGAACTGACTTGCCCAAAATAACAGAGACTGTATATGTGTCTGAAGCAGGACTTAAACTCTGATCTTCCTGGCTTCAAGGTTGGCTCTGTATCTACTGTATTACACTGCTCCTCTATAATATAAAATGCACTGTGTAATTTGTGTCATATCCTTTTTTATGAATAGCTAATTGGTTTATTCTTTAATGCTAATCTCCCCCTGTATAATCAGAATACTATCTGATTTAAGCTAATTATGACCTATTATTTAATGCTAATCTCCCCCCTGAATAATAACAATGATACTAATAGTTAACATTTATATAGCACTTACAAAGTGCCAGACAAGAGTAACTAGGTGGCACAGTGGATAGAGAAAACAGGCTTCAAGAAATTAAATGACTGCACACAAGTCAAAAAAGCATTAAATAGTAGAGAAGGGACTTCTGCCTCCAAATTGAGCGTTCTTTCCACCATATCACACTGTCTCTCAATTAAATTTCTGATTATGGAAAGCCAAAGTGTACTTTGACTAAAATGAAAGTAACCTAAAGGCTACGTGTGAGTGAGCAATAATATGGTAGCCACAAAAAGCTCGTACTCTCAAACTGTACTTCTTAGAAGGGGTACAGTGTCCAGTTCTAGGGAACCAGATGCTCTTGGGCCTCCAATCCAACTACCTTCGAAGGTATCTGTTCTTTCTGGTTACTACCTTCTAAGAACAAATAAGCTACTGCTAATAGAAAGGTACCTTTCATTTAATGCAGATGAATTTCTTGCATATTTTAACATAAGCCTTTGTTTTTCTTGGATCCTTAACACAGTGACTAAAATATATTATAAGCAGCTTAATTACCACAAATGCACTTATTGACTGGTAAGTAAGAGTAGCCTTGACTGAAACCCTGACATAATACTTAAGCACATACACAAAAAGAGGAAAAAACCCAGAATGTCCAGATGGCATTTTTTAAAATATCCCATATTGAATTTACCAACAAACCAGGAGCACACTCTCAAAAACAATAGTCTTTTAGCAATCAGGATAAAAAATGTAATGTCACACAAACCAATGAAGGTTGACAAAAACTTGGAGTGGAAAATACAAATTTAGACCCATAAATCATCACATGTTAAAGACTTTCCATCATTAGCTTCAAATATCTCTAAGATCTCAAGGCTCACAAAGTGCTTTCTCACAACCACCATCCAGAACTGTATACTTAGGCCAAGTATTGTTATCGCCATTTTACAGTAAGGAACTGAGACTTCCCAGAGGTTAAGTGCAATGCCCAAGGTCACACAGCTAATGCTAATTAATTCAGAGCTGAAAATCTGAAAATCTAACTCCTATATCTTAACACCTGTGTTAACTAGCGAAAACACATTTATACCAATAAGAGGTGTGTGCAAGGTGCAATTCTAGAGAATATGAAATTGAATTGTAGAACTTAGAGATCACCTGTTCCAACCTCCCTGCTTTAATAATAGCTAAATGACCAACTCCTGACATTCAGCACAGTGCTCTCCACACTTTTCAACCATGTAACCAATTAAGTGATTTCTAACATCACCTGAAGCTGTAAATAAAAATCCTAACAAATACCAAAATTATCTAAATGAAAATGCTTATTTTGTCTTGCATTTGCAACAGCCTATTCCTCCAATAAGGATGCTATAACCAAATGCAGTAGTCTTCATAATCAGTTTTATCATAGCTTTAATATGTGAAGTATATATTTTCCACCTACCTTGAGTGTTTATACAGTTTACGGGGTCTATTATGCAATTTCCGATCCCAATTCTCTGGATCACTGGAGTTACTGTCATAAGGATGAAGGCGTCCTGCCATCCCACTTCAAGCTTCCTCACACTACAGCTCTGAAAGCACACATGTAGCACCCACAACCTACATAAGAGAGTAGTGTGCACCTTTAAATCTAATTCCATGAAGAGGAAAACAAACAGAATTTTAAAATATCTTTTCAGAAGTTTAGGTACTTTTTTAAAAGGCCACCAGTCAAGATTATAAAAGTCAATATACACACCACAATGAAGTATGACAAAACATGCATCATATATCATTAAAGGAAGATTTTTCACTAAGTTCCCAACTCTAAGCTTTTCTTTTATTATTCATATTTAATGTACCATTTAGTTAGCATGCATGCTCACATTTGAACTTGGTAGAACCTATTTATTTCTACACCTTCAAAGAGCCGCATTATCAACATAGTAAAAACTATTTTTGGAAGATGAGATTTCATATAAATGTCATTTAACATGAAAACAGACATTCCAATTTGGAAGGGAAAACATTTTACAATGTGTATGAGGCATCACTATAAGAAACCATTTATAACTTGGACTATTTATTTGACTCTTCCCCAAAAAAAGCCATACACAAAGAAGTTACCTGGGTTTCTAATAATAGGAATATTTATGAGAGTACATTTTGTTTGAGTCTGGACTTATGATTTCATGCATATAGGGAAATGCTAATGAAGAAATTCCCTCCAGCAAGAAAAATCATTAATTCTGCCACTTTGTGCTCTTATGAACATTGCCTGGGGCACTGTACTGGGAGCCTGCTCACTAAGCATGTGTCAGATGTGGTACCTGAATCCAGCTCTTAGTGAATCTAGGGTCAGTTCTGCATCCACAATCTCCGTTCAATGTTATAAAAGGAAGTAAAAATCAATATAACAGAAAAAAATTCACTAATGACCAATTATAAAATTAATTCCCAATCAAACTGCCATCCTTGCTTTACACTAGCTACTATCTTGCCCATTAACACCAAGGTCTTCATTTTAAGTCAGTAGTTGACTGTAGGCAGAATTTTCAAAAAAGAATTGATTTGGTTATCAAAAGACTAAAAGAATCCCTGAAGAAAACAAATGAAATTCCTCAAATAACTTTCCAAAAACGATCATGTTTCCAAAGGCAAAAGTGGAGGTTATTTCATGATATCATATAATTTTATCAGAAACACTACCAACAACCAAAAAAACTCTTTTATAAAAATCAAAACTTCATTCATTCCATTTGTTCTAGTATACAGATGCAATTATAACCTACATTTTCTAAAGATAAAATAAATTTCTGTTTCACAATTTTTAGTTTTACTTATCAAGGCAGAGTTTCAATAAAATTTTAGGTTTTTTCCTTCCATCCTTTAGTATGAAATGTTGATCCTTGTTCTAAACTGATTCACTTTATGCGTTTTTCCAGTACCAATTATCCTCAGATAATAAAGACTTCCCATGTTTAATGTGAGCAAAAGCTAAATTTGTAGCAACAAAAATGTGGTGCTATCATTCAAGCAACCTAAAATATACCCCCCCTTTCATAATTAACACAAAATGTTTCATTAACACTTTGCATATTCTTCATACCTCAAAATTTTTTTTATGAAGGTAGGATCATACCTCCATATTTTTTAATGGAGGTCAGAAGTGCATATAAGTCCAGCACTTTTCTTACTGATAGCCTTTCTTTTATAATTCTGTAAATCACAATAATTCATTTTACCTAAGTTAAAAATCTCAAAAACTCAATTAATATTCAGACTGGAGAATATGATCTGTTAGGTAATAGTATCTAAAAGATATTGCAGCTCAGCTTTTACAAATAACTTGATATAAGAATCATACCTTACTCTCAAATTTTTTCCTTCTCCGCTTCCCAGCTTCAACCTCCTTCCTATCCTGGAGTAAATTCTGATAGATGGCAGGTCCCCCCCAACCCCAACACACACATCCATCTCTTGAATCAGAACAAGATCAAATCAATGCTGCCATTATTTCTGGATGGGGTCTGTCAATCTACTTCCCTACAATACTACTTACCATCTTAATTATACCATAATGTCCCTCCCTGGCCATCACTCCTTTTGGCACTATGTAGTCTCTCACAATAAGGTCTTTGGGTGCAGGAGTCTTTGCTTTTTATTTGGTATTTCCATTTTTTAGCATAGAGCTAACATATTAAATATAATAAACATAGTAAATACTTAATATATACTTTTCATCTATAAATTCATTCATTATAAATTGAGACATGGGAGGATTTTAGACATACTGTTGAAGAAGAGAAAGATCATATAGTCATGATTTGTATCTCTCCCCTACCCCAACTTCTTTGGCAGTTTGGCAAAACCTATGGATGCCTTCTCAGAATGTTTTTGGATTTTTTTTAAAATAATTGAATGAAATGTTGAATTTCAGTCAGGACCTAATGAAAATAAATAGCATTTTTTCCATCCACATTGATGAGTCCCCTGAAATCCATATAGATTCCTTGGCAGGGCAGAGTAGTACAGGCACCAGGTAAAGGACCTCTGATACACCAGACCAACCCCTTCAAGTAATAGAGAAGAAAGTGAAGCACAGAGAAGTCATTAAATATCAAACTTAAATGGTGACAGGGTCAAGAGTAGAAGGAAGGTGTAGATAGATAAAATTCCTTTAAGTAGGGGACTCAGTTGTCTTTTAATTCACAGAATACTGCATCTAGGAGTCTATGCTTAACAGCAGTTAAACTGAATACCAGCTCCCAGTATAGGGCACTTCCCACTGCATCATCGTTCATTTCCAGTTTTGTACTGATACAAAAGCCAAGAATAAACCTTAGAAAGTACAACACACTAAAGTACGTCAAATAGCACACATGATGCAACCATGGGATCATAGATTTAAAGCTAGAAGAGAACTGTGAGGTCACTTAATTCAATGCCTTCATTTTATAAACAAGGAAAGAAGGTCCTGACAGACCAAGTACAGTAGGCCTTATTCTTTACCAAAAGGTTTCAATTTAGCACACCAAAGGATTGTTTTTCTATAGAGAAATATCTTAAATTTACAGTAGAAGTTAAAGAGTACATTATACATTCTCTGTACAGAAATTCTCTTTCCCTCAAATTGTCCTTAAAAATTATTCCACAATGCAAGCAAGGGCCAACTAAACTTATATGTCTATTTTTTTTTTGTTTTCAATTTACATAGGGCCTTCTGTACCAAAAAGCATAGAGTATGACACAAAGAATTCAAAGTAAGGAACATTTAAATGTCATAGGTATAAAAATAAAGATAGCAAAGGAATAAAAATAGATGAACAGGAAGAAATGAATAGAAGGAACAGCAAATGTTATCTCTGATAACATTTGTAATTCAAACTTAAGGGACTAGCCGTAGGGACTATTATTATGACCACTTTACAAAATAGGACACTAAGTTTGAGAGAGGTTGCTTGAGGTCACAAGCCTATCTAGAGAAGGAAGGATTTAAACACAGGTCTTTCTGACTACAAGTTCAATCCTCCATCCATGAGCAACAGAATCATTAACGTTGCTGGAGGGGTGCAAAAGCTATGAACTGATCTAACACTTATCTATACTTGTGTGAAAGAGATTTAAGAATTTTGTCATTGTTTCAGATTTCACTTGTAGATGCTTCCCTGAAATACAGGCAATTCTTCAAATTCTATAGACAATCAAAGCCGTAAACATATACGAAAAAAATATTCTATACTCATGAGGCCATTAAAAGAAGATTGCTTGATTTTTACATTTGGAAAAATGTTTATAAAGTTAAAACTAAAGTGACAAATGTTCCTCAAGTCAAACTTTAAATTTCCATTCCCAAAAAAGACTATTTAAATGTTTAAAATTTTAAAAATAAGGCACCTACAAGGAAAATGCAAAGCTTCATTAGCTATCATAGAGAAATAGATTAGTTGAAGTAGATTTTTAGGTTAAAATACTAGTTTTGTCACATTTTGACTATGTTTTTGATTTTATAATTAGATAATGTACATTATATACACCACATGCTGGCCCAATAAGCAAATGATGATGCTTACTTAATGCTTATAAATATCAGTTTAGATAGCATGGCGATATTATCCTTCTTGATCCCGTATTAAATTCATCGTACTATAATATCACTGAAATTACATTCAAGTATTTATAAAGTACCTCCTATTTACTTAAGGTGAGGTGATGTGTGCTGAGGTTACAAAGATGAAAAAAAATGACCTGCTATCTGACTCCAAGGAGATCAATCTAAAAGGAGGCTGAGTACTATATACAAACAAGTATAATACAAGGTGGGCTATGAGAAAGACAAAGGAGAGATCTGGGAAAATGCCAAAGAAAGTCTGAGGATGGAGACATCATTTCTGGGTTGTGGATAGGAAGTGGTATTTTTTAAGTTTTCCTGGAAAAAGTGGTACTTGAGTCAGATCCAAGTTTCAATAGGCAGAGATGTAGAGGAATATGGTTTCAGCATCCTAAGGACCTATGAGAATACAGAGGAAGAAGAAGATGGCATGACTGGGTTACAGAAGTTTATCCTTCTGCCAATCATAGCCAGTGACAGTTTCTGAATATCAAGGAAAAATATACATGCATTGGGAAAATTATGTTGATGGCTTTGTAATTGATAGATTAAAGTGGAAAGAGACTGGAGGGAATTAAGAAGCTCCTGATAATAAAGACACATCTGACATCTTTATAGAGCTTTAAAGTTTTGCAAAACATTTTAAATGTATTTTCTCATTTCATCCTCACAATAACCTTTTACAAATGAAAAAAAAAAACCAAACCTGAGGATCTGAGAGGCTAAGGGACTGACCAAGGTCATTTGGAGAATAAGGAGCAAAGGCAACCTCTAAACCTGACAACAAGTAAGTACTCTTGCTATTATACCACACTGGCACAACATCATAAGCAAGAAGTGATGAGGGGCAAGTATCCAAACATGCTAAATCAATCTCCCAAAATTCTGAGTATTCACAACTTAGTAACTGTATTTCTGTCACCAAGAAAAAGTAATCTAACAAGTTCTCTTATATAAATTATATGTGATGGTTGAATCCACTTACATATTTTTCCAAATTATCTTCCCAAATTCCAAAAACAGGACAACCAGGGTAAATATGTTGTTGTGACGTCAGTTTCTGAAAAATGTACTAGTTCCTTTCACAAGCAATGATTTCACTAAAATCCTTTGTCCCACAATTAGGCCCTGTCTATCCCAATAGTAGATACAATAGGTAAACCACCCAGGAGACACATGGAGCCACAGTCCAATGTCCAGGTCTAAAGGACGCAGTGTTCAATTCAATTCAACATACATAACAACAATATACAAGACTTAATGTTCTTTCCCAATAGCGTCAGGCAAAAAAAAAAAGTGACAAATTTGTTTCTTTTTCTACAATAGCCATTACATTAATATTTTATAAACATATTTTTGTTGGATCAAAGGAAAATATAACTGCTCTGTCAGAACAGATCTAAGTGGCTCAACCAGTAAACCTGAGTTCAAATTCAACCACAGATATTAATAAACTGTGTCACCCTGGACAAGTCATTTAACTTTTCTCAGCTTCAGTTTCCTTATCTGCAAAATTAGGATAATAATAGCACTTATCACACAGTGTGGTGTTGAGATTCACTTTGCAATATAAAGAATTACGTAAATGTTTATTACTGTTACTGCTGTTTTTATAAGAGACGACAGAGTGTGGAAAGAACACAGTACTCTTGAAAGTTCAAAGACTACATTCTACTCCCAATTCTGCCACTTATTTGCTATATGATTTGGGGAATGTCACTTTATGTCTCTGGGTCTTTCACTACTTTCTGCAGACTAAGTGCAATTGTTTGTATAGGTCATTATTAAAGGAAGAACTGTTTAACAGACTACATGGGCTTTTCAGAGAGAAAGATAAAAAGATTAAAATGTGTTATTTCTCACACCTGTCATTTGTACCTGTCTCTTAGATAGACAAGCCTATTAAAAATTATGGTTTTAAAAATAAGCATGCACCTCACAGCTCCACCAACAATTCCAACTCTCCCACATCTTCTCCAACATATATCATCTTCCTGTTTTGTCATGTTTGCCAATCTGATAGGTGTGATGTGGTACCTCAGAGTTGTTTTGATTTGCATCTCTCTAATCAATAGTGATTTAGAGCATTTTTTCCTATGACTATAGATAGCTTTAATTTCTTCCTCTGAAAACTCCTTGGTTCATATCCTTTCACCATTTATCAATTGAGGAATGATTTGTTTTCTTGTAAATTTGACTCAGTTCTCTACATATTTTAGAAATGAGGTCTTTATCACAGACACTACACTAGTTGCAAAAATTCTTTCCCAGCTTTCTGCTTCTCTCTTAATCTTGGTTGCATTGGGTTTGTCTGTGCAGAAACTTTTCAATTTAATGTAATCAAAATTATCATTTCACACTTCATAATCTTCTCTATCTCTTGTTTGGTCATAAATTTCTCCATTCTAAATAAAATCTGACAGATACACTATTCTTTGCTCCCCTAATTTGTTTACAGTATCAGCTTTTATACCTAGATATGTATCTATTTGGACTTTGTTCTTGTGTATAGTTGTCAGGCATTGGTCTACACCCAGTTTCCACCACACTGTTATCCAGCTGTCCTAACAATTTTTGTCAAACAGTGAGTTCTTATTCCAGAAGCTGGGCTCCTTGGGTTTGTCAAACAGCAGACTGCTATATTCATTGACTACGGTGTCTTGAGTACCTAACCTAATCCATTCTTCTATTTCTTAGCCAGTACCAAGTGGTTTTGATGATTGCTGCTTTTATAATGCAACTTGAGATCTGGTAAGGGCTAGCCCACCTTCCCTACCATTTCTTTTCATTAGTTTCCTTGATATTCTGGACCTTTTGTTCTTCCAGATGAATTTTCATATTATTTTTTCTATCTCTAGAAAATAATTTTCTGATATTTTGATTGGTATGGCACTGAATAAGTAAATTAATTTATGTAGAACTGTCACTTCTATTATATTAGCTCGGCCTACCCATGAGCAACTGATGTTTTTCCAATTACTTAGATCTGACTTTATTTGGGCGAAAAGTGTTAGAGCAATTTGGAACTATACTGAAAGGGCTACGAAAATGTGCATTCCCTTTGACTCAGTAATATTACTTCTAGGACTGTATCCCAAAGAAATCATAGAAGTGGGAAAGGGTCCCACATGTACAAAAATATTTATAGCAGCTCTCTTTGTGGTGACCAAGACCTAGAAATTGAGGGGATGCCCATCAATTGGGGAATGGCCAAACAAGTTGTGATATATGAATGTAATGGAATACTACTATAATATAAGAAATGATGAACAGGAAGACTTCAGAGAGGCCTGGAAGGACTTATATGAACTGATACTGAGTGAAAGGAGTAGAACCAGGAGAACATTGTACACACAGTAACCACCACAGTGTGTGAGGAATTTTTCTGGTAGACTTCGCCCTTCACAGCAATGCAAGGACCTAAAACATTTCCAAAGGACTCTTCAGGCAAAATGTCAACCACATACATAGAAAGAACTATGGAACTAGAATGAAGAATGAAGCAGAATATTTTCTCTTGTGTTATGTTTTGGTTTTTTCTCATGATTTCCCCCATTCATTTTAATTTCTCTATGCAACATGACTAATGTGAAAGTGTGCTTAACAAGAATGTATGTATAGAACCACATAAGATTGCATGCCATCTTGGGGAAAGAAGGGAGAAAAAATCTAAGACTTACAGAAGTGACTGTAGAAAACTGAAAACAAATTAATTAATAAAAAATGAGAAAGAATAAAGTATATAAAAACATAAAAAGTAAGATAAAATAAAATAAGTGTGCAAGGACATTAATATCCTAATGGTGGAGCTGTGAACTGGTCCAGTCATTCGGCAAAATAATTTGGAACTATGCCCCCAAATTCATTAAACTGTTCATGCCCTCTGACTCAGTAGTACCACCACTAGTCTTATGCCTACAAAAAGATGAAAGAGGGAAAAGGGCCCATATATACAAAATTATTTGTAGCAGCTCTTTTTGTGATGACAGAACTACAAAGTAAAGGGTCAAAAATGAGGAAAGACTCAACAAATTATGGTTATATGAATATAATAGATAATAGGCTATAAAAAATGGATTAAAAAGACAGTATCAGAGAAATCTGGGAAGATTTATATATCAACTGATACTGGGTAGCTTATTTTTAAATTTTACAGTGAGGATTTTTTTCTAAACCCTTGAAATTATACAAATTCCTGAAGCACTTTCAAGGTCCTTTTTTGGTAGTTATTCTTTCTTCCTTTTGAAACTTCATTGGCCAAAGCAGAAGAAAAGCATAGCTTCAGTTGCACAAGTAAGAAATTGAAACCTCTATGAAAAAATAGGCTTTTCCATACACACTGCCTACACAGAAAAATAAAACTATACTCTAGCATAGGAAAGAAGGCATAAAAATGGCATTTTCCGAAGATCAATCCTTACGTAGATGCATGGAAAAAAAGAAGAGGCTGCCATTTGTCACTATCTCCTAGCAACAACATTCAACTTCAGAAAATGTCTGGAAATAGCAATGAAACAAATGATAGTTGGCAAGGTTCCTCAAGATCTTGGTTCTGTTACTAGTTGTTCTTACTAATATCATCTAGTCTCTTTCTTTCAGATTTCTATAGATGCCTCAGGCTATCCCCCAGAGTGCCAAATGTCCTCCCATGGAAGCTTAATGACCTTACCGGACTCCACTTCCTACTTCAATAAACATATTTCCTCCCTCTCTTCAAAATTCACCAATTCCTACCTATTGCATCATAGTTCTATCTTCATCTGCACAAGCTAAGGATGAACGGGCAAAATTACATACAAGATGTGACTGGACTAGGCATGTGACTATGAAAGTCACTTCCCTTCTCTGATTTTGCTTATTCATCTGTAAAATCAAGGAGTTGGAACAAAATCATATTTAAAAATGCAAAGGTTTTCAAAAGAAACTGAGTGTATTGAAAGAAAATTATCAAAATATTAAAATTGTGTCCACTTGACCCCAGGTTAACAACACCTGGATTAGACATTCTCAGGGGTCCCCTCCAGATCTAAACTATTTAAGAAGTTTCCCCAGTCTTTCTAAAAGCTTTGGTATCAAGTAAAGGACATTGTGTGGAACCAGTGTAACAAAAGTAGCTAAACAAGACTTTCAAGTTGCCACATTGGTGTTTAACTTAAACTACAAAAAAAAATTTCAAAGTGCTTAAAATTTTACCCCATAAATTCAAATTTTTAGGTTCAATCTGTCTATAACTTAAGTGTTAAGAAACTTATAATAGCTAGTCCGTCAAAAAGAGTGTTAAAAGGGCTTAGCATAGTTCTTTGTGTTTAAGTATGCCTGTAAAAGCAGTAATCTCCATCAGTAATATGAGTTGTATTATGGAAACATATAATGAGAAACTTAAAGGGGAACACTGCTTCTGAAAGCCCTAAACAGATAACGAAGAAAACAAACATCCTGTCTCCAGTTAAGATTCTAAATTGAAATTTAGAAGAATATTAGAAAAATCTGATTTTTTTTTAAAGTTGAAACTATCAGATAACATGATGAAGTTATGAAATAAGGGACACATCAAAATTAAAACTTTCCTTTAGAAAAGCCAGATCATGGCAGGATTCTCAAACTATCATCTTAGTAAAGGATGCTGATGACAATCAAAAGATTTTTGTACTTGTCAAGTATAGTGTCCTAATAATACAATACAACTAACCTAGCAAAGAGACACACACACTATTAAAAAGTGAAACATTAACATTCTAATATGCCATCCAGTCAGTCAAGAAGCATTTATTACTCACTTACTATGTGCCAAGCACTGTGCTAAGTACTAGGATACAAAGGAAGATAAAAGATAGTCCTAGTTCTGGAGCTCAGACTCTGAGACAGACAAATGCAAACAACTGTACACAAACTAACTATATACAGGATAAACTGTTGCATTAAAATTAAGGAATAATAGAAAAGGCTTTCTGAAGAAGGTGGATACGTACAAAATAAAATTTTAAAATATTTTGTAAAGAAAAAGTATCCCTCACAAAGCAGGTGACTTTCAGTAAGGAAACAGTCTAATGAGGGCACAGGTGAAGGAGTACAACGTTTGAGCATTAGGAAAAGCCTTTGCAAAAGGATTGTAAATAGGACAAAAGTACATCATGTTTGAGGAACAATCTAAGGCCAGTTTAGCTGAACTGAAGAAAGGAGTCAAGCTGTGAAGGGCTTTAAATGCACAGGGGAGGAGTGTGTTATCAATTCTAGAAGCAAGAGAAAGTCACAGGGAATTGACATGGTCAGAGTTGTGCTTTAGGGATGTTACTTGGGCAACCGTGTAGGGCAGTGGGGTCAAACCCATAGCCCAAGTGCAGTAGCCAAAACCAGAATAAAATGTAATTGGGAAACGTTTAACAAAATAAATAAAAATACGATATGTTAATTTATGACTTGCTGAGTCAATATGAGGCCGACAGAGAGCCTCTGTATTTGAATCTGACACTGAAGATGTAGAGGATGGATTCTAGAGAGAGGATAGGCTGAAAGGCAGAGAGACCAATCAGGAGGTTATTTCATAGAATGGACAAGAAATAAGAAGGGGCTGAACTGGGGTGGGGGGTGGCCATGTGAGTAGAGAAGACATGTTGAGATAGAAAGGACATTTGAAAACTGAGTATGTCAGATGAATGGAAATAAGGAGTCTTGAATAACTCCAAAGTCAAGAACCTGGTGACTGGAAAAATGATGGTACCCTTGACAGAAATAGTGAAGCTTGGAAAAGAGATGAGTTCGTGGGAGGAAAGATAATGAGTAATGCTTTGAATATATTGAATTGGTGATGCCTTTAAATAGCGTTTAATAGACATTTGGTGATGTGAGATCAAAGCATACAGAGATTTGGGAGTCATTTGCATAGAGATGATAATTGAACCCATGGAAACTGATGAAGTCACCAAGTAAGTAGAAAGGGAACAGAAGAGGGTCTAAGAAAGTCCACACTAAATACTTCAAATGTAGTGGGAAAAGAACTGGCTTTGGAGTCAAAAAGAACTTGGGTTCAAAACTCTCCTCTGATATTTACTATTTTTATGACCTTGCAGACAAATTTCTTAACCTTCCCAAGTCTCAGTTTCCTCATCGATAAAAAGGGGAGGGTTTGGAATAGATGGCCTCTTTGTTTTCTTCCAAATCTAGATCTATGATCTTCTAATTGAAGAACTAATGTAATGTCTGACAGGTCCAAGCACAGGTTCCTGGGGCATTCCAATGAAGACCTTCCTTAAACTGGCATCACATGACTAATTTTTAGGGTACAGTATTCAAGCAATTCAAAATTAACCTAACTGCACTATCATCTTGCCTTCATCATCTATTGTTTTCCACAAAAAAAAAAAACAACAAAAAAAAACCATGAGACTGTCAAATGCTTTAAGACCTCAGTAAATCTGTCAAAAATAAAGGAATAAGGTAGTTTGGGATGACCTATTCTTGAAAAAGTTAGCTCTTTATATAAACCACTCCCCTTTCTGTATCAACCAATGATGTGTTCTAGAATTTTGGCAGGAATCAAAGTCAAATTCAAGTCAAATTCACTGTGATAGTGTTTCCAAATTCCCTTTTAAGAAAACTGAGAAATTTATTCTTATCTAGTTCTAGGATACCCTGCCCATTCTCCAACATCTTCAACATATCACCCACCAGTGATGCAATAATTACACCCACTAGTCCTTTCAAGAACACAAGTTCATCTTGTCCCCGTTATATCATGACATTTATTTTCAAGTACTATTCTAAATAATCTTCTTAACAACTTACTTTAACCCAAATTGTAAACTGCCACTCTGAAGAAATAATGCTCAAAGCTGATGTTAAACTAAACTATCAATAGGGGAAAAAAAAACACTGCTTCTTCCAAAAACACCTTTTTACCTTTTTCTCAGTATCTGCTTTGTGTTCAACTAGAACACAAACTAAAAGCAAACTCCATTTATATTGATGGCATAAACTTAGGTGGCAACCTTAGAAGAACTTGAAACTTACAGACTCCCAGAACTAGCTCTGAAAACAACTGTACAAAACACCTGAAGCTTGGAACAGTGCCCCTTGTACAAAATACATGAAATTTGGAACAGTGCCCCTTCCATCCTAAGAGTGGGAGCCCAATTTTAACATAGAGTTAAAAGGCAAGAAACAGGATGGAAAAAAACTAGCAAACAACAAAAAAAGAGAGTGACCACAGCAAGTTACTATGGTGATAGGAAAGCTAAAACACAAATTCAGTAGTTAAAACTGCTATAGCCAAAGCCTTGAAGAAAAATGTGAACTGGCCTCAGTCCCAAAAAGAATTCCTGGAGGAGCTCAAAAAAGATTTTAAAAATCAAAATTGAGAGGTAGAAGAAAAAAATGGGAAAAGAAATGAGAGTGATGAGTTTGGTAAACAGTACAAATAATACCTTAACAATGGAATAGACCAAATGGTAAGAGGCACTTACTCCTTAAACTCCTTAAAAAGCAAAATTGGTCAAGTGGAAAAGGAGGTATAAAAATTCACTGAAGAAAATAACTGTCAGAAACTCCCAGTTTTCAGATGAAGTAATCAAAACTACCTATAATTACATGAAAGAAATACTCTAAGTCATCATTTATTAAAGAATACAAATTAAAACAATGCTTAAGGTACCACCTCACATTGGCCAATATTACAGAAAAGGGACCAGACAAATGTTGGAGGGGATGTGGGAAAATTGAGACACTAATGCAGTGTTGGTGCACTGTGAAATGATTCAATCATTCTTTAGAACAATTTGGAACTAGGCCCAAAGGGATATAAAACTATGCACACCCTTTAACTTAGCAATACCACCAGGAAAAGGAAAAGGACCTATATGTACAAATATATTTATTTATAGGAGCTCTTTTTGAGGTAGCAAATAATTAGAAACTGAAGGCATGCCTATCAGTTGAAGAACAGCTGAACAAGCTGTGGTATATGATTGTGACAGAATGACTCTCAAAAAAAAAAAAACAAACCTGGAAAACCTTACATGAACCAATGCAAAGTGAAATGAAAAGAACCAGGAGAACATGTACACAGTAACAACAATATTGTACAATGATCAGCTGTGAATGATGTGTCTATTCTCAGCAATAAAATGATCTAAGACAATTCTGAGAGACTTTTGATAAAAAATGCTATCCCCCTCCAGAAAAAGAATTGATGGAGTCTGCATGAAGATCAAGGCATATTTTTTTAAACTTTATTTTTCTTGTTTGCTTGCTTTTTTGGTCTGTGTATTCTTTCATAATATGACTAATATGGAAATAAGTTTTGTATGACTGCACAGGTATAACCTATTGCAAATTGTCTGACTTCTCAATAAATGGGGAGGGGAGACGGGAAAGAGAATTTGGAACTAAAAAAATTTTTTTAATGTTAAAAATTATTTTTACATGTAATTGGAGAAAAGTATAACTGGGAAATATTTAAAAAAATAAAAATGCAATAATATATAGCCGTTACATTTTAGAACTAAGTCTGTGTGCCTGGTCTCCCCTATCCTCCCTCCCAAGGACACTTATATAGCCCCTGTTTTCTATTTGAGTTTGATACCACTGATGTAAGTAAAATGCTTCATAAATCATCAGGCACAAAAAGTACTTCTGAATCTGAAACAAAGAAATTGAGCAAAATTACTTCTGCAGCCTCTTTCAGCTCTATGGTCCTAATATTCTCATACTTTAAAATAATTCTCTTCTAAAAGAGAAAACGAAGTTTTTTTGCAAAAAAAGAAAACCAATATGAGTGCCCTCAAATCCATTTTCCATGCTAACATTCATCTTTCATTTTAAAATATTCTTGAATGAAGTAACCAAATGACTAAGCAGAAGTTTTAATTGCTGATTCTTAAAATGTGAGGAAAATATCTAACCCTATAGGTACATATCACAAAAGCACTTCATTTTTAATCAAATTACAATAATAAAATAGCTTTTCAGCATTAAGTTTAAAAATGCATGTTTAAAGTGACATTTAACACTGCATGTGAGTAAGGAGAAAGTTCTTTAATTCAGAACCTGATTTTAGTCAAGGCATGTTGTTTCTGTAAAAGAATTTAAGTTACAACTCTTCATTCATTTTCTAAAAGTCTTGGTTACCACTAAAGTGGGGGAACACCTCTGAAAAAAGCAGAAGAACCCATTAGTCAATAAGGCACAAGAGAAACTTTAAAAACACAATCTCCCATATACCTAACAGTCACTAGTAGATAACAGTATCTTACTGATTCCAACACCATATAACTTTCTATCTTATACCTGCTCTGATCAAGTCCTTTTGTCTCTAGATTAGTAAACATTTTAGGAGTAGTTGTGGGTAACATTAACTTACCAAAAAGATATTCCAAACAGGAATGCATTCAAGTTTAACTGACTTTAGAAAAATATGATTCACAACTTCAATCGTGCCCTTCAAGCTATGATTCACAATGACACACCTGCATTCCAGCAAGAATGAAGGAAATTAACTCTCCAAAATAAATCACTCTAGTTGTGAATATAAAAATAAGTACCATGTAACCAGACAACCAGCCACGGTCAGGAAAGACAAAAATCACATTTTTAAAATACTCAAAATACTAGCATGGCTACTAAGTGATGAATTCTTTATCCATGCCACCTTATAAGAAATACTATTTCAAATTAACAATTTGGAACCAAAAGAAAAGTTATCTCTACTGCCAAAAATCCTGATGGCATCTCACTAATCCTTAATCACTAGGGCTGCTAGGTGGCAAGGTGGATAAATATCCCAGACTTGGAGTCAGATGACTTGAGTTCAAATACTGCCACTTACTAACATGACTATGTGCCTCAGTTCCTTCATCTGTAAAGTGGGGATAATAGCCCCTACCTCACAGCCTTGTACAGAGCTTGCAAAAAAACAATAAAACTGTCAGTTACTATCATCATCACATAAAATTTTTCCATCTTTATGTTCAAATTGCTATTCCTCTCAGTCTAATACTCACAGTTTATTTTTATTCTTGTCCACAGGTTTCTCATCTTTCTAGCTACAAAGAATTGCTCTCTTAATACAACTAGCACAACAGTCATTCACAGAATGGACCTTGCAATCCACAGAATTAAGAGTTAGAAGGGAACTCAACAATACTCTAGTATTACTAGTAATATTCTAGTCCAGTCTATACATGACAGAGATTCCCACAAGCAGTCACCCAGTTTCAGCCTGAAAGGCTTGGAAGAGGAACCCCCTTCTCCCTATCTATTTTAGAAATCCACTCCACTTCCAGACAGTTCATATAGTTAGGTAGCCTTTCATGATATCAAGATTAAATTTGTCTTTTGCAGCTTCCACCCACTGCTCCTGCTTCCCCCTTCTGAGGCCAAAGAGAGTAAGTCAAATCCTTCCTCCACATGACAGATCTTCAAATATTTGTAGATAGGTAATCTATTCACTCCTCCCTGCCAACTTCAAGTTTTCTTAGTCAGAATCATATAAACAATGGAGAAGGCAAGAAGGGAAGAAGACAGGTTGATCACATAGTAAGGGGAGTCAATGAGAAAAGTAAAGAGTTGGAGTGCTCTGCCTCAGCACCCTCAACCTGTCAGAAGAAACTGAGAAAGATTCCATAGTGACAAATTTATGGGAGAAAAAGTAGGAATCTGTCAGTCAACTAACAATTATGTTCTTATTCTTACTACGTCCCAGGCGCTCTGTAAGTTCTGGCAATACAAGCATAAAACAGTCTTCGACCTCAAGAAGCTTAAATTCTAATGGGGGAGAAACTATATATAAAAGGAGATCGTGTGTGCGTGTGCGCGCGCGCACCAAAGTAGGGACAAGGTGGCTAAGTTCAGAAAATGAGGAAGGGCTGGGCTAGGCCCTTCCCCAACATGGAAACTTACATAAGAACTCACCAGTGCGGAAGCCTGCAGGCATCCGAGGTTTAGTGGTATATAAAACAAGCACACCGAGCCCCCAGAGGAAACTGGTGATTCCACAGTGTCTTCTACTGTCAGTGACATTCTGGGGACTCCGGTCAGTTCATTTCACCTCCCTGGGCTCTAGCTCATCTTTAAAAATGCTATCAGCGGCCAAGATGGCGGAGTAGAAGGACGCACATTTACGAGCTCCAAGCCCACAACCCATGGAATTGAGGTAAAAGGAGATCCCGATAAATTCTGAATCACTGCAGGGGGTGCATAAACATAGGGGAAGAGATTTCCGTTCCACTGAGCCCTGGAGAGCCGTCCCCGGGGTCCATCGCACCCCGGAAAGCGGACCCCACCCCCAACCCTGGCCGTGGCCCCAGAGAAGCTGACCCGAGCAGGCTTCAGAGAGGAAAGCTCCAGGGGAAGCTCCGGCAGCCGGGAAAGTCCCTCCACCCACAGAAGCTACAGGTCAGTGAGAAAGAAGGCTGGGCTAGGGGAGGGGAGCAGAGCGTCTCCGTGACTCGGGCCCCCTCGGGAGGAAGTGGCGGCGGCAGAGACGGGGGCAGGAAGCGGCGGAGGCAGAGGCGTGGGCGGCGGCTGAGGCGGCAGCGGCCCAGGACTCAGGAATCCCCCAGCAGCAGGTAGGATCTTCAATACTGAAGGTCTTTCCAACATGAGGGAGCTGAGCCGGGGAGACGGCCCTGCCCCCACCCCGCTCTACTACTGAAGGCCTCTGAATAAAACCCCTGAGGGAGCTGAGCATAGGAGGCGGGGCCCCCACCCCGCCCCCACCCGCTCCGTTCCTGAAAGTCTCTGCAGAAAGCCCCTGAGGGACCGAGTTTGGGAGGCGGCCCTGCCCCAACCCCTGCACCAGAACTAAAGCTTGCTGCCAGAAAACCCATTTGAATCTCAGAGGCCAAGCACTAGCTGGGCGGATCCAGGCGGGGGTGGAAAGGAATCTCAGAAGTCAAGTAACTGGCTGGGAAAATGCCTAGAAAAGGGAAGAAAAATAAGACTATAGAGAGTTTTTTCCAACAAATGCAAATGATTCCGACCTTCGGATCTGACGAAGATGAGGACGTATTCTTGCCATCAGGGAAAGACATGGAGGGCGGGGCCTCAGTACCCCAGACACCCCAGGGGGGTGGTGGGTGGGCTCAGGCCCTGGAAGAGCTCAAAAAGGATTTTGAAAAGCAAGTCAGACAGGTGGAGGAAAAACTGGGAAGAGAAATGTCAGAGATGCAACAAAAGTATGAAAAACAGGTCAATACCTTGGTAAAGGAGACCCAAAAAAATGCTGAGGAAATTAACACCTTGAAAAATAGGCTCACTCAATTGGCAAAAGAGGTTCAAAAAGCCAATGAGGAGAAGAATGCATTCAAAAGCAGAATGAGCCAAATGGAAAAAGAGGCTCAAAAGCTCACTGAATTTAATAGTTCTCTCAAAATTAGAATGGAACAGATGGAGTCTAATGACTTTCTGAGAAACCAAGAAATCACCAAACAAAACCAAAAGAACGAAAAAATGGAAGAGAATGTGAAATATCTCATGGGAAAAACAACTGACCTGGAAAATAGATCCAGGAGAGACAATTTAAAAATTATGGGACTACCTGAAAGCCATGATCAAAAAAAGAGCCTAGACATCATCTTGCATGAAATTATCAAGGAAAACTGCCCTGACATTCTAGAACCAGAGGGCAAAATAAGTATTGAAAGAATCCATCGATCACCACCTGAAAGAGATCCAAAAAGAGAAACTCCTAGGAACATTGTGGCCAAATTCCAGAACTCCCAGCTCAAGGGAAAAATTCTTGCAAGCAGCTAGAAAGAAACAATTCCAGTACCGTGGAAATACAATCAGGATAACTCAAGATTTAGCAGCTGCTACATTAAGGGATCGAAGGGCGTGGAATAGGATATTCCAGAAGGCAAAGGAACTAGGACTCAAACCAAGAATCACCTACCCAGCTAAACTGAGTATAATACTTCAAGGGAAAATATGGTCTTTCAATGAAACAGAGGACTTTCAATCATTCTTAATGAAAAGACCAGAGCTGAAAAGAAAATTTGACTTTCAAACACAAGAATGAGAAGAAGCATGAAAAAGTAAACAGCAAAGAGAAGTATTAAGGGACTTATCAGAAATGAACTGTTCATATTCCTACAGGGAAAGACAATATTTGTAACTCTTAAAACTTTTCAGTATCTGGGTAGTTGCTGGGACCACACATACACATGTACACGCATGCACACACATACACACATGCATTCACATACAGAGACAGAGAGCACAGATTGAACTGAATAGGATGGGACCATACCTTAAAAGAAATTAAGGTAAATGGTGAGAGAGAAATGTAGTGAGAGGAAAGAGGGGGAAATGGAAGGGGGTAACTATATGTCATTTAAGAGGCAAGTAGGAGATTTTTTTAGTGGAGGGAAAAAGAGGAAAGCTGAGGTAAAAAAAAAAAAAAAAAAAAAACAAGAAGTTTACCCTCATCACATTTGACTAAACGAAGGAGTGAAATGCACACTCATTTTGGTATGAAAACCTATCTTACAGTATAAGAAAGCGGGGGAGAAGGAGATATTGCGGGGGGGGGGATGATGGAAGGGAGGGTAAAGGGAGGAGGAAGTAATTGAAAGTCAACACTTGGGGAGGGACAGGATCAAAAGACAGAAGAGAAACAATGAGGGGCAGGTTAGGAGGGATGGTAATTCAGTTAGTCTTACACAACACGACTATCCAGAAGGTCATTTGCAAAGCTATACAGATATGGCCTATAATGAATTGCCTGCCGTCCCAAAGGGAATGGGTGGGGAGGGAGGGATAGGGAGAATTTGGAACTCAAAGTTTTAGGAACAATTGTTTAGTATTGTTGTTGCAACTAGGAAAGAAGACATACAGTTAATGAGGAATAGAAAGTCATCTGGCCCTACAGGAGAAAAGAGAAGATGGAGACAAGGGAAGGGAGGGATGACAGAAGAGAGGACAGATTAGATAGGGAAAATTAGATTTCTTGGGGTATTGGGGTGGGGGGAGGGGAGAAAAGGGGAGAAAATTTGGAACCCAAAAATTTGTGAAAATGAATGTAAAAAGCTAAATAAATAAATAATTAAAAATGCTATCAGCCCAGTTGGCATGTAGGAAGCTCTCCATTGCCGAAATTTATGATTCTATCATCTAACGTGGGTCTTAAAGATTGTAAAAAAGTACTTAGGTATGAAAGGGAATCAGACTTAAGAGAAGAATGGCACAAGGGCAAGAATGCAATTAATGAGAAGAAAAGTGAAAACTACTACAGTTAGAAGGAAGCAAAAAAAGAGGTAAAAGGGATAAAAACACCAAAAAAACTCAAAAAATGAGACATTCTAAAGAGCATTCCTATTTTTAAAAATGTAACTAAAAGAAAAAGCTCTGAATGCAGATAATGCCATGTTACCAATTCATCTCTCCCCATGTCTCTGCAGAATGCCCAATCAACAAGGACGTAACAACAACAAATCACAACCAACATTCACACAGCGCTTACCATGTGCCAGGAACTGTGCTGAGCATTTTGCAGTTATTATCTTATTTTTCCTCACAACAAGCCTAAGAGGTAGGTGGTATATATTACCCCCATTTTACAGCTGAGGAAACTGAGAAAAACAAAGGTTAAATGACTTGCCCAGGGTCACAGAGGTAGTGTCTGAGGTCCAAAATGTGAACTCAGGAATTACCAATTCCAGACCCAGAACTCCATTTACTTCACCACTTAGCTATCTCATTTCTTAAGTACCAATAGATGTCAGGCACTGGAGATAGAAAAGGAGGCAAAAGATAGTCCTCAAAGAGCTCAAAATCTAATAGAAGATACAATAAGCAAGCAAATCTGTAAAAACAAGTTACACAGGATAAGTAGGAAATAATTTAAAAAAGGAAGGCACTAGATTTAAAAGAGGTTGAGAAAAGCTTCCTGGAGAAGGGATTTTAGTTGGCACCTGAAGGAAGCCAAGACAGCCACAAGGAGGGAAAGCATTCCAGGGAAAATGCCTAGAAACTGAGAGTCTTGTTCCTAAAACTTCAAGGAGGTTGGTACTAGATCACAAAGTACATGACAGTGATTAAGATTTAAGAAAGATTATGAAGAGTTTTGAACACCAAACAGAAGATTTTGTATTTGATCCTAAAGGAGAAAACCACTGGAGTTTAACAAGTGTGGAGGTGTCAGGAGAAGGTGATTAAACACAATCAGACCTACACTTTACTAACACTGTGGCACCTGAATTGAGGAATGGAGTAGGAGAAAGTTAAGAGCAGGCAGAACCAACAGTTGGCTAACTGTAATAGTCCAAATGTGAGGTACTGAGTACTTGCATCAGGGTGGTGACAGTATCAAAGAAGAGAAGGGAAGTTATATTCAAGAGATGTTGCAATGACAAATTCATGACTATTCCCTTTAAGATGTGATCTAGTCTATGGGCCCAGCACTGGACCAGGTCTAGGGATACAAATATAAAGAATGAAACAATTTCTACACTCGAGGAGCTTACATTCTACGAGGGGAGAAAAGAGTACACATACATAGCATGTGCATATATATGTTTAAGATATAACAATGATAATTCTATATAGTACTTACTATGTGCCAGGCACAAAGGAAGTGCTATATAGCTACATAAATGCTACTTTTATTATTAGATATATAATGTAAAACGAATGAATACAAACATATACAAAGCAGATAAACACAAATTCATCTGGGAGAGAAGGCACTAGCAATCTAAGGGGTTGGGGGAGGTTAGAAAACAGTGCATGCAGAAGATGTTTGACCTATATCTTTGTAACAGTAAGCACCCTGATGTACACAGAGGGGCCTGCTAACACAGGTTCTTAGGTCTGCATTCATAAAAGGGAAGCAACTTGCAAAGCGTTAACAATCACTTTAATCAAGCACATGGATCATTCCTTTAACCAAGCACATCCTGGGCCATCTCCAGTCATCCTGATGAATATCTGGTCACTGGATGCAGATAGCTCTGGAGGAGAAGTGAGGCTGGTGACCTGCAGAGCCCTCCCTCACTCAAAACAAAGTCAAGTGCAAGTCATGTCATCATTCCTCTGATGGCACAGTCTACTTTGGCAATGAAGGACAAACACACAACACCACCATTCACCTAGGTCAGGGATTAGCACCTTGAACTTCAAAAAAAATAGAGAAATCAAACACCACAGACATGGCTTTCTCTGCCTAAATTCAACAGACAGGTCCAACTATCTGACCATAGTTACCAGAGAGGGAAGTATCCACATCTGGGTTGTGGATGGGGAAGATTTTTAATCACATTAAAATAATCAACAATATACACACACACACATATACATATATATATATACTGTTTCTAGTTAAAGAAACTCTTGTTTCTGTACTTTACCCCTAGTAGATTCAATCAGAGGCACTTGATTATACTAAAATAAAAACAGCAAAAGATCTTATTTTGCTTGCCATCACAGTGTTAAAGGAAGAGAAGAATTCTAAGAGAAGACAGGCGATATAGGAATGTGGAATGGCCAGTGTAAAGGTACAGAGATAGGGGATGATGTGTTCCATATGAGGAACAAAAAGAAAGCCAGTTTGACTAGACTGCTTGGGTTGGGTGTGGGTAGGGCAATATCCAATGACTAATCCAGTAACTAATCAATAAACATTTAATAAGCATTTACTTTGTGCCAGGTACAGTAATAAACACTTGAGATTAAAAGAAAGGCAAAAGATAAGTCCCTCAGCTCTTAAGAAGCTCAGCCTAATGGGAGAGATAAAATGCAAGCAACTATGTACAAACAAGTTATACACAAAATAAATTATAAATAATCAAGAGAGAAAGTACTAGAATTAATAGAGATCAGAAAAGGAATCCTGTAAAAGCAAGATTTTAGTTAGGACTTAAAGGAAATCAAGAGGTGGAGATGAGGAAAGAGTATTCTAAATACGGGGAATAGCTAATGTAAATGTCTAGAATCAAGAAACGAAATGTCTGTCAAGTCAAATCAAGGACCATTTAAAGTACCAGTTAAAGTACAAAGGCACTGTGCTAAGTCCTAGGGATACAAAAAATTGAAAACACACACACACACACACACACACACACACACACACACACACACACACACATACAACCTAGCCTCAGTTTTAAAGGAATCCACAGTCTAATAGGAGAGACAACATGCAAACAACCATATACTAAAACAACATACCAGCAAAACAAATTAGAGAAAATCTCAGAACAAAGGTATTAAGAGTAAGGAGAAGCAGAAAACGCTTCTTGCAGAATAGGAGACTTCAGACGACATTTGAAAAAAACACACGAAGCTAGGAAGGAGAAATAAGGAGGGAGAGCAGCCAATGAAAATGCCTGATGTCTGAAGATGGAGTGTCTTGTTTGAGGAATCAGAAGGATGCCAGCCTTACTGGAGCTGGGGGGGGGAAGGGGGGGTGAAGTAGTGGAAGAAAACTAGAAAGGGAAGAGAAAACCACTGGAATTCACTGAATAGGGAGGAGGGAGGACAGGGTACACATGGTCAGACCTGTGCTTTAGGAAAATCAATTAAGACTGCTGATTGAGAGAGACTGAAGTGGAAAGAGACTGGAAAACAAACAATCAGATCTTTCCCTCCTTATCTCCAAGGCTTCTGTCAATTACTTTTGACTTATTTTTAACTGTGTCTGACTCTCCATGGCCCTATTTGTGGTTTTCTTGGCAAAGATACTAAAGTGGTTAGCCATCTCTTTCTCCAGCTCATTTTACAGATGAGGAAAATAGGTCAAACAAGGTTAAGTGACTTGCCCAGGGTCACAAAGCTAGCGTCTGAGGCCAGATTTGAACTCAAGAAGTTGAGTCTTCCTAACTCCAGGTCTGACACTCTATTCACTGTACCACCTAGTCACCCAATTCTGCTACTGCTATTGTAATAGTCCAGACATGAGATGATGAGAGCCTATACCAGGATGGTAACAGTGTCAGAGGAGGGCATAGATGAAAGATTTAATAAAGGTAAAATCAACAGAATTTGGCAACTGATTAGATATGGGAAGTAAAAAGTGAGTTAGTTGAGGAAGTCATCTAGGTGGGTTATTGGGAGGAGGGTGACATCCTCTCGACAGCAATAGGGAAGTTAATTATGAAAAGTTAGTTAATAAAAATAAAGAGATGCCCTCAATAATGTTTGAGGAACAGCAAAGAGGCCAACACCTGTGGATCTAAGAGTACGCTGGAGAGGAGAGAGCAGGCCATGAAGGGCCAAGGAAGTTCCCATGCCTACAATGCTCTCTCTCTCTTCTTTTTTGCCTTCTGGCTTCCCTGGCTTCCTTTAATTTCCAACTAAAATACCATCTTTTAAAAGAAGTCTTTCCTGTCTTTATTATTTCCTATTAATCCTGTATATACAGCTTTCTTTCTCTTGGATCAAAGAATACAGGGGATAGGGGGAATGGAAGAAGACTTGAAGGATTTTAAACACCAAAGATTTTATATCTGATTCCAAGGTATAGAGAGCTACTGGAGTTCATTCTAAAGAATGCCTGTACTCCACTTTCTACCTAAGTATTAGAATATATTTCAGAATACCAACACTGAGAAATGGAATGAAAATTTATGAAATTTATCACTATCACCCTAGTTAAAGTCCATATCCCTTATTAGAATGGGAGCCTCTGGAAAGCAGGGACTGTTCTTGCTTGTCTTTGTATCCCCAGTGATTAGCACAAGTTGTTGTGGTTCAGTCATACCCAACTCTGTACCCAAATCTTGGCAAAGATACTAAAGCAGTTGCCATTTCCTTCTCCAGTTCATTTTACAGATGAAGAAACTGAGATAAACAGGATTAAGTGACTTGCTCAGGCTCACACAGCTAGTGTCTGATGCCCAATAAGAACTCAAGTCTTCCTGACTCCAGGCCTAGCACTCTATCCACTTCACCACATAGTTGCCCAGATTAGAACATAGTAAGAGTTTAATAGATGTCTGATGAATGATATCCCTTAAATGGCTCTCTGCTGCCCCACATCTTTCTGACTCTAAGGCTAAGGCCCACACAGATAGCATCTCAACAATTTCTCTGTTATTTAAAGTGCTTCACAATTTGACTCCACCCAACCTTTACAGCCTCATTACATGTGGCATTCCCCTTCTTCCTACATCAGACAAGTCAGACGAATTGGCCATGTGGCTGCTTCTTACACGAGTTAATTCCATCTCCCATCTCTGGGCTTTAATGTGCTGCTTACTGCTTCTTCTCAGAATTCTGAGTTTCCTGAAGTTCAAGTGCCATCATCTGATGATGAGGCCTTTCCTTCCTGATCCTCTCAACTCTGTTTTCTGGGCCCTTTGCACAAAAAAAGAAGACCAATTACCTTGTACACCCTGATCCGAGTTTATGGTGTCTCATAACAGAATGTAAGTTCCCTGAGGGCAGACATTGCTTTACACTAAATTTTTGGAAGAACATTCTCTCCTGGTTCTCCTCCTACCTATTTTACTGCTCCTTCTCAGGCTCCTTTCCTGAATCTTTATCTAGGTGGCACCCTCTAACTGTAGGTATCTCTTAGAGTTCTGTCCTGAATTCCCTTCACTTCTCTCTCCCTTCATTTGGTGATCCCCTCAGCTTCCATGATTTAGTTACCATCTCTAAGTGGACCATCTCCAGTTGTCTTGATCTGAATCATGTTACTGGGACCAGATGGCTCTGGAGAAGTTAGTGAGGCTGATGATTCTGCACAGTCCTCCCTCACTTAAATCCAATTCACCTGCAAGTCCATGGCATCACCTTTCTGATGCCATAGTCCACTTCAAGAAAGGGGCAAACCACAACAACCATCTGAATGCTGATGACTCTCAAATCTACCTATCTTGTCCTGATTTCCAACCTCACATCTCCAATCACCTTTCAAATATCTTAAACTAAACATCGAATAGACATCTTAGACTCAATACATCCAAAACCGAACTCATTAGCATTCCCCCTACATCCTCCCCACCTAACTTCCCTACTACAGTCAAGGAAAATACCATCCTTCCAATCCCTCAGCCTCAAAGTCTGAAGGTCCATCCTTGATTCCTCACTCTCTCTCTCCCCATATCCAATCTATTGCCAAGACCTGCCAAATTCACATATGCAACATCTTCTTGAATACAGCCCCTTCTCTCCTCTGGCACTACCTGCAGGTGGTAATCACCTGTCAGGAACTACTGTGAGAGCCCCTCATCATCCACCTCAAAAGTTTTATTCTTCCAATAAATCTTTTCATAATCAACTTTTAAGGAAAGGTGACATAGCAATAATACTTATCTTAGAGTCACAATACTATGATTTGAGTCCTGATTCTAACACTCAGGAGCTGTGTGACCCTAGGCAAATCACAAACCTAGGAAATGATAACTTCAGGCAAAGAAAATTTATTAAATGCTTTCCTACTAAAAGCTAGGGCAGTGGGCTTAGTACTAGAGATACAAAGAAAGGTAAAAATCTTGTCCCTGTCATCATCTATAAAATGGGGATGTTAAATTACAGTACTTTACTATTAAAAAAAAAAATCTGTTGTGAAACTCAAACGAAACCTCAAGGTTTGCAATGATAAACTGAATAAATCTAATTAGAAATTTAGAAAATTTTCCCTTGACTGTACCTTCCTCCATACTTTGTAGATGTAGAGGATCACATAAACAAATTATTGCATATATATGTTCGGGTTTTTTTTGTTTTGTTGACACTTTTTGCTACCCTTATTCTTTGTTTCAAAGGAGCTGGCAGAGAATAAGAGATTAAAAAACAGCATTAAACAAACAAAGAGTTCTTCCTTATTCTAAGCTGAAAGTTTTCTACCTCTTGCTACCTACCTATTACTGGATCAGTCAGTTGAAATCTCTTAAGAGCCTACTATGTGCCAAGCACTCCTGGGGATCCTTTAGAGAGAATAAATCTAATCTCCCTTTTTCCCTATCACAGTTCTTCAAATTTTAAGAGAGCTATTATGTTACTCACTGCCTTATACCCTCCCCCTACTCCATCATCTCTGATTCTGCCACTATTCTTCTGGACCCCCAACTTTTCTCTGGACATACTCCTGATCAATGTCCCTCCTTAAAATGCAGCACTGAATACTCTGCTACAACCTGAGGACTTTAGAAGTTCAAGTCCTAATTTGGGGAATAATACTTCTATACACCCAACCTAAAATCAAAATAGCTTTTCTGGCAATGGGTGCCTTCTCATACTGCTGATTCCCAACCCATCAACTAAAAGGCTCTTTCATATGAACCCTACTTAGACCAAGCCTTCATCCTTTTAGTACTTAGCATACAGCTGAATTCTCAACCTAAGTGGTGATATCTTTATACAAGGTCCTCAAAAGTCTTAGATTTCTTTGGGGACACCTTTGTATTTCTTCTTCCATTAAACTGCATCCTCTCAAACTGACCATCAGCTAACTTCTCCTTCATATTTACTTCTATGAACACACACATATATACATGTTTTACATATGTATATAACATACATATTTTCTATATATGTGTAACATGCATATTTTATGCTTATATATACATATATAGATATACATACATATATACACATAGATATATACATACATACATATATATACATATGCACACAAAGAGATATATGTACACATATATATACATACACACATATAATATATCTGTGGGTGTTAATATGCACCCACATATATGTATCTAGCTAAGTGACAAAGTGTATGGAGTGCCCGGTTTGGAGACAAGAAGACTCCTCTTCCCGAATTCAAACCTGGCCTCGGACACTTAGCTGGGTGACCCTGGGCAAGTCACCTCGCCCTGTTTGCCTCAGTCTCCTCTTCTATCAGATGAGCCGGGGAAGGAGAAGACAAACCCTTCCTGAATCTCTGCCAAGAAAAGTCCAAGTGGGGTCACCGAGTGGGATGCACACACACACGCACACGTGGATCCCCGAGATCCCAGACAAGGCGACGCACCAAGCAAGGCAGGCCGCAGGCGCCCGGCGGGTCCCCAGTATTTCCCGGGGCTGCGCAGGCTGCAGCCGGAGCAGGTACAAGGGATGAGAAGAGGCGCCGGACGGCTCGGAGGAGAAGGGCGGAGGAGCCCCGCGGGAGGCGCTGGCACGGAACCAAACAGCGCGGCCGTGGGCAGGTCTGCGATCCCCGACTTGCCCACGAGCCCTTCCCCCTTCGCGGGCCGCGCCCCCATTGTGATGCCCGACCGGCTCTTCCCGGCAGAGGAGAGAATGACCGCCGGGGCGGGGCGTGGAGAAGAAACACGAGTGGGTCTGAACGGAGAGAGCCCGACGGGTCTCGGTGGCCCGGGTGAGGGCTGCGGTCCGGGGGCGTCCCCTCATCCCTCCCCCAAAGACCCCCAGCCCGCGGCGCCGCCCCTCAGGTGCGCCCTCCTACCTGCAGGGCGCCCTGACGCGCCCACCGGGGCCCGGGGGAGTCCCCTCATCCCCCCCCCACAAGCCCCCCAGCCCGCGGCGCCGCCCCTCAGGTGCGCCCTCCTACCTGCAGGGCGCCCTGACGCGCCCGCCGGGGCCCGGGGGCGTCCCCTCATCCCCCCCCCCACAAGCCCCCCAGCCCGCGGCGCCGCCCCTCAGGTGCGCCCTCCTACCTGCAGGGCGCCCTGACGCGCCCGCCGGGGCCCGGGGGCGTCCCCTCATCCCCCCCCCACAAGCCCCCCAGCCCGCGGCGCCGCCCCTCAGGTGCGCCCTCCTACCTGCAGGGCGCCCTGACGCGCCCGCCGGGGCCCGGGGGCCGCGGGCCGGCGGCGGAGGTGGGAGCGCTGCCTCCAAGCTCGCAGCCGGTGATCGCCCCTCCTCAGCCGGCGCGGCCGCCGCGGCCACTACCGAGGAAGGAGCTGCCGGGGCAAGCCCCGGGGATGGCAGGCCGGCTCCGCTTCCTCCTCTCGCGAGAGCTTCCGGGCCTGAGAAAGCGAGGCCCGCCGCGCTCTCGCGAGAAGCCTCGGCTCCGGAGCCGTCGCGGGGCGGAGTGGCGGAGGGCGGCCGTTGCTGAGGGGCGGGACCCCTGGGCGGGGCCTGACCCAAACGCCACCGCCCCGCCCCCTGCCGAGTCAGCCGGCCCAGTGACGCCCGCCCGGGCCTCTAGAGACTCGCGCGCTCCCAGGTCACAGTTGAGTGTCCCGGGTGGGCGTAGCCCCCCTCCCCCACCCAAGCTCCCTCTCCCCGGTCTCCGTTAGTTAAACACTGGGAAACTAACAGTTGTGCAAAGCCCATGGACCCTCGCGTGGAAGCCTTAGTGGCGCTGATCGAGCTGGTGCGCAGACTCGGTGTGGGCAATGGCCCCGCGAAGGGGGAGCGGGACGATCACCCCGGGGGAGGAGGAGACCTCAGGGGAAAGGCGCCCGACGGCAAAGCGCCGGGCGACCACCCCGGGAGGTCTGCGCCCCGCGCCAGGTCCCCGAGCGCCCGCGCCCCGAGGGGGCCCGCGGCCGGCGGACTTTCGTTAGCCCGGGACCTCGGCCTCCCCGACGGCGCCGCCCGGGCCCAGGAAGCGGCGCTCCGCCTGCAGAGCCTCCCGGGCCGCGACCGCGACCGCGAGCCTCGGCGCGCCGAGTGGGAGGCGCCGCGAGGGGGGTCCCGGGCCGCCCCGGCGGGCGCCCCATCGCTCCGGGACCACATGGAAAAACTGGCGAAGAACCAGTGCGCCCTGCACGAGTCCCAGAAGTCCCTTCAGCTGGCCATCAGGGACCTGTCCGGCAAGGTGGACATCCTGGCCAGGGCCATTCCGTCCGCGCTCGACTCCATCACCAACACGCAGACGCACCTGGGCAAGAACCTGAGCTACCTCGGAAGACAGCTGTCCTCCCTGGAGTCCCTCCTGGACCGGTTTCACGCCCGGACAAACTTTGCTAGCCAGCCTGACATCACCGCTCTGGCCCCGGCCTCCGGCCTCGCGGAACCTCGCCTCGGCCCGGACCGAGCCGACCTCTACCCCATTCGAGACGTTGCCGGAGGCTTTATCTTTGATTAATCCATTAAAGTTTTAACGTACCGTACAAAGAAACCTGGGAGGGACTTGAAGGGACTTCCCGCCTCTGCCCCAAGCCCTGCCAGCCTCGGGAAGGGTTCGAGATCCTGTTGGGAGGTGGGAGGGACACTTCTCTGGGGAGCCCCACCTTCTACATCTGCTCCACCCTGTCAGCCCCCAGGAGCTCTTTCCTCCCCTTCTTTGTCACCCTGGACCCCACCTCATCTTTTGGTTCCAGTCCAGGGCAGAAGGGGAGACTCACCCAATGCCCTTCGGAAAAAAAATGTGGAACCGAGACCCTCCAAGGATAATGAGGGAGTCATGGAGTTAGGGGTGTTGGACCCAGCACTGATGAGGGGAGCTAAGACGGTGGCAGGAAAGGAGAGGGGACAATCAGTCACGAAATGTTCGGGGTCTACCATAGTGGATCTACTTACTCAGCATAGGGCTATAATGATCTTAAAAGTGTGAATCTCCCTTAAGAAAACAAAGATGGGAAGAATTAACAGTGGGGCTAGGTCTACTGGGGATAGGAAGGGTTAAATGGAAAGAACCGAGGGATTAAACCGGGTCCTTTTCTAAAAATCTTGGGATTAGACCAGAAAGGGTCTGAGGTGTCATTCTGCCTATCATTCTGCCCAGGGATATATAATCCCTGGGTTTGTTGTAACTGAGAAGGGGGTAAGTGTATTCCTCCAGCATAGAAATACATGTAAGATAGATGGATGATTGATGGATGGATGGATAGATAGATAGATAAATAGGCAGGTAGGTAGGTAGGCAGATAGATAGCCAGTCCACAAAGTAAACCCAGGAGCTCCTTTGGCAACATCTGAGGATACCTGGCGCCTCTGAGATGAAGCAATCCTTTTACTGGCTACTGAGAGAAGAACCATTGACTTAATGGACCTTAAAAAAGAAGTACTACCCCCCCCCCCCCCCATTTGCCTTGGCTCTCTGGCCTGATGAGTGAGTGAATTCTTCTTGGAATAGTGGAGGGGAGAGTTGGTATCCTGCCCTACCATGGAAAGCTGTGGGGTTTTGGCAACGTATTTATGTATCTAAGTAAAGCCAGAGCCTGTATTTGGGGCTGCCTCTTGTTTGTTATGTTTTTTCCGCTAAATACAGGTCACTGAGCAGGGATCTTGACAATGTTTCTCATCTTAGAGACAACCTTGTGAGTTCCAGTACTAGAAATCCTGGAGCCCTTAGAGCCAACTGGAAGCAGGTGAAGTATTCTGTAACCACCCCAGTGCCTCTCTGAGAAGATCACCAGAGACAGGAGGGAAAGTGCAAGCCCTAGTCTTGCTTGTGACATAGAGAACATGGTTCAAAGTTAAAGCCAAGGTGAATTGGAAAATGCTTATTTAGCATCTCACAAACTGCTTTACATTTTTCATGTTTGCTTCAGCTTTCCAGACGCGTGTAATTGTAGTTATGGTGTGTGCTTGTTTAAGATTTTTGGCAAGGCATGCTTGTTGAGTCTCTTAGGGTATTTCTTTTGTATGGAGGAAATATATAACTGTCCTCGACCTGATCTACATTGTATATTGAGTGCCTTATTTCTCCTCTCCAGTTTGGGGGAGACTCTAGATAAGAGCCAAAACCTAAGCTTTTATGTTATTTTCACTGGTACTCCAGGGTAAGAGTAAAGCAAAACCGAAGGTGAGAAAAAAGACCCAGTCCGTTTATGAGCCAGGCTGTCCAAGACTACAGTCCACATTCATGGGTCCAGAACTGAGAAGGACCGGGTTAATGATCCTGATCTGTAAAATGAGCTGGAGAAGGAAATGGCAAGCCACTCTAGTATCTTTGCCAAGAAGACCCCAAATGGGGTCAAAGTTGCATATGGCTGAACAACAAATTAACCCCTCATTTAACAGATAAGGAAATCGGCCCAGAGCAGTCAGTTAACTTGCCCATGATCACACAGGTAAGTGGCGCTACACGGAGTCCAGATAGAAAAATTCCCTACAGATATTAAAAGCCTCTAATGCCCCTGTTTGTGAGTCACTGTACTGATTACATAAAGCCTGCGAACCTGGCAGAGCCTATTAAGTGAGATCTATAAATTGCTCAAAAGAGTTTGATCTAACTGTATTCACAGGGAAAACCATGTGGATGAAAAATATCTACTGCCCAGACTACGAGATGTAGTTGGATTCATAACTCATACAGTTGGTCCCCTAGAATCTTGGACAGACACTGAAGATGGAAATCCTTGGAATTGAGCAGGAAGAAGTCCGTCACCTTTGGAAAACTTCATAGTGTTTTTAATGAACCCAAGCCTCTCCCTGAAACAGATCCATCTTTTTCATCAATAACATTCTGGTGATACTGTATGGCTGTGGGTCATGTAATAAAACCATAGTCTGCAAAGAATTAAAGCTAATGGTCACCAAAGGTCAATGGAGAGTTGCAGGATGACTGTGAGTAGGCTACAATGTACCATCAAAAACAGAAAAAAAAAGGTACATCGCAGTATTAAGGATATGATCAGAAAAGGAGGAGGGTTTGTTTCATCATGTCACATAAATGAAGAATAATGCACAACTCTCATTAGACATTTGTTTACAGTCTGAAGCAATATAATGCAGGATAGCATAATAGATAGAGTTGGATTTGGAGTAAGGAAGTCTTCATTCAAATCCCACTTCTGACACAAACAGGCAATGTGATTTTGAGCAAGTCATTTAGTCTCTTGGTGCCCCTGTTGACTCTCAGACTTGAAAATATGTAGAAGGATTTTCACCAATTGAGGAAATTTTTTCCCCAATCAGGGGAATTCTCTTCACCAATAGAATCACAGGTTTAGTTGCATTCTGTCCCATCAAGAGATTTAGCAGAAGGTCCCTCACACATTGAGATGTGGAATCTAATCCTATAAAGACATGGTTTAAAATTATGCCATAAAGAGGTTGTAGTCTGCACTGTTGGAGAGGATGCCATTGTTGATGAGATGACAAATCCAGTGAATCTTGGGGCTAAAAATAGATTCCTCTAAAGAAAGTATTTTGAGGGACATTCATCTAAGAAAACAGACCAACAAGACCTACCAAAAAGACTTTAGGGAGATACCCATAAGGAAGGCAACAATTTTGATATCTTGTTACAGTGTACAGCAGGTGTTTAATAAATGTTTGTTGAATTTGAATAGGGATCACAGGGGACTCTGAGTGCTGAGTTCAGAGCCCAAATCCATGTGAAGGATATGCCATATTTTACCATAAAGATGTCAAAGGCAATTTTATGTAATGGGAAAAGGAGCACTCCTTACCTAGGAGAGTTGTGCTGTACTAGTCATATCCCTTTAAGGATTAGGTGGGGCTAGGGGTTTTTCCTTCCTTTGAAGTTTGGGTTGACCAAAGCATTCTGAATTGCCCAATTAAAAGTTTTATTCAGCAGGAGAATTTGGCAGTAACAACTTACTCAGTGACCTCCTAGGTACTGATAAATACTGATAAACTGAACTGTATTTTACTCTTCCTTCCCTTCCCTGTACTCTGCTCATTCTTTCCAGTTTACCCTGTTCACACTTCTGACATAAACATGATTTACCTGCAGTAAAAATCAATAACAAGAGGGTTTTAAGAACTGTTTTGTGTCTACTTTGTTACTGGATTATCAAGTTAAAGATAATCCCAAAAAGAGTGGATGTCTAACCCAGACAGCTACTCTAGTTAATAAACTTTGCAGTTAAAATGTTCACTGTTTAGAATTTTCTCATTGCAGGCCTCGTTTTTAAACTCCCTCAAACTAAAAGAGATATGATCACACCTTGGACTTTGTCTTCACTTGAAATTTCTCAACCTCCAAAGTCTTAAGCAGAGTCTCCCTCCTTGTCTATTCCCCTGTTCCCCTACTAGAATTTCCTGAATTTCTGCCTTTCCCATACCTCTATGCCCTTGATCTCTAGCTACTTCCTTAACTTTTTGTCTGTTTCCTAGTCTACCAGCCTGGATTCTATTCATGGCCTTGCAGATACTCTTAAATTCCACCCCTTCATTTCCCACCCTGCAAATGCTAAGCCCTGGTCACATACCCTGCCAAATGAACATTGGTATAAAAAGTCATGAAGACATGATTCATTACAATTTCACCCTATTCCATTTTAACTAGATCATCTGCATAGCTCTTTATCTGTCGTTTCTGTTGTTGAGTTATGTCTGACTTCATCCTTTGGAGTTTTGCGTTTTCCTGGCAAAGATACTAGAGTGGTTTGCCATTTCCTGTTCAAGTGAATTAAGGCAAACAGAGGCACTTAACCTCTGTAACTTAGACATGCCCAGAGTCACACAGCTAGTAAGTGTCTGATTTGAACTCAGGTGCTCCGGACTCCAGGCCCGTGCTCTATTCACTGAGTCACCTGACTACCTCTCCTCTCTTGTTGATTCACCATCCTTGTAATTTTCCAGACCAAAATGACACTTTCTTAGTTCCATGTGTGTTGCTCGCCCAACTGGTAGGTAGAGCTCTTGAGAGCAGGGACTGTCTTGGCTTTTATATTTATATCCCAAGCATGTAGCTATCAATTAATGAATAAACCTGTACTATATGCCAGGTACTGTTCTAAGCTTTCAAGCACAGTGCTTACCAACAGTAAGCACTTAATAAATGCTTTTTCATTCTAATATTCAATTTCATCACTCTCAATAGAAATTTCCCATTTAGGAAATAGACCAATCTGCATAAACCTCCTCAGATATGTTCGTAGATACCTTTGAGTAGACTTATCATCACTCCCTGTCAAAAGTTGGGTCTTTAAGCATCCATCCTCCTTCCTTCTGAGGAAGAAGTATTCCTCTATGAGATACTCCTTCCCTCATTCAATCTTTCTCCCTCATGTTCAATCTTTCCATCTCACTCAACCTATAATCTCAGGTCTTCCCTATCTTAAAACTTGCTATTCAATCATTTCAGTTGTGTCCAGCTCTTCATGACCCCATGTGGGGTTTTCTTGTCAAAGACACTGGAGTAGTTTGCCATTTCCTTCTCCAGATCATTTTACAGATGGGAAACAGAGAAAAAAGATTAAGGGACTTGTCCAGGGTCACAAAGCTAGTAAGTGTCTGAGACTAGATTTGAACTCAGGAAGATGGGTCTTTCTGACTCCAGGTCTGGCACTCTATCCACTGCAACACTTAGCTCCCTTTATCCTAAAATTATAACAATAAAAACTCAACCTCAAGGGGTTAGTTTAATGCCATTAAGTAGGTGCTAAATAAATTTATTGAGTGAAAAATAAATAATGAAATTGTTCTTTTCCATTTAGTTGGTGGCCTTGTATTTTTAAGCTTCTTCTTAATGTAACTACCAGATGTCAGTCTCATTTAAATCCAATTCATTTTGCAAGTCATGACATCACCTTCCCAACTTCATGGTCTTTTCCAAGAACTAAGGACAAGCAACAATCAACAACCCATGGGTAGTACGAGTTGTCCCACAGGGGACTTAACTGGCCAGTTCCAGTTAGGCAACTCACTCCCTTTCCTCCTTCCCTCCTTCCTTCCTGTCTTCTCTCCCCCTTCTCCTTACTTTTCTCTGTACTAATTTCCCCACCGGAAATCCAACTGACCAGTTCTAGTTGGGCAACTTGGCTTGCTTCCTTCCCTCCTTCCTCTCCCTCCCTCCTCACCCTCTGTCCACATAGGGAATCACACCCTTCCCTGAGGGTGCTCTGCCCAAAGGAAGATAAGTTTTGACTGCTGAAACCTCACAAGATATCTTGGGCTTTACAGGCTAGATTTCTGTTTTAAGGACTATGCTTTAAACCCAAATCACTCTGACTCTTATTGATTGGTCAGTAATAGGTCCCAGCTCAAACCTCATTTGGTCACTGTTTGGGCTTTAATGGCTCAGAGTGACTGCAAATGGCAGTTGTTTCCATTTTGGTCAGAAACTCTGAGGGTCTTCCCTTCACAGATTGATTTTTTTCTTTTGACTGGGTTAAAGAAGCCATTCTTTGCTTCATTTTTTTACCTAGCCTTCTTCACTGAGTGAGCATTGCCTCAGACAAACTGAGACCTGGGAAAGACCTTAATTTAAAAAGGCCAAGGTCTCCTACTGCATCCAGGGCCATCTCCACTCATCCTGCTCTTCCTGATGTCATGGTCCTCTTTGAGAAGGAAGGACAAATCACAACAACCAAATATCACTGACCCAGTGGCACCAGGTCGATGTTACCTTAGACTGCGACCTCCTTGAGAGCAAGGACTATCTTTTGCCATTGTATCTCTAGAGCTTAGCACATTTCCTAGGCACTTGGAGGCTAACAAAGTCTGATTCCACAGCCTGGCACACAGACAACATTAGGGTTCAGAGAGACAAGTAGGAAGAGTCAATGAAAGTTACTGGACCCCAGAATTGCACAAGTTGAATCATGTGGTTTCTTGTTTTTTCTTTTTTCAAGTCCTGTACTACCACTGAATAAATAAAACATACTGAAATAGCAATTTAAAGGCAAGATCTTCCTCTGCCGCTTTCAGGCATAACGCATTAGGAAAAAAGGTTTTCATTGGAGTTTCTGGGAGAAGCTGCTGTCTTCCAGTCCCACAGTTAAGATTGCCCTGTCTTCCTGTCTGGGGGAATACACTCTCTTTCAACAGAAAAAAAAATATTTTATATACATATATGTGTATGTAGGTATAAATATATATGGAGAGAGAGAGAGAGAGAGAAAAGAAATACCAATAAAACTGCCACATCTAATGGTCTTTTAAAAAATTTTTCTTTGATCTCTATCTCATTTAACAATACTGACCACACTTTACTTCTGAAAAAAAAAATCTGTCTTCTGAGTTTTCATTCCTCCTTCTTGGTTTCCTGCCTACCTGTCTGATCACTCCTCAGTCTCTTTTGTTGGTGTATCATCCGTATCACAATTCTTAACTGAGGGTCTCCCAAGGCATGTGTCCTGGCTTCCTTAAGTTTACTATTCCTATGACCGACTTTCAGAAATATATATATATATATATATATATTCAGCCTCAGTCTCTCTCCTGAGTTGCAGTTTATCTTATCGGACAATTCATATTAGATGTCCTGGGGACATCTCAAATGCACCATATCTAAAATAGAGTTTTCCTTCCAAATTTCCCTTTTTCTGTTGAAAGCACCAACATTGTTTTAGACTCTCAAGTTTATAACTTCAGTTATCCATGACCACATATCCAATGGATTGCCAAATCTTGCCATTTCAACCCCTACAATAATTCTTCAATACAACCCTTTCTCTATTTATCCATCCTCATCACTTCTCACCTAAACTATGAAAATGGTCCTTGCTGTCTCAAGTCTCAAGTCTCTCTGCTCTAGTCCATCCTCAACACAGGTTACAAATTGATCTTCTTTTAAGTGTAATTTGAGTACTCTGTAAACTCCAGTGACTCCTTCTTGCCTTTTGGATTGAATATAAATTCTTTTTTTAGCTTTTAAAAATCTTCATAACCTGGTCTCTGGACCCTTTGATCCTAGGATCAAATGAGATAATATTTGTAAAATTACTTAGCCCTTAATTTGGCACTTAATAAATACTTGCTCCCTTCCCTGCTACCAATACCTTTCCTTACACATTACCACTTGTACTCACTCTGCAATCCAGCCAAACTGTCCCTCTTTCAGTTACACATTATACTCCGTTTCATATTTCCATTTCTTATTTCACTAGCTATCCCCCTACCCTATCCCTCCTCAGAACCCCTCTCTTCTTTCAAAACCACCTCCAGCATCAACTTCTACATGAAGCCTTTCTTGGATCACCCCTCCCACAATTGCTAATACCTCCCTTCTCTTACATACCTTAGTTAGTTTTTTTTTTTAAACTATCTAGTATTTATTCCCTTGAGATTGGTTCAAATTTACTGTAGCCTCTTCTGTTTGCATGTAAGCTTCTTAATAGCAGGAACTGATTCTTTGTATTTGTGCCTGCACCCATCTAGCACAATGCTAGACACTTAATGAATGTTTGTTGTTTAATTTGATACACTATTACAGAGACTGTACATTTCTGATTCTGTCTGTGGTTATGTAATAGACAAGCCTGACCCCAAGAGCAGTTTATGCCTCACCTTGCTTGAATATTTGCTCCATGGAAGTACTACCTATAACAACCTAACGCAGGACTTTGCATGTAGCAGGTGCTTAATAAATGTTTTTTTATTGGTAAAACTTGCAGCCACAAGTGATGACAAAACTCTTGAGTGCTGCCCCAACCAGATTAAAATGTAACTGGGAAATATTTAACAAAATAAGTAAAAATACAATATAACATAGTTATATTTTTGAGGTTTTGGTTGTTTTTTTAAGCCAATAGGGGACAACTAGGTGGTGTTGTGAATAGAGTGCTGCGCCTGGAGACAGATACACTCAAATCTGGCCTCAGACACTTACTAACTGTCTGACCCTGGGCAAGTAGTCACTGAATCCTGTTTGCCTCAATTTCCTCATCTGTAAAAGCAGCTCAAGAAGGAAATGGCAAGTCATTCCTGGATCTTTGCCAAGAAAAGCCCAAATGGGGTCACAAAGGGTCAGATAAGACTCAACAAGCACCACCACAACAAGATGTCAATATAAGTTAACAGGGATTCATTTCTGTTTGAGTCTGACACTACTAGTTTACCTGAAGCCTTCTCTAATTCTTTCCTTCCTGTCTCACTCCTAGGCAAGAGACCTAGGCTCCTTCTTAACCAAGAGCTTCACTAGGACTAGTCTATATGCTATTCACTTTTTAAAACTCCCACAGCACCTAGAGGAGCAGCAGGTACTCCATAAAATGGTTGATGAATGAATGAATGAGTGAATGAAGCTCCTCCACTTAAGTTCCCTTTCAATGACCTACCAGTATCATGAAAGTGAGTCTGGATTCCTAAAGGCTCTACTCTGACAGTGAAGCTTAATATTTAGACCTACTCAAGTCCCCCTTTCAGCTCTAATGCTGCTCTTAAGAAGGGCAGAATAATGGCCAAGTCTGCCAAGGACAAGTAGACTTAACTCATTAATCAACCGATCAAGCAATCAGTCTATGAGCATTTATGAAGTGTTTCCAATGTGCCCATTAAGCGTTAGGGATACAGAGACAGAAATGAAGCAAATCCTGCTCTCAGAGAGTTTATGAACTACTTGGGGAGATAACATGTGCATGTATAAGGATGTGCAAAGAATCCAAAATTAAGACAAATAAAATGTCCATAGGGGCCGCTAGGTGGCCCAGTGGATAGAGTGCTGCACCTGAAGTCTTGAAGACTTGAGTTGAAATCTAGCCTCAGTCACTTAACTAGCTGTGTGAATCTAAGCAAGTCGTTTAACCCTGGCCGCCTCAGTTTCCTCATCTGTAAAATGATTTAGAGAAGGACATGGCAAACCATTCCAGTATCTTTGCCAAGAAAATCCCAAATGGGCTCACAAAGAGTTGAACATGACTAAAAAAAGCCTGAATAACAATAATCTCTAAATTCAGATGGGGCGCAGAGGGGGGCAATTTTTCATTTCTAGTGACTTCTCCAAGTCTTAGGGATTGAGATCTTTTAGTTTGGAGAGAATACTTATGCCCACCATCATATACCCTTGAAATATTGAAGGTAGTGTTGCGATTTAGTTAGCATTTTGCCTCAGCAATGAAACAAGCCCTCCATCTAGTGACCAAAATAATGCATAAGTTATGGAACTAAAAAAGTTCATGGGCGTGATCAGTACTTTGCAGTTCCATTTTACATAGCCTGGTTTCCAAGAATATATCGAATTGATATCCAAAACTGGGTCAGCAGAAACACACACACACACGTACACACACACACACACACACACACAGTCTAAGAGAAGACTTACTTAGCTTCAAATGGAAGAAACAAATGAAACTGAGTCAGTCTAAAGCCTTCCCCAGCACACTCCACCTAGACTGACTGTTGTCCCCTTCTCTTCTTTTTCAACAAAACCTCTTAAGAACTCAAGAACATCTATTAAGTACCTCCTGTGTAATTAGCCTGTTACACATTGGCAAAGCCCTGGACTCATATGGGTCTTATTCCAGTCAGTCATGACCAGCCCAGTTTAAGTAAGACCCAAAATGCCACTGGCTCCTTGTCCAGTAGTGTACAAAAGCTTACTTTTTAAAATTACAGAATCTCAGAAAAGGAAGAGATCTCAGAGGTCAGTAAGTTGAGTTGAGCAGGAATCATCTCTGCAGCATCCCAGTAAGTTGTCATGAAGCCTCTACTTGAATACCACCAATGATGGTGAGGTCACTCTCTTTGGAACAGCCCATTTCACCATTAGATAAATGTAATAGTAGTAACAATAGTTAACATGTATGCAGCACTTACTAGCTGCCAGTTACGATGGTAAGCACTTTACAACTATTATCTCATTTGATCATCACAACCACCCTGGGAGATATGTGCTATTTTTATCTCCCTTTTACAGATGAGGAAACTGAGATAAACATAAGTGATTTGCCCAGGGTCACATAGCCAGTAAGTGTCTGAGGCTGGATTTGAACTCATCTTCCTGGCTCCAGGTCCAGTGCCCTATCCACTGTACCACTCTACACCTGTAGTGTACAAGGAGGTGGTTGGTCTAGGTGAAGTCTAGGAGCCTTTTTAGTTCTGTCATTTTATTACATCAGTCATAACTCAACATACTCATAAATCATTACAAATACTAAGTTTCATGTTTGACATTATCATTGGCAAGATTTTATTTGGCACTGTAAAGTAGAAGATTTGAAAGTATAATTTTATTCTTTTTATAAGTTGAACGCAGATATACATTCAAAAGAATTAGTGATAGAAATAACATCATTGGAAATTCTCTTTAAATCAATATAGACAGGATCAAAACAGACTATAAAATGAACTAACTGCGAGGACTGTCATTTGTGCACAGCTGGTTAGGGGCTAGGGCAACCCATGGACCTTCATCATTTCAATGAGGCCAGAACAATCAGCCGCACGGACAGCTGTGACAGAGGGGCTCAGGTCACAGTGACCCACCCTGTTGCTGAACCTATTCTCGGGAGGAATTGACTTTGGACAGTATGTCCACATCAGCCTTGTTAGTCTTCTCAAGTGTCTTCTCTCCTGGAGCTACTTGGTTTGCAGCCCGATTGGAATCTGCCTTCTTTTGGAGCCGGACCTCATTAGAGGGTTTAGGGAGCCCTCCAGGGATATCATTCGGATCAATTATCTCTGCCAGCTTCCTCTTCAGCCATGCCAACCTGGTTCTCTCGTTTAGGTACTCAGCCCAGTTGTGCATCAGTTGTACTTCAGTCACCACTCTCTTCCTAGGGAGGAAGAGCGTAGAAGGTGAACGAAAGGGTGGAAAGCAGGTGAAAGGTGGAAGGAGAAAGAAGAGAGAGCATCAATCATTTGGTTCACTCACTCCTTCCCATTTTCCAGAATGAGATGAAAGATAACTGTTGTCCCATTGATCAACAAAGCAAACCAGGCTACAAGACTTACTTAATTGTTTTCCCTTCAGCATTTGTAAGGAAGCCAATTATATACAAGACCATGATGGCTCTTGCCACATCTCTTGCAAAAACCATCTTCGCTAAAAGAGAAAGAAAAAAAAGGGAACATTTAAAACTTAAGCAAGTCCGAATTGTTTTTTTTTAATTCTATCCAGTGTATACATATATTCTATATCAAAATTCTTGCCTTCTCTAGGAGGGGAGAGGGGGGAAGGGAGAAAATTGGAAACTCAAAATTAAAAAATAAACCCAAATGTTAAAAAATGTTTTTACATGTAATTTTAAAATATTAAAATTTTCAAAAAAATCTATTCAGGTTACATACATACACACAGAAACACTTACATACATATCATGTAGCTTAAGAATGAAGTTACCTAACAAGTTGAATTTTTCTTAAGTATACTGATTAGATTTCTTATATATGTGGGAAAGGCAGGGATGCCAGTGCAAGGATCAAAGTCTGAGGAAAGTTTGCCTATGATAATTTTATTTTCACTATTTAACGTTAGACCAACTTCTTGATATTTTATAAGAGTTCTGAAACTGCTCATGCCTGATAAAGATTGATGATGATGATAGGTCTTTAAGGCTTGCAAAGTACTTCACAAGGGTTATCTCATTTTGTCTTCACTATAACCCTACATGGTAGGTGCTACTCTTATCCCCATTTTGCAGATGAGGAAACTGTGGCTGAAAAAGGTTGTGACTTACCTGCAGTCACAAAGCTAATGAGTGACTGAGGTGGGATTTGAACTTAAGTTCAAGCAGGAAAAGCAGAGTTGCCAGTATATAGAGCAAGATTTGAGGTGAGCCCACCTGTGGTAACTTTATATACAGAAGAAGGATAGGAGGAAATAATTTTACAAGGCTGCTCATAATTGGAGTTTCAACATAGCGGACAAGTGGGAACAACATAAATGCCCCAGGCTAGAAGATTAAATCAGCACATATGGTATATGTTGGTACCATGAGAAACAATAGAACTGAGAAAAAGGGATAGATACATGGAAGGTGAAGAGGGTATGTGAAATAAGGCAAAGGAAAATGGACAAAATGCATCTCTCCTGTCACGAGTAACAGATACCAAAAATGTCACATGTGGTCACTGGCAAAGATGGGAGACGGACATGGAGAGAAACAGATGTTTAGAAAATTGGTTTCTATTATTTGTACATCATTTTTAAAAGACTCCTTGTATCATGTTGGTAATGACAGATCATCTGTGGGAGACCTAGTAAGCAGCCAACACGGACGCTCTGCTTACAAACTGGAACTTTCAAAATGCTTAGAAACCTTGAGTTTTCCTTATAAGACAAACTATTTTCACAATTGATTTGCTGAGCAACAGTCTGCCCCTCTGTGCCAATAAACTTTAGCCCAACTTCTGTCTGAAGGATCACAAGTTCAACGTTAGCCTAACATAGCTGGGTTTTCTTAGTGAAGATAATGGAGTGGTTTGCCATTTCTTACTCCAGCTCATTTTACAGATGAAGCAATTAAGGCAAGCAAAGTTAAGTGACATGATCAGAATCACACAGCTAGTAAGTGTTTGAGTCCAGATTCAAACTTGGGTCTTCCTGACTCCAGACCCTGTACTCTATACACTGTGCCATTTAGCTGGCCTTATCTAAAATAACTACTGGCATGTAAAGTTTGCAAAGTGTTCTGCACAATCTTCTCCCTTGAACCTCACAATTGCCCCTTTTTGAAAGAAACTGTAGAGTTAAATACAACTTATCTATGAAATAGAGACCTAAGTTTCTGATTCTACATTTTTTCCTGTTTGTTTTAATGACAGAAACATCTTTCTCACTATCCTTCCCCTATTCCTTATGACTGTTTTCCATCCATGGGATTGTCTTGCCTGTATTCACATCATAAGCATTTCAATGGCAATTATTTTTTGTAAGTTTTAAAAATGTTTAGTTTTGTTCTGTTTGTTGAATACAAAAATTGAATTCCTCAATGACCAACTTGGAAAGCATGGATTGTTCTTTCCACTGTATTTCTATCCTGTCTTACAGAACATAAAATTGTTGCTCATTGAGCTATACTAAAAGAGTCTCATGTTTTAATTAGGACACTGAGGCAATGATGGATATGGTCTAAGGTTACTGATCATAGCTTTGCCATGGATTCACTCATCCATTGATCTCAGACCCTTCTGGCAGCTTTGTTTTCCTATTCTGCAAATGGCCTTGGATTCTCATAGAAATGACGTAAGGAAGAACTAGAAAGAATTAGAGAGAGGCTATGAAATATCTTTAAAATGTAAGACTTTTTTTTTTAAAAAAAGTGCCTACTATGAATGGCATTAAAAAAACAAATCTCTGCAGGATTCAGGTTATACTTGTGTAATGCTAGTGTATAAATTCTTTGCTTATATTTCCCCAATGGGAAGTTCTAACATAGTGGACAAGTGGGAACAACTAAATGCCCCAGGCTAGAAGAGAAAATTGAAAAAACATGGATGTATGCTGGTACCATGTGATATAACAGAACTGAGAAAAGGGAAGATGAAGAGGATATGTGAAATAAGGCAAAGAAAAATGGACAAAATGCATCTCTCCTGTCACGAGTAACAGATACCAAAAATGTCACATGTGGTCACTGGTAAAGATGGGAGAAGGACATGGAGCGAAACAGATGTTTAGAGAATAGGTTTTGTGTCAAGAATACCTTAGACAGCTTGGGGAAACCTATGGACTCTCAGAAAAAAATGTTTTAAAAAGTATAAAATAAAATGCATAGGATTATAAAGAAACCTAATTATACTGAAATATGATTATCAAAATATATTTTCAGAAAAAGTTTGCAGACTTCAGGTTAATCACTCCTGGTGGAAACAAATTCCTTTTACCCTCAAATCAAGCATTCTTTATATGGGACTGCAGGAGGAAAAGTAATGCAAATCTCTGTCTTCATCAGCTTTCTTTGATTATTGAAATCATTCTTCATGGGCATATTTCATTTTCTAATTTCAGTCAAGGAACCACCATATACTTCATGTCAAATGTTCATAGATTTTAAACTATTGCCTTTAAAAACTCTAGCATCTCACAAGATAAAACTGAATTGTTTTCAAAGGCTTTTATTTTCTTTGCCCTATTTTCTATTTGGCTAGCTTACATCCCAAGGTATTATGCCACTGGAAAGAAATTGTACCACCCAAGGAATTTCTTAATATTCAATGAATTTAGCTGATTAGACCCACAGAAAAGAAATTCTACTCACCCAGGAATGCCTGAGGAAAAGTTCTTCCTTCAGAGAACTTGGCTTAGCAGCTGATGCTCTGTTAACACTGAGCAAATTCAAAGAGACTGCTGAATTAAACTGCAGGACCCTTAAATCCTTAAATGTGACTTTTATATATAGGTCTTCAATACACCAATAGAAGTCCTTTTATTGTTTCCAGCGATGTCACTCCCATTTCTCTGGGTCACAAACTATAGGGGCTGAACACACCCACCCCCTCATCTGCCTTGGTCCACCCTTCTCTACTTGGGCATTAAGAAAAAAGTGAGGTGGAGGTGGAGGTTGGGAAAAGGTCAGAAGGGAGAGAAAAGAATCCTAGAGAAAATTCTACTTAATAACTCACATGAAGGCTGGACTGGGTTGGCAAATCTAAAGTTAGATTAGTAAAAGAGACCCAGCAAGCTGGCAAGGATTCATTGTCACAACTTATTGTATAGGAGAGCATCTTTATAAGAAAATTAAATCTGAAAGTGCAAAATACTCAGCAAGTGTTGGAGTGGTTTTCATGTGATCAGATCACAGGTAAAGAAGAAAAGGTGGAGGGAAAGGAGGAGGAGGGTAAATAGTATGGTATGTTAGTCCAAATCTGGACAAGTGAGAGGGTTTGAGGACTCAGAAGAACCTGGGTTCAAGGGCTACCTCTTACATATTCAGGCTATTTGACTGTGGACAAATTGCTTAAATTCTGTGCTCTAGACAACTCTCTAAGATGATGTGGTGCAGCACAATTGCTGATCTGCATTGGGAGAGGGTGTCCCCTCATGAAAGAAAACAGTAGGTCCAGAACCCTTGTTTTTAAAAAAATAAAAGAGGACTAATCCACTTTCAATCATAGCATCATGATCAAGCAATAAACATTTATTATGTCCACTACATATTAGACACTGGGGACACATAAAAAATGAAATAACTAGCGCTCGTAAAGGCATGTCATTCAATAGGGAATATATATATATATATATACATAAGTATATTTAGAGTATTTATAAGTGCAATATGTAATTATATTTAGAATATATATGCATTTATAAGTACATTTGAATATATATGTGAGCATAAATAAGTATATTTAGAATATCTATGTATACATATAAAAATATATTTAGAATATATGTAAATGCATATATAAGTATATTTGTAATATATTAAGTGCATATATAAATATATTTAGAATACATATAAGTACATATACAAGTATATTTAGAATGTATATGCACATATATAAGTATACTAAGATTAATTTCAGAGTAGTTTGGGAAGGAGTACACTAGCCATCGTGGGCAGGGAGAGATTAAGATAGGCTTCCTGTAGAGCAGACTGCACAACCTATGGCCCTAGAAAGGATTTAAGGCAGCTCACCAAAAGTGTAGAGGAGATAAATACAGGCCTGCACAGGATTCAGCTTGTGGGCCACTTGGGGTCCACCAAAGGATTTGGGGTAGCCCAGGAATAATGTAGGGATTGTAAAAGAAGCCTGTACCACTCACAGGCCATGAGCCCACCAGTGATCCCTGGGCAGTATGTTGTGCAGGCCTGCTACTGTAGAGTATGGTGCATCTTGAAGGAAGTGGGATTTTATGAGCTGGAGGTAAAAAAGAGAACATTTCAATCATGAGACACAGTCAGTGGAAAGGCAAGGAGATTGGAGACAGAGGACATGTGAGGAACAGCAAGGCCAGTCTGGCTATTTCACAGAGTGACTAAAGGTGAGGAATGTCTAATGACTTGTATCTCTAAATTTGTGGTCTTTTGATAAGGAATTCCTAGAGTAAGATAGTGTTTTGATGAGTCATTTGTAATATCCAATGGACAGATGGACTCACACTTAGGGGAGTCCAGTGGTTGGTTATATAGATATGGGAGTGCTCTGCATATAGCCAACAATTAATTGTTAGGAATTGATGAGATTATACAGAGAGAAGAGATTAGGACAAGCATGGAGGAACTCACAGATAGGGGACATGCAAAGGATGAGACAGCACAGGGGACTGAGGAGTGCATGGGCACGAAGTAGAACCTGGAGACAGTTGGTATCATGCAAACCTGGAGGAGAAAGTATCCCCAGAAGAGAGCAGGGTCAATGATATCAATGTAGCAGAGAAATCAAGAAGAATGAGGACTGAGAAAAGACCATTGCATTTGGCAATAAAGAGATTGATGGTAACTCTGAATCTACAGTTGAGTGATAAAAGTCAGAAGCCAGATTTTCAAGGGTCCACTAGTGCATGGAAGGAAAAGTGAGGGCAATGAGTATAGAGCCAGGGGTGGGGAACCTGCAGCCTCAAGGGCACATGGGGCCTTCTAGTTCCTCAAGTGAGGCTCTTTGACTGAATCCAAACTTCACAGAACAAATACCCTTAGTAAAAAAGGATTTTTTCTGTAAGAGTCGGACTCAGTCAAAAGGCTACACCCAAAGTCTAAACTTTAGAGGGATTAATATTTGAATTGTTAAATAGTCAAGAAAACTGGTAGAGAAGGAAGGAAGTTTTGATCCATTACCATTTGATGCTTCCATCCAGGGCTCCAGCACTATCACCCTCTAAGTTTAAGACATAGTTAGAAAGAAGCTAGTTTCTATAACAGCACAGAAAAGTATTTTATTCTGAACATTGTACCTTATCACCCACATGGATGATTCGAGAGGGAAGAAATTGTTCCTACAGCGTGGCTCTTTCTCGGTGCTTGGGCGATTATTTCTTAAATTCTAGAGAAGAGCCAAGAATTTGATTCTCTTTTATATCTGCAGAGACCAATGTGACAATTGTGATTTGCAGTCCTATTCCTCCACACCCTCAAACAGCAAGTGCTTCATAAATCGTCATTGACTTGAATTTAATTTTCATTATCCAACCTTGGCTGCAACAGATTTATGAGTGTTAGGCACATGTCATCTTCTCAGAGAAAACAGCTGCACTAAGCTCTTCTTCCCGGCTGTTTGCTGTCAGTACTACCAGCCTCTCATGGCCCCGAGAACCCCTAGCCCTCATCTTTCTAAATGCCTTCTCTGTGCCCGATGCCTGTTACTGTAAAACCTGATTGCAGAGATAAGCTGCCATATTGTAATTTATCTGTTGCTAACTTTCAAGGCCCTTAACTCTAGCTAAATACTGTATACACTATAGCATACACATTATAACCAAGTGTCCACTGAAGCACAGGTCTGCCCAGGTCACCCTCATACTCAATCAATTTCAATATGTCCCTGTCACTACTAGAATCAAATAAAAAAATCCTCTGTCATTCAAAACGCTTCATAATTTACCATCCCCCACCTTCCAATATTTTTATGCCTTACACACACACACACACACACTCACATACCCTTCCATACTCTGACATTCTGGACACTGGCTTCTTTGTTATTCTTTAAGCAAGAAACTCCATCTCCTAACTCAGGACATTTTCACTCTTATACCTAGAATTCTCCACTCTGTCTTTGCCTCTTGGCCTCCCTGGATTCTCTAATTCCTAGCTAAAAGTCCACTCTCCACAGCAAGCTTTCTCAGCCCCCCTTAATTCTAGTGCTTTATGTCTTGTGATTGTCTCTAATTTCTCTTATATGTGGTGTTTATACATAGTTGCTTGCATGTTGTCTCCCCCCATTAGACTGTAAGGTCCTTGGGAACAGAGACTGTTTTCATCTTTCCTTGTATCCCTAGTGTTTAGCTTAGTGCCCATATTAGGTACTTAATAAGTATTTATTGACTGACTATAAAATATTAAAAGCCATATTAACCCAAATCATAGTAATACTGATTCACAAATTTCTTTTCACACATTTCCCCCCATTGATCTTCAGAACAACCTTGAGAGTAAGTGCTACAAATAGTATTCACTGTTTAACCGATGAGGAAAGTGAGGTGCAAAAAAAGTGAAGTTACTTCCTCGAGATTACATGGCCATAGAGCTGAGCACTCAAGCTAGGTCCCCTAACTACAAGCCAGTGTGATGTGGAAAATAGGAATGATAGCCTTGGATTTGTCATTGTTATTGGCAACTTCCTGTCTTCTAGGATAGAGCGAGAGAAAGTTTGTTGGCTAGTCCTTGTAGACAGCCATCTTACTGTAAGGCACAATGTCATATATAGAGGACAAAGATTTGTAACTTTCCTAAGTACATGTAGGAACCCTGTACTTCTCCTCTCAGAAAGTACTTTCTTCTTCTAATGTTTTCAGAGTAGGAGTTTAGTTCACCAACTTATGCAAATGATTTCCAGCACCTTGTTCTTCTAGGAAGGCTGTCCATATTTTGTTAAGCTCACCCATGAAAGTGGGATAGTTGTGATTTCATTAGTATAATGGCTTATACCTGGGGCTAGGTGCTGTAGTGGTTAGAGCACTGCTCCTGGAGTCTGGAAGAGCTGAGTTCAAACGTGGATGCAGATACTTCACTAGCTCTGTGAACTTGGACAAGTCACTTAACCTCTTTTTGCTTCTATTTCTTCAACCATGAAATGAGGATAATAACAGCATCTACCTGCCAAGGCTGTTATCAGGATCAAAAATTAGATAGTAATTGTAAAGTGCTTAGCACAATGTTTGGTATATAGTAGACACTTAATAAATGCTTGTTCTCTTCCCCAATGAGGAAGGTTAGTATCTACTCAGAGACTATATGTCCACAAACATAACCTCCAACCCCATACAGAACAGCCTTGACCTGTGACAGTGACTCAGGCAAGTCTCTGAAACTCTGAATCTCAGTTTCCTCATCTGTAAAGTGAGGGGGTTGGGTAGACAGCCTATTCTGTAACCAAAGCTTGATCCCTTGTTTTCCAAGACTATTTGGTTTTGTCATTAGGTCTTTAATGGGTCTCAGGTAGGTATTTGTTCCTCTTCCACTGGCTTCACAGATACCTCAAAGCGACATTGAGGAGGTTAAAGAAGGAGTCCTATTGATTTCACCTTCCAACAATGGGGAAGATCCCAAGCTAGGTGGAGCTGAACACAATTACCCGGAGGAAAGTTACAGTGTTTGCTCAGACAGTAATGAAGATGAGCTATTGCATATTCTTTCAAGAGACATGTCCTAGATGACTAAGTGGGATACCCACCAAATAGGGGCCCAACGCAACAGAATGCAATATATTACAGAGTCATACAGATGGCAGATGGGTGTGATCCCTGCAAAGAGATGAAACTCATCACTGGAATCTGTCTTGGGCTCCATCTTGTTCCTAAAACTCTTCATTTTCTTCATGCACAGAGCAAGACTCCTCCGGTCTCCTTTTCATTTGAAGTAAATGATTAGTAATCTTGGAACCAAAATGCCTTCTACCTCTTCTTAAACTTTAAATGAGTAAGAAGCCCAGTTGATTGGTACAGAGCTAGGCATGGCATTCAAGTGTCTAGTGGGACCACTTTGGGTGGTTTACCTAATGCTTTAAAATTTACAAAATGCTTTCCCCACTATAATCCTTTTGAGGCTGGAAGCACAAATGTCATTATCTCAATTCAATTTAACAAGCATTTATTGAGGTCCAACCATATCCAAGACATGACGCTAGAGATTTAAAGATGAAAAATGATGAGTTGTCTGTGCCTCTAATTTTGGAAACTGAGGGTCCTGGATGTCAAATTACTTAAAAGGTTCATAGTTTTAGAACTGGAAGTTAACTAAGAAGCTCTCCAGTTCAACTCTCTTATTCTATTGATGAAGATACTGGGGTTTAGGGAGGTTAATTGATTTCTCCAACATGTTATAGAGCTTGTAAGCTATAGAGGTGAAATTCGAACTCAGGTTCTCTGACTCCAGAGACACTGCTCTGTCCACAATGTCAGAACCAGGATTTGGGCCCAACTTCAAGTGCAACACTTTCTTTTGTACTGCACTGCAGGATGAGCCTCCCGGACCTGGAACTTCACTGTCCCCTTCTGCCTGCCATACTGGAAATACTCTCTGCCCTGAGGGCTCCTTTCTCTGATTGACTGGTTCCTCCTAGAACCTTCTTTGCTTTGAGTAGTGGTTTGTCATTTCCTTCTTCAGCTCATTTTATTTAAGGAAACTGAGGCAAATATAGGGTGAAGTGACTCCTGAGGGTCACACAACTAGTAAGTGTCTGAAGCTAGATTTAACTCAGGAAGAGGAGTCTTCCTGACTCCAGACTTGGAACTCTGCACTTTACCACCTAGCTACCCTAACTCTATCCTCCTCATCCCAGACAAAAACAAAAACAAATCCTGCTATGTGAACTTTGGGCAAAACATTCAACCCCTCTGGGGCTAAATCTAAATTGTAAGGTCTGAGGATTTCACTAAAAGATCTCCTCAAAATCCCAGTATCTAACCTCCTTTAAGCTTTGGCTCTGTTATATACTTGTGACCTTGAATTTCAGTTTCCCCATCTATTAAATAGGGATGATTCGTTGGTTGAGAAGCCTTGGATTACAGTAATTTTTCCATTTTCTTTACTCTGATCTCTCCCCTTGCCCCTCCTTTATCCATCTTATATCTTCTGCTTTTACTCTTTTCTTTCTTTCCAACATTTTAAAAAACTAAATTTTATTTTCAGATTCTTACTTTCTCCCTTCTCCTTCTCCCTCACCAATTGAGAAAAAAAGGAAAGAAAAAGAAAATCCTTATTACAAATAGATATAATCAGAAGGCAGCTAGGTGGAGAAGTGGATAGTGTGCTATGCCTGAAGCCAGGGAGATCTGAGTTCAAATTCAACCTCAGACACTTACTAGCTGTATGACCCTGGACAAGTCACTTGAACCTGTTGACCCCAGTTTCCTCATGTGTAAAGTGAGCTGGAGAAGGAAATAGCAAACCACTCCAGGATTTTTACCAAGAAAACCCCCAGGGGGGTCAGGAAGAATCACAGGACTAGAAAAGGATTGTATATGAGGTAAAGTTCAAGAACTATGTAGAATGAGAAAGGTTTGGGACAGCCTTAGAGGTAGACTTGAGGGAATCTCTTAGAGATAGAGGAAGGGACTCTTGGATAGTATGAATTTGTATTACAGTTGTTTACAACTAATATATAAGGTTGTTTTCAAAAATGGTGTTGAACTGGTCAGCCTTGTAGAGAGGCAAAGGAAGCCAGGAGACTAATGGAATGGGACAAGAGGAGGGACTAGGGGTCTGGAGGTGATTAGGAGGAGTAGAATGAGTTCAGTTGGAGCATAGGATTGCATAAGGTGGTTTAACACTGCACACTTGGTCCATGTTGTTCATGTGTCTCTGAGTAGGAGTAAGGAAGGTATCCTTGGGGAGGGAGACTTTGCTGCCCTCTCCATTGAAGAGAGTTATGAGAAGGAAAATTGGGAGATGACGTGAAAGAAAGTTGATCCATGAACAGGTGCATCATGGAACAGAATGCAATGGGCAAATAGAAAGTTAACCAGAATGGAGTGGATCAGGGGAGGGGTAGAACTGAGCTAGAAAGGGATGAGAGTTCTATGGGGGAAAGCAGGGGAGATGAAGAAGCTACGTCTATAAATTCAGAAGCTAAGGGAAACTGATGACAGAAGACAGAAGATTGAAAACATTTCTGGACAGGACTGGGTCTAGCTATTCAGCATGGATGCCGTCTTGATTCTGCTGGTCACAGGTTGTCCCAAGGTCAGACTGTCATACTTTTGTGCAATCTGTGCAGATTGGAAGATAATTTTTGAGTAGCTAAGGAAGCAGTGAAAGATGACTTGATTATGATGAAACAGCATATCTCTTAGTCTGTGCAGAAAGATTCTTGCTCACAGTCTTTCAACGGTAAATGTTTTTCCAAGTAGATTAGTTGGTAATTTGACTTTAGAGTTGGAATCAGCAAAAGGTATCCATTTTCCATTAGTTACTGAATAAAACAGGGGGAAAATGATACAATATCACATTGCATGTGTGTTTTGTAAACACTTCTGAAGAGAAAACAAATTGACCTTACACACAAATACAAGTGGCCATAAACTGAATGATTTGTCCATGCACTCTTTCAGCCCCTATAATGGAGTCATAAATTATTTTCCCAGTATGAAAAGTGTGCTGGATTTAGATTCTGGAGACCTAAGCTCATATCTGCTCTCTTATGCTTATGAAAACCCTGGGTTTGTCATTTCTCTTCTCTGAGACTCACCTTACTCATCAGAAAATTAAGGATGATACAGGATTGTTGTCTAGAAAGTGCTTTTTGGAGAACCTTCAGGCTATCAAATGGTAGCTTTAAAAAAAATCATTCAGGTCATTGGGAGAAAATCAATCACATCAATTTTTTTTAATGCAATACCCTGCAGAACAGAGCACAGATAACTGATAACTGACTTTAAGGTCAGTAAGATGTGTTCATTGCATGACTCCTGACACATACTGGCTCTGAGATCCCAGGGCAAGTCACTTAGTTTCTCCATAATGTAAGCCTCTACACTTACATACACTAGCTCTTACCCCACAGCCCATAAAATACCTGTAAAAAAGAACTCTCAACAAATTCTAGAGCAGCAGAAGCCATATAACAACAGAGTGGAGGAGATTTCCAGCCGAGGGTGACATGGAAGACCCACGGGAAAGGTCCATTGCAACTGGATGTGGAGAAAAGCCTAGCCCAGCCTTGGTCACGTGGCACCAGGAGGAGCAGAACTGAGCAGGCTTCAGGGTCAGAATCTCCAGTGGCAGCACAGATTCCTCAACCCACAGACACTAAAGGTCAGTGAAAGGGTTTTTTCGGCTGGCTGAGAAGGGAGCAGTGTATCCCCACAACTCAGGCCTCCTCAGGTGGTAGCAGTGGAGGAAGCAGCGGAAGGGGACTCCCAAGGCAGGCAGCAGCTTGCATCCATTGTTGAAGGTCTCATTGTAAAGCCCCTGAGGGAACTGAGCCCTGTGTGGGAGCCCTGTTCCCACCTGAGCAGTTGATCTTAATCTCACACTGAATAGTGGCCTTGCCCCCGCCTAAAGCCCCTGAGGGATTGGAGCAACTCATCTGAATCTCAGCCCTCAGTGCTGGCTTGTTGGAACTGAAAGCAGGGTGGTTGTGGAGAGGAAATTCAGAAGTCAAGTAACTGGCTAGGAAAATGCCCCCCAAAAGGGGAAAAAAATAAGACCATAGAAGGTTACTTTCTTGGTGGACAGGTGTCTCCTCCCATTCTTTCAGTTGAGGAAGAACAAGGCATACTGTCAGAAAAAGTCAAGGCCCCTGCCTCCAGGCCCTCCAAAGGGAACTTAAACTGCCTCAGGCAATAGAAGAGCTTGAAAAACAAGTTAACAGCTTACTAAAGGAGAACCAAAAAAATGTTGAGCAAAATAATAGCTTTAAAAAGAGGCTAACTCAATTGGAAAAAGAGATCCAAAAAGCAAATGAAGAAAAGGAGGCTTTAAAAAGCAGAATTAGCCAAATGAAGGAGAAGGTTCAAAAGCTCACTGAACAAAATAATTCGTTGAAAGAGAGAATTGAGTTCAGGGAATTGAATGAGTATGAGATAAACCAAGCAGTTAGAAAACAAAGCTAAAAGTTTGAAAAAATAGAAGATAATGTGAAACATCTCATTGGAAAAACAACTGACCTGAAAAATAGATGTAGGAGAAATAATTTAAAAATTATAGGACTACCTGAAAGCCATAATAAAAAAAAAGCCTAGACATCATCTTCCATGAAATTATCAAGGAAAACTGCCCTGATATTCTAGAACCAGAGGTCAAAATAAATATTGAAAGAATCCACCAATCACCTCCTAAAAGAGACCTGAACAGAGAAACACCTAGGAATATTGTGGCCAAATTTCAGAGTTCCCAGATCAAGGAGAAAATACTGCAGGCAGCTAGAAAGAAACAATTTGAGTACTGTGGAAATACAATCAGGATAACACAGCATCTGGCAGCTTCAACATTAAGGGACTGAAGGTCTTGGAGTGGGATATTCCAGAGGTCAAAGGAACTGGGATTGAAACCAAGAATCACCTACCCAGCAAATCTGAGTATAATACTTCAAGGGAATAAATGGTCATTCAATGATATAGAGGACTTTCAATCATTCATATTGAGGAAAAGACCAGATCTGTATAGAAAATTTGACTTTACAATACAAGAATCAAGAGAAGCATGAAAAGGTAAACAGAAAAAAAAATCATAAAGGACTTTCTAAAGCTGAATTGTTTACATTACTACAAGGAAAGAAAATATTTATAACACTTGAACCTTTTCTCAGTATTTGGGTAGATGGAGAGATTGTACATATACACATGCACACACACACATATACATATATAGACAGACAGTACAGGGTATGTTGAATCAGAAGAGATGATACCCACACACACACAAAATAAATAAAATAAAAATTAAGGGGTGAGGGAGGAAAATACCAGGAGGAGAAAGGGAGAAATGAAGTGGGGCAGGCTATAACTCATAAAAGAGATAAGAAAAATCTTATTCAATGGAGGAGAAAAGGGAGAAGGGGAGAGGGGAAAGGTGAAGCTACTCTTTCCACATATGGCTGAAGGAGGGAATAACATGCTCACTAAATTTGATATGAAAATTTATCTTACACTACAGGAAAGTAAGGGAGGAAGTGACAAGTGGGGTGAGGGGAATGATAGAAGGGAGGGCAAATGGGAGAAGGGAGCTACTAGAAATAAACACTTTTGAGAATGGACAAGGTCAATTGAGAGGGGAAAAATAAGGGGACATAGAGTAAGACAGAGGTCAATATAGTCAGTATTACACAACATGATTTTTATGGAAATCTCTTGCAAAATGACACATATTTAGTCTGTATTGAATTGCTTGCCTTCTCAGTGGGGTTGGGGAGGGAAGGGGGGAGGGAGAGAAGTTGGAATTTAAAGTATTAGCAACAAATGTTGAGAATTTTTATTGTATATAATTGAGAAATAAGAAATATAGGGAATAGGGTATAGAAATTTATCTTGCCCTAGAAGAAAAGAGAGAAGATGGGAATAAGGGAAGGGTGGGGTGTGATAGAGGGAGGGTACATTGAGGGAAGGAGTAAGCAGAATGCAAGGTACTAGGAAGTAGGGGGAGAGGAGTGATGGGGAGAAAAATTGGACATGTTACAAAGTGAGGTAAAAGCAATTAGTATTAAAACAATTGACTGAATTAATTACTGAGAATAAATCAATGACATCTTTAGTTTGGGGAAAAGAATTTTAATCTAAATTTCCTAAAGAAAGGTAGCCTCAGGTAAAATTTGGTATTGATGGAAAAGGTAAGGTTTTAATGGTAAATTTGATTTTATGATTGCTATTTAATCAGGAGCTAGAATATGTATAGAAAGGCATGTAAGCCACTTAAGACTTGCCTCAAAAGATGTTCCTTAGCCAAAGTGAAATTATAATCGTATTTGAAACCTGGTTATTGGAACCTGCTACTTTTAGATGCTATGGGACTATTAAGTGACTATTCTTCTGAGTCTAGTTCCAGATATGGATAGCAAGAAAGGTGGTCTGAACCTCCAATCCATGATGCCAGTAAGCCTGTGAGATGCTGGTATGAACTGAAAAAGGTGATCTCATGGGAAGGGTGGGACAGCAGCTGTTCAACCCAGGCTGAGGTAGGATTCTCCTGATTCAGTTTCCCCACTGACACCTGACTGAATGCAAGTTGACAATCTACTCCTGCCTGGAATTGACATGAAGTTGGGGAGATATTGTTTCCCTGCAATGTCTCTACTCTTGGTGACAATTTCCTATAGTCAAAAGGTTTGTAAGCTTAATACCAGATGAATTAAATTATAGATTATTGGTAGGGGAATATCTGAGGTTGTCTAAAATGAAGCTATTAGGCTTAGGACTTTAGAACAACAACAATAAGTTAGGGTCCTTTAATTCTTAGTAATAGTGTGGAGACAATTAGGTCAAGGGTTTGTGAAGTTAGCAAACATAAATATTATTTGTGTCTCACTTGGTTAATGTTTTTAAAAAAATTCTTTTGTGGTCCATATTGTAAATGCTTTAAAAAGAAGTATCACCTGACCAAAAGTTTGAATTGTTTTATCTGTTACAAACTGTGTTAAAAAATGAAAAATAAAATAAAAAATAAAAGAAATAAAATAAGAAGGGTGGAGCCAAGATGGTAGAGCAGAAGCAGGGACTTGCTAGAACTCTCCCCCAACCCAGCCAAATACATGGAAAAAATGACACCAAACAAATTCTGGAGTTGCAGAACCCGCAGAATGATGGAGAGAAGAAAATCTTCAGCCCAATACAGCCTGTAAGGTTGATGGGAAACATCTATCACACTGGGTTGGGAGCAGAACACTGCCCAAAATGGGACATACTAGCACAGATGGGACCTGAGCATGCCTCAGGGGGACTGAACCTCTGGCACCTATCAGTTTCCCAACTTCACAACCCCAAATGCAGAGGGCAAATTAGAAGTTCAGTGGAAAAAATCCTGTGGGACCTGTGTGAGAGAATAGAGTGGCCTGGCCCTAGCTCCAGGGTGGCAGAAGGGGTGGAGGAGCCTGAGACAGCCACAGCAGCAGCAGGGGCAGTGGCAGCAGCTATTTCTAGAGCTCTAGGCCCACAGATTGTGGGGGGATTGAGCAGCTGACAGTACACCCCTCCCAATTCCCCTGGAAGCAGAGAACTACTTTGACAAAGAGCTCAAAAATCAAGGAAATGGCTGGGGAAATGAGCAAAAATCATAAAAAGAATCAGACTATAGTAGAATCTTACTTTGGTGACAAGGAAGACCAAAATATACAAATAGCAGAGGACAACAAAATCAAAGCTCCTATATCCAAAGCCTCCAAGAAAAATATGAATTGATCTCAGGTCTTGGAAGAGCCCAAAAAGGATTTTGAAAATCAAGTAAGAGAAGTAAAGGAAAAATTGGGAAGAGAAATGAGAATGATGCACGAAAATCATGAAACGTGAGTCAACTGCTTGCTAAAGTGGACCCAAAAAATGATGAAGAAAATAACGCCTTAAAAAATTGACTAACCCAAATGACAAAAAGTCAATAAGGAGTTAAAAAGCAGAATTGGCCAGATGGAAAAGGAGATCTAAAAGCTCACTGAAGAAAATAATTCCTTAAACATTAGAATGGAGCAGAAGGAAGCCAATGACTAGGAGAAATCAAGAAATTATAAAATAAAACTAAAGGAATGAAAAAAGAGGAAGACAATATGAAATATCTCACTGGAAAAACAACTGACCTGGAAAATAGATGCAGGAGAGACAATTTAAAAATTATGGGACTACCTGAAAGCCATGATCAAAAAAAAGAACCTAGACATCATCTTTCAAGAAATAATCAAGGAAAACTGCCTTGATATTCTAGAACTAGAGGGTAAAAAAGAAATTGAAAGAATCCACCAATCGCCTCCTGAAAGAGATGCCAAAAGGAAAACTCCTAGGCATATTGTAGTCAAATTTCAGAGCTCCTAGGTCAAGGAGAAAATATTGCAAGCAGCTAGAAAGAAACAATTCGAGTATTGTGGAAACACAATCAGGATAAGACAAGATCTTGCAGCTTCTACCTTAAGGGACTGGAGAGCTTAGAATATGATATTCCAGAAGTCAAAGAAGCTAGGATTAAAATCAAGAATCATCTACCCAGTAAAACTGAGTATCATACTTTAGGGGAAAAAATTAACATTCGATGAAATAGAAGATTTCCAAATATTCTTGATGAAAAGACCAGAGCTGAATAAAAAATATGACTTTCAAACACAAGAATCAAGAGAAGCATGAAAGGCATGAAAAAGCATAAACAGGGAAGAGAAATCATAAGGGACTTACTAAAGTTGAATTGTTTACATTCCTACATGGAAAAATAACATTTACAACTCTTGAAACTTTTCTCAGTATTAGGATAGTTGGAGGAATTTTATACGTATAGACAAAGGGCAAAGGGTTTGTTGAATATGAAGGGATGAGATCTAAAACAATAAACTTAAAGGGTGAGAGAGATATATTGGGAGGAGAAAGGGAGAAATAGAATGGGGTAAATTATCTCTCACATAAAAGAGGCAAGAAAAAGTTTTTTCAATAGAGGGGAAGAGAGGAGAGATGAGAAGGAAAGAGTGAACCTTACTCTCATTGGATTTGGCTTAAGGAACATGCATTTGGGTTTGAAAATCTATCTTACACTACAGAAAAGTAGTGGGGATAATTGGGGTGGAGGGCATGAAAGAAGGGATGGCAAATGGGAGGAGGGGTAATTAGAAGTAAACACTTTTGAGGAGGTACAGGGTCAAAAGAGAGAATACAATAAATGGGGGGCAGGATAGGATGGAGGGAAATATAGTTAGTCTTTTGCAACATGACTATTATGGAAGTGTTTTCCATGACTACATGTATAATATGTACACATGTATAACCTATATAGAATTTCTTTCCTTCTCAGTGGGAATGGGTGGGAAGGGAGGAAGGGAGGGAAGTTGGAATTCACTGTTTTCAAAACAAATTTTAAATATTGTTTTTACACGCAAGAGTGAAATAAGACACACAGACAATGCAGCATAGAAATCTATCCTGCTGTACAAGAAAATAGAGGGGATGGGTATAAGAAAAGGGAGGGGTATGATAGAAAGGAGGGTAGATTGGGGGAGGGGCCAATCAGAATGCACACTGTCTTGGAGTGGGCAGAGGGGAGAGATGGGGAGAAAATTTGGAATTCAAGATCTTATGGAAGTGAATGTTGAAAATCAAAAATAAATACATCAATTAAAAATCTATCTCATCCCCACCCCCCCAAAAGAAAGAAAACCAGCATTTCCATTACATAAAATAGCCAAAAAAGCATTATTGTATATGAAACTGCAAATCTATTATATACAATTTGCTATTCCTTTTAAATATATGAAGTTATCCTGTAACTTTCTGGGTTTTTTCCTTTTTTTCTTTACTCTTCCACCCCTACCCTAGAGATGACTTCTATAAGACACAAATATGTATGTAAATGTATATGTATACATATATGAATGTGTACATATGCACACACATATACACATATATACACGAATGTACATATATATGTAAAACATTCTATACATCTATTTATTCTCTTTCTGAATGCAGAGAGTTCTTCCTTCATATGTACTTTGTAGCTAATTTTGGTATATATAATTTTTAAAATGACTTCTCAGCATTTTAAGGATCTAAGACAACTCCAAAGATTCACAATGGAAAATGCTCTCCACATCCAGAGAAAGAACTTTGGAGTCTGAATGCAGATGGAAGGAGACGATTTGCTCTCCTTTTCTTTTGTTGTTCTGTTCTGTTTTTTCTTTCTTATGGTTCCTCCCATTAGTTCCAATTCTTCTTTACATCATGACAACATGTAAAAATATGTTTAATATGAATGTATAAGAAGAACCTAAATTAGCTTACATGCCTTCTTGGGGAGGGAGGAGGAGAAAATTTAAAACTCAAAATCTTATGAAAGTGAATGTTGAAAAATTAAAAGTAAATAAATTATAAAAAAATATTTAAAATGACTACATACAGTAGTCAAAATGACTGAAAAATTAGTCATTCGAAGTTGCTCTTCAAGCAGTATTGTTTTCACAGCATACAACATTCTCTTGGTTCTACTATTTTACTCCGTGTTATTTTGTGCAAGTCTGTCCATGTTTTTCTAAAATCATTGAACTCATCATTTTTTTATGGCACAATGGTATTCCATCACAATTATATACCACAATTTGTTCAGTCATTCTGCAATTGAACATTTTCACCTCCTTAGATTTCACACAAATATTCCCTGTCATCCTGTTCTCTGTAGGGATTGTTTAGCACAATCAGGTTTAAGTGGTTTTTGAGAGTAAGATTAAGGGGCTTAATTCATGCATTATTTATTATGGGATCAAAGATTTAGAGCTCGGAGGGACTGTAGAGATCTAAATTTTTGATTGTACAGATGTGGAAACTGAAACCTAGAAAGACCCTGACCAGGATCACGGACCTAATACTTCAGAGGTGGAATTTGAACCAGTCTTTGGGCTTCCAAGTGCAAACCTCCCCCCACCCCCACCCCGACACCCCCCAAAGTGGCAAGCTTAGAGTTAAAATACCTGGGTTCAAGTCCTGACCTAACCATTTACTAGACATGTGACCCTGAGTAAATCACTATCTCTTTCTGGACCTCAGTTTCCTCATTTGTAAATTAGAGATGGTAACATCATGCTTAAGTAGGGTTGTTGCAAACATCAAATGAGATAATGCACATGAAATGTATATAAAGTGCTTAATAAATATCAGTTATTATTTAATAAGAATCTAATCTCATGTACTTATCTGAAAAGAAAGGAAACAAGGAACCAGCAAAGTACATATTTTTTCACCAGTGCAGATACACATCAGGAACAACTAATAACCATCTACCAATGAGAATTTGCCTGGGGGAGGGGTGGAACCTGGGGCCTCAAGGTCCCATGTGGCCTCATTTTACAGATGAATAGAGTGAAGCCCACAAAGTTGAAGCAGGGTCACCCAGTTTGTAAGTGGCAGAAGTGAGACTTGAACCGATGTTCTCTGACTGTACTGTAGCATTGTTATTCATCCCTTCATTCTTGAAGAGTATCAATGACATTGCCCATGACTATAATACTCTGCCTTTAAAAGAATTATCATCCTGATTTTATAGAGGAGGAAGCCAATTAAGTGTTAGAGCTAGAATTCAAACCCAGGTCTCCTTATTACAAGTCAAGACCTCTTTCCACTTGTATTATATTTCACTGTCTCTTGGTAATGTACATATGTATTGTGCCAACCTTTTGTTCTAAGTCTGAAAGTTGTTTATTTAATTGAGAACTCCTGTCATCATGAAGGACAATTATCATGTGATTTCTATGGCTAATGGTCAATATTTTTAAAGATATGTTTGATACACTAATTGTCACTAATAAGAGTAACTAAAAAAACCCTCTTTCATTTAAAAATTGAGTTGCTTTTTTTCCTCATTTTTTCAACTATTTATTACATCTACATTGTGAAATGTACTATGCACTGGGATGATGCATAGATAAATACAATGGCATAGTCCAGAGTTATAACTGGGTCAGGGTAATTGAAGCTTTGCCTCAGCGTGAAAGTTAGAGGAGGACATAGATAGTACCATGTAGGGGACACCTTCTTGGTTCTCCTCCTGGGGATATAAAACAGATGAGCTCCTTCCTCCACACTGAAGTGTGAGCCTCATCCCAGAGTGTCTTCCTTTCTCAGCTTTCTCCCCCTCTCACCTTCACTCTCCCATGCTTTCCCCTTCCCTGTGACTCACCTCTTCCCCATTTGAGGCTGATCCTTCCCTAGTCTATAAACCTGCATCAGAATTCTTCCCCAATATGGCTCCAGGCACAATCGCAAACTAAACTCCTTATGTGGCTCTATCTAGCACATGCTTACACAGAGGCAGACACATACAGATGCCCTCTAACAATAGCTGCTATCCAAGTGGGCAGGTGTGGTAAAAAGATACCTTGGATTGTTTTCCCCACCATGTCTATTTTACACGTAATAATGATCTGTGGGAGGAGGAGCAGGGGTAGCAGGTATAGCTAAGAGGTGGGGAAGGGACCCTCTTGCAAAGGATCCTCACTCTGGTCTTACACAGAATCCTGATTCATCCTCGGTTCTGGTGACCTCAAAGAAAGTCATCAAATTTGTCATTTTATCTGGCTCATTATGGTTCCACTGTCTTTCTAAAAAGAATTAACAGGGCCTTCTATAGAGGAGTTACTCAATATATAAAATTTTTGTTGTTGTTCATTTGTGCCTATCTCTTTGGTGCATCCTGGGTCATCTTCAGTCATCCTGAGGAATATCAGGTCACTAGATTTAGATGGCTCTGGAGGAGGAGTGAGGCTGGTGACCTGCACAGCCCTCCCTCACTCAAAACAAAGTCAAGTGCAAGTCATGTCATCATTTCTCTGATGGCATGGTCTTCTTTAGCCATGAAGGATGAACACAACAACAGCAACCCTAACTCTTTGTGACCCTGGAATGATTTACTATTTCCTTCTCTAACTCATTTTGCAGAAGAAGAAACTGAGGTAAACAGGGCTTAGTGACTTGTCCAAGGTCACACAGCTACTATATATTTGATGTTGGACTTGAACTCAGGGCTTTCTGACTATAGGTCCAGAGATCTATGCATTGCACCACCTATATATCAAACAGAAATCATGTAGAGGATTACTATTTTTTTCATCACTAAAGTAATGTTGAAAATAGAAAAGATTCATAAATATGTATGAATAAATTCTTAAAATATAAAGCAAGATTAACCACCATATTTATTCTACTCTCTTAGGAGGCAAAGACAACCTTGTAGAATTTGCTGATTACCTGGGTATTTTTTTTCCACACAAGGCTCCTTTTTGAGCTCTTTTCTTCCAAAGAAGCTTCATTCTTTATTTACTAATCTAGCCTCTACTGCTAATGTTTCTCTTTATTTCTGTGTTAACTTTAAAATGTTTCAAATGACACTATGTTTAGCACTACATTTTGAAGGTTCTTTGATCTTCTCGTCTCCTTGGGCTGTGAGATGTGTGCAGAATGTAGAGCTGATGAACTTCAAATCCCAGCTCTACTCCTACTTAACTGGGTGACATTGACCAAGTTAGTTAATATTCCAATTCCTCATTTTCTTCATCTGTAAAATGGGTTGGACAGCAAGGTACCTTCCAGCTGGAAATCTATGATCCCATGATGCTATTAAATCTTCTCATCCTGCTTTTCAAATTTCCAGACCATGTTTCTGGCTTCCACTGGTTAGATTTGCCTTCCTCTTGGGAATCCCATTGATTCTGTTTATTACTAGTGTTTTCCCCACAAATCCTTGCCTCCTTAAGACCCAATTATACGATCAATCATGTCAGAGGGTTTAGCCTTGTTCCTTCTTTATCTCCTTTCTTCTTTTCAAGACTAAGCAAAGTCAAGAATCTGGGATTTTCCAGTTTATTGGATTTAGGTAGGCAGCTAAGCTAGCCCTCAGGTTTAAAGATAGAAAGAACCCCAGAAAATATCTGGCTCAACCCCTTCAATTTGCAGACATGAAAAAACTAAAACCCAGGGATTTGCCCAGAGATCCAAAGAGAATAAGCTTCAGAAGCAGCATGTGAATCACAGAGATAGTGAATGCTCTTTGGTCTATATTGAGTTGCTACATATTTATAATTCAATGAAAAAATATTACTTAACCACCTAGTATGCATAAAACATAATACTCAGACTTGGCAATATGAAGGGAAGAAAGCAGGTTCTTTACTCCAGGACCCCATGTTCTATTTGGGGAAATACAATGGGTATAATAGGTAAATGCAAGGTGATTTGAGGAGTGAGAGTGGTTAGTTACAGCCTATGTAACTTTTCCAGGATATTGAGGACAGTTTCTGGAGATAGCACCCAAATTGGGATTTAAAGGAAACTAAGAATTCTAATATGTGGAAGTAAGGAAGGAGTCTTGGCATGTAAATCAGCCACTGCAAAGGCAGGGAAACAAGGGAAAGGATGCCAATCTCAGGAAAGAGCAAATAAGCCAGGTTGGAAGGTCCTAGAGTTGGAAGACAAAATATGCAAAATGCATTCTGGTATGGCAGTCAAGAAATCATGACTGATGATGACTGATGACAAAATCGAGCATTATACTTCTCAACAGAAACCTGACTGACTCAGTCATGCAGAATGGAGCATGTGGTTTCAAATGTGACCAAAGTGTTGATTTGATTTTTTTTTTTGTATACAAGATGTCCTAAATGTCTTTGTGTAATGTGAAGTTGTTCAAGCTTTAATAGTTATTTTTTTTTAATAAGTTAAATTTATTTATTTAACTTTTTACATTCATTTTCACATTTTGGGTTCCAAATTTTCTCCCCATTTGTCCCCTTCCCCCATCCCAATACACTGAACATTCTAATTTCCCCTATCACCAATCTGCTCTCTCTTCTATCATCCTTCCCTTCCCTTGTCCCCATCTTCTCTTTTGTCCTGTAGGGCCAGATAACTTTCTATTCCCCATTACCTGTATATCTTATTCCTAGTAGCAAGAACAATACCCAACAATTGTTCCTAAAGCTTTGAGTTCCAACTTCTCCCCACCCCTCCCACCCCACCCATTCCTTTTGGGAAGGCAGGCAATTCAATATAGGCCATATCTGTGTAGTTTTGCAAATGACTTCCATAATAGTTGTGTTGTGTAAGACTAATTCTATTTCCCTCCATCCTATCCTGTCCCCCATTGCTTCTGTTCTCTCTTATGATCCTATTCCTCCCCAAGAGTGTTGATTTCAAATTGCTCCCTCCTTCCATTGCTCTCCCTTCCATCATCCCCCCTACCCTGCTTATCCCCTTCTCCCCCACTTTCCTGTATTGTAAGATAGATTTTCATACCAAAATGAGTGTGCATTTTATTCCTTCCTTTAGTCGAACGTGATGAGAGTAAACTTCATGTTTTTCTCTCAGCTCTCTTCCTTTTCCCTCCTACCTGCCTCTTCTATGAGAGATAATTTGCCCCATTCCATTTCTCCCTCTCTCCTCCCAATACATTTCTCTCTTACTGCCTAACTACATTTTTTAAAGATATGATCCCATCCTGTTCAATTCACTCGGTGTTCTCTGTCTCTGTGTGTGCGAGCACGTGTGTGTGTGTTTTTGTGTGTGTGTTTTTGTGTGTGTGTAATCCCACCAATTACCCAGATATTGAAAAGTTTTAAGAGTTACAAATATTGTCTTTCCATGTAGGAATGTAAACAGTTCAACTTTAGTAAATTCCTTATGACTTCTCTTTGCTGTTTACCTTTTCATGCTTCTTTTCATTCTTGTGTTTGAAAGTCACATTTTCTTTTCAGCTCTGGTCTTTTCATCAAGAATGCTTGAAAGTCCTTGATTTCATTGAAAGACCACTGTTTCCCCTGAAGTATTATACTCAGTTTTTCTGGGTAGGTGATTCTTGGTTTGAGTCCTAGTTCCTTTGACTTCTGGAATATCATATTCTATGCCCTTCGATCCCTTAATTGTAGAAGCTACTAGATTTTGTGTTATCCTGATTGTATTTCCACAGTACTCAAACTATTTCTTTCTAGTTGATTGCAATATTTTCTCCTTGACCAGGGAACTCTGGAATTTGGCCACAATGCTCCTAGGAGTTTCTCTTTTTGGATCTCTTTCTGGTGGTGATCAATATGGATTTTGCCCTCTGGTTCTAGAATATCAGAGCAGTTTTCCTTGATAATTTCATGAAAGATGATGTCTAGGCTCTTTTTTGGATCATGGCTTTCAGGCAGTCCCATAATTTTTAAGTTGTCTCTCCTGGATCTATTTTCCAGGTCAGTTGTTTTTCCAATGAGATATTTCACATTATCTTCCATTTTTTCATTCTTTTGGTTTTGTTTTGTGATTTCTTGGTTTCTCATAAAGTCATTCGCCTCCATCTCTTCCATTCTAATTTTGAAAGAACTATTTTCTTCAGTGAGCTTTTGAACTTCCTTTTCCATTTGGCTAATTCTGCTTTTGAAAGCATTCTTCTCCTCATTGGCTTTTTGAACCTCTTTTGCCAATTGAGTTAGCCTATTTTTCAAGGTGTTATTTTCTTCAGCATTTTTTTGGGTCTCCTTTAGCAAGGTGTTGACCTGCTTTTCATGGTTTTCTTATATCTCTCTCATTTCTCTTCTCAATTTTTCCTGCACCTCTCTCACTTGATTTTCAAAATCCTTTTTGAGCTCTTCCATGGCCTAAGCCCATTGAATATTTATTTTGGATGTTTGGGATACAGAAGCCTTACTTCTATATCTTTCCCTGATGGTAAGCCTTGTTGTTCCTCATCTGAAAGGATGGGAGGAGATATCTGTTCACCAAGAAAGTAACCTTCTATGGTCTTATTTTTTTTCCCCTTTTCTGGGCTTTTTCCCAGCCAGTTACTTGACTTCTGAGATTCCTCTTCACCCCTGTCTTGCCTCCAGATTTGTCCAGCTAGTGCTTGGGGGCTGAGATTCAAATGCTGCTTCCCAGCCTCAGGGCTTTCAGCAGGGGTGGGGCTGCTATTCAGTGTGAGATTAAGTTCAGCTGCTTGGGTGGGGGCAGGGCCACATCACAGGGCTCAGTTCCTTCAGGGGGTTTATGTGGAGATCTTCAACAATGGATCCGAGCTCCTGCCTGCTTTGGGAGCTCCTGTCAGCCGCTACCTCCACTGCTGCCTCCCAAGGGGGCCCAAGCCATGGGGACACCCTGCTCCCCTCTCGGCCAACCAAACAGGCTCTCTCACTAACCTGTGGCATCTGTGGTTGGATGAACCTGCGTGGCTGCCAGAGATTCTGTCCCTGAAGTCCGCTCCCCCTGGTGCTGTGTCGCCAAGGCAGGGATGGGCTCTGCTCTGGGTGCAGTGCGGGATGGACCCCCATGTCGGTTTTTCAGGGATCTCTGGAACAGAAATCTCCTCCACTCTGTCGTCACATGGCCTCTGCTGCTCCAGAATTTGTTGGGAGCTCTTCTCCACAGGTATTTTATGGACTGTGGGTTCGGAGCTAGCATATGTGAATCTTTCTACTCCACCATCTTCTTTAATAGTTATGTAAATCCATCCCATCTACAGTTGCCAAAGTGATTTTCCTTAAGCATGAATTTGACCACATCACCAGTGTGTCCCAAAACTCTTAGTTTGATTTTAAGCTCTTAAGGCTAACTAAATTTTAAGGTAAAGCCAATTAGAGCATCACATTATTAAAACTTCAATGGCTTAAAAGTGCACTAAGACTTGTGGGACATCTGTTACTTATTTGTTTTTATAAGAAAGAATTCTAGACATAGTAGTGATATTTCAAGTATCAAAAAGTATGCAAAGTTTTTGACTGTAACTTGGCCGTAGTTTCAAATTGCTCTCTGGAATGGTTAGATTAGTTCATAATTCTACCAATAGTGAATGTTTCCACATCCCCTCCATTATTTGTTTTTTGCTTTTAGTGTCATGTTAGCTAATCTGATAGGTATGAGGTGGTATCTTTTTTCATTCACATTTCTCTAATGATTTTGATCATTTTTCATGAGACTATTTAGAGCTTTAAGTTCTTTGTCTGAAAACTCCAGTTCACATCCTTTGACAATTTATCAACTGCGAAATGGCCCTTATTTTTATTTTTTTACAAATTTGACTCATTTCCTATGTATTTGAGAAATGAGGCCTTTCAGGGCTTTCAGCAGGGGTGGGGCTGAGAAACTTATGTTAAAATATTTTCCAATTTTCATTCTAGTTTTGGCTGCACTGTTTGTGGAATTTTTTTTAATTACATGCAATTGAAACCATCTATTTTACTTGCCATAATACTCTCTGTCTCTCGTTTAGTCATAAACTCTTCCCTTATCCATAGATCTGACAGATACATTTTACCATGCTCTCCTAATTTACTTGTGATATCACTCTAAATGTCTAAATCCATTTTGGCCTTATCTTGGTTTGGCCTTGTTAAATTTTCTTGTTTTCACTGTGTAAATGACTAGCTATATCAGGGAACAAATCAGTTCAAAAGTCAAGACTGCCAATATATATGGTTGAGATAGAGGGGATGGTCATCAGGGAGGAGTACCGTATACCAAGAAAAGAAGCAATGATACATTTCTAGTAGTGTATGTCATTAAAGAAAGCCTACTAAGCTGTCCTGTGAATCTGTAGATCATGACACAGCCTCATTTTCTCACTTGACTATCATGGGGAGGTAGGGTTCAAAAAGAATAGGGAGGACCCATAAAATCACTTTTCCTAGGATGACCACAGTCTGAACTTTAAATAGGTTGATGTCATTTCTGAAGCATTTGTCCTTATTTGGAATAAGATAAAAAACAAAGCAAACCTGTCAAAAATGCTAAACCAATAAATACAAGGGGGTATTAACCAAAGGAGGTCTGCTATGATAAAAGGCTTGGAATCTAAGTCTGAAATGAAAGTGCAATGGATGCTGTGACAGAAGCAGAGTGTCTAGAAGGAGGTCATCTTCTATACTTTGTGTGAGAGCCAATGAATCATTCTCCAGCTGGGTCCTACTATCTTCATCTGACATCTGAATCCCCTGCTACTGGGATATTTCGTCTCTGCCTTCATGTTAATTCTTCATGGAGAGACCTGATGACTCTCAATCCTCAGCCTTTCTTTCCTCTCTGCAGCCTTTGACTTTCTTGAGTACTCTCACCCCCTAAATCATCACTCTTTTCTAAGTTTTTGTTACATCATTCTCTCCTAGTTCTCATTCTACTTGTCTGGCTGCTCATTTTCTATTTCTTTTGTTGGTTCATCATAAAACACTACATCATGGCTCTGCCCTGGGTTTTTCTTTCTCTCTGTGCGTGTCTTTCTTCATTAGCTCAGTTATCATCTCTGTACAGATGACTCACATCTATCCTCAGTCTCTCTCTTGAGCTCCAGTTCCCACATCTTCAGCTGCTCATTAGACACTTCCAAATGGGTATCAAAAAGAAATCTCAAACTCAACATGTCTAAAACAGAACTCATTGTCTTTTCCTACAAAACCTCAACATTTCTATTCAGGGCACCACCATTTTTCTAGAGTATAATCTTAATATTATTTTCAATTCCTCTTCCTTTTGAGAGGCAGTTAATTGATACCTAGATTGCTGGGCCTAGATTCAGGAAGACCTGAGTTCAAAATCAAGTCTCAGATATAACCTGATGTCAGATTTATACACTATATATATATATATATATATATATATATATATATATATATATATATATATATATATATATATATATATACACACATATACATATATGTATACACATACATACACATATACATATATACATACATAAGTATATGGAGAGAGAGACAGAGACAGAGAGAGAGAGGTCTGTAACCCTGGAAAAGTTAATTAACCTCTGTCTGTCTCTTCTTCAACTATATAATGGGGATAATAGTTGTGCCTACTTCCCAAGGTTGTCATCAGGATCCAATGAGATAATACTTGTAAAGAACTTAGGACCATTTCTGGCACATAGTAGGAACTGAACAATGCTTGTTCCTGACCTCCTTTCCACTTTACATATTAAATCAGCCACCAAACTTTGCCATTTCTGTCTCACATCTCTTAACATTCTTATCCTCATTAGTCATACAGCCAAAACCTTAATTCAAGTACTCTGAATCCTTTCTCTCCTGAACTATTGTAATGGCCTTCTAATATGCTTCCCTACCTCAGGTCTACCTCTGTTATAATCTCTCCTTTGCATAGTTCCCAAAGTGATTTTTATTAAGTACAGATCTGACCACATGACTCTTATATGGAAAAAAATCACTGTAGCCTTATTGTCCATAGAATCAAAATAAATTCCTCTGCATAGGTTCTTAAAAATCTTAACAATACAGAATCAAGCTGTCTTTCCATTTTCATTATACATTATTCCCTGAACTCTCTGGTCCAGCCCAACTGGGCTTCTTTCTATTCCTCACCCATGGCATTTCATCTCCCATTTTCAACCCATGCATCCCTTCCTCAACTTTCCCTTCACAGCCAAACACAAACATAATTTTCTACATTCAGACTTTTTTGTTCCTCCTAACTGCTTTCCAATTCTAACCAACTTGTATTTATTTCATATTTTTTTTCAGTATATGCTAATACAGCAGGGGTTGGGTTAAAAAAATATCTCATGGAGCTGAACTGAGCATCTCTGGCTACTTACTCCTGGTGAGATCTATTTCACTTAATCCTGAAGGACTTATTATTTAGGATGAATAAAAAATGCTTAGTGTTTATATGGTCATATAGCATTTGAGGTAAGGCAGGAAAAGAGAACGACCGCAGGATAGTATAACTGAGCAGGATAGGTATTCAAAAGTAAAGAGAAAAGTAGTACAGAAAGTGAGATTTCTGAATCACTGGGATTAGAGGAATAGAAGGCAGGAATATGTTAGCCATAGGACAAGGGAAAAACCATTTTGTTAGGGATTCTACTTTCCAAAGAAAGACCTGTGAGTACTCCAAGGTGGTGTGCTCCTTTTCCAGACATGGGAAAGCTAGAGGTGATAGACATAGGAAGTTGGAGTCAGAGTCTAGGCCTTCAGGGTCCAGACTGAGTTCATGTGTGGTACCAGCTCAATAGCTATATCTGAGGATGATGGGGCATAAGGCACACCCAGAAGAGAGGCCTCAGAAGGAACACATCCTCACTTCTGTGTCAGTCCTAGTATCTAAGGCCCTGTTCCTTAGGCATTCAATTTGGCGTCTGAGGCCCCAACTATGGCAGTATTGGGCATCTACCTAAAAGTCTGTTCTTTCCAGCTTCATTTGTGACCCCTAAAGTCAAGGTCAGTTTGATCCTAAGGAGAAAATAGTCTCAAAGCTCCAGGCCTATCGGGTAAGATCCTGGTTGGTTGGTACTAAGCTTTACTTTGCCTTACCAGTAGGATCAGAGCATGAACTTTAACAGGGGTGTTCTGAATTCAAGACTATTTTTCTTCTCACACCACCACCCTGTTCTTCAAAGTTATTTGACTCATGTCAGCCACAGGGGATGAAAATGAAGAACAAAATGTATATCTTATGGGGACATTGAGATGCAAACCAAAAGGAACTGCATTTTTGTTTGTAAGATGATACTGATTGGGCATGGGCTAGTGCAATGAAGGAAAAGATCCACTGATATGCATTGATCCTGAAAGTAGCACTCCTTCAGCCCACATGAGAGGAGTCTGGCATATGCAATATGGGCTCCATCAGCAGTTTGCCTTTCTCATCCCAGTTTGCCTGAGGGATGTGGGATCAGGTCTCCACAGGGCAACATACATTTGTTCTCGGGTTGGAGTTAATGGAGGATGCAAATCCTCTGTTCTTTGCAGAAGACAGAACTACCATAATGTATAACTACATACGCTACTGTTCTAATAGTCCTAGAATGCCAAAACTAGAAAAGACCTCAGGGTGAATCTAGTCCATTTGACTAGTGACTGAGGCTTAGCCAAGTGAAATTACTTGCCCAAGAATACAAAGCTAGTTTGTCACAAGAGCTCCAACACAGTCTTCTAACTGCACATCTAATTCTCTTTCTCAAATGCTACACTACAGGGCCAAACCCTGCAAGTTATCACTTGACCATCCTAACTGTGAGAGCCAAACTGCAGTCAATGGCTGAAAGTGGCCTGGGGGACTACCCTCCATTAGATATTTCACTGAATGCATTTATTTAATATTCTTTCTGAGCATAGATTTGTGGTAAGGGTTATTTTCAAGGATACAGGTAAAGTCACTGCCTTCAAGCTTATAGTCCAAAATGGTTAGCAAACATACATACAAATAAATAAAGTAGAAAAACAATGTAAGTAATGCCACAAGGTAGCCAATGATTGCCAAATGAGGGGAACAAAGCATCATTAAAGGCCTCTGTGAAGACTCTCCACTTTACTGATTGCTCATTCTAGGACTCTCTTGGAAGATTATTGCATATCTCTATTAGTTTACTTATCATCTTTATGCAGATGACTCTGAAATCTATATGTCTAGCCCTAACGTCTCTCCCGAACACCAGTTATACATCACCAATGACCGATTAGATATCTCAACCTAGATGTTTTGTCACTGCTTCAAATGTTTCTCATTCCAAATGGAAATCATCTTTCCCCTGAGCCTGTTACCTTTTCAAACATTTCTTTTGGGGGAAGCACAAAACTTCCCAGCCACCCAGATAAATCATGCTGGAGTCTCCCCTTTCTTTCATTCCCTAGAGCAATCAGTTGACAAGTCTTGTCCCTTCTATCTCTAAAACACTCAATATATCCATTCCTTTCTCTCACTTTATATAGTCACCTTCCTTTTTCAGGCATTTATCATTTCTCTTATAGATTCCTGACTGGTCTCCCTGTTTCTAGACTGACTCTCTCTCTCTCTCTCTCTCTCTCTCTCTCTCTCTCTCTCTCTCTCTCTCTCTGTTGGCTATATTGTCTCTCAAATATATCCTTTGGAGCTAAGTGGAATAATCCAGGATGCTTCCTCTGCATGACTGAAAACTTCAAATATTTGAAGGCAGTTTTGCTAGCTTCCAGAATCTTCCTTTGTCCAAACTAAAAGCCCACACTCCTTTAATATGGCATGGTCTCAAAGCCTTTTACCATCATGGTCACCTTGCTCTGTATACTCTCCAGTTAAACAGCATGCTTCTGAACATGTGGCACCCAAAGCTTAACACCATAACTCATTTCTCACCTGACCAGAGCAGAAGACAGTGGGCTTCTATCACTCCTCTTATTTTTGAACAGTATTACTTTTAAAATTCAACCTAAAATCATGCCAGCTATTGTTCTTGTTTTTTATTGCCATGTTGTATTGTTGACCCAAGTACACAAAAACTCCCCCAGTTTTTTTCAGATGACCTACCTAGGCACATCTCCCTCATCTTGTGCTTTTGAACCCAAGTATAAGGCTTTACATAAATTTGACCCAATGCAGCCTGTTGGGATTATTCTGGCTCCTGACTCCATCTTCCAACATATGATTTGTCCCTCCCATCTTTATGTCTTCTGAAAATATGCCAATCATGCATTTATCCAGGCTATTGATAAATAGTATTAAACAGTACAAGGCCAATAACAAATCCCTGAGGCACTCTACTGAAGACATTTAGTCAAGCTGATAGCAAGCTATCAGTGACTACTCTTTGGTCTGGTAATTTGACTTTGTCTGAATCTACTGCATGATTGTCTAGTCCTCGTCTGGGCTGGACAGTGTATGCACAAGGATACCACAATAGCGTATGTCACACACTCTATGTTACATTCAAATGAAACTAAGGACTAGCCCTCTGTGTTTTCTGTCTACTACATAAAGGATAAGCAATACCTCCAGGGTCTCTTTCAGAAAGAGGAGGAGGGAAGTGAGCATCAGAAATCTAAACAGACCTATCTGAAAGCCAAAGGTCTAATGACCCTATTCTTTAGCCCACCATACTACGTCTGGCCCACCTGGAAGCTCTGTCCCCAGATACAGTGCATTTAGACAGGAAGATGGGGCCAAAGCTGTCCTGAATGAATGTAGGCAAGGTTCTATATGTGCTTTAGTATTGTCCACAGTCATATCCCAAATATGTTCCAAAGGCTCAACAACATACGTATCTGTTTCCTGTGGTAACACCAACTCTTGGGAATGGAAACAGCAAACGTTCTTCTTCTGGACATAATAGAATTTAAACCATCAGAGTCTAGAAGTTCAACACCCTTATGCCACAAATGACTCAGATAACCAATCCTGTCAGACTACAAATGCGGGAAACCAAAGCCAAGAGAGGGGACCTCCCCAGGGTAAGTAACCTTACTGACAGGTTGGTCAGTCAATAAAATATTTTTTAAACACTTAGTTTGTGTCAGAAACCCAGGTCAATGGGGCACAGCCAGGATAAGGGTCCTGGGGTCCTGATTCCCAAGTTCTTTTACATCAATTTGCCTTAAATCAATTGGGGTACATGAGGTGTTCAAGGAGGACTGGCATCTCTGGTATGAGGGCTTTCTGAATCCTTTTCAGGGCTGCTCATCCACCTTTGGTGTCCACCTTTTACCCTATTCTCACATTTGGCTCTAACGAGTTATAGTTCATGCAGTGGCCACAGGCATAAAACTGTCTCAGCAGATGGGCTAAACCAGGCTGAGAGTAACTGACAGGCCTTAAAGCTGTAGGTGAGTTAGGGGAATGTCAACCCCAAGGATGTGAAGAGTTCTCCTGGCGGACTTGGTGCATGAGAACAATTTCTTCCAAAGGCCATGAAAGCATTTTAAGCAGGCCCTGTGGAGAGCTTAGAGCTTGGTCAGATATTGACTATGCCAAGGTCATCCACTGCATCCTGGGCCATTACCAATTGTCCTGACTTTGGCATTGAACTCTTGTTTTCTTAATATAAATTTATTTTTTTAACTTTTTACATTCATTCTCACAAAATTTTGGGTTCCAAATTTTCTCCCCATTTGTCCCCTCCCCCCACCCCAATACACAGAGCATTCTATTTTCCCCTATCAACAGTCTGCCCTCTCTTCTATTCTCCCTCCCTTCTCTTGTCTCCATCTTCTCTTTTCTCCTGTAGGGCCAGATGACTTTCTATTCCCCATTACCTGTATTTCTTATTTCCTAGTAGCAACAACAATACTAAACAGTTGTTCCTAAAACTTTGAGTTCCAAATTCTTCCCATCCCTCCCTTCCCACCCACTCCCTTTGGGAAGGCAGGCAATTCAGTATGGGCCATATCTGTGTAGTTTTTCAAATGACTTTGATAATAGTTGTGTTGTGTAAGACTAACTCTGTTTCCCTCCATCCTATCCTGTCCCCCATTGTTTCTATTCTGTCTTTTGATCCTGTCCCTCCCTGGGTGTTGACCTCAAATTGCTCCCTCCTCCCATTGCCCTCCCTTCCATCATCCCCCCCACTCTGTTTATCTCCTTCTCCCCCACTTTCCTGTATTATAATATAGGTTTTCATACCAAAATGAGTGTACATTTTATTCCTTCCTTTAGTCAAATGTGATGAAGGTAAACTTCATGTTTTTTTCTCAGCTCTCCTCTTTTTCCCTCCACTAAAAAGTCTCCTGCTTGCCTCTTGAATGAGATATAATTAACCCCATTCCATTTCACCCTCTCTCCTCCCACTACATTTCTCTCTCATCATTTACCTTAATTTCTTTTAAGATATGGTCCCATCCTATTCAATTCACTCTGTGCTCTCTGTCTCTGTGTGTGTGTGAGCATGTGTGTATGTGTGTGCATGCACACGTGTACATGTATGTGTGCATGTGTGTGTATGTGTGTGTGTGGTCCCACCAACTACTCAGATACTGAAAAGTTTTAAGAGTTACAAATATTGTCTTTCCATGTAGGAATGTAAACAGTTCACTTTTGGTAAGTCCCTTCTGACTTCTCTTTGCTGTTTCCTTTTTCATGCTTCTTCTCATTCTTGTGTTTGAAAGTCAAATTTTCTTTTCAGCTCTGGTCTTTTCATCAAGAATGCTTGAAAGTCCTCTGTTTCAATGAAAGACCATATTTTCCCCTGAAGTATTATACTCAGTTTTTCTGGGTAGGTGATTCTTGGTTTGAGTCCTAGTTCCTTTGACTTCTGAAATATCCTATTCCATGCCCTTCGATCCCTTAATGTAGAAGCTGCTAGATCTTCAGTTATCCTGATTGTATTTCCACAGTACTGGAATTGTTTCTTTCTAGCTGCTTGCAATATTTTCTCCTTGACCTGGGAATTCTGGAATTTGGCCACAATGTTCCTAGGAGTTTCTCTTTTTGGATCTCTTTCAGGCGGTGATCGATGGATTCTTTCAATACTTATTTTGCCCTCTGGTTGTAGAATATCAGGGCAGTTTTCCTCGATAATTTCATGGAAGATGATGTCTAGGCTCCTTTTTTGATCATGACTTTCAGGTAGTCCCATAATTTTTAAATTGTCTCTCCTGGATCTATTTTCCAGGTCAGTTGTTTTTCCAATGAGATATTTCACATTCTCTTCCATTTTTTCATTCTTTTGGTTTTGTTTTATGATTTCTTGATTTCTCATAAAGTCATTAGCCTCCATCTGTTCCATTCTAATTCTGAGAGAACTATTCTCTTCAGTGAGCTTTTGAACCTCTTTTCCCATTTGGCTAATTCTGCTTTTGAAAGCATTCTTCTCCTCATTGGCTTTTTGAACCTCTTTTGCCAATTGAGTGAGCCTATTTTTCAAGGTGTTATTTTCTTCAGCATTTTTTTGGGTCTCCTTTACCAAGGTATTGACCCGTTTTTCATGCTTTTCTTGCATCTCTCTCATTTCTCTTCTGAGTTTTTCCTCCACCTGTCTAACTTGATTTTCAAAATCATTTTTGAGCTCTTCCATGGCCTGAGCCCATTGGATATCTATTTCGGATGTTTGGGATACAGAGGCCTTGACTTCTATGTCTTTCCCTGATGGTAAGCATTGTTCCTCCTCATCAGAAATGAAAGGAGGAAACATCTGTTCACCAAGAAAGTAGCCTTCTATGGTCTTATTTTTCTTCCCTTTTCAGGGCATTTTTCCAGCCAGTTACTTGACTTCTGAGATTCCTCTCCACCCCTGCCTAGATCCGCCCAGCTAGCGCTTGGGGTCTGAGATTCAAATGCTGCTCCCCAGCCTCAGGGCTTTCAGCAGTGGGCAGGACTGCTATTCAGTGTAAGATTAAATCAGGTTCTCAGGTGGGGGCAGGGCCACCTCCCAGGCTCAGTTCCCTCAGGGGGTTTATGTGGAGACCTTCAGTAATGGAGCGGAGCTCCTGTCTGCTCCGGGAGCCCGGGTCTGCCACTGCCTCTGCCACTGCCTCCCAAGGGGGCCTGAGTTATGGAGACACCCTGCTCCCCTCTTGGCCAGCCCAGAAGTCTCTCTCACTGACCTGTAGTGCCTGTGGGTGGAGGGATATTCATGGCTGCCAGAGGTTCTGTCCCTGAAGCCTGCTCGGATCTGCTCCTCTCGGGGTGCACAGCTAGGGCAGGGGTGGGCCCTGCTCCGCCTCCAGTGCACGACGGACCTTTGGGGTCAGTTTTTCAGGGCTCTCTGGAGTGGAAATCTCCTACACTCCGTTGCTGCATGGCTTGCACTGCTCCAGAATTTGTGGGGAGTTCTTTTTACAGGAAATTTATGGGCTGTGGGTTTGGAGCTAGCATACATGAGTCTTTCTACTCTGCCATCTTGGCTCCTCCCCCTGAACTTTGATGACTGTGGAAGAGAAAGGATGCTGATGACTTGGTGTACCTATACTTCACTTAAATCCAGTTCACTCACAAGTTAAGACGTCACCCTATGATGTCATTGGTGATGTTGGATTAGCAACAAGCCTTAAAATGATTACTTTGAATAGAAAATTGTTATATGTTCTCACTTTTGAGACTTTGTTTGCTTTGGTTAGTGCTTCAAACATATCTCCAGTGACTTGGTTCTTTTTTATTCTTAATATATACAGATACAAAGCTTTTTAAAAATAATAAGTGATGTTTTTAAGAGCTCATTGAGAGTTGGCACCTTTTCTTAGCTATTGATGACATTTTTGTGCCATCTCTCACCCTCATTCCCCTCTGACTTGCATAAAATGGAGATAGTTCAGTAAAATAGCAGTAAGCCCTTTGCTGGTGATCAAAAGCATCATTCCTGGGACTATACCTTGTTTCTATTTTCTTTTTGACCCATATTCTTCTCCACAGCAAATTGGAGTAAATCCATTACTTTAAAACTTAAAAATCTTAAAACATAAAAAACTTAAAATCTCTAATTTTGTACAATATTTTACCTCTAGCATCACACGGAGCAGCTCCCTGGCCATAACACTCTCAATGTTGCCATCACGTGGAAAGAAGAGGAACTACTCTTGGAAAAGAGTTGGAAAAGAAATGTGACTTTGAATCAAATAGTACTTCAGAGCTGGATATTCTGGAACATCAGAATGTTTCCCACATGTATCACCAAGGGCCCTGACATATACAGGAGGGCCTGCTATACAGGCTCTTAAATCTGCTTTTCTAAAAGGAAAGAAACTTTTGAGGGATCAACAATCACTTTACCCAAGCACTTAGTCATATATAATTTACTTAGTTCTAGGGAAAAACTCAGCACCCTGAACTTCAGAGAAAATACAAACAGATCAACCAACAGACAGGGCTTCCAACTGTCTGACCATAAGTAATACATACCCTACAGATCAACAGACAGATCCAGTTGTCTGACCATACATACATAGTTACCAGAGAGAGAAGCACCAACATCTGGGTTTTCAAAACTGGGGGGCTCCTTATTGGCTTCCCATTGTCTCATCTGGTCAAACACTTTCAGTGAGTAACCCCAAAGTAAAATCTCACGTCAGAGTATTTATACACTTTTCATAGACAGAGGGCATCACAACCCTTGAGAACCAGGGTCACCTTAGAAATTAAGAAAAGGTTTGGGCCTCCCCTAATCAAGCTTCCCTTAATGGACAGGTCCATCAATGAGGGGGGAAGCTCTCATTAGCATTATACCATGTTATACAGATATACACACTGTGGCCCAGAGAGGGAAGAACACTTGTGGAGTATCATGCTATTGGAGGAGATAAATTTTAGACAGACACAGACACACACATACACACACACACACATCAGTCCATAGCATTTTCCACTATAAATATAAATAAAAATAATATAAATATAAATATATAAAGTCCCTGCTGCTTTCACTGCTGGTCAAGCCTTTGGTCTAACTTAGTTCACACCGTAATTAGGGATCTGGATAAGCAGAAAAGAAATGGTGGGGGAAGAAGATTACTATAGCTACCTCTATGGGTAGGCCTCTATATAACATGTGACCTAGAATTTAGTTGCTCTCCCTATTTCATAGGGTTGCTATTATAATAAGCCTAGCCCCAAAACCCATTGGTATAGGCTTCTCTCCTTGTCTGCTTGAAAAGGAGGATGAAGTTGGTGAAAGTGGAAAAGAAGAGTAATCCAATCTCTTCACTCTATTTGGGTTCATCTTCTGGCTTATGGAGAGATAAAATGAGCTATCTCTTCAGTTCCTCTGAAGGGAAAATGACTCTGGGAAGAAGCTAATATGTACTTTGACAATATTCCAGATTGATATACTAGAAAGTTGCTATACTAGAAAATTTCCCTTTGGGACTCCTTCTCTTGCTTGAGCTGAGATATCTCATTCCCCAAAAGAGAGGTCCTTCAGACTGTAATATTGTTGACTCATGATTCAGTTGTGTTTGATTCTTCATGACCCCATTTGGGATTTTTATGGCAAAGATACTGGAATAGTTTGCCATTTCCTTCCCCAGTTCATTTTATGAAGAACTGAGGTGAACAGGAGTAAATGACCTGTCCAGGGTCATACAACTAATAAGTGTCTGAGGCTGGATTTCAACTCAAGTCTTTCTGTCTCTAGGCCAGGTGCTCTATCCATTGAGCCACCTAGCTGCTCTTCTGGAATGAGTGGTGGCTGCATTTCTGGAGAAGGTGGACTTGGAAGCCACAGAAACTTTCAGATTCACTTAAACACAATTCCTTCCTCTCGTACCCTGGGGAACATCTGAGCTCATCAAAGCTCTCAGTTTCTCCAAAGGTTTTAATGAAAGTTAATGAGGAAAGGCAACCAAAGGCTTCCAGCCATAACTTAGCAGAATCTCTGTTAGCATACAAGGAATAACTTTGACTCAGTTTTGGTTTAGGAGCAGAGAATCATAGAGTTTCATGGAAGAAATCTTGGAAATACGGAGATCAGCTAGTCTACCCCCCATTCTCTCCCTACCCCACCCCATTCCTTTTTTGTTTTTGTTTTTTAACAAAGAGTAAAACTATGGTCCAGAGAGGTTAAGAGACCTCTCCAAAGACATGCAGATAGTAAGTAGCAGCCTCTCTGAAATTTAAACTCAGATCCTCTGGATTCAAAGCCAGCATTTTTTCCTGCCATACCATATGCTACAAAGCAGCAAGAGACTGCATCATATGAATGCAGCAGAATTTATATAGGGCTTTAAAGTTTGCAGATCATGATACATGGATTATCTCATTAGACTCTCCTGACTCTGTAAGGTAAGTATGACACCTACCTCCATTTTACAGCTGAGAAAATGAAGGATAGGAAAGGTTAAATGACTTCCTTTCTGTTCCCTAGCTCTTTATACAGCAAGGAAGTAATAGGGTGAGGATTTGAAGCTAGGTAGGTCTCTCCTGACTCCAAGGTCTACACTTTTACCACAATGATGCAGTGACTCATCTATCCGCTTTTACTGGTCTGACAGGGGATTCTATACTGACATGCTGAAAAGAAAGATATTTACTTTCGATCAAGGGTAACAAAGTTGGATTTCCTATGTTTCTAGTGTATTAAAAACACATTGGGAATCTTGTAGAAGGTCCCTTGTCAACAGTAAGAACACTGGGAAGGGTGAGAGAAGCCTGGCTAGTTACCAAGTCTCTGGGCCTCAGTGCACTTCTGTTTTTGTTTCCAGATTTATAAAATAGAAAGGACAACCATTTTTCCTGTACCTTCTTTATAGGACAGGTATTCACATGAAAAGGGTTTGATTCCTGTAGAAAATGAACATAATGCAAAACCCTGGGCATCTGTTACAGTTGCAAGGAGTGCCCCCTAGAGGTTGCTTCCCTCCTTCTGCACATGCTACCAAGTAGGTAGGTGCCTTTCCCTGTGCTTGCTCTGCATTTCTTTCCAGGTGTAAGTGACTGAGAAAAGGGGAGGAAAAGGGAGTTTGCTTTCTTCCTCCTCCTTCCCCAAGAGGTAGTTTCTGAGGAAAAGGTGTGTTCAAGTATTACCAAGAAATCTAAGTGCCTCAATCTCAGTCAGCAGGGAGGGCATGCCCCTTGATGACCCTTAAAAGCCACAGCCTAATTCCGGTGAGTTGATAACTAACCTGAAGACCTTGCTAACTCATTAACACCTCATTACCTATAATCACATCTGAGGCTTCCTCATCTGATCTGTAAGCTCTCCTCTCTCCTCTTAAACAAGGAAGAGATCAAACCACACTATGCAACTGTGACAAAAGGGGAAGCAAAGAAACGGTGTTAACTTTGGAGTCAGAGGTCCTTGATGAGAAACGTCCCTCTTTTTGCTTGCTTGACTTTCAACAAATTATAACTTCTCTGAGTCTCTGTTTTCCTCATCTGCAAAAGGAAGTATTTGGACTCAAAGGTCTCTAGCTCCACAGCAATGATTTAAAATCATTTTTTTTTTACTTTTTAAAGTACTTTTTTACTTAAAATTTACTTTGAAAAGTACCAGTATGAGCAAGAAATAGCTCAGCCACGCTGCTCTTTGCAAAACTCCTCCACAGACCTAGAAATTCTGATGGGGCAACACAGAAAAAAAGGCACAATGAATCAGTTCAACCCAGGCTGGCATAGAAAGAAAGACAGGGAGATGAAAACAAGATCAAGTCAAGAGAACACCAACGACTTCTAGTCATTGGACCAGGGCAGGAGGATATCCCAGATCCGTACTGGGGTTCTGCAGTTTTGTCACTTGCTACTTGTTCTGGACGGCAGATCCAGCACTGACTGCCCCTGTGGGTGGTATTCACATTCCTGGAAGGGAGGCCCTGGGCAGGGAACTGAGAAATGAGCAAGTTCAGAACAAGCAGCAGCAGCAAGGCTCAGACCCTAGAAGCAGGGTGGGGTATCAATTCCAGTTTCTAGCCCAACCTGCAGAGGAATAATCAGGGTAAGAGTCCCAGAACAAAAGAGCCTATTTTTCTGTCACTCTGAATCAGCACTCTGAATCCAGCTTGTGGGCAAGAGCTGAGTCCAGCAGCCATCTATTCTTGCTGAAACCCAAACTCAGATCAGGAACTTGCAGAGCTCCGGAAATTCCCTGGATCACTTTCACTTTGGGAACACTGGAAATTTTCAGGTCCCTAAGCCTGTTCTTGAGATCCCAACGCTCAATACCTCAAGAAAGTAGCAAGACCAATAAACTTCTCTTAGGAAGTGTTACAGAGCCCAGAGCTAACATCAAGTTCAAAGTCAGGAAATAGGCTGGAAGAAAGATAAAGCAACAACAGAATCCCACCATAAAGAGCTGTTATGATGGCAAAGAATCTCAAGACAAATATACAAGAGAATGATATAGAGAATGGAATTATTTGAGCAAAAATATCATTTATTAACAGGGGCATGTGGCTGATAATAAAGGATAGGTCAAATGGCCCTGTGTCTGGCCAAGAGACCCTAATTTTAGGGTGAAATATAGTTTTATAAGCATAGAACAAAGAACAGAACAGAAATCATGTAACTGGGCAGCACACAGAGATGAAAGATCATTATCGGTTGCACCAAAGGAAGCAGGAATATCTTCCACAATTCATGAGGATCACCTCTATCTCTAAGGAGTGCTTTTGTAAATTTACAGGTCCTAGCTTCGTCGTTAGGTCACTGACAAGGCAGACTTATTGGCAGCTAGGGAATTCAATAAGGCCACCTTAATTGTTAAAGATGAAACAAGGCCAGGTTGTCCTTGCTTCTCAGGGATATCCCAGAAACCTTGCAGGAAATGCTAAGATAATGTTTTGTGAGAGCACTGAGGGCAGAGGCTTTCTTTCATTAGCAACAATTGTAGCCTTGGTATTTTTCTTCAGAGAGGGGGAAGCTGAACTTTACCCAGAGACAGAGAAGAAGCCTAGGCTTGTTGCATAGAATACAGTTACAGAAATCAAATACAAAATATAAAAGACAATGTCAATTCCCTCAATAATTTCAAAGCATCTATAAACAAAGCATAAGAGAAAAATATAGCATGGGCAAAACCAAGCTAGAATTCTTTGAACCAATGAAGGAAGAGTTATTTATAAAAAAGTTAAAATATTTTTTGTAAATGAAATGAGTATATTTGAGGAGAAAATGGGAAAAAAATGAGAGCTATGGAAGAAAAATTGGAAAAGCAATTAACACTTCAGCACAAGAGGTATAAAACCTTGTCCAAGCACCAAACTCCCTGAAAACTAGAAGCAATTTAATAAAAGCCAATGAAGCCATAAGACAAGAAGAAATATTAAAAAAAAAAAAGTCAAATGGCTGAAACAAATAGAAGAAAATGGTAGGTATCTCATAGCAAAAAACGACTGAACTGGAAAAAAAATTGAGGGAAAAAAATTCAGAATCATTATACTCTCTGAATGCTGTAACCAAGAAAGAGCCTACACATAATATTTCAAGGAATCTCAATAGAAAACTGCTTGAATCTCTTAAAACCAGAGAAAAGTGGAAATAGAAAGAATTCATTCTGATGTATTGGAAGCAGATTGGGAATCCTGTATGATGGCTCCTGTCTTTGGTGAATTGGGCAGTGGTACAGGTATCAGAGAAGCCTGGCTAGCGACTAGACATCCGTTCATTTCTGTGTTTGTTTCCCAATTTATAAAATGGAAAGAACACCGTAAAAGAGAAATATTTAGCCCATGGTACTTTAATTAAGCATTTCTACATTCATGTCTTTTGATTAAGATTTGCTTATGTCTTTATTCTCTGATGCCTTTTTTATTACTTGATAATATATTTTTATTCTTTTTTTTTATCCCATAGGTCATGCCTCCTCATTTTAAAAACAATAACCTCTAAAAGTGGCATAATTGAATTTATTCTTCTTTCCTTTGATAACTCTACCTGCTTTTCTTGTACTTCTATTGTTTGAGAGTATTTTCAGGTTGGGTATTCTTCTATCTGACTTTTAGTGAGTGAATGCCTCAAATGTCTCTTTTTTTTTGACTGGTCATCTTTTTTCTCTTACTGATAATTAGATTCAACTCATTGTGAATCAAAGGAGCATGGGCTCTTTTGATTTTTGGAATACATAATTCCATTATCCTTGGTGATTTCTCATGACTGCCCAATAATCTTTATAGAATCCCAGAATTTGAGAAATGGAAAAGACCTCAGCAGCCATCTAATCCAACTTCAACACTAAAAGAATCCTCACTTAACAGTATGCATACCCCACAAAGGGTTAGCTAACCTTTTCTTGAACATGTTCAAGGAGGAAACACCCACTACACACTTGGACAATTTGAATTTCTAGAAAGTTTTTCCAGAGATCCATCCTAAGTTGCTTTCTTTTCAGCTTCCACGTATTGCTCTTACTTCTGATCTTTGGGGTTAAACAGAACAAATCTGGTCTTTCCTCTGCATGACAGCCCTTCAATGCTTGAAGACAGTTAATAACTCTTCTACCCCACCTTCTGATCAAACTTGAGATTTCTTTTTCTCCAGGCTAAATAGGCTCAGTTACTTCAAATGATCCTTATACGACATGACTCAAAGCCTTACCCCATGCTGGCTATCCTCCTCTGGATGCTCTCCATGTTATCAATATCTTTCTTAATTGTCGATTCCCCGAGCTGAATGCAACAACACTCCAGATAAGATCTGATGAGGGCTGAGTACAATTGGACTACTGTCCAATCACTTCTAGTCCAGGGGCGTAGGAGATAATGTCTCTGTCCTCAGATCACTTGTCCCTACTGACCTGGAATTGAAACCAAGAACTCCATGTTGTTATAAGTGCCCACAATCAGCAGAATCCGTGCCCCACTGCTTCTGCACTCATCAGGCGAGTGCTAGTTCCTTCTTGTTCAGAGCCATGTCTTGGCAGCACAGCTGGTGCTGGCATCCCTTATCAGCAAAGGTTCCCTCACTCTTCCCCCACTCAGACTCCCTACACTATCCTGGAGTTGAAAATTCCTGTGCCTGGGGGCGGAGCCAAGATGGTGGAGTAGAAGGACGCACATTTACGAGCTCCCAGCCCACAACCCATGGAATTGAGGTAAAAGGAGATCCCCATAAATTCTGAATCTCTGCAGGGGGTGCATAAACATAGGGGAAGAGATTTCCGTTCCACTGAACCCTGGAGAGCCGTCCCCGGGGTCCTTCGCACTCCGGAAAGCGGACCCCACCCCCACCCCTGGCCGCGACCCAGAGAAGCTGACCCGAGCAGACTTCTGAGAGGAAAGCTCCGGGGGAAGCTCCGGCAGCCGGGAAAGTCCCTCCGCCCACAGAAACTACAGGTCAGTAAGAAAGAAAGCTGCGATAGGGGAGGGGAGCAGAGCTTCTCCGTGAATTGGGCCCCCTCGGGAGGAAGCGGCTGCGGCAGAGACGGGGGCAGGAGGCGGCGGAGGCAGAGGCGTGGGCAGGCGGCTGAGGCGGCAACGGCCCGGGACTCAGGAATCCCCCAGCAGCAGGTAGGATCTTCAATACTGAAGGTCTTTCCAACCTGAGGGAGCCGAGCAGGGGAGACGGCCCTGCCCCCACCCTGCTCTACTGCTGAACGCCTCTGAATAAAACCCCCAAGGGAACTGAGCACAGCAGGCGGGGCCCCCCACCCCCACCCGCTCCGTTCCTGAAAGTCTCTGCAGGAAGCCCCTGAGGGCCCAAGATTAGGAGGCGGCCCTGCCCCCACCCCTGCGCTAGAACCAAAGCTTGCTGCGGGAAAGCGCATTTGAATCTCAGAGGCCAAGCACTAGCTGGGCGGATCCAGGTGGAGGTGGAGAGGAATCTCAGAAGTCAAGTAACTGGCTGGGAAAATGCCTAGAAAGGGGAAGAAAAATAAGACTTTAGAGAGTTTTTTCCAACAAATGCAAATGATCCCGACATTCGGATCTGATGGGGAGGACGAGAACGTATTTTTCCCATCAGGGAAAGATGTGGAGGACGGGGCCTCAGTACCCCAGACACCCCAGGGGGGTGTTGGGTGGGCTCAGGCCTTGGAAGAGCTTAAAAAGGATTTTGAAAAGCAAGTTAGACAGGTGGAGGAAAGACTGGGAAGAGAAATGACAAAGATGCAAGAAGAGTATGAAAAAAAGGTCAATATCTTGGTAAAGGAGACCCAAAAAAATGCTGAGGAAATTAACACCTTGAAAAATAGGCTCACTCAATTGGCAAAAGAGGTTCAAAAAGCCAATGAGGAGAAGAATGCATTCAAAAGCAGAATGAGCCAAATGGAAAAAGAGGCTCAAAAGCTCACTGAATTTAATAGTTCTCTCAAAATTAGAATGGAACAGATGGAGTCTAATGACTTTATGAGAAACCAAGAAATCACCAAACAAAACCAAAAGAACGATAAAATGGAAGACAATGTGAAATATCTCATGGGAAAAACAACTGACCTGGAAAATAGATCCAGGAGAGACAACTTAAAAATTATGGGACTACCTGAAAGCCATGATCAAAAAAAGAGCCTAGACATCGTCTTGCATGAAATTATCAAGGAAAACTGCCCTGACATTCTAGGACCAGAGGGCAAAATAAGTATTGAAAGAATCCATCGATCACCACCTGAAAGAGATCCAAAAAGAGAAACTCCTAGGAACATTGTGGCCAAATTCCAGAACTCCCAGCTCAAGGAAAAAATCTTGCAAGCAGCTAGAAAGAAACAATTCCAGTACTGTGGAAATACAATCAGGATAACCCAAGATCTAGCAGCTTCTACATTAAGGGATCGAAGGGCGTGGAATAGGATATTCCAGAAGGCAAAGGAACTAGGTCTGAAACCAAGAATCACCTACCCAGCTAAACTGAGTATAATACTTCAAGGGAAAATATGGTCTTTCAATGAAACAGAGGACTTTCAATCATTCTTAATGAAAAGACCAGAGCTGAAAAGAAAATTTGACTTTCAAACACAAGAATGAGAGGAAGCATGCAAAAGTAAACAGCAAGGAGAAGTATTAAGGGACCTACCAGAAATGAACTGTTTGCATCCATACAGGGAAGGACAATATTTCTAACTCTTAAAACTTTTCAGTTTCTGGGTGGTTGGTGGGACCACACATACACATGTACACGCATGCACACACATACACACATGCATTCACATGCAGAGACAGAGAGCACAGATTGAACTGAATAGGATGGGACCATACCTTAAAAGAAATTAAGGTAAATGGTGAGAGAGAAATGTAGTGAGAGGAAAGAGGGGGAAATGGAAGGGGGTAACTATATATCATTTAAGAGGCAAGTAGGAGATGTTTTTAGTGGAGGGAAAAAGAGGAGAGCTGAGGAAAAACAAACAAACAAACAAACAAACAAAAGTTTACCCTCATCACATTTGACTAAACGAAGGAGTGAAATGCACACTCATTTTGGTATGAAAACCTATCTTACAGTATAAGAAAGTGGGGGAGAAGGAGATATTGGGGGGGGGATGATGGAAGGGAGGGCAAAGGGAGGAGGGAGTAATTGAAAGGCAACACTTGGGGAGGGACAGGATCAAAGGACAGAAGAGAAACAATGAGGGGCAGGTTAGGAGGGATGGCAATTCAGTTAGTCTTACACAACACGACTATCAGGAAGGTCATTTGCAAAGCTACACAGATATGGCCTATAATGAATTGCCTGCCGTCCCAAAGGGAATGGGTGGGGAGGGAGGGATGGGGAGAATTTGGAACTCAAAGTTTTAGGAACAATTGTTTAGTATTGTTGTTGCAACTAGGAAAGAAGACATACAGTTAATGAGGAATAGAAAGTCATCTGGCCCTACAGGAGAAAAGAGAAGATGGAGACAAGGGAAGGGAGGGATGACAGAAGAGAGGACAGATTGGAAATAGGGAAAATTAGATTGCTTGGGGTATTGGGGTGGGGGGAGGGGAGAAAAGGGGAGAAAATTTGGAACCCAAAAATTTGTGAAAATGAATGTAAAAAGCTAAATAAATAAATAAATAAATAAATAAGAAAGATCAAAAAAAAAAAAAAAAAAGAAAATTCCTGTGCCTGGGGTTGAGGCTACCTCCCAACTCAGCCAGCCCCAGGGCTCTCTGCCTGCTATTTTAGCAGCACTAGCCTGGAGGTCTTCACTCTTCACAGGGACCAAACTTCAGCCCCAGGATTCTTCTTCTTTTCTCCTATTTTGCTGGCAGGACTATTGTTCTGCCCCAAGTTTAGTTTATTTTCAACCACTCTGTTTTCACCAAGGCACTATTTTACCTTGTTTGTGGGGAAATCTGGAGAACTTGGACTTTTTTAACCTACTCTGCCATCTTCCCAGAATCCTCTCCAGTTTCTCACATCTTAAAGAATGAGACTGTTACTAAGGCAGTCGAGAAGTTATGAATTGCTTTTGGCAGAGAGAACTCCAGCAGATATCTGGATAATTGAAGTTGGCTATCATTTAATTAGGTGATTGGGTAACTTTCTATGTCACTCATTTCAGTGCCAAATTGCAGTGCTTCCCACACTCATATCTCTTTCTTCATTCCCAGGTGAAATAAACATGCTCTAATGACAAACATCTTTTCTGTTTCTCTTTCCTTTAACTTCCACCCAAATATACTTCATCAAGCTTCCCTTCCTCTATTTCCTGAATTTTCTCACATGATTATTTTACCTACTTCAATACTACATCATCCTCTCTCTTCATCCAATTTCTTTTGAATAAAATATGTCCATCTAGAGTCATAATCCAATCGTGTGTTTTAGCCTACTAAATTTCAGTCGTACATATGAGGACAGATGCTAAGGTATCTTGTTCCTCATGTTTCTTGACTAGTCTTTGGGCACATATGTATGGATTTTCAGGTAATGACTTTTATTCATTTCTTAGATCATTGTCTTCTATGAATTTTGGATGGTTCTGCTTCTTTTCTTCCTTCTTTGTGACTACTTCCTAGTATATACCAGGTAGTATAGTATGTATTTGTATATATGCGTGTATAGAGAGATTATCTATCTACCTATCTACCTACATATCTATCTATCTATCTATCTATCTATCTATCTATCTATCTATCTATCTATCTATCTATCTATCTATGTCTATCCTTTCCCTAGATCAGACCACTTTGGGAACACTAAAAAAATTCTATATAATATAGGATAGAAAGTATGTCATATATATTGCATATGCTATATATACTTATATGCTATTAACATAGTATATAACTTGGAGGATATACATAAACTACTCTCCTTCCCTCTTCATTTTTAGTTTAAACCTTATTGATTGGATTTTCATGACATCTGACAAATGTATTCTTACCAATTTTCGGCCAGAAATCTCTCAAACCTGTATCATAAACCATGAACCAGAAATTCAAATCTCATTATCACATACCACTATTTTAATCATTTCTCAAATTATTTTTTCCTTTTCTCTATCCTTTGCCTTCAAAGTTTGGAAGTGAGGTAAATGTAACCTGTGCTTCTGGGGGCTTTGCTTTCTTGCCCAAGACTGCATAATCTGGTTTTGAATTTGGATTACCAGGTGCCTCTTTTCATTCCTTTCTCCTCTAACACTCTTAAATTCTTTATCATCCAGGCAAAGGTCAAATCTCTCCTGTTCTTCCTCAGCATCTGTCCCTCCCTCACCCCACTGAAGCTTTACTTACTTCTTTTAGGAACCCTTCATCTTCCCTGTAAGAGAGAGAAACACCACACACCGGAGGGCTGCAAGCACAAGTTCACTCCTGATTTGATCCGACATTAAGAAGGGTTAGTAAATAAGATTATTCATCTCATTTTATTCTAGCCAAGTTTTCTCAGAAGAGATTGCTGATAATGAGAGGACAGACTCCCACAGCATTCTCTGATCACCCTTCTGGCAGGGGCTGGCACTACCCCTATGTCTCTATGGGGTCAATTGAGACAGGCACAACTTGTGCTTCCCAGAAATCCTCTCAAGCCTCATTGAGGTCCAGTTGAGGCAAACACAGATTCCCCATAAGCCTTAATGGGGGCTGATCAAGGCATACACAGCATTCCAGCTTGTGCTGTCAACCCTAAGGTTCCCCTCAATCCTGAAAGGGGGGCCAGTTGAGGCATACACAATTGTGCATTTAACCGTTAAGTGTTCCCCATTCACTATCTAGTGACCACCTGTTTTATAGGCCAACAGACAAAGAAGACATAGCCTCACAAGTTTACATCACCTCATCCCTGTATCTCACTGTACAGTCACAGTGGATGATTATAGTATTCATCATTATATAATGCTGTGCAAGCATAGTGGAGATCTTTTGAACCATAACTGTGGGAACTCATATCTAATGCCTGGGAACAGAAGATTGTTATGGTTATAGATCTTGGGAAACTGAACTCTAAGAAATAATAATAAGAATTCACTTTACACACACTAAAATCCACCTTATGTATACTTCCTAACAATTTGGTGACTGTTGCCTTTCTTGAGCCATGAATCCTTTTGGCAGACTGGTTAGGATCATGAATTTTTTTTTAATTTTTCAAATAATACCTAAGTTTAATTAGAGGTTAGTAAAAATAAAGATATAATCTCTCCCTCTAAAGTCACTAACCTCCTGAAATCTTAAATCCTGAAATTTAAATGGTTTAATGGGTCCCAGATTAATAATCCCTGTTTGTATCTCTTCACTTTTTTCTCCAGAAAGTCACCTCACCCTGAGATACAGATAACTGTCACTCAAATGTAGTAGAAATATAAACATCACACTCCAAAGATACTTCATAATTTCCACATAATTGTTAGAATTTTAAGCCTTGTTTCTTTAAAATTAGTTGTATATATATATGTGTGTGTGTGTGTATGTATACACACACATATGTAGATGTGTGTGTATCCCTTCTCCTATTTCTTTCCTCCCATGTCTAAACTAAAAGAGACAAATTCTATTGTTAACTCTCTTGTTACTTTTCTTCCATGTTTCAGAGAACCACAACATCCCATAAAGGTACATGCAAGAGAGCAGGGAAGGACTCCAAAAAAGTATCATTAAATATGAACTTACAACAAGGAGTCATTATTGCTCAACACTTCGATGTTCCTCATTTCCATGATCTAAAGCAATTTTAGCCCATCCTGATAGATAAAATCTCCTCAGAGAAACACACCACACAGTGTAACAGAGAAAAACAAGGAGGTTCACTCAAGGATACCTTAATCTCAAAGGTGCCTGGTTCAGCTACACATGAATCTTAGTAAGTTCATTATCTGTCATTCCTTCTCCAACAATTCTATAACTGCAACAAGACAAAGGAGTCTGCTGAAAAACACGAGCCTGGAGGTTTGGCCTTTGCTTGCCTACACATTGCACCTAAGGGGGAAAGAAAGGTCAATGGTCTTATTAGAGCTATTGGAAGCAAGTGTCTTTCCTGCCCTCTTGTTTCCTTGATTGTGGAAACCCCCTAATGCTCCTCTTCCAAAGAGGATACAGCTCCCTCAGTAAGCAAGTTCCCAGTCTAAGGAATATTTATCTTTTCTTCCTATTGTGTGCACAACTCCCCTTGATTCTCCCCTCTTTCTAATAAAGAGAGTACAGAGTTTTTTATTTTTTGAGTGAAAATGGATGGGAAGTTGGGAGGAAAGGTGGGAAGAAATATAGCAAATAGTCCTGAGAGCATATTTAAGTATTTGGAGGGCTGTCATGCAGCAGAAGAGGTATTCAATTTGTTTTATTTGACTCTAGAGGGTGAAACTTGAAATAGTAGATAAAAGTTGCAGAAAGACAAATTGAGACCCAAAGTAGGGGGAAAATTCCAACAAGTACCACTCTCTCAAAGTTGTTTACGGAAGCAGAGCATTCCCCATTAGTAGAAGTTGTCACACAGAAGCTGAACGACCCCTTTTAGGAATGTTGTAGAGAAAATTCTTGGTCAGATTTGTGTGTGTTCGTCCTTTGTTGCCAAAGAGGACCATGCCATCAGAGAAAGGATGACATGACTTGTACTTGACTTTGTTTTGAGTGAGTGAGGGCTGGCAGGTCACCAGCCTCACTTCTCCTCCAGAGCCATCTGAATCCAGTGACCAGATATTCATCAGACTGGAGATGACTCAGGATGAGGCAACTGGGGTTAAGTGATTTGCCCAAGGTCACAAAGCTAGTGAATATCAAGTGCCTAAGGTGAGATTTGAACTCAGGTCCTCCTGACTCCTGCACTGTGCTCTATTCACTGCACCACCTAGCTGCCCCCTTGGTCAGATGTGGTTAAGCTACATGGTCCCTGATGTCTCTTTCCAACTCTGAAATTCTAGGATTCAACCGATGTCCTACAATCATGCTCTGTCATAAATTCCACCTATCACATTCTAACAGGAATTCACTCTGTGACCTTGAGCAAGTTCCTTCCCCTTTCTAGAACTTCAATATTCTCCTTCATAAAATGGTCTTTTATTTTTTTTGAGGATACTTTCCACTTTCCTATGTTTTAAGAATAACTTTAATCTCAGAATTACATATCCATATACCTATTGTTTTTCACTTAAGACTTAAATCCATGGTTTATCAGAAAAAAAATTGTAAACAAGTAAATATTTACTAATTTTTACCATGTCTGTTACATGTAATACACAGGAGCTGCTTTAAACAGAAAACTACCTTCCTTTCTCTATCCCTCCCCCATTTTTATGAATACAGGTATCAAAACAATCCTGAACAGACTCTTTGTTACTATGAGTAGTCGAATATGGTTAGAGACCACTACTAATGGTCTCTAAGTTTACCCACACATTTTCAAAAATTAAAACAAAATTAGCAATAGTATTTATTGTACCTGCTGCTTTAAACAATTTAAATTGTAGCTCTTTCATTAAGCAAGATGGATTAAGAATGTCATTTATAATTTTCCTTCTCAAGAAATTAGATTTTTGAAACATACATTACTCCACATCAATCTGACACTTCTTGTCATGCTTTCAACTTATAAAACCTGAATTGCATTTGGAGTACTCCAAGTTTATGCTTAAATGATAGTGCCTTGATAAGAGGGAAAAAACTCTGCTGCAGTTTTTTTCCCATTGTTTCTGAAAACATAGTATGTACATATATTAAATATATTCTTACAAATGTCCAGGTCATGTATACCACCTGGAGTTCTTTTAATGTGTGAGTTTTACTTTGTGAGATTTAATCAAGACATTAAGATGAAAAGAAGGTTGTTGGTTTAGATAAATCTGAGTTGTTTAAATTGATTGCTGTATATTTGTTCTTCTGGAAGTTGTGGAAGCTTCATGTTTTCTTGGGACATTATTAGATGCCTTAGCTCTTGATGTACAACTTTAATGCTATAACAATTTTGCCATTTTGCTAACACCAGTAGGCACCATGCATCCACCATCCCATTGGAATTGTTAACCCCATTCACCTTAAGTTTTGTTACAAATCTAATTTTTGAAAGTCCTTCTGGGTATTTAGATCCACACTCTACTCTCAGACCGTAGTCTATTTTCACAGTTTGTCCTTAATGGCCCAATAATCATGCCTTGTAAGTATTATATCTTCATCATCTTCAAGTCACCAGCTAACTGTACCTCATTTACTCCTTTTTGGTTTTCTTCAAGCTCTTCTAACAAGCAAAAACTACATGGAAATTTAATTCCTGTGGAGACTTCTGCAACCCCATAAAATGGTCTTTCAGAACCTAAATGGTCTCTAAGAAGATCTGTGCTGGAACCAGCTCAAACTAGGGTGAGCAAGCATACTCTGGAAGTCAACAAGTACAATAAATGAGGGCTTGATTCATTGTTTTGTTGATTGTTCATACTTAAGAAAGCAATAAATACATTTTAATAGTGCAGATCAAACTTTAAAGTGTGTCCTGCATACTTTTCTCCCCAGAGAGCCAGTTGTTGAACAGTTAACGATACACTCCTATCTCTAAGGTTCTATAATTCTGCCCCTTTGACAATTTCTCTCCCCTATTCTCATTTCCTTTCACTTAGTTCTTTCACTCGCTTAGCTGGGCTCTAATAGTTCTCTTTTGCCCGCAATTAGCCTTCAGTCTAAACCATGATTTTCCTGCCTGGCAGCTCTGATATCCATTTCATTGGCAGCCTGTCATTCAAATCTGACACACGATGAAAATGTCTTAATTTTTAAAGAGTTTTATAGAAGGGTATGTTGGAAAATGTTTAATAACTGGCTCTCCGAACAAAAAAGAAACCTATGACATATTTTTCAGTTTAATCAGCACAATCAATATTTTGAGCATTACCTTCTGAAGGCTATACAATCCACAAAATAATGAATTCAGCCCTGGTTGGTAACATTTGACAATTTCCAGGGTTATAAATGGTCACACTGAACAATGAACAATAAGCTTTCACAAGTTTGGTTAAGTTGGCCCCAGGATACCTCTGACCTTATGTCTATTTTTACTGCATTATTTATCTGGAACTACCCAAGTGTCAATATCTTCCTGGTGATGTGTAGTCATAAGTCTTGAGACATTATTTTCTTTTTTCTTTCTTTTTTATTTCCTTTATAAAGTTTTATTATCAACTTAATAACTGTCAACAAAAAAATCAAACAAATGTACATCTCAGAGGGCAAAATCATATATAAGACTTTTAACCTTTAAAAAAAAACCAGAACCAATTGAATTTACAAATACCCAACCAGTATGGTTCCTTGCCAAACCTTTCCCAAGTGACATCACCTTTGACCTCCTTCCTTCTATCTTTCTTATCTTATGTAATTATAGTGAGAAAGAAGGCATGGCCTAATGGCTAGAGTACTGACCCTAAAGTCAGAATTCAAATCCTCTCTCTGACACTTACTAGCTCCCCAATCTCTCTGAGCCTCAGAAAATTCCCAGACTCACCTGAGTGACATGTAAATTACAATCTGCGTTAGCAGAGGAATTTCCCACAAGTGCAAGGACATAAAGAAAGGCAAAAGTAGCCCCTGCTTTCAAGAAGTTTACATTCTATGTATGTGTAGAACCCATATATGATTGCATGCCATCTTGGGGAGGGAGGTGGGAAGGACAGGGAGAAAATTTAAAACTTATGGAAGTAATTGTTGAAAACTGGAAACAATTAATAAAAAAAGTTTACATTCTAATAATGAAAATGACATGTAAAGAACTAGGGACATATAAGATACAGTGTAAATGGAAGGTAGAAGGCTGAAGATCAGAGATCCCTGGAATTTATCTCAAAATACTGCTAGTACTGGAAGGAGAACAAAGACCACTATTACATACAATTAGTTGTAACAGTTATTGTCAATGAGTTCTGCTGATTTCACATCATATTATCACATATAGGTTTCTCCATAATTGTATTTCAATATTTATTATTATTTATGACACCATGATATTCCATTACACCAAATTTTTTTTTGATTGTGTTGGTTATTTTGTTGGTTTAGGGAAGTCCTAGTGAGAAAACTTTCTCTACAAAACAGATTCACAACTAACTGTCCTGTAGTTTATAGGCTTAGATAATGGGATAGGGGCAGAGTGAAGCCATACCATATAGTATGTTTCAAAGGTAGGACTTAAATCCAGGTTTCTGTGATTCCCAAGTCCAATTTTCTAGCCATACCTTGCTAGAGTAATGCTGTGCCATGAATATGTCATCATTTATTGAGACACTATTTTCTGAAGACCACACAAAGGGCAATGGAAAAAGCAAAGGGCAGGTGTGAGAAGGCTACACCTTTATAAGAAGGCATCAAAGAACAAAAGGAGGTATAAAGGATGTCATCATATCAATGTATGACCCCCAAAAGCAACATGGTCATGGTTATATGGCAGAGTGAGAGATAATGACAAAGAATTTGTATGCTCCATTGGTGAATTAATCCAGTATGTTGGGTGCCTCAGACAATGAGGAAACCCATGGAAGGACATGGATGAGGATGGTTTAGGATTGATGGCAATCTAAATTATTGGAGGGAATAGATGATATAGGATAACTATAATATATATTTTATATATATATATATATATATATTTAATAACAGCTGATTTTTTGGTTCGAGTACTAGAAGTTAAATAAAATGCCAAATGCAATATTAGTTTTCAAATAAAATAAAATTCTTGCAAAATTGAGATTTTGTTATTAAGTAGAAATGGTTTGCACCCGGAGTATGACTTTTTTTTCTTTTGGTTTTTCCGGAATCCACTATAGTATTTAGGACAAAGTAGTCATTTAATGATGTTACTTGAACTGAATTGAAATTCAGCTCAGGTTAAGTGTGTTGAAGTTGTTTCATGTTCTGGTCCTTCTGACCCCATTTCCCCTTCTAGATAGTATAGTAAGCAAGTTTATAAGTAGTTTGTACAAAGTAACAAAAGCAAGAAGATTGTAAAGAGAAATCCATAAGTCATGGATAGACTATGCCAAAGATCAAAGCAACATAATAATTACTTGCAAACTATTATATTGCTGTTCAGTCATTTCAGACATATTCAACTTTTCATCACTCTATTTGGGGTTTTCTTGGCAAAGATACTGGAGTGATTTGCCATTTCCTTTTCCAGCTAATTTGACAGAAGAGAGAACTGAGGCAAACAAGATTAAATGACTTGCCCAGGGTCATATAGCTAGTAAGTGTCTGTGGCCAGATTTGAACTCAGGAAGAGGAATCTTCTTGATTCTAGGCTGATGAGTTATCCACTGTGCCACCTAGCTGCCTTAGTATATCCTTGAAGACGGTATCAGATATTAACTAAAGATTACATCGTGAGATAATGTGCTAGCTAAAACTGGGGAAGCCAGCTAAGCCTTACTGTAAGAACATTCTGGTCCTGCTAGCTGTCATGTTCTATAAGACTCAGATAAGCTCTAGAATCCCAAAAGTTGCCAATAACTTTAAGATGATGTGGCTGTCAATGAACGAACCCCAAGGTGGCCTGCATAAGAGTTAGTCCATCTCCCACCAAAACCTACAAAAATGAGACACCAAACTCCTGCTCCCTAATCTCCCAACTCTAATCCATGGTTATGTGACTCTCTGTGCCTCTCCCCCTAATCATTCTCTTTCCTGTGCTGCCTATCTACTGTACGATGTCTGGCCCCATGTTTTCTGCCACTGTACCCCACAACCCCTTGTACCCTTTTTCCCCTGGTACTTTATATGCCATTTGCACCTATTCTTTCTGCAATAAAGGGTGATTAAAACATGACTCCCCACTGCAATCATGGTCTTTCTTTTATTTTATTTTTTTAAATTTATTTATTTATTTAACTTTTTACATTCATTTTCACAAAATTTTGGGTTCCAAGTTTTCTCCCCATTTGTCCCCTAGCCCCACTCCAATACACCAAGCATTCTAATTTTCCCTATCACCAATCTGCCCTCTCTTCTATCATCCCTCCCTTCTCTTGTCCCCATCTTCTCTTTTATCCTGTAGGGCCAGATGACTTTCTATTCCCCATTAACTGTATTCCTTATTTCCTAGTAGCAAGAACAATACTCAACAGTTGTTCCTAAAACTTTGAGTTCCAAATTCTCCCCATCCCTTCCTCCCCACCCATTCCCTTTGGGAAGGCAGGCAATTCAATATAGGCCATATCTGTGTAGTTTTGCAAATGACTTCTATAACAGTCATGTAGTATAAGACTAACTCTATTTCCCTTCATCCTATTCTGCCCTCCATTGTTTCTATTCTGTCTTTTGATCCTGTCCCTCCCCAAGAGTATTGACCTCAAATTGCTCCCTTCTTCCATTGCCCTCCCTTCCATCATACCTCCCTCCCTGCTTATCTCCTTCTTCCCCATTTTTCTGTACTGTAAGATAGGTTTTCATACCAAAATGAGTGTGCATTTTACTCCTTCCTTTAGTTGAATGTGATGAGGGTAAACTTCATATTTTTTTCTCAGCTCTCCTCTTTTTCCCTCCACTAAAAAGTTTCCTGCTTGCCTCTTGAATGAGATATAATTAACCCCATTCCATTTCACCCTCTCTCCTCCCACTACATTTCTCTCTCATCATTCACCTTAATTTATTTTAAGATATGGTCCCCTCCTATTCAATTCACTCTGTGCTTTCTGTCTCTGTGTGTGCGTTCTTATGTGTATGTGTGTGTGTGTGTGTGTGCGTGTGTGTACGTCTGTGTGTGGTCCCACCAACTACCCAGATACTGAAACGTTTTAGAGTTACAAATATTGTCTTTCCATGTAGGAATGTAAACAGTTCACCTTTGATAAGTCCCTTATGACTTCCCTTTGCTGTTTACTTTTTCATGCTTCTTCTCATTCTTGTGTTTGAAAGTCAAATTTTCTTTTCAGCTCTGGTCTTTTCATCAAGAATGCTTGACAGTCCTCTGTTTCATTGAAAGACCATATTTTCCCCTGAAATATTATACTCAGTTTTTATGGGTAGGTGATTCTTGGTTTTAGTCCTAGTTCCTTTGACTTCTGGAATATCCTATTCCATGCCCTTTGATCCCTTAATGTAGAAGCTGCTAGATCTTGTGTTATCCTGATTGTATTTCCACAATACTGGAATTGTTTCTTTCTAGCTGCTTGCAATATTTTCTCCTTGACCTGGGAATTCTGGAATTTGGCCACAATGTTCCTAGGAGTTTCTCTTTTTGGATTTCTTTCAGGCGGTGATAGATGGATTCCTTCAATACTTATTTTGCCCTCCGGTTCTAGAATATCAGGGCAGTTTTCCTTGATCATTTCATGAAAGATGAAGTCTAGGCTCTTTTTTTGATCATGACTTTCAGGTAGTCCCATAATTTTTAAATTGTCTCTCCTGGATCTATTTTCCAGGTCAGTTGTTTTTCCAGTGAGATATTTCACATTCTCTTCCATTTTTTCATTCTTTTGGTTTTGTTTTATGATTTCTTGGTTTCTCAGAAAGTCATTAGACTCCATCTGTTCCATTCTAATCTTGAGAGAACTCTTTTCTTCAGTGAGCTTTTGAACCTCTTTTTCCATTTGGCTAATTTTGCTTTTGAAAGCATTCTTCTCCTCATTGGCTTTTTGAACCTCTTTTGCCAATTGAGTGAGCCTATTTTTCAAGGTGCTATTTTCTTCAGCATTTTTTTGGGTCTCCTTTACCAAGGTATTGACCCGTTTTTCATGCTTTTCTTGCATCTCTCTCATTTCTCTTTGCAGTTTTTCCTCCACCTGTCTAACTTGATTTTCAAAATCCTTTTTGAGCTCTTCCAAGGCCTGAGCCCACCAGACATCCACCTCAGATGTCTGGGATAGAGAGGCTCTGACCTCCACGTCTTTCTCAGATGGCAAACATTGTACTTCCTCATCAGAAATGAAGGGAGGAAAGAACATCTATTCCTCAATAAAGTAGCTCTCTATGGTCTTATTTTGCTTCCTTTTTGTTGGCATTTTCCCAGCCAGTTACTTGACTTCTGAGATTCCTCTCCACCCCCACCTAGATCTGCCCAGCTAGTGCTTGGGGTCTGAGATTCAAATGCTGCTCCCCAGGCTCAGGGCTTTCAGTGGTGGGAGCAGCTGCTATTCAATGTGAGCTTAAGTTCTGGTGCTTGGGTGGGGGCAGGGCCGCCTCCCAGGCTCAGTTCCCTCAGGTGCTTTATGCAGACACCTTCAGTAATGGGGCAGGTGGGGGCAGGGCCGCCTCCCAGGCTCAGTTCCCTCAGGGGCTTTATGCAGAGACCTTTGGTAATGGCCCTGAACTTCTGCCTGCTGCTGCCTGCTGTCCTGGGCCGCCACCTCTGCCGCTGCCTCTGCTGCTCCTTCCGCCGCTGTCTCCTGAGGGGGCCCGAGTCACGGAGACACCCCGCTCCCCTCTCCGCCAGCCTAGACGTCTCTCTCACTGACCTATAGTGTCTTTGGGCGGAGGGACCTTTGCGGCCGCCGGAGGTTTGGTCCCTGAAGCCTGCTCAGATCTGCTCCTCTGGGGCCAAGGCCAGGACAGCGCAGGGGTGGGCTCCGCTTTCTGGAGCATGGCAGACCCCTGGGGACCGCTCTCCAGGGCTCTCTGGAATGGAAATCTCTTCCACTGTGTTTCTGTGTGCCTTGCAGTGATCCAGAATTTGTGGGAAGTTCTTCTTACAGGAAATTTATGGGCTGTGGATTCGGAGCTAGCATATGTGAGTCTTTCTACTCCGCCATCTTGGCTTCTCCCCAGTCATGGTCTTTCTTGAAGAGTACTCAAAAAACTGGAGTATGCTTATTCCCATTTGACAATTCCATATATTAATTAGCCCCCCATCATCAGCAATCAGCTACCAAATCTTGTCCATTATTTCCTCCTAAGATCTCTCTTATAGAGTATCCCCACTTCCCTTCATTTATGTAGCCACAATCTTAGTTTGGCCTCATCACCTCTCACATGGACAATTAGCCATAGACAATAGCCCCATTAGAATGTAATATCTTTAAGAGCAGGTTCTACTTTTTGCTTTTTCTTTCACTCACAGTACTAACTATTTCTCAGTATTTAGCAGTGCCTAGCTCATGCTAAGTATTGAATAGATGTTTGCGATTGATTGATCACCCAAAGAGGAGTAATGAGGAATTTGAGACACTAATATGTCTGTTCATGTTTTTAGCCATTCTTTCATACATGGATGGCTTTATTATGAATGCCTCCAACAACATGGTAGGGGTTATCCTCTCTCAGATAAGTTTAAATTCATTCTTCCTGTTTCTCATGCCTACATCTCTTGAAAGTTAAACAAATGAACCAAACTAGGAGATCCTAGCCATACTGGAAGCATGGTGGCATTGGCAGAATGGAGCAAGGAGTCCAGTGATGATCAGGATTGCTTTTTAAAATTTTTAAAATTATTATTAATTTATTTGTTTTCAGTTTTCTACAATCACTTCCATAAGTCTTAGATTTTCTACCCCTCCTTCCCTCCTCCCTCCCCAAGACAACGTCACATTATATGGGTTCTACACATACATCCTTAACAGACACATTTTCACATTAGCCATATAGTATAGAAGAATTAAAATGAATGGGAGAAATGACGAGAAAAACCAAACCAAACCAAAACATAACACAAGAGAAAATATTCTACATTCCAATTCCATAGTTCTTTCTCTGGATGTAGATGGCATTTTGCCTCAACAGTCCTTTGGGAATATTTTAGGTCCTTGCATTGCCGTGATGGGCTAAGTCTACCAGAAAAATTGTTCACACTCTGTGGTTGTTACTGTGTCCAATGTTCTCCTGGTTCTGCTCCTTTCACTCAGCGTCAGCTCATATAAGTCCTTCCAGGCCCTCTCTGAAGTCTTCCTGTTCATCATTTCTTAGAGCACAATAGTATTCCATTACATTCACATAGTATAACTTGTTCAGACGTTCCACAGTTGATGGGTATTCCCTTGATGTCCAGTTCTTGGCCACCACAAAGAAATATACAAATATTTTTGTATATGTGCGGCCCTTTCCCATTTTTATGATATTTTTGGATACATTCCTAGAAGCAATATTGCTCTGTCAAAGGGGATGCACACTTTTGTAACCCTTTGAGCATAGTTATAAATTACTCTCAAGAATAGTTGTATCAGCTCCCAGTTCTACCCACAATGAATTAGTGTTCCAACTCTCCCACATCTTCTCCAACATTTATCATCTTCCTGTTTTGGCATATTAGCCAATCTAATAGGTGTGATGTGGTACCTCAGAGTTGTTTTGATTTGCATCTCTCTAACCAATAGTGATCTAGAGCACTTTTATATGACTATACATAGCTTTAATTTCTTCCTCTGAAAACTCCCTGTTCATATTCTTTGACCATTTATCCATTGGAGAATGACTTGTACTCTTATAAATTTGACTCAATTCTCTATGTATTTTAGAAATGAGACTCTTATCACAGACATTAGTTGCAAACATTCCCAGTTTTCTGCTTCCCTCCAAATATTGGTTGCATTGGGTTTGTTGGTGCAAAACCTTTTCAATTTAATGTTATCAAAATTATCCATTTTGCACTTCGTATTCTTATCAATCTCATTTGATGATAAATTTCCCCATTCTCCTTAAATCTGACAAATACACTATTCTTTTCTCCCTTAATTTGTTTATAGTATCAATCTTTATACCCAGATCATGTATCCATTTGGACTTTATTCTTGTTTATGATATCAGACATTGGTCTATGCCCAGTTTCTGCCACACTGTTATCCAGTTTTCCCAGCAGTTTTTATCCAACAGTGAGTTCTTAACTCGGAAGCTGGGGTCCTTGGGTTTATCAAACAGTAGATTGCTATATTCATGGACTACTGTGTCTTGAGTACCTAACATATTCCACTGGTCAACTCCTCTGTTCTTAGCCAGTGCCAAGTGGTTCTGATGATTGTTGTTTTATAACACAATTTGAAATCTGGTAGGGCTAGGCCACCTCCCTAGCATTTCTTTTCATTAATTCCTTCGATATTCTGGACCTTTTGTTCTTCCAGATGAATTTTGATATTATTTTTCTAGCTCTAGAAAATAATTTTCTGGTAGTTTGGTTGGCATGGCACTGAATAAGTAAATTAGTTTATGTTGAATTGTTATTTTTATTATATTAGCTCAGCCTATCCATGAGCAAGTGATGCTTTTCCACTTACTTAGAGATGATCGAGATTGTTAACTGAAACTTGGAGTACTTCCAGATGACCTGCAGTCTAAACCATGAATGCATTCAATGATCCCTGCAATAATAGATGCCTTGGCGAAGATGATGGCACTTAGTTTCTTCTCAGAATCATTAAAGTGGTCAAAATGGCCTAAAAAGGTATTTCTTGCCTGTTCTTCTACTAAAATACTACTCATCTCATTATGGTGTGGAAGTGACCCTTGAAGTCTATACCAGCTGAGTCTTTTCACACTAGAAAGGCTTTAAGTGTCAATGATTAGAGGCCCCACTTCATCTCTAATTTCTAGAACATATGCTTATTTTATTAGTTCTTCTGGTAAAAATAAAATCTTTGTGTCTTGGAAGTACAAAAAGAAAAATGAAATATTCTCTCATCTTATGAATTATCATCTCCCTTAAGATGATTAGCTCCTACCTTGTTGACCAGAGTCCTGACTAGTATACTTCTTGGTTGGCCATAATGTAAGAAGACCATAATGTAGATCACATATTGGAAAAGTGTAGGCCAGTGGGTCAAAATTGAGCTATGAATGATTTTTATATTTTTAAATAAAATTTTATTGGATTTTAAAATATAAAACCAATCTTAACCTGTAAGTCATACAATACACTGCAAATTTACCATCTTCTGATTTATACTATGATTTTAGAATCTGATCATAAATAGATTATAAGGTTATACTCCCACAGCTGAAAGATAAGATGCAGACTTACTTATACAGCTGAACTGGCAACTCCTTGGTGAATGCTGAATCCAAGGAAATGTAATGTGAGAGATATAAGATGACTTCCAAAATCTATCAGTTGGAAGTGGAAGGTTGATATCACTGAGCTGAAGGGTACTTAAATGACACTTGTCAAATTAATATAAACAATAGAGAAGATTGCTAACTTTTCAGGAGCCTCATGGGTATCACTAATACTTTGTGTATTAGGAAATATGATTAGAATATAAATCTGAAAAAGTATATTTTATAGTAAAAGGACAGAGTAAATTAAAAGGTTGGTGGAATGCCATTACATATTGAAAAAACATACTTCCATGAAACAATCTAGAAACCAGAGAGGAGAAGCATGGTTGAAAGCATCTTCATGAAGATCAAAGGAGAAAGAAACTGAAGAGATATGGTCATTGGTGTAAACTACAGACCACTCAAATGGAAAAAAATATATAAATGAAATAGATGAATTAAAGGAGAGGTTCTCAAACTTATTTGGCCTACCACTCTCTTTTAAAAAAAAATTACTTAGCATCCTTCAGAAATCTATTTCCTTTAACCCTTTAATGTTTTTATAATTTGCATCATTCCAAAAAATATGTATAAGTATATTTTTCAAATGTTACATCTTAAATTTTACAATTTATTATAAATTTGTGTTTTTTCCCTGCAATGAAATTTTGATAATTCAATATTGCACCATGTAACTATATAGTATCATATTTGTAAACCAGTCATTATATGCACATATTCCTGCTGATACATGCCAAATTTCCCAATAATGTTTGACACTCTCATCTATCAATGCTAATTTGTTAAGACTTATTATCAGATTTGGCTACTAATTGACTATAACTTACATTTTGTTTGTTTATTTGGAAAATAATGTAATCACTATGACTTTAACTCTGTTACACAACAGATGAAACATGTACGAATGGTTTGTCAAAATTTTCTTCTCTTCTTTCTTTATGCTTCCATGGCCCCCTTATTTTTATTCAACACCCCCCAATTACACCCAAGGCTACTACTGTGCCCTGGATGTTTCAGCACTCCCCATGGGAAGAATTCAAAAAGGATTTTTTTAAAATTGATTTATTTATTTTTATTTTTTATTTTTTGGTGTTCTACAATCACTTCGTTAAAATTTAAATTTTATCCCCCCACCCCCCACCTTTTCCCCAGTACCCCCCTCCCTCCCCACAACAGCATATGATTCTGTATAAGTTCTACATAAACTTTCCTATTGAGTACATTTTCGTAATAGTCATGTTATATAGTTGAACTAAAATAAATGGAAGAAATCACATAACAAATCAAAACATAATACACTAAAACCTACATATATACAAACATGATCTGTTACATTTTGCAGATGACTTCCATATTTCTTTCTCTGAGTGTGGAAGACATTTTGTGTTAGAATACTACCATTGGGATTTTTTTTTTTTGGTAAGTTCTTGCGTTATTACGAAGTTCCAAGTCTACCAGAAAAAAACTCTCGCACACTGTGGTTGTTGCTGTGCACAATGTTCTCCTGGTTCTGCTCCTTTCACTCAGCATCAGATCATATAAGTCCTTCCAGGCCTCCCTGAAGTCTTCTTGTTCATCATTTTCAAAAAGGATTTTGAAAATCAAGAGAGATGGAAGAAAAATTGGAAAGAGAAATAAGAGTGATGCAAGAAAAACATGAAAAGCGAGTCAACAGCTTGCTAAAGGAGACTCAAAAAAATGCTGACGAAAATAACACTTTTAAAAATAGGCTAACTCAATTAACAAAAGAGGTCCAAAAAGCCAATGAGGAGAACGTTTTAAAGAGTAGAATTAGCCAAATGGAAAAGGGGGTTCAAAAGCTCACTGAAGAAAATAGTTCTTTAAAAATTAGAATGGAATAGATGAAAGTTAATGACTTTATGAGAAACCAAGAAATTACAAAACAAAGCCAAAAGAATGAAAAATAGAGGATAATGTGAAATATATCATTGGAAAAATAACTGACCTGGAAAATAGACTCAGGAAAGACAATATAAAAATTGTGGAACTACCTGAGAGCCATGATTGGAAAAAGAGCCTAGACATCATCATTCATGAAATTATCAAGGAAAGCTGCCCTGATATTCTAGAACCAGAAGGCAAAATAAATATTGAAAGAACCCACCAATCACCCCCAAAAGAGAACAAAAAGAGAAATTCCTAGGAATATTGCAGCCAAATTCCAGAGTTCCCAGGTCAAGAAGAAAATATTGCAATCAGCAAGAAAGAAACAATTTGAGTACTGTGGAAATACAATCAGGATAACATAAGATCTAGCAGCTTCTACATTAAGTGATAGAAGGGCTTGCAATATGATATTCCAGAAGTCAAAGGATCTAGGATTAAAACCAGTAATCACCTACCCAGCAAAACTGAGCATAATACTTCAAGGGGAAAAAAATGATCATTCAATGAAATAGAGGACTTTCAAACATTCTTGATGAAAAGACCAGAACTGAATAGAAATTGTGACTTTCAAACACAAGAATCAAGAAAAGCATGAAAAGGTAAACAGGAAAGAGAAATCATAAGGGACTTTCTAAAGTTGAACTGTTTACATTCCTACATGGAAAGATAATATTTGTAACTCTTGAGACTTCTCTCAGTATTTGGGTAGTTGGAGGGATTATAAGCACACACACACACACACACACACACACACACACAGAGCACAGGGTGAATTGAATAAGAAGGGATGATTTCTAAAAAAATAAAATTAAGGGGTGAGAGAGGAATATAATGGAAGGAGAAATGGAGAAATAGAATGAGGAAAATTACCTCTCATAAAAGAGGCAAGAAAAAGATTTTTCAATGGAGTAGAAAAGGGAGGAAGTGAGAGGGAAAAAGTGAAGCTTACTCTCTTCACATCTGGTTTAAGGAGGGAATAACATGCTCATTAAATTTGGTATGAAAATCTATCTTACACTACAGAAAGTAGGGGAGAAGGGGACAAGTGGGGTGTAGGGGAATGACAAAAAGGAGGGCAAATGGGAGGAGGAAGTAATTAGAATTAAGCACTTTTGGGGAGAGACAAGGTCAAAAGAGAGAATAAAATAAATGGGGGGCAGAATAGAATGGAGGGAAATATAGTTAGTCTTACACAACATGACAATTAGGGAAGTCTTTTGTAAAACTACACATATATGGCCTATATTGAATTGCTTGCCTTCTCAGTGGGTATGGATGGTAATGGAAAAAGGAGAGAAGTTGGAACTCAAAGTTTTAAGAACAAATGTTGAGAATTGTTTTTGCATACAACTGGGAAAAGAAATACAGGTAATGGGGTATAGAAATCTATCTTGTCCTACAAAAAGAGAGAAGATAGGGATACGGGGAGGGAGGGGTGTTATAGAAAGGAGGGCCAACTAGTGGAAGGGATAATCAGAATGAAAGGCATTATGAGGTGGGGGGAGGGGAGAGATGGGGAGAAAATTTGGAACTCAAAATTTTGTGGAAATGAATTTTGAAAACTAAAAATAAATAAATAAACATTTAGAAAGGATATATATGGCATACTTTTGAAATTTCCAGATATCTTAGAGCTGAAAGGGATAGCTACCATGTTAAGTGACATATATTCCAAAATGATCTCTATAGGAGGTAGAGAGTGAACTGAATTTAAGAAGATGAAATTCAATAACAATAAGCCCAAAGCTGGAGGCTGGAGCCAAGATAGTGGAAAAAAGGCAGAGACTTGCCTGAGCTCTTCCTCAAACCCCTCTGAACACCTTTAAACAATGCCATAAAACAATTCCTGGAAGAACAGAACCCACAAAAGGACAGGGTGAACTAATTTTCCAGCCAAAGACAACTTAGAAAGTCTGCAGGAAAGGTCTGTTACACTTGGATGAGAATGGAGAACAGCCCAGCACAGGCTGCACCAGTACAGACCATGCTTAAGAAACCAGGAGCAGGTTTGGGAAGTCACTGAATCACCTCTGAGTCCAGACATTAAGGGGATTAAACAACTGAGAAGAAAGAGATTACATGAGTCTCTTTACTAGCACTGGGGACAAGACTTTGTTGCTTTCCGCATACTCACATCTGGATGGCAGTCTTGGATGGTAGTCTCAGCATTAGGATGAGCACTAGCAAACCAGAGCTTGTAACCTCAGTGGAGCAAGGACCCTCGTGACAATTACATGGTAGAAAAGAATGTGTGTGGTCACTCAAAGACTAGAGCACAGGCCAGGAAAGTAGTAAATACCTCTCCTTAGAATGTACCACCTAGGAAGAACTGAAAATTTATACATCTGAAGAAATATCACTGAAAACAGCTGCACAAAACCCATGAAGTGTGGAAGCGTGTCCTCCACCCTGGAAACAGAGCCACACTTTAACAAAGAATTAAAAGTCAAGAAATAAACTGGGAAAATGAGCAAACAACAGAAAAAATTCTGATAAAAAAGTTACTATAGTGACAAAAATCACATACTCAGAGTAAAATAACAAAGTCAAAGCTCCAACATCCAGAGCCTTCAATAAAAATATGAATTGGTCTTAGGTCCTGGAAGAGCTCAAAAATGCTTTTGAAAATTAAGTGAGCAAGATAAAGAAAAAATTGGGAAGAGAAATGAGTGATGTAAGAAAATCATGAAAACAGAGTCAACAATTTGGTAAAAAAGATACGGAAAAGTATTAAAGAAAGTGACAACTTGAAAAACAAATGGTAAAAGAAGTACAAAAAGTGAATGAGGAAAAGAATGCCCTGAAAATCAGAACTGGTCAAAAGGAAAAAGAGTTACAAAAAAAGAATAAAAACTTCTTAAAATATAGACTATCCAGTTAGAAAAGGAGGTACAAAAACTCACTGATAAAAAAATTCAAATTAAGCAAATGGAAGCCAATGACTTTATGAGAAATGAAGAAATAATAAAAAAAAACCCAAAGTAATGAAAAAATAGAAGAAACTGTGAAATATCTCATGAGAAAAAAGCAACCAACCTGGAAAATAGATCCAGGAGAGATAATCAAAAAATGATTGGATTACCTGAAAGCCATGATGAAAACAAAAAAGTTTGGACATCATCTTTCAAGAAATTATGAAGAAAAACTTCCCTGTCATTCTAGACTCTGAGGGCAAAATAGAAATTCAAAGAATCTACTGATCATCTCCTCAAAGAGATCACAAAATGAAAACTCCCAGGAATATGATAGATACATTTTATACTCCCAGGGCAAGGAGAAAATATTGCAAGCAGCCTGAAAGAAATAAATCAAGTATGGTAGATTTAGCAGTTTCTACATGATCAGAGGGCTTGGGATATGATATTCCAAAGGGCAAAGGATCTAGGATTACAATCAAAAGTCACCCAGCAAAACTGAATATAATCCTTCAGGGGAAAAAAAATGAAATAGAGGAGTTTCAAGCATTTTTATGAAAAGATCAGAGCTGAATAGAAATTTTGACTTTCAAATACAAAACTCAAGAGAAGTATAAAAAAGTAAACAGGAAAGGGAAATTATTAGGGGCTTTGATTGGGAAGAAATCAATACAGTTACAGTATATATATGTATATATACAGTTAAGTCAATACAAATTATCTACAAAGTAAATAAAATGTGATTGGGTGGAAGTCAGGGAGATCACAACAGTCTGGAGGGAAGGGATCATGAAAGTGTTCCCATGAACTTGAGATTCCAAAAGACTGACTTGAGGTCACAGTGCATTCCACACAGGGATGACAGCTGGTGCCTACCTGAGGGAAAAGAAATCAATTCACTCTGGAGAAAGTTTTAAAGCTTGCTACCTGTTCTTAACATCCCCTCACCCCTATGCATTTATGTTCTACTTCTACAAGATAAATATTAAAGGAATAATCCAAACTCATGTACAATCCTTGGGAAAAGCAAACAAGCACACAGCTTAGTACATATCTGAATTATTCTACTTGCTATTAATAGCTTGCTCTGAAAATGCTACCATGGACAGAAAGTTCATTGCAGGGGGATCATAGCTTTTGATCAAGAAGAAATGTCAAAGAGAACTAGGCTGTCTGTTTAGCATGTCAATCATGATAGATTGTTTGGAAATATTGCATAAAATAAATGTCTTAAGGGGTCTGGTGCATGCAAAGACCCCATCACTTTATTTAGCTAATGTAATTCCTCCATTTGGAGAAGCTAGGAATCTGCATCTGGGAAAGTCATGGAAATGTTTAAGGGAAGTGCTTTGGAGACAATATGGAGCATGCTTACATGTTCTGTAACTGGTTTCAGTTGATGAAACACATGATAAATATGAGGCTCTTTGATTGACTGCAGTGGTGTTCAAATGGTGTGGGTAGCTTCTGCCATCTCTCTCTTACCTCAGTCCTTTTGGCTACTCTGTTCCTGGTGGAGTGACACTATGCTATAAGCAGAGGGTCTGTCTACAGTGCCTTCTGCATCCTACTGATGTCCCGTGCTTTTGGGTTTGTTTCTCTTTTTCATTTCTCGGGAAAAGAATCAAGTCTCCAATCTTTTGAGTCTAGAAAGTTCAGAAGGGTCCTCCAGACCTAATTTTGTACCCAGTTTGGCAACAGGGTCATGAGAGAAGGAAGGAGTGACCTGAATGACCCAACTCAGGAGTAGTTGAAATATACAGAGAAAGCTAGTTGCATATAGAGTAGACAGAAAGGTACCCTTAGACCTGAAGGCACTGATCACTTAGGGAATGGGGAAAAGCCTCACACAGGAGGAAGCCTTTGAATTTGGCTTAAAGGAAGTCAGGGATTCAAAGGAAGAAGGAAACATGAATTTATACAACATGTACTATGTGCCAGGTACTTTACAAATATTATTCCAGTTGATCTTCACAAAAGCTATCTGAGGGAGGTGCTATTATGGTCTCAATTTTATGACTGAGGAAACTGAAGCAAACCAAGATTAAGTCACTTTTTCAGGGTCTTACAACTGGTAAGTGTCTGATACTGAATTTCATCTCAGATCTTCCTTACTTCAGGCCCAGTGATCTATCCACTGTGCCATCTAGCTGCTCCATTGTCTAAGAGGTGGAGATAAGGAGAGCATTCCAGACATGGGGGACAACTGATGTAAAGACATAGACTGTTGTGTGTGAGGAACAGTAAACTTGGCTTCTAAGACTGGATCTCAGAGAGTACAGAGGGGAGAACTGCACAAGCAGACTGGAAATATGGGAAGGGAACAGTCTGTGAAAAACTGTAAATGACAAACAGGAGTTTATATTTTATCCTAGAAGTGATGGAAAGCCTCTGTCATTTCTTGGTAGAAGGGTAACATGGTTAGCCTGATATTTTGGGAAAATCACTATCATGGTTCTTGCGAGGATAAACTGGAGTGGGAAGAGGCTGGCAGGAGGGAAAGAGTTAAAAGGCTAATGAAATCCCAGGTGAAGAATCAAAACAAATATAAAACACAATTCACAAAACCCACCAAAAAAAATTAAGAGTACTGCAACCGGTTCTCCCTTCAGAGGGCTACCATGTTTTATGCCATGTCTGTTGACTAAAACAATACTAGCACCTATCCTTGATCTCTGTAATGAACTCTCATGTTTTGCTTCCTATGTTGCTTTTTCATCCTGACAAAGAGATCTGTTATTTCGTCAGCATGAACATTTCCTCCATAGATACAAACAACAATTCTGCCCTCGGAGGGTGGTTTTGTGCTGAGCCTTCCCAGACTTAACTAGGGTGGCTCCATGGGCATACCAGGCCAGGTCCATACCTAAAGCCTTTCCATCTTGGCAAGCCTCAACAAAACTTGTGCTCTTCTCGCAGTGCCTGTGAGAACTCAGGGTCACTTTCAGGGTGGGGGGGCATTATGAATTTCTCTTTAATCATGATGTATTCACTATTTACAGAAGTAAATCATGGAGTGGCACAGGGACACACAATAGTGGCAGTCCTGTTTAATCTGAATAGTCACGTTTCCTTCTAGGAGTTAAGAGGAAAACACTCATTCCACCTATCTAGTGAGGTTTAGATGCTTCCCCAACATTGTATTGTCGTCTTCATAATTTTCGTCATAACAACACCTCAGAATGTTCCCTTGCCCAGCAAGATCTGGTCAAGGTGATTCTAAATAAATACTTAATCATTAACTTGCACTGGCATGAAAAAGTTCCATCTTTAACACTAGTTTCTTCATCATTCAAGGGACACCAAGTCCTGTACAAACAAGTATGATCTACAGATGAGTCAGTTGCAAATCATGCCTCTTCTTATTAAAATAGACTTTAGAAATTTTGCTGCCTCATCATCAATTTTTTGCTCCTGCTTTTCACAGTAGATACATGCCTTTTACTTAAGCTGAAAGAAACTAGGATAGCTTCTAGTGGATAGAACAAATATTGAGGATAGTCAAAGGGTTGAAGTCAGAAGAGAGGGATCCATTTCCTTTCTCTCTCACCTGGGCAAATCACCTCTCCCTCTGGGCCTCAGTTTCCTAACTTGTAAAAATGTGACATTTTCTTCCTGAGTTCAAATTTAGCTTCAGGTACTAGTTATGAGACCCTGGGTAAGTCACTTAACCCTGCTTGCCTCCGTTCCTTCATCAGTAAAATGACAGGGAGAAGAAAGGGACAAACCAGCCCAGGATGTCCGCAATTTGTGAATTTCTGAAGAACACTCTTTCTGAAGAGTTCCAGAGTCTTTCTCCTTGTGCATCCCCTGTGCAGATGCATCCTCTGATTTACAAATGCCTGAGGTTCTCAGTTCCCTGTATGAAAAGGTCCCCTTCTCTCCCCAAATCAAGGATCCCTGAAGTATCCTTACAGTGGCACAGAGTTAGAGGAGTCAAATAAATTAGGGAAGTAGATGGGAACTTTCTCTTCTAGCTACTTTGGAGGCAGAAGGGTGAAATACAATCTTTCCATTTCAGGTTAGAGCACATCTTATTAAAAAAACAAAACAAGATTGTTCTAAATGGTGGTTAGGTTCTCTGTTCTGTTACTGTTAACACTATACTTTAAGGTACATTAGGGATTTTGTGGATTAGCCTGGGAATCATTATTAATATCATGTCCATGGAAAAATGTGTTCTGATTTCTAAGTGCTTGCCTTGAAAACTTTTTGTGGGGAACACTACCTATCTATAAAGTAGACACTATCTCTATTTGGTTATTTATTCAAATAATCTAGACTCTTGTGTAGAAAGGCTAGGAGGTGCCCCTGTGATTCATTGATTGAAGGAACTCCCAGAAACTCCCTCTATCAATACAGGTGTGTGCATGTTTTGTGATTTGCAATCTTCTGGTTAGGGAATGGAAAGATTAAATGATTTTCCCAGGCAAGCTTTGGCAGTTGGGGAACTGAAATCTAGTTCTTCCTAGCTTTGAGGCCAGCTGTCTATTCACCATGCCATACTTCTCTATTGCCAAGATTTTAACTAGGAAAAGCTTACTTGTATGTCCTAGACACAACTGTACCCTTCTATCCTTTGGATTTGAATAAGAGGTAGCCTCCTCATAGCTCCAGGAGTGTATACTAATCAGACAACTTGGGGTGGAATAAGGGGACAGAGTTTACATATAGTCCCATCTCTTCAACTCAGACTTCCAGAGATGAGGGTTTTGGTAAGGACTGTAGACCCTGAGGAATGATTTTTGCACCTCCAGAAGACTTGTAACAAGGTAATGAGAGTGGGATTCGCTGGCCTGACTATATTGGGAAGCTAGAATTTAATATCTGAGTAGGGAGGGAAAGGGAACCTAGAGGCATAGCAGGCATAGGATGGAATTTTTCCAAAGTTTTATGCCTCTGGGTGTGTGTGTACAGTTTAAAGAAAAAGACCATTTATAATAATGGCTAGCATTTATATAATGTTTTATTGCAAAAGCAATTTACAAACATGATCTCATTTTATTCTTAGAATAACACTGAGAGGGAGATGTTATTATCCCCATTTTACAGATGAAGAAACTAAGGCAGACAGAGATTAAGTGACTTGCCTAGTATAACATAGCTGAAAAGTGCTAAGTGCCTGATTTGAACTTGGGTCTTCCTTTAATGCTTGGTACATAGTAGGTGCTTAATAAGTGTTTATTGATTGTTTTCCTGAGCTACCTTACCTAGCTGCCTCTAGCTGTTAGCTAGACAAAGCTATAATTAATGGAATTGTGATTATCTAGAATCTTGTAGTTTATACACCTTTCCTAGACCTGTAAGGCTCACATACAACATGCTGTATCTACTCTGGACTGTGGTTATACCCCTTCTTCCTAATATTTATCCCCATCATACTCCGTGCTGTTCCTCACTTTGATTTAGCCAAGGTTCCCCGCCAATATCTAACATATCTCTGCCTGCGACATCGGGATGGTAAACAGACCAGATGCACTTGAGAAAGAACAGGTCCTCATTCTAAGATGGTCGACATTTACATAGCGATTTAAGGTTTACAAAGCATTTTATTCCTCACCACGACCCTGTGAAGTGGATGCTGAGAAACTCACAGGAGATGATGAACGTAAGCCACTTTGTAAATCTTAAAGTGCCATATAAATCCCTTATTAGTATTATTAACTGTCTATTTGCCCATCTGTCAGTCTTCTTCACTCCCCCCCATATATATGCACACACACATATACATAAATATGTGTATGTATATGCCTATAGTTAACAGGCCTTCAGGCATATATTAACTACATTCCCTGAACCTTCCACTACACTCTTTCTGAGCTCAAACAATGTTTACAGTCAAGAAAACTTGCATTCAAATGTGGCCTCAGACACTTACTGTGTGCTCCTGGGCAAGTCACTTAACATGTTAGCCTCAGTTTCTTTATCTTTCAAATGGGTATAATAATAGTACTTATTTCCCAGGGTTGTTGTGAACATTAAATGAGATATTTGTAAAGCATTTAGTAGAGTGCCTAGCACTGTGTAAGTCCTACATAAATGTTAGCTATTACTATAATAATTTAGACAGGTGTGTGTTGGTAAATGTTTACCAACAGGGCTCTCCAGAGAAAACAATTATATGCATACATTTTAAGCTTAATTTAAGTTCTAAAGTTTTAGAGCCATCTCAGTGGTGCAGTTGTTTTTCAATTGGGTCTGATCCTTTGTGATCCCATTTGGGGTTTTCTTGGCAGAGATACTGGAGTAGTTTGCTATTTCCTTTTCCAGTTTATTTTACAGATGAGGAAACTAAGGAAAACAGGATTAATCGACATGCCCAGGCTCACATAGCTAGTAAGTGTCTAGATTTAAACTCATAAAGATGAGTCTTCCTGACTCCAGGCCCAGCACTCTATCCACCGGGCCACCTAATTTCCACCAGTTAGGAAGACCTTTACTTCAAATCCAGCCTCAGACATTTAGTAGCTGTATGATCCTCAGCAAGTCACTTCACAGTTGTTTGCCTCAGTTTCCTTATTTATTATATTATTAGCATATGATGTATTATTATTCAATTACTAATTATTATTATAGTGAATATTAATCTCTATTGTTAACACTTTCTTAAGTCTAGGCAATCAGTGAAACAATAAATCACACTCTAATTTGTAGTTGAAATTCTGGGGTATAAAGGCTTCCAGTGAAAATTTAGCAATTTGCACAAAATCACTTAAAGCTAATTCCAGCAAACCCCTGGGTAGGCACTATTATTATCCCCATTTTATATATGGAGAAACTGAGGACAAGAGAAGCGACTGGCTTAGGGTCACCCTGCTAGTATCTATGGCAAGTTTTGAATTCAGGTCTTCTTTACTGTCAAGTCTAGCTATCAATACCACTTAACTGCCTGCAACCTGTTTCTGTGAACTTCCCTGGTGTAAAAGTTATCAAAACACAAGCATCCTAAACATCAAATAGAGGTGGTAACAGAGCTGGATGGAGCTAAGGCTAAGGGTGGCCTCTCAGAAGGACCATCACTGAATCCATTGCTTCTCCTGCCCTGTACTGAAAACCACCACACTTAAGTCTCTAGTGGCTGCTCCTTCCAGTGACAGAGACTCATTTATGTCACCCCCTCTTGCGAATGAAGGCTTATCGTACTATGCCTCTTCCCTCATTGTCCCTGATCCCCAGTGTTCCTGCCTCTCTCTGGGCACTTTGTTTTCGATTGAACTTCTGCTTGTGTGAGTTAAAACAGGCCATGACGGAAAACCATGACAAGACTTTGATTCTTTGGTGAAACTCCTAAGTCCTGGAATAAGTTATTAACCAAGTTGTTGCTCAAATCTTTTAAAGTAAGATGTGGCTGTCTTCTCTTAGCTGAACATTTTCACAAAAAAATTATAGAATCTAAGAGCTGGAAGGGACCTTGGAGCTATCCAGTCTAGGTCTATGGGATTGAGAATATCCTCCAATGATGGGTCACCAGCCTCCAAATGAAAACCTCCAGTGTGTGAAGATCTAGCCACTTCTCAGAAAAGTCTATTGCAATCTGGGCAACCTCTAAATATTAGGAAATTTTTCTTTAATCTAAAATACTCATAGGCACCCATGATCTCATGAATTTCTGATTCCATGCTTGACCATTCTGTGCAACTCTTGCCTGTGTCCTCCCAAAAGTTTGCCCCAGGGGGTTCATCCAATGTGCCAGAGGCCTTCTTTGTTTTCTCCTGATATTGCCAGGGTATCCACGGCAAACACTGTCATTACTCATTCATGCCATGTGAATAATCCACTTTTTTTCTTTTAACTATAGCATTATAATTATTTCATTACAATTATCAATTTATCATTATAATTATTTCTATTATATTATTATATTAGCATACTATATGTGTATTGTATTAATATAATATTGTAATATTGTTAAATATTATATTCTATGTGTACTATATTATTTTGTTAATACATTATTAATAAATTACATATTAATTAACGTAATTAATTAATTAATGTAATTACATTTACATATTACATTTTACATTTACATATTACAATTACATTTACATATTACATTACAAATTACATAATTAAAGTAATGTAATTAATGTAATTAAAGTAATAATGTAATTAATGTAATAAATTACATATTAATAAAATACATATTAATAAATTATATTTACATTATTTATATAAAATATGTTATATATTTACATAGTATGTTATTAGTATATATGTCAAATATATAATTATATTATATAAACAATATATGAGTATGTATTATTTATATATAGTACAGTATTATTATAATATTTATATTATTATATAATTATTATAATAGCTATACTTTTATCATTATTATTTTAGTTATACTTATAATTCTTAATTCTAGAATGCTTTGATTGCATTCTTTTTTTACCCCTGCTTTTCCTTGGCAGTTCTCATTGGTGATACATCATGGCCTGCTCCCACCTTTCTACTGCCTTCTGTGTGCTTCAGGAGCAGTGGTATGACATCTAACTGCCATAAAGCAGTACTGGTAAAATGTTAGTATTGTAAAAATGAGCCTTTGTTTTCCAGCAAAGCTTGGGGTCAATAATGGAGCTTTGTAATTTTCTGAAAGCAATACAGTCTGCTGTCCTCCTCTTTTTCAATTCTTGGTCCAACTCACTGTCCCTCTGAACTCTCTATTTCAGATACACATACAACTGAACAGGCTTTGCAGCTTGTCCATCCAAATATATGTTGAAATCTAAGCAACAGATTTTGTCTTTTCCATGCATTTGGATGGGCTATGTTCCTTTGAGTAATTACAGATCTCTTCTAGATGATTCTGCAATGGGCATGGTGATATCTGCATGATGTCAACAGGAACATCTAGGGGACTTCTATGCCCACAGGGAATCTCTCTGTAATCTAGAGTCTGTAATGAATGCCCTCCTCAGAGCAGTGAGCACCTTTGTTACGTTATTAAGCAGTCATCTCCCTGATTTATGTTAGCCTAATGTTTATCATCACAGGTTTGCCAGAGTTATTTCTGTTGTTATATTTTCCAGGGAATCCTAATTTATTTTGATGATGGATGGGAGGCACCTTGTGAAATAAAGCCTTAAGGCAAGGTCTCAAAGGCTACCAAGTCAAATAATTTTTGTAATCAACAAAAAATAAGACAAATGGGAGGTTATGTTTCTATTTCATTTCATATGAAATGATAAAGCTATGGCCCATTGTTGAATATCACTTACAATAAATGCTATTTCCCTACTAATATTTTATTTTGAGGATGGCCTTGATTTGTGTATAGATGACTCTCATGTATATTTTGTCCAGCTAGGAGAGTGGACATATAGATTGGTAGTTGCTGAGATTCTCTCAGTTGCCTTTTTCGGTGTTAATAAGGTCCAGAATTTTTATATTTTCTTCTCTCATGCCTTTGATATCTTCCTCACCTTCCAATACCTTGTGTATTGGTCTCAACATTCTCACAACTGCATCACTTTAAGCCCAGATCACCTCTGACTTGACCCAGTGTAGCTGTTTTGTCCTATCTTTATTCTCTTTTGTACCATTTCTTCCTTCTCTATAAGCACCACAAAGGAAGACCTGTCATTGACTGGTTAGAGCTGGTCTAGTCTGGTCTCAGGCAGTAGTATGGTCAACATGTCAAGCAAAAATTCAAAGACAAAGACCATGAAGAAATGTTGTAAATGAGTAAGTGCTATGGTTGACTAGTCACAGATTCAGGAATTCAAAGAAACTTTAACATGATTGATCAGATCAAAGATATTTTCACTGATCAGGAAAATTTGCATAATATACTTACTTCTCAGAGAAGAATCCAACTGAGGCACACCTGGCTGCTATGATGAATGAAACTCCAGGGCCTGTGACACCCACTATATTTATGACTATGTTTATAGATAAGATAAATAAAACAGATCCAAGAGTGGCTTGAAAATTTTTATTTGCTTTGATGAAGAAGTTACAGGCACACATCCAGAAAGGTTACCTGACAGCCGCTGAAAACAATAAAGGATCAATTTACAGATGAAGAGGTAGATAAGTGTTATAGAGAACTTGTATTGAGTAAGCTGTATTGAGACAAGGAGGGCAGTTAGGTGGCACAGTGAATAAGAATGCCGGGCCTGGAGTCAGGAAGACTCATCTTTCCAAGTTCAAATCTGTCCTCAGATACTTACTAGCTGTGTGATCTTGGGAAAGTCACTGAACCCCGTTTGCCTCAGTTTCCTCATCTGTAAAATGAGCTGGAGAAAGAAACAGCAAAACACTCCAGTGTTTTTGCCAAGAAAACCTCAAATGGGGTCATGAGAAGTCAAATACAACTGAAAAACCTCAAAATTGACAAAAGGAGAAATTTCAATTAATTTCAATGAATTCATACTCATTCTTAAACATGAAAGGAAAGACAATGAGACTGAGATGAACCTCAGGTATCTACCCATTAATCCTATTTCACTTAAGTTTTATTCCTCAAGACTCCTGGGAGTATTGCAATAGCCTTCTGGTTCATCTCTTTCAAGTCTCTTCACCTAGCTGCCAAATTAATCTTTCTAAAGCGAAGGGCTCACCAAGCTACCACCTTATTCAATAAACTCCAGTGATTCCAGTTACCTCCAGGATGAAATCTAAAATCATCTATTTGGTATTTAAAGCTCTTCATAACTTGAACCCCTCAATGTTCCAGTTTTTTAATGCCTTCCTCCTTTCCATATACTCTGATCCAGTGATCCTGAACTTGATGTGCATTTTTATTGGAACACTTTCCCCTCATCTTAATCTCCTGGCTTCCCTGGTTTCCTTTAGGTCCCAACCAAAATCTCCCCTTCAGAAAGAAGTCTTTCCTGATCCTCTTTAATGCTAGTGCCTTCTCTCTGAGGATTATTTCCAAATTATCTTGTACTTGTTTTCACGTAGTTGTGTGCATGTTGTTTTCCCCATTAAATCTTGAGCTTCTTGTGAGCAGGGACTACTTTTTGCCTTTCTTTGCATCCCCAGCTCTTAGCACAATGCCAGACATATAATAGGCACTTCATAAATACTATTTACTTGAATTAACTTCTCTGGGCCTCAGTTTCCTCATCTGTAAAATGAGGAAATTATGTAATCTCTAAGGCATCTTGTATCACTAAATGAATGATGAAGGCTAGACTTGAGAAGACTGCCTACAACAGGTACTTCTACTTTCTCTCCTTTCTCTTTTCTTGACTTCCTGCATTCCAACATTCAGTTCCATCATTCAACAAAAACTGCCCTCTCAGTGATCTCCTAATTCCCAGATCCAATGGCCTTTTCTCAGTCCCCATTCTTCTTGACCTCTGCAGTCTTTGATACTGTCAATCTTCTCTCCCTTCTCTAGGTTTTCAGGACACTACTTTCTCCCAGTTCCTATCACACTACTACTCAGTTTCTCTGGCTACATCTTAATCCAAGTCATGACATTAACCATGGATGTCACATAGGGCTCTGTCCTGGCCCACCTTCTCTTCTCCCTCTATATTACTTTACTTGGTGATCTCATCAGCTCCCAAGGAATTAATTATCATTTCATGGTGATGATTCCCAGATCTACTGATCCAGCTCTAACCTCTCTGCTGACTTCTATCCTTGCTCCTCCCTCTAATTGACTTTTAGACACCTTCAAATTAATGTCTGGTAGATATCTTTTTTTGGAGGGAGGAGGTGGGACGATTGCAACAACTTTATTGAAAGAGAAATGCAATGAAATTACTCAAAAGTTTGAAAGAAACTTGAGGGAATCTAGATACGTCCCCAAGACCAGGTATTAGGTAGGTTCTTTCTGGATGTTGTATTCATGTCCAAAAACAAACTCTTTGTCTTTCCTCCTAAGCTCTCCTTCCTTCCAAATGCCCTCATTGAGGACAATAGGTTGGTTGAGATGACCAGCATCCTTCGAGTTTCCCAGACTTGTAACCAGGGTGTCATCCTTATCTTTTCACTCTCACTCCTCATGTCTAATTCGTTTTCCAGGCCTATTGATTTCGTCTTTTCAATTTGTTCATTCTTTTAGCTGACATTTCCATCCCATGGTGCAAGCCCTCATTACTTCACATTTGGACTGTTGTATTAACCTACTGGTTGGCCTGTCTGCCCCAAATCTTTCCTCACTGTAGTTCATCTCTATTCAGTCACCAAAGTAATTTTGGGAACGCCCTGGTTTGACTATGTCACCACAATACTTAAGAAACTCCAGTAGCACCCTGTCACCTTCAGGATCAAATATAAAATACTTTGCTGTTAAAAGACCTGCATAACCTAGACTTTTCAATTTCCTTTACATCTTTGCGCACCTGCCTCCCCAACTCTGTGATCCAATGACGCTAGACCTCCTTGCTGTTCCATAAACAATTCTCTCTGACTGTCCCCCATGCCTCTTCTTTATCTCCTCCCCTTAGCTTCCCTGGCTTCTTTTGGGTCCCAGAAAAAATGCCACCTTGTAAAAGAAACCTTTCACAAGCCCTCTCAATTCTAATGCCTTTGTGAATTATTCACAAATAATCCCCGTTATACAGTATATGAGCACCAGTCCATTCTTTTTCACAAACCACACAGGATGAAAAATTTAAGCTGCTCTGAGGTGGAGAAGTGAGTTCAGCTACTTTAGGAGCTATCAAGGTTCTCTTCCCCATCACTCCTATCAGTTCCAGTCTCGTTAACTTTCGGGCTACTTTCTGCTTTTTTCCAGTGTTCAGAAGGGCAGCATCTTCAGCTAGGTTAGAAGTAGACTTTTCTGAGTCAAATACAATTTCTTTGTGAATTACTTTCTATAGCTTGTTTATACATGTTTGTTTACTCCTTGTTTCCCCTACTAGATTTATTCCATGAATGTAATGAAATTGAATAAAACACTTTTAAATTCTGAGAATCCACTGCATCCATGGTTACTCTTTTCTGACCCTTGTAGCAGTTATATTAAATGTGATCATAAATAAGGTGCAGGCATGAACAAGTTCCAGACTTGTCAATGAAAGTCAACCAGCCATAGGAACTAGCTGAATAGAACTGAGCCCAGGAAAACAGGGAAATCCAAGTCAGTCATTTGTGCTTAAGCAGAAGTGAGTGAGAAAAGGGTAGGCAGATGTGTACCCTCTCTTTCCAGCATCATTTTATTAACCATTCAATTAACATTAATTAATGAGTGGAATGAGAACTATCCAGACTCTCTTCTCCAGTCACATAACTCTCCAGTGTAGGAAGTTTTGTGTAGGAAGAAATGCCAGTCCTAGTATCCATACACTTGTGTACAGTGTTGGCTTGGTGTGTTGGCACACCCTAGGGAGCATTCCCCTTGATTGTTGCCCTGAGGGAAAAGGGAAAGGTCAATGGGAATGTTCCCCCGGAGTGTGTCAGCACAATTAGCCCACTTTATTCAAGTCTGTCCTCTAATTAGACAATTACATAGGAGAGCTAAACAGGGCAAACACTAGAGAGGAATGGAATTGTGTTCTTGACTTGGCTCGAACTCCCTATCTCAATCTTTCTCTTGCTATTGGCATGATATTCTAATGTTTTACAGGAAAGGGCTATATTTCTTCTTCCTTGTTCCTTTATCTAACTCATGTGAAGCTCTGTACACAGTAGGCCATCAATAAATATAGTTGACTACTAGGAACTTCAAAAAAATTTCTTAATTTTAAGGGCTGGATCAGTAGATCTGGGAATCACTATGAAATGATAATTAATTCCATGGGAGCTGATGAGCTCACCATGTGAAGTAGAGAGAAGGAGAAGAAAAGAAGACTCAAGACAGAGTAATTTTATCATTTGTCTTTATAAAAGTAAAGAGTCATTTAGTCAATAAACATTTAAGTGCCCTACGTGCCAGACACTATACTAAGGGAAGATATAAAGAAAAGCCAAAGACAGTTCCCTGCCATAATCTCATGGGGGAAACAAAAGCAAATATGTAGCAATGAGTTATATACAGGATAAAATGGAAATAATTAACAGAGAAAAGGCATTAGTATTCAGAGGGGTTGAGAAAGGATTCCTGTATAAGGTGGGCTTTTTAAATTTAATTTATTTGTTTTCAGTTTTCAATAATCACTTCCATGAATTTTAAATTTTTTCTCCCTCTATCCCTCTTCCCTCCCTGAGAAAATATGCAGGCTTATATGGGTTCTACATATACGTTCTGATTAAACACATTTTCATCTTAGTTATGTTGCATGGAAGAATTAAAGCGAATGGGAGAAACCATGAGAAAAACCAAACCAAACCAAAACATAACACAAGAGAAAATAGTCTGCTTCATTCTGCATTCCTATTCCACAGTTCTTTCTCTGGATGTGGATGGCATTTTGTATCAAGTCCTTTGGGAATGGTTTAGGTCCTTGCATTGCTCTGAAGGGCTAAGTCTATCAGAAACAGTCCTTGTACACCGTGACTCTTACTTTGTATAATGTTCTCCTGGTTCTGCTCATTTCACTCAGCATCAGTTTGTATAACTCTTCCCAAGGTTTTCTGAAGTTGGCCCGTTCATCCAAGATAGGATTTTTGCTGAGACCTGAAGGAATTCAGGTAAGGCAGGGGAGGAGGAGAGGTGGGAGAGTACTTGTAGACAGGGAGAACAGAGGAAATGCTCAGAGCCAAGGGATGAAATATCTTGTTGACAGAATAACAAGGAAGGTATAAGGTATAAAAAGACTGGAAAATATATGGGTAAAGCTAGGTTATAAAAGACTTTGGGTGCTAAACAGAGAATTTTGGTTCTGGTCCTGAAAGTGATAAGGAGCCAGTAGAGTTTGTTAAGTATGGAAGGGACCTGGTTAGACTTGTGCTTTAGAAAAATCACTTTGGGGACTGAATGGAAGATGGACTTAATGAAGGACCAGGAGAAAGAGAAGAACAATGCAATGAAGTAGGGATGGAGCATAGGTTCAAAAATTCTGCCCAGGATTATATTCCTTGTACAGAAGTTTGAATTTAGTAGCCCTGGTCACTACTTTGAGTTTGGCTACTGACTACAGTCTTTTAAATGTAATAGAAGTACTAGACAATGAAGTCCAAAGAGCATAAAGCATGTACAATATTACTTGGTTTTAATTTAGTATGTGGAGTCTTGGTGAGCCTTCAACTCACGAGTGACTGAGGGGCAGGTGTTATGTGGTAATAAGGTGTTTTCTAATTGGCTTCAGACTAGGACTGACAGTAGTGCTAGAACTGAGTTTGCACACAAAAAGATCCATATGATACCCCCTCACCATTTTTTTTCACTTTACTTTACTCTTCCTTAGATGTTTTAGTGAGGAAAACTGTGAGTCTAGTGAGGAAAGTTGATAGCAAAGACCAAAAGAGTCAGTAGCAATAGTGGCCAGCCCCGTGAGTAGTCAGCCTTGGGGGAACTTGTTTCACCCAGCATAGCAGATTGGACACTGCAACCTGTGATGAGGTTTGCCCAGCTGAGGACTCAGCATTGCCTCAATCATATCAAGAAGAGAACTTCTTGGGAATCCCAGAAATGGGGATTAAAAGGATTCCTTGGGCCAGGAGATAACATCTCAGTCACTCATGTCTTCCACATGGGAGACCCTTTACTGTTAAGTTAGAACTACTCTTGCCAGAGACCGAGCATGTGCAGAGGAAAATGGACCACCCAATTAAGGGAGGTGTTTTGGTAACATTGGTTCTTCCTGTACCTTCTCAGTAAATATAATAATAATGATTAACATTTACATGATGTTTAATATGCTTTTGCAAGAACTAATGGATATCAACTGGTTAATTGCAAATGATTAATTGGTATTGAGAGGAGCATACTAGATGAGGACTTATAAGAAATGGTACTGGAATCTCCTACCCCTCAGGGCTACCTTGGAACCCTCAAGGGAAAGAATAGTCAACAGCTTTCTGGGACCCAGCTTGTAGATCAGTTAGGACTGGGAGAGTGAGCTTACAGGTGGTGTTATATTAGGAACTAGAATTTAATCACTGTGATACTTCCTACATTGATGAGTGTTGCCATTCTTAAGTACTTTAGTAGGTAACCTTCATGAGTTGCTATGGCTGAAAAAATTCATCACCTAACAGTCTTTGGTGATGAACTCATCTACACAGGTTCTCTTGGACAGTAGTCAGACAGACATATGCTTTGTTAATGGGCCCATATTGAATTTTTTCCAATTTTGGACAGGAATTTTCAGAGATTACATTTGGTTAGCATAGCCTTTGATAACTCAGCTTGACATCTAAATAAATATGGTAATGTTCATATCTTATCTTTCTACAGAGAATTTAAAAGAAGAATATTATAGCCTTGAGGAATTTATAATCTAATCATATATAATATAGACATATTGGATTAATCAAGGAAAGTTTTCTGATCAATTTGAAGAGCTTGCTAGGAGGGGAATCTTTGATTCTCTCTTGATAGAGTATTGATGTACCCATTGGCATCATGTGAGAGTACAAAAGATATCTCTTAAACTAAGTTTCAGTGACTGGAACTGCCCTTAAGATAATTTGATTGGTATGGACTCTTGGGAAGAAGAGCTCTGTTGAGAGGATATATCTTCTTTGGTGGTGGTTTATAAAAATAAGCTAACAGAGCTACATAGCCTTTTTTTTTTTTTTTTAAATCTTTCCACTTTTAATCTTGAGCTTTTTTTCTGAGGGTGGAGAGGAAAGGAAAATTTCTCACTTGCCTTACCAGGAATCTTTAATAGTTACCTTCTATATGAAGCACATGGGAATTGCCGTAATTATAAGTATTATGGACTGGGTATACACAGGTATGTTACCATATCCTATCATTGCATAACTCTATCATCGAATAGCTATGAGTTATTCAGACAGTACCAGTCCAGAAGCAATGTGTTACTTGCCTAGCAACCCCAAAGTATACTTCCCATTGAGGGGAGTCTAAACCATGAGATGGCACTATGAATCTGAGAACTATGTAAGACCCTGTTGGAGAGCTAGGGATTCAGTGGAAAGCCATGATGTTGTCCCCCAGCAACCCCAAAATCAGTTCCCTTTCAAAAAAAGCCTAACCATGGAATGACACTGAGTCAGAAGAACTCTGGGAACCGGATGGAAAAATGGCATCTATAAGAGAGGAAGAGTTGTGTTCATTTTTTAGGTGATACTATGAGCACTTCACATGCCTTTCATGTCTGATTATGGGACCTTATGAGTGCTTTGTACCTTCAGAATTTTCTGTAGTGTGAAGTAAAGGCAATATCCTCAAACCAATATACACTTATTACCTTGAAGGATAGTAACCAGGGACCCACATTTGTAAAAACCTAGACAAAAACTACATTTAAGCTATATTTGGAAATTTCCCATGGTAAACTCTATGTGTGGGCAATAATGAACCAAAAGACTAACATTTTAGGGTTATCTCCATAAACATTCCCTTTACATTTATATTTACTTCTAATTATAAAAGCACAGAATCTCAGAGTTGGAAGGGACCTTGGAGATAATTTAGACTCACATGTAATCAAAACTTTACACTATACCAAGTGGTCATCCAATCTCCACTTGAAAACTCTCAATGAGGAGGACCATATTTCCTCCTGATGCAAGCCATAGTACTTTTAAACTATCATACTCTTTACGAAGATTGTCCTTTCATCAACCTAAGTAACAGTTGGAGCCTTCTATCCAGTGCTCCTACTTCTACTTTCTGGGTCCAAGAAGTTTCAACTTTCTTCTGTTTAACAGTCTTTCAAATACTCAAAGATATAGTAGTTATCCTGACCCCTCTAAGAAGTGATGTGCTGATAAACGTTTAGCTGCTGGCTTTCCAGAAAAAAAAAGTATGCTCAGTACATTTTTAAATCTTAATTTGTATTATCAACATTTTCTCCATCAAGTTTAGACAGTCTCTAAGTTTTTGACAATTTCTCAAGTTTAGACAATCAACAGAACAAATCAAGCCATTTTTTGTCATGTTTACCAATATCCAAGGTTAAATGTTCACACTGAAAATTTAATAATTGACTCTCTTGTGCCAGTTTGAACTGGCTCCACCACATTCCTTCTTCCAGGCCTTCTCTTCTTCAGGATAGAAATCTCTCATTCCTTCAATAACTCTTCATATCACATGGCCACTGATACTAAACTAGTTATGAGAGCTTGGTCAAGTAATGATCTCTCTGGGACATAGCTCTTCAACTATAAAATAAAGGTATTTGACTACCTGGCTTTTAAGGTCCTTTTTAGCTCAGATTGGATGATACTACATCAGATTCTTAATTAGTTTTGACTCCACTTCCCCAAAGAAATCAAAGAAAGTGCAAAAGGAACTATCTATCTATCTATCTATCTATCTATCTATCTATCTATCTATCTATCTATCTACCTATGTCTATGTTCTTTTTATACAAGTCAAGAACTGGAAACTAAGGGTGTCATGAATAAATTTCAACAAAGGTAGAGTGGGACATGTTTTCTCAAAGCAAGATAACATTTTATTAACAGGAGTGATATCTGCCAATAGAAGGGGTCAATAGCTTGCCTCAATTTAGCTAAAGACCCCAAGATGAAAATGTAGTTCATTTTTATGAAGTTAGAACAAAGAACAGAGCAGAGTAGATAGGGAAATAACACAATTGTTATAGGGTTGGGTGACATCATGGGATTGAGGACAACATGATTGGTTACACAACTGAATCATGGGGACCAGAATGATTGGTTGAATTGTTGGGAATTGGTTGAAAGTTGAAAGTTGGGAATGAGAGGCTAAGAATAATCCTCTTCTTTCCTCCTGTGACTAAGAAATATTCATTGTTTGAATCCACCTGCAGGGTTAAAGGTAGTGGGCTAGACATTCTTGAAAGACTGCTGGTATACAGAGACTGGGCCAGTCTTAAGGATAGTGGCTTTCCTTGAGGCAAGAATAGAACAATGGTCAATAGGAGAGCTGGATTTCTTAACTCATTACAATCCAGATGATCCAGAGATCCAAAGAACCATAACTTATGTTGTTACAACACAAAATCAATTAACTGTAAATAGAATCAATGAAAAATGATCCAAAATCAATTTAATTCTCTCAGTAGGTATCAATCTGTTTGAGAATGACAAAAATAGAATTATGGCATATGAATGTAGGAAATGATGAAATGGGCAATTTCAGAGAAATTGGGAAGATGAAATGAGCCATAAAATGAGCACAAGCAGAACAATTTATACAACATTATAAAGAAAAACCATTTGAAAGACCTAAGAAATATGATCAGAACAATAACCAATCATATTTCCAAAAGACTGATGACGAACCTTGCTATCCATCTTTTGACAGGAAAGGGAAAAGGGGGAGGGGAAAGCATTTATATAGTAGCTACAATGTGCCAGCTCTTTTGCTAAGAGCTTTACAAATATTATCTCGTTAAATCCTTGCAACAACCCTGCGAGGTAGGTACTGTTACTACCCTCATTTTATAGCTGAGCAAACTGCAGCAAATGGAGGTGATAGACTCAAGATACAAAAGGAGATATGCACCCATTATGAAGGCTTTTGTTTGTTTGTGTATATTTGCAGTAAGGGTTTTTACTTTTTCACATTTTGAGAGAACAAAAGGAGTTTGAGAATAAGATAGCAAAAAAAGAAAAAGAAAGAAAAAAGGGTCATTGAGGCATTCTTTTTTTTAAATATGGAGATCCTAGAAGATGATTTTATTGTACAGTAGAAAAGCACGCTGTATGTAGTAGAAACCTGTAGTTTTATGTAGGATCCTCTTTGTCTCCTCTAATTATATCAACATAAATTCTGTTAGGATTTGTTTTAAAGTTCAGAGTATTTCCTTTATTTTTATATGCATGTTGTTTCTTTATTATTTATTCTTGAAATTCTTTTCTTTTTAAATTTTGAGTTCTAAATTCTGCTTCTGAGAAGACAAGTAGACATAAATCAATTACATGTGAAACCATGCGAAACATATTTCCATATAAACCATATAGAAAAAAAAGCAAAAAAAATAAAATGAGAAAATTATCCTTCAGTTTGCACTCAGAGTTCATCAGAATTCTTTCTCTGGGGGTGAATAGTATTTTTTCACCATGAGTGCTTTGGAACTGTCTTAGATCATTGTATTTATCAGAGTAACCAAGTCTTTTACAGTCAGTTATCATTACATAATTGCTGTTATTGTACTAATGATTTCCCAGCAATCTCTGGTCTTCCCTGCCACCATGGTAACTTTTCATGGTCACCTTTTTTATCAGAATGTGTGTGTCTGTGTGTGCAGGTGGATAGCTTTTTATGATAGTAGCTTTTTTTTGCTGTTTGCTTGTTTTCGGCCTATTTCTTGACTTTGAACTTTATGTTAAAGTTGGACTCTGTCCATCTGGGGATAGGAAGGTACTGTCCCAAATTTCAAACTTTTTCATACTGCTGTTTTCAGAGCTAGTTTTGGGGGTCTACAAGTTTTTCTCCTTCTAAGATGTGGGGTGATCCTGGGAGAGGTGTGGTTCACTGCTTTCCTGGTCTGCACATTGTGATACTAAGTGATTTCATCAACTCTGAGTTTTAGGAAGATAAATTTGACAGCTAAGTAGAAGATGGAATAGAGTGGGGAGAGACCTGAGGCAGGCAGACCAACCAGCAAGCATTATGATAGTTCTGGGGTGACCTGAAAAGGACATGCACCAGGGTGGTTGCAGTGTCAGAGGAGAACAGGAGGTATATTCTAGAGAGGTGACAAAAGTAGAAAAGATCAAATATGAAAACTGAATGGATATGAGTAAGAAGAGATTGCAAGAATGGGTGACTGAGAGGTTAGTGATGTCGTTCATAGCAATAGGAAAGCCCAGAAGAAGCAGAACACTCCAGGAGTTCTCACTAGTGAAATCTATCCATGTGAGCTAGGATCCCTCCCTGCCTGCCAGAATGTGAGGCTGCCAGGAGGCATAGGAAGATGGATGTGAGGAAGCCAGGACCAGATCTGTGGTGATGGTGATAGAGGAGATAGGAAGCTGAGCAAGAAGATCTATAGACAAGATTGTGGTACAGAGGGGCTGGGACCAGAACTGACCAAGAGGCCAATGAGATGCCCAGTCCTTGTTCACAACACCTTCCTCTCCCATCCGTCTCTGGAGCAAAGTAGCTGTTCTGTATTCACTTTCTATGCCCCTTCTGACCTGGTGGGAGAAGAGGTGCTAGAGGAGAGAAAGTCTTGTGTTGCCTCTTGGCAGTAGCAAAGCATCTGCCATTTGGAAGCTTTATTTCTTTTTTATTTTCATTTTTGTGCTATTTGAAAGTGTTGTTATGAGAGGGAATGAGCTTTTTTTCTTGGTCCAGGCTGGGTGGAGTCAAATGGAGAGAAAGTATTTCCTATTTTTAATTTTCTAGCATGAATACATATAGGAGTTTATGTTCAGATCATACCCTTGGATCTTTTCCTTTTGCTATGACATGAAAGTGACTGAATCTGAAAACCCATTAATAGAGACCAAGTTACATTTCCCTTCAGTGACTAAGACCTACATGTGTTCTCTGCTCTGAATTCCTTGCTTCCCCCTGATTTAGCTCCTGAGCACCTCAGATTATGAATTTTACATTCGCTTGTAAGAGTTAAAATATGCCCATAATAAAGGCTTATTATTTTAAATATTATTCTTGTGTGTCTGCTTTCACCTCTTAATCCCAAAAGAGGTGAAATGGATTGTCCCCTTTGAGATGATCGTTACCAGTTTTAGTAGAGTAACATGTTCTGAAGCCAGACTGAAAGGGTTCAAGGATTGGGCAGCTAGGTGGCCCAGTGCTGGACCTGGAGTCAGGAAGACTCATCTTACTGAGTTCAAATATGACCTCAGAAACTTACTGGCTGTGTAACCCTGGAAAAGTCACTTAACTCTGTTTATTTCAATTTACTCTTCTGTAAAATGAGCTGGAGAAGAAGATGTCAAATCACTCTAGTATCTCTGCCAAGAAAATCCCAAATGGGGCTATGAATAGTCAGACATGAACGAACGACAAGTGGGACTAAGGAAATAGAGGCAGTGAGTGTAGATTATGCTAAGAATTTACTAGTGAAAGGAAGGCAGATATAGTACAATAACTATAGGAAATGGTGGCATTAAAGAAGTTTTTTTTTGTTGCTAACACTCATAAATCTGGGTATGTTTGTAGGTAATTGGGAAGGAGTCAATACATAGATACTGAAAATAAGAGAGAGAGAGACACACACACTCACACACACACAGAGACAGAGAGATAAATTTGCCTCTTCCTAATTTTTCATTTGTCTCTAGTTCTGACCTCTGGTGTCAAGAAAAAGGGAAAGGAACAGGCATTTACATAACTTACTTTTTAAAAATAAATATGTCATTTGATTCTCATTATTATGCCCATTTTACAGTTGAGGAAACTGAGGCAGACAAGTGTAAGTGACTTGCCCACTGTCAGAAAGCTAATAAGTATCTGAGGCCACATTTGAAGCCAAATCCCAGCACCCTATCCACTGAGCCAACAGCTTCCAAGAGAAACAAATCTTATTTCTCTTCCATTTATTGCCTGTTCAGAAATCTGAACATCATGATCACACCACCTCTGTGCCTCCCTGCTTTCTCTAGAAGCATTACATAAATGCCTATTTTCTTCCCTTCCACTAGCCCTGCAATTATTCTTTTCTCCAGATGAAACATCTATTTCCCTCAACCAAGGTCTTTGGGCATGATCTTGAGTAGTGGTATCAAACTGATCACCTGAACAGATTAAAATATAATTGGGAAATGTTTAACTGAATAAAATGAAAATACAACATAATGTTAATTTGTGGTTTTTTAAGTCAACATGCAGCCTTCAGGGATCTGTTTTTATTTGAATTTGACTGATCTTGAGGTCCTCCACCATCTTGATTACCCTCTTCTGAATGTTTTCTAGCCCATTTTTCCTATAATGTGGTAACTAGAAGTGAGCAGAATACTCCAGATATGGTCCCATCAGGGCAGAGTACAACTGGACTATCAATTTCTTATTGCTAGATCCCAGTTCTGTCTTAATGAAGCATAAAATCACATTCATTTTTTTTGCCTGCTACATTACACTATTTATTCTTACTGAACTTGTAAGACATTAAATCTCCTACATCTTCCTCAGATGAGTTGCTGCCTAGCCACATCTTTCCCATTTTAATTTTGTGAGATTTTTGAACCCTCATATAAAACTTGACATTTATCCCTATTAAATGTTATCTTATTAAATTCAGCCTCATGTTGTAGTAGTTTACTAAGATCTTTCTGGATCTTGACTCTAATGGCTATCTCTCCTACCTCTGGGTCATCTGAAAATTTGGTAAGCAAGCCATAATATATGCCATTACTAAAATAATTTTCTCAAATGTTTTTAAATGTTAACCCATGGCCCAACCCAGATGCCTGCAACATTTAACTTAAAACCTCCTTCCAGATGACATTGACTCATAATGAACATTTGGGTCTACTTACTGAAACAGTTCTGACCCTGTCTCACTGTAACGCTCACTTCTCTTTATTCACTAGAATAGCATGAGAGGCACAGAGCTGAGAGGGACAGAGCCAAGATGGTAGGAAAAGGCATGGTCCTCCTAAGCTCTCCCAAATTTCCTTCCAAATGGCTTGAACACCTCAAAAAAAATTCTGGAGCAGCAGAATTCACAAAAGGAAAGGGTGAAACAATTTTTCAGCCCCAGACAACTTTGAAGTTCAACAGAAAAGGGACATTACACTGGGATGAGAGTACAGCATAGACATCAAGTTCAGGGATCAGGCTACATTCTGGCAGATCAGCAGGAGTCCTTGGAGGTGACTGAATCTTCAGCAGCAGTGGCTTCTGGAGCTTTCAGCTCACAGACAGTGAGGGGGTTGGACAACTGGTCAGAAGGAGATTACAGGGGTCCCTTTGCTAGAGGTAGGTGCAGGAATCTATTGCATTGCCCACATGCAAATCCAGGTCCCAGTCCTAAGTGACAGTTCCAGGGTGAGAAGGGATATTAGTTTAGCAGAGCTTGTGGCTGCAGGGGAGGAGTCACCTACAGACAATAGCACAGGCCAAGAGAGCAGTGACCACACCTCTTCTTATATCATACCACCTAAGAAAAAGAGAAAACTTAGAACCCCAGAATTATCTCTGAGAGCACTAGCAAGAAAGGTCTGAAAATTAGGACTCAGAAAAAGATAAAGTCAAAAATGCTACATCCAAAGTCTCAAAGAAAAATGTGAATTGTTCTCAGTCCAAAAAAAAAATTCCCTGGAAGAACTCATAAAGGATTATAAAAATAATAAGAGAAGTAGAGGGAAACTGGGATAAGAAATGAGACTGATGCAAGAAAATCATGAAAGAAAGAGTTGATAGCTTGATAAAGAAGGCACAAAAAATACTGAAGAAAATATCACCTTAAAAACAGAATAGACCAAATGGGCACAAGAATACACTAAAGAGAAGAACTCCGTAAAAAGCAGGGTTGGTCATATGGAAAAGAAGTACAAAAATTCATTGAAGAAAAAGAACTCAATAAAAAGGAGAATTGGCCAAATGCAAAGGAGGCACAAAAGCTCACTAAAGAAAATAATTCCTTAAAAATTAAAACTGAGTAAGTGGAAACTAATGACATCAAGAAGCAATAAACGAAGGTCAATGAAATGAAAAAAAATGAAGAAATTGTGAAATATCTCATTGGAAAAACTGACTTGGAAAATAAATGGAGGGAGAGATAATTTAAGAATTATTGGGCTAGGGGGTGGAGCCAAGATGGCGGAGTAGGGGGATGCACGTTTGCAAGCTCCAACCCACAGCCCATGGAATTAATGTAAAAAGAGTCCCCCATAACTTCTGGACCACTGAAAGGGGTACAGAAACTGAGTGGAAGAGATTTCCGTGCCAGAGAGCCCTGGAGACCCGTCCCCAGGGTCCATCGTGCCCCAGAAAGCGGACCCCACCCCAGCGCTTCCCTGGTCGAGGCCCCGGAGAGGCTGACCCGAGCAGGCTTCAGGGATGGAAGCTCCGGCGGCCAGGAAGGTCCCTCCACCCACAGAAGCTACAGGTCAGTGAGAGAGAGACGGCTGGCTGGCTGAGGGGAGTGGGGTTTCTCCGTGACTCGGGCCCCCTTGGGAGGAAGCGGCAGTGGCAGAGACGGGGGCAGGAAACAGCGGAGGCAGAGGTGTGGGCGGCGGCATGGGCGGCAGCGGAGGCAGCAGCGGTGGCGGCGGCCCAGGACTCCCTCAGCAGCAGGCAGGATCTTCATTACTGAAAGTCTCTGCATAAACAACCTGAGGGAGCTGAGCCTGGGAGATGGCCCTGCCCCACCCTGCTCCACTACTGAAGGCCTCTGCATAAAGCTCCTGAGGGAACTGAGCCTGGGAGGCAGCCCCCCCCGCCCGCCACCTGCTCCGTTCCTGAAGGTCTCTGCATAAAGCCCATGAGGGAGCTGAGCCTGGGGGGCGGCCCTGCCCCCACCCCAGCACCAGAACTAAAGGTCACATTGATCAGCAGGTGGGCAGCGCGGCACGGAAAGCACATTTGAATTTCACCCCAAGCACTAGATGGGCGGATCTAGGCAGGGGCGGACAGGAATCTCAGAAGTCAACTAACTGGCTGGGAAAATGCCTAGAAAAGGGAAGAAAAATAAGACTATAGAGAGTTTTTTCCAACAAATGCAAATGATCCCAACTTTCGGATCTGATGACGAGGACATATTCTTGCCATCAGGGAAAGACGTGGAGGGCGGGGCCTCAGTACCCCAGACATCCCAGGGGGATGTCAGGTGGGCTCAGGCCTTGGAAGAACTCAAAAAGGATTTTGAAAAGCAAGTTAGACAGGTGGAGGAAAAACTCGGAAGAGAAATGAGAGAGATGCAAGAAAAGTATGAAAAACGGGTCAATACCTTGGTAAAGGAGACCCAAAAAAATGCTGAAGAAAATAACACCTTGAAGAATAGGCTCACTCAATTGGCAAAAGAGGTTCAAAAAGCCAATGAGGAGAAGAATGCTTTCAAAAGCGGAATTAGCCAAATGGAAAAAGAGGTTCAAAAGCTCACTGAATTTAATAGTTCTCTCAAAATTAGAATGGAACAGATGGAGTCTAATGACTTTACGAGAAACCAAGAAATCACCAAACAAAACCAAAAGAATGAAAAAATGGAAGAGAATGTGAAATATCTCATGGGAAAAACAACTGACCTGGAAAACAGATCCAGGAGAGACAATTTAAAAATTATGGAACTACCTGAAACTCATGATCAAAAAAAGAGCCTAGACATCATCTTCCATGAAATTATCAAGGAAAACTGCCCTGACATTCTAGAAACGGAGGGCAAAATAAGTATTGAAAGAATCCATCGATCACCACCTGAAAGAGATCCAAAAAGAGAAACTCCTAGGAACATTGTGGCCAAATTCCAGAACTCCCAGCTCAAGGAAAAAATCTTGCAAGCAGCTAGAAAGAAACAATTCCAGTATTGTGGAAATACAAGCAGGATAACTCAAGATCTAGCAGCTTCTACATTAAGGGATCGAAGGGCGTGGAATAGGATATTCCAGAAGTCAAAGGAACTAGGACTCAAACCAAGAATCACCTACCCAGCTAAACTGAGTATAATACTTCAGGGGAAAATATGGTCTTTCAATCAAACAGAGGACTTTCAATCATTCTTGATGAAAAGACCAGAGCTGAAAAGAAAATTTGACTTCCAAACACAAGAACGAGAAGAAGCATGAAAAAGTGGACAGCAGAGAGAAGTCTTAAGGGACTTACCAGAAGTGAACTGTTTGCATTCCTACATGGAAAGACAATATTTGTAACTCTTAGAACTTTTCAGTATCTGGGTAGTTGGTGGGACCACACACACATGTACATGCATGCACGCACACACACATACACACATGCACACACACAGAGACAGAGAGCACAGAGTGAATTGAATAGGATGGGACCACAGCTGAAAAGAAATTGAGGTAAATGGTGAGAGAGAAATGTAGTGGGAGGAAAGAGGGTGAAATGGAATGGGGTAATTATATGTCATTTAAGAGGCAAGTAGGAGACTTTTTAGTGGAGGGAAAAAGAGGAGAGCTGAGAAAAAAAAACAATTAGTTTACCCTCATCACATTTGACTAAAGGAAGGAATAAAATGCACACTCATTTTGGTATGAAAACCTATTTTACAGTATAGGAAAGTAGGGGAGAAGGAGATAAGCAAGGGGGGGTGGATGATGGAAGGGAGGGCAAAGGGAGGAGGGAGCAATTTGAAGTCAACACATGGGGAGGGACAGGATCAAAAGACAGAAGAGAAACAATGAGGGGCAGGGTAGGATGGAGGGTAATTCAGTAAGTCTTACACAACACGACTATCAGGGAAGTCATTTGCAAAATTACACAGATATGGCCTATATTGAATTGCCTGCCTTCCCAAAGGGAATGGTTGGGGAGGGAGGGATGAGGAGAATTTGGAACTCAAAGTTTTAGGAACAACTGTTTAGTATTGCTGTTGCTACTAGGAAAGAAGACATACAGTTAATGAGGAATAGAAAGTCATCTGGCCCTACAGGAGAAAAGAGAAGATGGAGACAAGAGAAGGGAGGGATGACAGAAGAGAGGGCAGATTGGTGATATGGAAAATTAGAATGCTTGGTGTATTGGGGTGGGGGGAGGGGACAAATGGGGAGAAAATTTGGAAGCCAAAATTTTGTGAAAATGAATGTAAAAAGTCAAATAAATAAATAAATAAGAATAAAAAAAAAGAATTATTGGACTACATGAAAACTATGATTAAAAAAGAGCCTAGATATCATATTTTAAGAAATTATCCAGGAAAACTGCCCTGGTATTGTAGAACCAGAGGACAAAGTAGAATTGAAAGAATCCACTGATCACCTCCTAAAAGAGATCCCCCAATGAAAACTCCCAGGAATATTATAGCCAAATTTCAGAGTTTCCAGGTCAAGGAGAAAATACTGCAAGCAACCAGAAAGAAACAAGGTAATCACTACGGAGTCACAGTCAGGATCACACAAGATTTTGTAGCTTCTACAGTAAAGGATTTATGTGTGTGTGTGTGGGGGGGGAATATGATATTCCAGAAGGCAAAGGAGATAGGATTACAATCAAGAATCATCTATATAGCAAGAATGCCTAAAATCTCTCAGGGGAAAAATGGATATTTTATCAAATAGAGGCCTTTCAAGCATTCTAGATGGAAAGATCAGAACTGAATAGAAAATATGACTTTCAATTTGGAAATCAGTTGTAAAAACAAATGTTAAAAATTGTTTTTACATGTAACCAGGAGAAAATTAAATGCTAAATAAATAAAAAAAAGAAACAAACAAAAAACAACCATGACTTTCAAATACAAGACTCAAGAGAAGCATAAAAAGGGAAACAGGAAAGAGAAATCATAAGGGATTTAAATGGTTAAACTGTTTACATTCCTACATGGGAAGATCGTACGAACTTTTTCATTGTTAGGACAGTTAGGAGTATAGATAGAGGGCATGCATGTGAATTGAATATTATAAAGTTAATCTAAATAAAGTTAATGGGTGAGAAAGAGGAATGCTTTGGGAGAAGGGGAAAGGTAAAGGTAAAATGGGGTAAACTATTTCATATAAAAGAAGTGTGAAAGAATTTTTACAGTGAAGAAGAAGATGAGAGAGGTGTGTGTGTGTGGGAGTATTTGAACCTTACTTTCAGTGGAATTGGCTCAAAGAGGGAATAACATACACACTCAGTAGGGCATGGAATTCTATCTTACCTTACAGGAAAGTATGAGGGGAAGGGGATAAGGGAAAAGAAGGGGGTGATGATAGAAGGGAGAGCATATTGGGGAAGATGGTAGTCAAGCAAAATACTTTTGAGAAGGGACAGAAAAGAGAGAGTAGGATAAAAAGGGTGAAAAATAGGATGGAGAGAAATACACTGTAATCATAAATGTGAAAAAAAAATTTGAAGTTTCTCTGATAAAGATCAATTTTCTCAAATACACAGAGAATTCAATCAAATTTATAAAAAATAAGAGCCATTCTCCAAATGCTAAATGGTCAGATATGAATAGGTAATTGTCACACAAAGTAATTGAAGCTGCCTATAGTCATATAGGTAGAAAAAATTTTCTAACTCACTATTGATTAGAGAAATACAAATTAAAATAACACTGAACTGTTACCCTACATTGTCACATTGGCCTTTATTACGGAAGAAGAAAATGACAAATGTGGGAGGGGATGTAGGAAAATTGAGACACTAATGAATTGTCACTGGAGTCGTGAGATGCTTCAATAATTCTGGAGAGCAATTTGGAACTATGTAGAAAGGGTTATAAAACTGTGTACACCCTTTGACCTAGCAATATGGCTACTTGGTCTGACTAACAAATAGATAAAAAAACAAAATGAAAAAGGACCTATATGTATACAAATATTTATAGCAGTTCTTTTAGTGGTGGTAAAGAATTGGAAACTGACAATCTCATCATTTGCAGGATGGTTGAATAAGTTGTGGTATATGATAGTAAAGGAAGGCTATTGTATAATAAGAAATGATGAACAGAATGCTCTCAGAAAAACCTGGAAAGCCTTAAATGAACTGATGCAAAATGAAATGGGCAGAACCAGGAGAAAATTGTACAATGTTATACAATTATCACCTTAGCTATTCTCAACAATACAATGATTCAAGACAATTACACAGGACTCATAATGAAAAATACTCTCTTCTTCTGGAGAAAGAACTTATGGAGTCTGTATGCAGATCCAAGTATACTTTTCAAACTTTATTTTTTTGGTCTGTCTTTTCTTTCATGATATGACTAATATGTAAATATGTTTTGCATGACTACATGTGTATAACCTCTAATGAATTGTTTGTCTTCTCCATATCAGAGAGAATAAGGAGAGAGAGAGAAAATTTGGAATTCAAAATAAAAAAAAAACAAATGTTAAAATGGTTTTTATATGTAAATGGGAACAATAAATATTAAATATATTTGAAAAAGAGAATAACATGAGCTTTTATTGTGAAACACTTTGCTAAAAATCTAGGTAAACTACATCTATGGCTTTCTCTTGACCTATGAGCCTATTAACCTTGTCAAAAAGAAAATGAGGTTAGTGTGACACAACCTGTTGTTTTTTTTAATCTAATGATGGCTTTTGGTTTTTAAACCAGTCATTTTTAGAACTTTCCCTCCTTTCCCCCTTCATCTATCTCATCCCTATTTTCCCTAGTTAAAAAAAAACAGGTAAGAAAAACTGGGAATCATATTGAATCTCTTTTGCCAATTGAGTTAGCCTATTTTTAAAGGTGTTATTTTCTTCAGCATTTTTTTGGGTCTCCTTTAGCAAGCTGTTGACCTGCTTGTCATGATTTTCTTGCATCTCTCTCATTTCTCTTCCCAATTTTCCCTCCACTTCTCTTACTTGATTTTCAAAATCCTTTTTGAGCTCTTCCATTACCTGAGACCATTGAATATTTATTTTGGATGTTTGGGATACAGAAGCCTTGACTTCTATGTCTTTCCCTGATGGTAAGCATTGTTCTTCCTCATCAGAAAGGATGGGAGGAGATATCTGTTCACCAAGAAAGCAACCTTCTATAGTCTTATTTTTTTTTCCTTTTTTGGGCATTTTCCCAACCAGTTACTTGACTTTTGGGTCCTTTGTCAAGAGTAGGGTATACTCTGGGGGTCTGTAAGATCTCAGTTCCTCCAAGGTGGTACAATCCAGCGTGTACCCTGGTCTGGGAGCAATCAGAAATTTTTGTGCATAGAATCTGAGTAATAGTCTCGTCTTCACAACCACCTCACCTCCAGTTCAGCCAAGTCAGCACTGGGGGCTGAGATTCAGATAAGCTGCAGGGGCAGGGCCACCATTCAGTGTGAAATAAAGATCAGGGGACAGAGCCAAGATGGAAGAGTAGAAAGACACACATATGCAAGCTCTCCCCATACAGCCCATAAAATACATGTAGAGAGGGACTCTCAACAAATTTTGGAGCAGCAGAAGTGGAGAACAACAGAGTGGAGATTTCCATCCCAGGGTGACCTGAAAGGCCCATGGGAAATGTCGTTGCACTGGAAGCAGAGCGGAGCTCAGCTCAGCCTTGGCCATGGCTCATGAACAACCCTTGGGGGTGGAATCTCCAGTCACAGAATCCCCAGTCCCAGTAGCAGCGATTTGCAGATCCCTCAACCCACAGGCGCCAAAGGTCAGTGACAGGGTTTTTTCAGGTGGCTGGGAAGGAAGAAGGAACTTCCCATAGCTCTGGCCTTAGGCAGAGGCTGCAGAGGCCACATTGGGCAGGCAGCAGCAGATTCCATGGCAGCACCTACAGCAGCCCACTTTCATTGTTGGATAGTAAAAACCCTGGGTCACTGAGGAGCTGATTATTACCTCAGCCCTGTGTAGAGCCCCTGAGGGAGCTGATCTTTATCTCTAAATGGTGGCCCTGCCCATGCAGCTTATCTGAAAATCAGCCTCCAGTGCTGGCTTGGCTGAACTGGAGGCCAGGTGGCTGTGGAGACAAAACTGCTAAGATTCTGGGCACAAAAATCTCTTTATCTGAAAATCAGCCTCCAGTGCTGGCTTGGCTGAACTGGAGGCCAGGTGACTGTGGAGACAAAACTGCTAAGATTCTGGGCACAAAAATCTCTGCCTACTCCCAGACCAGTGTACAGATTCCCGGAGTAAACCCTACTCTTGACAAAGGACCCAAAAGTTAAGTATACTCGTTGGGAAAATGCCCAAAAAAGGGGGAAAAAAATAAGACTATAGAAGGTTACTTTCTTGGTGAACAGATATCCTCTCCCATCCTTTCTGATGAGGAAGAACAATGCTTACATAAGGGAAAGACATAAAAATCAAGGCTTCTGTACCCCAAACATCCAAAATAAATATTCAATGGTCTCAGGCCATGGAAGAAATAAAGATCAGCTGCTTAAATCCCTCGGGAGTATTAAGTGGAAGCAGGGCCTTTATACAGGGCTGAGGTAAGAATCAGCTGCTCAGTGCCCACAGGGGTTTTACGATCAAACAACGGATACAGGCTGCTGTAGGGGCTGCTGTGGAAGCTGCTGCAGCCAGCCTGATGTGGCCTCTGCAGTCACCACCTACGGCCGGAACTATGGGAAGGCCCTTCTCCCTTTTTTGCCCACTGAAAAGACCCCTCTCACTGACCTTTGGTGCCTGTGGGTAGAGGGATCTGTTCATTCTATCCCTTCTTTGGATATTTTTTATTCATTATTAGCAACAAATAAACTCCTTCTGATTGTTCTTAAGCTTCACTTTCTAAGCCCAGTTTATACTGAACTGTGGTGCTCCTGACTTACTATTCTTAGAATAACAAATCATTCTTTTATAGTTGTCCAGTTACTTGACTTTGCTTCTGTCTCTTACATAGGTATTTTTGAAACTTAAATCCAAAGAGGTCTCTTAAGACAACTCTTTTTTTTCTGACCAGAATTCAGTTCATTTCATCAGAATTTCAGTTTTGATGGGTTCTCATAGCTCCTGAGTTGATTTTCTCCATATAATCTTATTTCACGGAATCTTAATTTTCCTTTCTCTGAACCCTCTGGAATTTGCTCTTCCAAAATCTAGGGGACATGTCAGTCAACACCTGGTTTTCTTCTCTTGTATAACAAATTCTAAAATGAACAATCACTCCCACCAAGGTTCCTCATCATTTCAACCCCTGAAAATAAAATTTTTTGTAAAGTGCATAGCACAGAGCCTAGCATATATAGTAGGTACTTAATAAATGCTTATTCCATTCCTTTTCCTTCTCTTTCTTCCCTTCTTCCTTGTTTTGCTTGTTGATAAGAATCAGGTCCAGAATAGAAATTGCCTCCCTTGGTTCTTCCAGTTTTTAAAATGTATCACTGAGGCAAGTTGAGAATTTATTTTCTGCTCTGCTTTTGGTAGAGAGAGCAAGCTCCTGCAGATAAATGTCTGGATAATTGGTCTTCCATTGCTAGTATATTATGTCTTTAAACAAGGGTTATGATCAGTCTTGTCCATGCAATCTGTGGTATAACTTCATCTGTGGTATAACCTCATGACAATATATCTTCTGCTTCATACCTCCATTTACCTTCAGTCAAAGGCTCTCCACTATCCCCTAATCTCTTTCCTGAACTTCAGTTCTATATTACTATGATCAGGGTAATGATGGTGATGCTAATGAAATCCTCTGTGTGGAAGAGACCAGAGAATCCATTTTCACAAAGATGATGTATAATAAAATGGTTTCTGTTCCCTGATTTGGAACACTTGCAGATGTTCTACAGCAGGCACTGATCTGTTAACCACATGACAAGGAGACAAACTCCTGACCGTGTTACTAACAATGAGATACACTCAAAAGGCATGGGTCATCCATGGCAAGTCTCTTGGTCTTGGTTACTCTGGCGGTATTCTGGGTTGGGAAGGACCTTAGCCTCACTTACCCAGAGTTGGCATGAAGTCAAGAGAACCTCATTGTTACTTTAGTTGTGTCTATTCTTTTCCTGCTTTTAGATGAAGAAGAACTGAGATGCCTATGGACTTGTGAGCTTTTAAAGGTCAAAAGAGAAAGCTGCTAGAAACTAGGAGCCAGAGTCCTTGTCAGACCTTGCCAGAAGCAGGATGGTGAGTTCTGTTCTGCCCAGCCCAATCTGACAGTACTAGAAGATGCTTCTTCATTCATCTCTTCACTATGCCATTTTTGGAAGTAAACCTGGTAGGGTGAAACCTGCCTACCTACTATAGTACTTCATCTAGTAGGCTGACATTGTGTTAAGTCTGAGCCCACTCTTCCCAGAGACTGAGGTAGTATAGGGGAGAGTAGACAACCAAGTATTATAATTTTTCTATTCCATCTTTAAAGAAAATGTCCTGTTTAAAAGTTAATTTATATTAATTGGTTAAATGACACTAGGCTCTAGTTATTAAGGTTAACCTTAGGAGGAACATAGCAGTATGGGAGCTCAGTTAAAGAAAAGACACCTTAACCCATAAATAGGATACCTTAGAACTCTGAGAGGGGAGAAGCAGCTGTCCCTACTCTGGGAGAAGGAGTCCAGACTTCTAGAGATTAACATCTCTACCTGTAGGCATCTCAAATTCACCATGTTCAATCTGGAACTCTTTTTTCCCCTAAATCTATCTCTTTCCCAATTTTGTCTATTTCTGCCAAGGGTCTTGCTAGCTTAGCTGTCACTCAGGTTCATAACCTAGAGTCATCCTGAATCCTTCACGTCTCCATATTTCTCTATAGTTTCCCAGTCTTGTTGGTTCTAACTCCCATCTTTTCTCTTCTCCCCCACACTCCTTCAGGAATTTATTACTTCTCACGTGGACTACCACAATAGCTTCCTGCTTGGTTTCTCTTTACAGTCTCTCATCTCCAATTCATCTTCCACAATGCTTGCCTAAATGACATGACTAAAGTACACATCTGACTATATCACTGCTTTACTTAAAAATATTGAGTGGCTCATCAGTGTCTCTAGGATAAATTCATCATCCTGGCATTTAAAGCCAATCTGGGTCCAACCAAACTTTTTCCACATGACTTTTTGTTCATTTTTTGTACATGCACATACTCTGTTTCAGACAAATGAGATGCTTTACTCATCATGAAATTCACTAATACATTGTCTCTGACACTGCCTGGAAAGACCTCCCTCCTTACATCTGCCAATCTTGACCTTCACTTCTTAGCTTTGGGGGGCTAAGTTGAAGAGCCCCCTCCACAGGGAATCCTGTTCAAATCCCCCTAGGTAGTTCTCTCTCTCTCTCTCTCTGTCTCTCCCCACATTATCTTGTATTTACTTATTCATTTACTTCAGGGCTTCTGACTATTGTGTGTGTGGGGTGGGTAGGGTGGGGTGGGGGGGGGTGTGTGTGTCCTGGACCCCTTCCTCAGTTCAGCGAGGACTAGGGACCCCTTTCTAGAATAATGCATCTAAAGAAAAATGTAATTTTTTTCTAATTCAAGTTCATGGACTCCTTCAAGTCTCTCTATAGCTCCCCTGAAGATCAATGTATCCCAGGTTAAGAACCCCTGGTATACATGTTCATCATGTCATAGTATATAAGCTCCTTGAGAACATGTATTTTTTTAAATTCTTTATTTGTGCCTTCAGTAATTAGGATTTAGTTTAGCAACTTTCACATAGTAGAGATGCTCAATATTTGTTGAATGAACACTCCTTCTTGTTCCCCCAACTCTCCCTCCCTACCCCTACATTCCTAGACTAATTTTTCACATGCATCTACTCTTAATACAGAATGCTACTCACCTCCCTTTTTAACCTCTTCTAGTCCTTTTAAATGCAATATTTCCTCTTCCAGAGTCACATTCCAGTCATCAAAGACCTGTCTGTAAGTCAACAATGTATTTATTTTGTATGACTTCCCTGTTCCCTTATATGATGGGGGCTGAACAATAGGAGCTCTTGTGGCTCAATCCAGTTTTATAATTCTGATTTTTATGATTCTATGGTTTTATTCTCAAGTAAATTACTCTATCCTAATAACTTTCATGAGGAGCCCATGTTTACTGGATTGACTAAAGATATATATATATATATAATATATATTATATATATATATATATATATATATATATTTTAACAATGCACTCTCCCAATGTTTCCTAAGGATGTTTGTAGCTTTCAATCCCAATCTGCATACTGTTCTCTGACCTAAAGAATTAAAGATTTGGAATTGCATAAAATATAATACTTCCCAGTTTATTTCTTTAAAGAGTCATAACAGCATATATAAAAACAAGTTTTTATTGAAAGGTGTGGCTTAGTGCCTTGGATTCCCATAACAGGTCTTTCACTTGACAAGTGGGAGTTGGCCACTTCCAAAACTTCAGAGGAATTCTAGTTCTGGCCTTTGAAACAAAATGCTATCAAACCATATCAGTTAAAAGACAGGCAATGGAAAAATCATTGTCACAGCTTATAATTTGAAATTTTAAAATGGAGGGATACTGTATGAAGAAGAGCAGTGAATCTTGCTAGCCCATTTGAGCCAGCTTGTTCTCAGCATATAAATATAGGTACCCTTGAAATCACTGGCTTCTAGATAGTAACAGGAATGACTCTGGAAAGTCCAGTCCCTATGGTGTTTGATAAAAGCAGATCCCTCCTTTTATTTCACAATAATAAAAAATATATAACATCTTGCATCTAAATAAATATTTACAAACATTTCTTTTCTTCCTCCTCATCACACTTGAAATGGGTAACATGACACACCATCATCAACATATTATGGATGAGAAAAAGCAGATTCAGAAGTTCAATGTTCTGATACAAATAATCTTTGGTAGGGTGAGGGATTTGGTTGAACCATCCACTTGACCTGCATCTCAGGTAGTCTATGGAAAATCAGCTCACATATTCCTGGACTACTTCTCAGATATTGTTTTGTTATCCTTTTTAGAGATGAGCATCAAATATGTGTTGTAGAAAAATGAATGTCAAGAATGCATGTAAACTAGGCTATAACTGGAAAGAACTGGATATAGTGAATTAGGTTTTCCACATTTTTAACTAACATGACATTTCTTTGTTTCTAACTGATAAGGCACTACTTATTATTCCTAAAAATTTAAAAAGCAAACTGGGTGTCTTTGTTATCGGCAGAGTGTTAGATATCACAAAATGAACTACAGAGATTATATACACTTGAAGTTGTCACAATTTTCATTAATTTCTTTCTATAATGAGTTAAGTAACACTTGGAATTACATCCACACAAGTGTATTTTAAAGAGAGATTCCAAAACAGGATATGGTGTTGGACATTGAATTGGGCTGAGCTTGAAGCCTCCCTCAGATAAGCAGTTACTGGGCCCTCAGGGGAGATCAGCCATCTCTTTAGTTCTCACAAGCTGTGCTGTTTAGCTCTGACACTATGATCCTTCCTTCCCCTCCCTCCACAACTTCCCGATTTTTTGTGTATTGTCTTCTCCCCATTAGATCTAAGTTCCTTGTGGGTAGGGATCGTCTTTTTCTTATTTGTGTCCATAGCAGCTTAGCACAGTGCCTAGCACACAGGAGCATAATGTTATATTTACTTAACCTCTCTCACCTTTCTTCATTTGTAAAACAGAGGCAATAATAATAGCACGTACCTCCCAAGACTTGTGGGAACAGCTGAGTGGCACAGCAGACCAACGTCAGCCCTGGAGTCAGAAAGACCTGAATTCAAGTCTGGGCCCAAACACTTACTGGCTGTGTGATCCCGGGCAAGTCACGTAACCTTGTTTACCTCAGTTTCCTCATCTGGAAAAAGAAATGGCAAACCACTCCAGGATCTCTGCCAAGGAAATACCAAATGGGGCCACAAAGAGTTGGACATGACTGACTAACAGCAACAAAAGATTGTTATAAGGATCAAAAAAGTTAATGCATGCAAAGTGTTTCGCAAACCTGAAAGTATTCTATGTTAGGTATTATTCGCAAAATTACCATCAGTTCTAAGCAGTGTTGTTTTTAAGTGAACATTCTACATAATAATGACAGCAATAATAATGAAGATAGCAAGGAGAGCTAGCATTGACTTAGCACTTCTGTGCCAGGCATTGTGGTAAGGGATTTACAAACATTATCTACATTAACAAGTCATAATAGCGAAAACATATATGAAGCTAACTTATAGAATGTGCACTGAGAATACAACTACAGGGGAAAAAAAGGTAATTCCTTCCCTAAAGCAGGCTATATTCTAATGGGCAAAGGCAAGTAAAAAGAAATGGAGAGGTGGAGGGAGGAGAGTGAAGAAAGCAGAGGCAAAGAGGTCGGGTAGGAAGCAGAAAAGTCTGGATAGGAAGGTATGGAATGAGGAAAAAAAGAGAACTGCTCAGGCATTTCATGAAATGTTGGCCCTTGTCAGGGTCTCATCCATCATAAGAGAGGCCAGCAACGCCTTATTCTACTAACGCTAGGGAGTAGACCTATGATGTCATTGGGATAGGGATAGTTCAGATGAGGAAACTTTTTTTATTCACAGAGGGAAGCATCTGTAACTCACTCTTAAAGACCTAAGTTGAGTGACTTACCAAGGGTCACAGATACAGTATGTGGTTGAGGTGGGACTTGAAGCTGGATCTGCCTTCCCAGCTCCGAGAGCTGCTCTGTTTCTACCAGGCCAAGGTGCCTCTCTTTTAGGGGGCTGTAGTGTCTACTATTATTCCCAGGCAGTCTCCCATCAAAGGTCTGACCCTGTTTCACTGCAGAGATCAATAGGGAGGTAGATAAGCAATAATAATTGCATTTAAAACTCATTTTATTCCTTGCTTCCCATTTAAAAATTGTGGATTCTAGAAAAGTATCTCTAAAAGTATATGAATATATATCATATAAAACTATATGAATGTGTACAATTTTTTTTTTTGTTTATTCTATCACATTTTCTCTGCAACGCTCTCCATTTTATTGAATACTCTTTGGGGTAGGATCTGTTTTCCTTGGCACTTTTTAAACCTGTACAATAGTACGATGTTTACAGTATGCATTTGTAATATCCATTATTTTGATACCACATATCAAAAGTGTATCTGAGGCACTAGCTAACTTTTACAATACATGTTGCCTTAACTCATCCCATGTGAAACCAATGAAGCTGTCTTTTATCAAATACCTAAAACTCGATTAAATAATTTTTTTAGCCCCTCCAGCATTTGTCATTTTTCCTTTTTTGGGGAGGTCAATTTAGCTAATCTGATGGGTAGGAGGGGGTTTTATCAGAGTTGTTTTAATTTTCATTATTTCAGTTATTAAAGATTTAGAACATTTTTATATGGCTATAGCTGGTTTTTATTTCTTCCTCTAAAAGGATAAAAAAAAAATTCAATTTTACTTTCACTTCTGAATTCTTTCCCTTCATTCTGTCCTTCCCTCCACTGAGAAATCAAGAAAAACAAAACCTGTTATAACTATGTATAGTGCAAGCAAAACAAGTCCCCACACTAGCAGTGCTACCCCCAAAAAAATTAAAAAGAGAAGAAAATGTTTCAATTTCCTCTCTGACTTCATAAAATCTCTCTCTGGAGGTGGAGACAAGTGTTTCACCATCAGTCCTTTGGAACTGTGGTTGGTCATTGGTGTTGATCTGAATTTCTAAGTATTTCAGAGTTGAATATCTTTGCAATATTGTTATTCTACAAGTTGTTCTCTTGGATCTGCTCACTTCACTCTATCAGTTCATACATCCCCAGTTTTTTCTGAAACCACTCCTTTGATTTTGTCTTACAACACAAAAGTATTCCATCTCATTCCTATACCATAACTTGTCCAGCTACTCCCCAATTGATGGGCACCCTCTTCAGTTTCCATTTTTGTTACCATAAAAAGCTATTAATATTTTTGTACATATGGATTTCTTTTCTCTTTCTTTGGGGTACAAACTTGACTTTGTCAAAAGGTACGCACAGTTTAATATTCTTTGGAGTATAATTGTTCCAAATTACTTTTCAAAATGGGTTCACAGCTAAAAGCATTAAAGTACCTGTTTTCCTACAGCCCCTCCAGCATTTACCATTTTTTTCCTTTTAGATACCAGTATGAGGGATGGGAGAGTTAAGATTGGTGTTTGGCTAAATTTAGCTAATCCGATGGGCGTGAGATGGTACATCAGAGTTTAGTTTTCAATATTCCAGTTATTATTGATTTAGAACATTGTTTCATATGGCTATTGCGAGATTTTATTTCTTCCTCTAAAAACCTGCCTGTTCATATCCTTTGACCATTTATTCATTTGAGAATGCTTTATTCTTATAACTCTGGGAATGACTCTTATACTTCTGAATTTGACTCGGTTCCCCAGAACCTGATCTCCTACCCCCCTAATATTTTTATATGGAAACGAACCTGAATTATCGATAGCCACGCCAGCAGGGCATAAATTCTGGAAAGCGTCGCCAGGTGAGAAAGTCTTCAAAAGGAAGGAAGGAAGGTCTTAAGGACAGGGCAAGAGAGAGACTTCACCTGCTTCCCAAGGTTTTACGACCAGAGGAGGCTGGCCACTTTCCTGATGAATTCTTTGGCCATGACAACCCTCATCTGCAGCCCCGGGTGTTTGCCAAGTCCTTCCCCCCACCGAAGTTAACCGACGTTTCTAAGACAACAGTGTCCCGGAGCGGACCTGCCCCGTAACCCCCCATCTGGGCTGTCCCATCCCTCAGTCCGGGGTCCAGAGTCGGTCCCCCGGCGCGGCCCTGGGGCAGACGCGGCCTGCGGACAGGGTGGCTTCCGCGCCCCTCCCCCCTGGCCCCCCACCTCACGCACAGGGGACACCCCAGGGTGGTCGGTGACGGACCGGCGCGCGCAGAAGCCGCCGGGGGGCCAGCCTGGGTCCGCCTCCAGCCTCTCACTCTCCCGCTCCGGGCTGGCGTTCACAATGATGCCACACATTGTGTGCCCGGGGCCCCACGTAGGCATTGCCATGGCACCGGGCACACAATGGTGCCCCGCAGCCAGCACTCCTCCCCACTCTCGGTCCCGGGAAGGCCTCGGGAACCGCTCCGGGGACATCCTTGTCTTTCCGAGGCCCGGCTCCCCGGCAAGGCCGCAGGGTGGCGGGGGCCGCGAGCCGGGTGGGGCCCTGGCCGGTAGCCCGCGCCGGGGCGGGCCCCTAGGCGGTAGGACGCCCAGGCGGTGGGGCACACGCCCATTGGCTCGGCAGGCCCCCCGCGGAGTCCGGGGCCTGGAGAAGCCCCTTCCGCCCCGCTAGCGGAGCCCCGATTGGCCGCTGGACCGGCCCCCTCCACCCTCTCTCCCCCTCCTCTCTTCCTCGCCCCCTCCGAACCAGATGGAAACGGGTTGGGGAGGAGGGAGGAAGGAGGAGGGAGGAGGAAGAGCGGTCCCGGAGCCAGGGGCTACCACGCACCAATAAGATCGAGCCGTGGGAACGAGGCGGCCCGCTGGCCAATAGCATTCTGCGGTCCGGGTCGGTGCCGGCTGACGCGAGGCTCGGTTGCAGCCAATGGGAGCGCCGCTGCCTGTCCGCTCTTCAGCAGCCGGTCGGGGGCGGTGGGAAGGGGAGTGAGGAGAGCGCGGCGGCGGCGGCCGAAGGAAGCATCGCCGGACTGGGGAGGGGTGATCGCGGCCTGGTCCCCCCCGGATTTCGGTGAGAGGACGGGAAGGGTCGGGCCGGGGGACAGCGACAATGGGAATGGGAGAAGAGCCCGCCCTCCTCCTCCCATCCGTCCGGGCCCGGCAAGTCGGGCTGACTCCGAGGCCCGGGCCCCGGGGCGGCCGGGCGGGGGTCGTGGCTCCGGGGCTCTCTCGCCTTCTCCCGTCGGCTCGGGCCCGGGCCTCGCGAAGCGTCTTGGCGAGCCGCTGCCTCGGAGGGGACCCCGAAGCGGGGAAGGGCGAGGCCGGGGAGGGGCCTGGCCTCCCGCGGCCGCGCGCCGGGGAGTCGGGCGGGAGGGAGACTGGCCAGACCCGTGCCTGCGGGCAGGGTGGTGGAAGGAGAGCGGCCGGGGCAGAGGGACGATGCTCGCGCCGGCCGCGGTCTAGCGTGTGTGCCCCGAGGGCTGGGAGCGTGCGGGCTGTTTGGGGCGCGGAGGAGGGCCCCTGCGGGAGCCGGCGGGGACGCTGCCGGGCTGGGGGCTCCGGTGCTTGGGTGGCGGGGGCTTTGTGGCCGGGAAGTGTTAGGAGTTACTGGAAGGAGGCGAGAGCGGAGGGTGGCGATCCCAGTGTGAGCTGCTGGTTAGAGATGGTGGTGATTTGTGTAAGGCAGCGCTGAGAGAAAAGGGCATCCATGGAGGGGGAACGAGGGGCCGTGCATCGGAGGCGTGTGTGTGCCCCAGGCTTCATCCATCTCTGGCGCTTTTAGGGCTACGATTCTGTAAACTCCTCCAAGGTTTGCGTTAGCACCACGCACTATGCGTATCACCCCGAATGTGACCCTTCCCTTACCTGCTTTCCTTGCCAGTGCAGAAAACAAAGCAGCAAAATTTAATCAAAATTTGTGGGAAGACTGGCACTCCTTTTTATGAGATACTAGTGAGGAGTCTTCTGAGTAACTCATACTTTTTAAAAAAAAATAGTATTACAATTTGCATCAAAAATGTTAGTTTCGCAAGTGATTACAACTGTTCTGTGTTAAAGTAGAAGTACTTCCTCAACTAAATGGTTACTTTATATATGTGTGTGTTTGTGTGGTATATTTGTATGTATACATATATGTACATATATCATATACATGAAAGTGACTGAAAAAGGATTAAGATGATAAATGCTCAAGTGGAGCTTATGTAGTACAAAATAAATCTCATTAAAAAACTTGACAGACCTATTGAATTATTTAATTGTTGTGGAACTTAATTATAAAAATACATTGTTTAAAAAGTCACATCCCTGTCTTGCAGGATTCTTCTTATATAGTGAAGTGGCATATGAGAAGGATCTTAGCTTAGTGTCACAAATATACTTTTTTTTTTCTCTTCCAGGTTCCTTGACTTTTTTGTGTTGTGTTCTTTACCACATGACTTGTGACTTATCTGGACCACAACCAAAGAAATTAATTTGTTTTATTGAATGATTAATCTTCAGTCTCTTGCATTGTAAAAAGATTAATACAGCGCTGTTATATTCTGGGCCATCAGTTATCGTGGAAATACCTCTACTTTGCAAAACACTTTTCTTTTGGTGATGCTGTACAGTGATTTTGGGGGCATCTTACTATAGTGTAAACAGAATAAATAATTTATGAGGAATCTTGAATGAAAAAACAATTAATTGCTTCAGAAAGAACTATGATACAGTGGAAAGCAAACTGGATTTGGAGTCAAAGAATGGAGATTCAAATCTCAGGTTTGCTACAGGCACTGAGTGATCTATCATTCTGGCTTGTCTTCTATAAGAAAAAGGAGTTGGGCTAGTCATCCTCTAATGTCTCTTCCAGCTCTGACTCTGTGATCTTTTGATAAATAAGCAAACTCTAGAGGGTGAATTTTGAGCTATCTTTTGGTGACATAAGCATTATCAGAAGAGATAGAGAGGATATTCCAAGGGTAGTGGTGTGAGAGGCAAATACCACTTGCAAAGCATGGAACTGTGTGGGAACAGAAAAAAATCAAGTTAAGATTAGAATGAGAAATTGCTGAAGACCAAAACAGAGTTTTTGGAGCAAAGGAACAAGTTGAAAATGGTATTTGAGGAAGATAACCATTTTCACATAGCTGACAGAGCAGCTATGTGAATGAATATGTTGAACTTAAATGATAAGTAACTAAGGGCAGGGCTACCAGCTAGGGGGCTACCTACTTAAAAGATGATAATTTGGACTGAATTTGGTTATGAGGCAAAGGACAAAAAGCACATTTGGAAATATTTCAACCTGGGGGACCTAGAGGATGTTGGTGTCACTGGTGTTGGTGAATCAGGAGAGAGTGATGATAAGATAATTTTCAGGTGGAAATGTAATGTTGACAGTTTGGCTTATGAGACCACAGAGAATATTGCAAATGTGGATTTGTCAACTTTAGAAAGATGTTGAAACTGTGGGATTGGTGAGAGAAACTGAGGGACTGAATACTTAGTTTGAGTATGTTAAGAATTAATAGCTGGTAAGCAGAAGAGCCAGTGAGAATAATTGGGAGAAATGAATATGTCCAAGGAAGCAATGTTGGGGAAGCCAATGACAAGAGTTTTGAGGAAGAATTAATTAACAGGATAAATCAAAGCTGATAAATGGCAGAAGTTTGAAAAGTAAAGAGAGTCAATCTAATTTAGACAGGAAAAGATCATTGGAATATGAGAGATTTGGATGGTAAAACTTTCCCAATTAACAAGGAGGTGCAGTGTGTCCTGGGTATTGAAGTAAGAAAGAATTGGACTTGAATCTTCCCTCTGATGCTTACTGACTGTGAGACCATGGACCCATTCATCTGCCTTCTCTGGCCTCAGTTTCCCCATATGTAAAATGGGAATAATTTTACTGATGGGCCAAATCTCTTGATTTCCTTGAATGTTCTCCCTCATTTTCATCCCTCGTGCGTCAGTTGCATAATTTCTTTAGGTTTGCATTGGAAGCATTTGTTAGTTTTGGAATATTGAAATTAACAAAGCTAAGTTTATGTGTTTGGTCAACTGGAATCCTCAATAATTGTTTTTCCTCCTGATTTTTAAGAGAAAAAGATCTCTCTCTCACACACACACATTTTGATTTTTAAGAGAAAAAGATCTCTCTCTCCTTCACACACACACACACACACACCCCAAAACCTTATGTTGAGAATTTGTTCACTAAAGAAACCTCCAGGGGTGTGGTTGCTACATGTTAAGTACACATTGAGCTCATAGTCCTATCCTAGGTGTGGAGAGCCTCTGTCACTTGGTTGGTTATGACTTTTTCCTTCATTGTGCAATCTTCCTGATTGCATTTTAAGATCCTCTGATGCTGTCTTTCACCACAGTTGTCTTCATTATGATTAAGTTGATTGTTTAATTTGGCTGTGAGACCAACTATCAACTTGTAGATATAAAGACAGCACAGCTTTAAGTCTCTGATGTTCTATTCCAGATGTGTATGAGTTGTGATTGTGGAATAATGAGTTATATCTCTATGTGTTAACCTAACGGTGTCTCTGATCTTTTTTGTTTTACAAGTAGTTATGCCCTACCTTTGCATTTTTTATTCTTCCCTTCTCTCTACCCTCTGCCCCAAGGCAAAATATGATATACCAAATATAATATTAAGGTATACATTTATTATTGAACTTATAGCAGTTTCATATTATTAATTTTAAAAGTTGATGAATAGAATGTTTTGTATTTCATTCTTAAAAGCTCAATTCTTTTTTACTTAAGTGACCCCGGATTTTTTCCTTGTGTGGTTCACTCCTCTTCATTAGTCCTATACTTACAGAAAAATAGTATTTGGAGGACTGTTGGAGCATAAGGAAAATATACAGATGGTATTTTATAATTTTAACTTTGAAAGCAGGGCAGGATCTTTAATCACATATAACATTATGCTCAACATATTATATTTTGGCAGGAAATCTCAGATTTGAAACGCAAAGGGTTTTCTACTTCATCTTGAGTTAATAAGAAAAGTCATTGAACTAGTATAACCTGCATATGCTGAGTCTTCTGGTTATCCAGTTTTGTTTGTTTGGCAAGGAAGAAATGCTTTTATTAAACCAAGTGACTTGAAAATGAATGTCAACAATATCAGTATCTTCAAAGACCTGAATTTCATTTATTTAGTCAGTACACTTTACTGATCTATCATGTCTAACACTATTTATCTAGCATATTTCTGTATGCAGAAAGATACAAAAGAAATATTAAGATAGTCCTTGTCTTCTAGGAGCTTACAGTATATTTGGTGAGATGATATACAAGATTATAGATTTAGATATATAGGATTACAGATTTAGATGATGGATTAGATATTTAGATTTCAGAGGTCACATAATCCAACCTCCACAATGTACAGATGAAGAAACAGACCTGGAAAAGCAATTTTCCTGTGGTCTCCTAAGTACTCAGTGGCAGAGATGTACTTGAACTGAGGGTCTTTGACTATCAGACCCAGCACTTATTTAGCTCCATCATAGTGCGGAACAGTGGTTATGGCACGATTCAAAGCCATATGTGATAAAGTACGTGAATGGGCCTCGGTCTAGAGGGAATTTCATGGGACTTGACCTGTATCATGGGTAATAATCATAGCTCCTATTTACTGAGGGCTCTACAGTCAGTACATTTATTAAGCATACACTCTATTCAAGGCATTGTGCTAAGTGCTAGGGATGCAAAGAAGAGGGAGGAGAGAGAGTTCCTGCTTGTGAAGCGCTCACTTGGAACTCATCCTCTCTCATCTGATCTTTACAGCTTCTTGAGGTAGGGACTGTTATTTGCTCCATTTTACAAATGGGGATGACTGAAAGATGTTAGGTAACTTGACCAGTGCAATGTGTGAGGTGTTTTTTTTTTGCTCCAACTCCAACATTCTTTTAGTATTTATAGAGAGGGAAGGAAGAGACATTTATTTGGTAGTTAAAGGTAGAAAAAGAATGGAACAAATGTATTGAATGTGTGATCAGATAATAATTTTTATTTTGGTCCAGGGCTGTGATTTCATCAGTTTCAAAATTCTTGTTATCAAAACTAACTCTAATGATGCTAATGGGCAACTTCTCTGTAACCTGTCAAGCGTTGTCTGGTATTCCGAGAAGTTCAGTGAATTGTTCATGGTCACACAGCTAATACGTGTCAGTGGCAGGATGGAAGCCCATGGCTTCCTCACTCCAAGGTCAATCTTCCATCTGTTCATGCCAACTTGCCTTTCTCTGGTGTAGTAAGATAATAAATTTAAAGCCCAAAGGGATCTTAGTTTGGATATTTCTCACCAGAAATCTTTGACCTTGTGTCAAATATTGCCCAAGTAGTAACAACGATGTTTTTGGCTTAGCATAAAATTCATTTTCATATAAAGCACTTTTTTTTAAAGGTGATAGTAGAAAGAAATACTTTTTAATTACTTTACTGCAGATTGTGTCCCTTGAATTTATACCCCTGTATGGGGGGTACGGATTTTAGAGTTATCAAAAAACCTGACACTGCAAATATTAGTAGACTTATTCTAACTAGAGTGGTCTACTGTTACTTTATCAATTGCTTGTTTTAAGCGATGCTTGTCCAGTTGCCTTTAATATTAAAATATAAATTAGTTTTCATTTCTTAAAACATTTTTTGAATCAGTGTTAAAACTGGAAAGGATCTCAGAAATTGGAGGAGGCCTCAAAAAAAGGAAATGATTTGTTCAAAGTCATATAGCAGATTAAATAGCACCGAGGCCAAAGACCAGATCTTCTGCCTCCCCAGGACAGCACTGCTGTACCAACCATGGTCTTTCATTTTAGTCTGACAAGCAAAGATACTGGTGAAGTTTGTGGTTTTGTGGGTTTATGAGCATTCTTGCCTCTGATAGCCTCAGGCACACCAAGAATGTTGGTATAAGAGTAATGAGGGAAATTTTGTGGGTTTTAAAGAATTTACTTTGATTTTTATCCAGTTTTGGAGAGGCCTGAAAAAGTGGGTATATGCTATGTGGAAAATTAGAATTTCTGCCATGTTTTTAGTATAGTACTTCACTTTTACAAGCAGGTTTAATAATTATTAACATAGAGATGATTCAGAAATTAGGAAATCATGTTTATCATGTGAAAGTTTAACTGAGGCAAACAAGTTCTGATCCACAAACATTACTCAGGTACCTGCTGTATACAAGGTATGCCCTTTGGTGCTGGGGATACAAAGTTAGATTTGACACAGTCTTCCAAGGACCTTTCACTCTAGTGGGGATACATGTGCACAAATCACTAAGATATGAGAGCACAAAGAGAAGTGCAAAGAAGACGTTCAGGCAGAGTTTTCTCTATCTTTTAGTTATTTTGCTTTAGTCTTCATTCTTATATGTAGGGATTATAGTATGACTGAACATGTAGAATTATATATAAAATTGAATATTCAGTTCAGATACCTGTTTTCTGTGCCCAGCACTGTGCTAGGGCCTTGGAGGGAAGGTAAAACACTGCCCTTGCCCTTCTGAAGTTTATAGACTAGAAGGATACACAATATATACCCAAATAGCAATGATACAAAATAGAAAGCAATAAATCCATAAAAAGAAGTGCACAGTGCTATTTGATATGTCAGCGAGGCTGTGGGAGTTCCTAGTGAGGCTGTCAGAGATGAATGTTTCAGCAGCTGCTTTCACTGAATTGATAGAATAGACTATAGCTCTTTTCCACTTACTGTTTTCTATAATTTGGGGGTAGAACATGCAAAAGGTCATTTTTTCAAAGAAAAGAAAAAACACATTTCTGCCTGAATTGATTGCGGTAGGTGAGAGCTTTTCATCACTGGATTTTGAAATTGTTCAGTTGTTCTTTCTCATAAGAAATTAGATGAGAAGGTACATTCTGGAAGAAAATGCAACAGGTTTCAGGATAGTCTTTAGACAACACTGATGGTCAAAGAATATCAGAGATTGAAGGGAATTTTGGGAGCATCTTTAGGGTTGTCCACAGCAGTGTGTGGGTTGTCACCTCATGAGGTTGAAAAAATTTGGCAATAGTAAAAGGTTTTTGAATGTGCAATGACCAAAAATTAATTAAAAATTAAACTTGTCATGAATCCGCCTTGTTTCTGACTTGCCGTGTGTTACACCAGCACCTTCCCTGCTGCTGTGGTTTTGAATGCGCTGCGCATACCGGCGCATACCCTCACGCCATGCAATGCCTAGGAATGCTTATGGAAACTCCAGCCTACGATCTGGTCCAGAATGTTAGTGGGTGAACTAGAGCAATTTTAACATCTAGTGACTAGAATGACGTAACTGAAAGCAATAATAAGAAGCATTAGTTAAACTTAATGATCAGTGTTGGTTCCACAGAGCAGAAATGAAACATTTCCTTCTTTTACTATAGAGGTATCGGACTAGAGGTGCAGAAGGTTGCCTGTAACGTCTCTTTAGTTTTGTTTTACTGATTAGCTTTACTGACATCTAGGTGGTGAAGGGGGTAGAGTGCTGAACCTGACAGGAAGACCTCGTTCAAATTTTACCTCACACTTAATAGCTGAATGACCCCAAGGTCATTTAACCTCTCTTTGCCTCTGTTTCCTTACCTGTAAAATGGGAATCGTAAAAGCACTTACCTCAGAGGGTTGTGAGAATCAAATGAGATGATATTTGTAAAGCACTTGGCACAGAGCTTGGAACATAGTAAGAGCTATGTAAAGGTAAGAGCTGTGTAAGTGGTATTGTTATTAGAAAAGGTTCTGTTTTTGGAAAAGGTGTATGTTGAGGAATTTCCATAACCATATTGTAAAAAACATTTTTAAAGAATAAACTTAAAAAAATTTTTGTGCTATACAATTGTTTGTGTGAAATGTAACTATGAAAATAACTTGGCATAGATAAGAACTCTACAGAATACTTTACTTTGGCAGTGACAAATGAGAGCTGGTCAATGAGAATCCAGAGTGATCCAGAGATGGAGCATCAGTAGGTTAGAGTTGTATTGTCCAAAGAGATGACCCTTTATGTCCTGAAAGAGCTGCTTATTTTTCACCACCTTGTCTAACTCTAGGGAGTGACTTAGTCTAATTGATAGAAAATGAATCAGTTCAACAAATATTGATTCGATGCCTGCTGCGTATAAGGTGAGTCTTAACCTTTTAGGGCTAGGAGAGACCTTAGAGACAATCTAGTTCAAATTATATCTTTTTTTTATATATCAGATCTGGATCTCTGACATAATGGACCTTATCAATGTCAAAGGGAGGGGAGATGTCTCTGACAAAATCTCTGTGGCTTATTTAGTCCCCATCCATGTATTACTCTGGGAACATCGGTGTTTGATTCATGTCTCACTTTCTCTATATGTATTCAGGCCATTTTGACAGTATGTAAATCGGTTATGCTGGCAAATGTTTATGCTGGCTCTCTGGCTTTGAAAAGAAAGTATATGCGTCATTAACATTTTCTCCATTACTCTCTTAAGTCTGAGCTATGAAACAACAACAAAGCCCCAGCCCTGAGTGATAAGAGCATTGACCAGTTTCACGTGTGGAAACGCTTCCACTTTTAGCTTTTTTGGTGCTGACTCCAGTGGGCGACCACAGGGAGCAAATTCCTTTTACAAGACAAAATCAAATAGGCTCATACTTGAGGCCTCAGTCTTGCTGGAGGGTATCAAACAACTGTCTCCAGTAGTGGCCCTGCCTTAAGAACCTGTACAGTCCCCATTCATGATACTACCAGGGGAATAGGTCACGACCTGGTTGTTTTTCAATTCGCTTGGTTCCCTGTTGGCCTAACTTAATTTTCCTTTGGGAATTCATACATGATATAACCTGTTGGCCTTTCTCCAGGCCTGAGTGAGGCTGGGCATCTTAGAATAACAGAATCTGAGAGATGGAGGGGCCCTCAGCTGACATCTATTTTGACACATATACTGAAGGAATCACATTACACCATAATGTGACAAGTGGCTCTCTGACTTTTGCTTGATGTCCTCCAGGAAGTGAGAATGTGCTATACCTCAAGGCAGCCCATTGGTCTTTTGGACAGCCCTTATTACTAGGAAAAGGCAGCTAAGTGGTGTGATGCTCAGAATGCTCAAGTCAAGAAGACCCAAGTTCAAATTCAGCGTGAGACACTAGCTGTGTGACCTAGGCGAGTCACTTAACCCCATTGGCCTCAGTTTCCCCATCTCTGAAATGAGCTGGAGAAGGAAATGGCAAACCACTCCAGTGTCTTTGCCAAGAGAACTCCAAATGGAGTCATGGAGAGATGGACACAACTGAACAGCAGTTATTAGGAAGTTTTGGTTTTTTTTCCTGACATCCAACTCAGATTGGCCTCTTTTGCAGCTTCTTATTGCTTCTGGTTTTGCCCCCTGGAGCCAGTTCTTCAATGATAACAATGATAACAGTTCAACGTTGATAACCCTTCAGATACTTGGAGCCAGTTAAGATACCCCTCGTAGGTCTTCTCCAGGCTAGACATTCTCAGTGACATGGACTCAGGCTGTCCTGGTTGTCTCCTCTAAACACTGCCCGGCTTACCTCCTTAGACAGTGACTGAGCTGAGCACTGTACTATGCATACTGCCTGATGAGGGCAGGAGACAATGGGGATTCATTTCCATGTTCTTAGAAGCAAAGCCTCTCTGTTCCAAGATTACATTAGCTTTTTTGGCTGTCATATCACACTGCTGGCTCATATTGAGCTTGCAGCCCAATAAAATTGCCAGATTTTTTTCTAAACAGTCTCTAACAAGACTTTCCCTATATTACTGTTGTTATGAAGTTGTTTTTTATACCTAAGTAGTAAGACTGCTTTTATCCCTATTCAGTTTCATCTCACTAGATTCCAATGTTTTAACCTATTAAGATTCTTTTGGAGCCTGTCTTCATTATCACATGTTGGCCGTCTTTCTCCTTGTCTTGTCATCTGCAAATTTGATGGGCATGCCCTCTATATGCTTTTTTCTTCTCTTTTGCCTGTTAGAGACTCCATCCAGTTCCCTTCCCATACTTTCATCAAAGCTGATTTGTTTTATTGGTGTCTCAGTCCAGCACTGACTTAAAGCTATTTCCCCCAAAGACTTGACTCGGTTGTGGGGACTGTCATGCCTGACATATCAGCTAGGTGATAGTGCTGCTTCAGTGGAGTTATGATCCCCAAGGTAACAAAGGTCTGTTACTGGGGGCATTGAGAACTAGGACAACCATGCCTGCGACACAGAAAGGGAAAGCATTTGTCCTCATTGGTACATTCCTATTATGTATAGATGAGGAAATAAGTCCAGAGAGATTAAATAGCTTGCCCAGGGTCAGGATATTGGGACAGTTAGAGGCTGGGAAAGTCAAGAGAGACATGCTTCTCCCTCTGCTTGTGGGATGATTGTTTTCCTGCCTCTTGACTTTCTGCAAGTCACCTGGAAGGGGGAAGATTGACTGCAAAAGTGGAGCTCTGGGTCATAGGACCATAGCTCTAGAGTCTTTCTGGTCCACCCTTCACTTTACAGATGAAAAAATTAAGGCCTGGGGAGGTAAATGCCCAATGTCACGTGTAAGAGGCAGAGGTGGGGTTTGAACCCACGTCCAGAGACAGTGCTTATGAGCCAGGAAACAAATCTGGATGCTTAGAGATCTAGAAAGTAGAAGGCAAAGCAGTGGTTGAAGGATAGGGGAAGAAAGTATGAGAGCATGACATTTTCCTTGGCTCTCCTTCCCCAATATGATCATTGTTATGCATAAGGGTCCTCTGCCCTGCTACAGGATTTATGATATAGTTGCTATGGTATTCACATATCATATCCTGGTATGGATCATGCAGTAGTGAGAACTATAAGAAGCAGACTCATTGTAATGTGCCTTACTTGAACTGTGGGCCCAGTGAGCTTGAGTTCAGGCTTCTGTTTCAGAGTAAGGTAAAGGTTGGGAGAGGGAGAGATAGTGGGTAATTTGACACACATCTAGCTAGTAGTTAACAAGGCCCAGTAAGATTCAGCCTTCCAAGTCTTAGATCCATTGTTTAGGAGCTTTTGTCATTCTTTTTCTTTGGGTAAAAATAAGGAGGAGCAATGAGCCCTAGGGTCTTAGTAGCCCCACATTTCCCTTTACAGCTATACTCCCTTGTGTATATTTACTTTCCTGTTGTACTAACTCCCCTCCTTAGCTGCCCATTGCTCCTTAGGTGTTTTAGGGGCTTTATGTCAGTTGATTTTGCTGTAGATAGAAAAGTACAGCAATTTAGCCAGAGCAGTTTATGAAATTGTTTAGTGGTGTGTGGAGAGTTCCCATGTTGATGAAATTATGGATCACTTCAAGTAATTCTTGATGAAAAATATTTTCTAATGCTTTTTTCATGCTCAATCTGAATAAAAATGCTATTTACAAAAAATGAAATGTTTCTGTGCTAAGGCAGTTTAAAGTCTTGAAGAGTTAAAATTTACTTTTGAATTGTTTTATTTTTAAAAATTTTATTCATTCCTTTAAATTTCATGCCACAGATGTTTTTGCAAAATATGATGCTCCTTTTGGGTTCTCCCTCAACAAAGGAAAACATTTAAGTAAAATCAGCTGACAATACTATTTAGTCTGCTTGTGTATGAGATACTCCATAATGTACTCCATATTCATAGTGTGCCCATCTCACTTCAGAGAGGGGGGAAATGTGTTTCTTCAAATATTTTCCTAGGACCAGATTTGATTGAGTTTAGCTTCCTGAACTGCAGTTTTTTGGCATATATTATGGTATAGTTACATACTGTTTTCTTGGTTTAGCTTATTTCTTCTCTTGTTTTTTTGAATTCCTTGATCATTTATCTCCTTTCTTACATTCACATACCCTACTCATTGGGCACCTACTTTGTTTTTAGGTTTGGAATTTGCTTTTGTTTTTCCTGCTAAAAAACTACTTCTAAGACATATACCATGTTTTCAGGACTTTCATATCGTCTTTGACTTCCTTGAAGTATATGTTCAGTAGTGGAATTGTGAAGGCAAAGGGTATGTACAGTTTAATGATTTTTCTTGTCTAAATTGTTTTCAGTTAGTTCATACCCTGTTTTAGTGTGTGGGATTTCCCACTGCCCCCGCTATGTTGACTATTTCCATCTTTTCTTTCCATTCATAATTGTCAAAGTGGTATTTCTAAAGCATAGGCTCTAACCATGTGACTCATGAAAAAGGCACATTACTCAACTCAGAATGACTGCAGTGGCTCTCTCTGATATTTGCTGTTGCTGTTCAGTCATTTTTCAGTTGTGTCCTACTCTTCATGACCCCATTTGTGATTCTCTTGACAGAGCTACTGGAGTGGTTTGCCATTTCCTCCTCTAGCTCATCTGCTAGATGAAGAAACTGAGACTAACAGGGTGAAATGACTTGCCCAGGGTCACACAGCTGGAGTCTGAGGCCAGATCTAAACTCAGGAAGATGAGTCTTCCTGAGTCCAGGCAGGGCACTCTATCCTGTGTGCCGCCAAGTAGCTCTTTCTTCTCTAGGGTCATACGAGAGAGCTCCTGTGTGACATTTAAAGCCCTTCCCCACTTGTCTTCATTCTGCCTTTCCTGATTCAGTTTACATTCCTTCACTTCTCACAACCTACAGTTTAGCCAGACTGTCTTTCATGCTTTTTGTCACACAGTACCCTCCATGACCCTTGTCATCTTCTGTTCTTGGAATGCATTTTTTCCTCACCTTGCTGAGTTCTTATAAGTGCAATTTTTTTTTCAACGTGCAGCCCAAGTGCCACCTTCTGTAGGAGACCTTACTTGATTTTGATTCTTCCAGCTGCTAGAGTCCTGCCCCTTCAATAACCTTGTGGTTTTTTAAGTATACATCGCTTGTATATGTGCTTCTGTATTCACATATAGTCTTCACTGACAAAGTTACCGGAATTGTTTCACTAACATCTAACATAGTTGCTGTTAGCATAGTAAAATATTAAGTATTACTTTTGCTTATTTTGATGGGTATAAGGCAGATCCTCAGAATTTTAATTTGCATTTCTTCATTATAGAATTGAAGCACTTTTCTTTGTAGTTGTTGATAGTTTGTATTTCTTTTAAAAAATAGATCATGTCCTTTGACCAGCTATCTCGAATAAATCGTGATCTTTTTGATATTTGGTCAATTCTCTGTATGTCTTGGACATCAGACTTTTATCAGAAATTTGATAGAAAGCTTCTCCCACTCCCACATATGACTGCTTCTCTTATTCTAGCTGCATTGATTTTATTAGTGCAGAACTTGTTAGTTTTATTGAAATAGTCTAAATGCCTCCATCCTTGCATCAGTTACAATCCTTTCCCAAGTCACTGTGGCCAAGGTATCTTCTGTTCTTAGAGTTAAATTGAAAGGAACTCTAGTTTTCAAAGTTCTCTAATCCCTCCCATCTTCTCCCCTCACCTTCTATAAACTTCCTGCCCTTAGGAGGGCAGGTGAATTAATTTTCCCCATTTATTTTTGGATGGAAAATAATCAGAGAAAGAAACCTGTGCAAATAAGAATATGTGCTACGGAAGGGGTCAAAGAAAATAATGTTGACATTTTGCATCTTTCCTTAGTGCGTAGACTGTTGCTTTAACCCATGCATGTTTAACTTCTTTTAGTACTAAGGATTATCAATCCACCTATTTCATACCTCAGAGACTTTACGGGGCAAATAAATTAATGAAGCATTCTGTGCTTTAGTTTCCTCTTCTGTAAAAGGAAGATAATAAAAACACCTTCCTCCCAGAGTTATTGTGAAAATCAAGTGAGTTAATATAGATTAAAAAAAAAAAAACAACAAATCTTTGGATACCTTAAAGTATTATTGAAATTCTAGTTTTTCTTATTATTTATAATTGTGTATTATGGGGGAAATGTAAGTTAGAATAATTTTTAGTATTTTAAATATTTTACCAAAAGGAAGGATTTATTTTTCTCTATAGTACTTGGTTATTTTCTTTTGAACTTCAAAGGTAGTTTTGGTAGGGTCAAGGTATATAGAAGCAAGTTCATCTTGTACGTTTCACTGATGTTTACATAACTTCAACTGCAATCTTGATATTTACTATCACTAGCAATAATTATACACAATGGATTGGGTACAAATTCTTACTGACATTGATTATACACATGTATTTATTTAGAACAAAATTAAGTGGGAACCATTGCACTTCAGATTGTAAGGGTAAATATTCTCATAGGAGTGTTGGAAATACCTCTTAGAGTGAGGATAGAGTTGGCTGCTTTGAAATCATTATTCTGAAAAAAAGGTTAATAGCAAATGATTTATTTCTCATGGAATTTATGGATTTTGAACTATAGGCATATAATTTACTATTGACTACAGATTACTTAGAAGAGGTAGTAATGAAGTTTTTTTTAATGACCTTTTTAGTGTTACTGAAAAGTTTTTGAAGTAGGAATATTCAGTGAATAGTAAGAGTCTACTTTTTACCTTGTATTTTATTTTTGCTTTTTAAAAATTTTAAAGCCTTTTTTTAAATACTATTGTCATTTCCTATTCTGTCCCTTCCCTCAACCCCACATAGATCCTTCCTTGAACAATAACAAAAAAAAAAAAATAAGTAAACAAAACCAGCTTCTGACAGCTGTAGTCATCCTGTAGTCATTTCCTACTTATGCCCTTCTCCTGGGAGGGGAAAACTTTTCATCATCTTTCCTGTGGGATCAGCCTTATTATATTTTAAAAAATTTACATAATAGGTAAAATTCATTTATTTACATTTTGCAGCTTCCAGAAAAATCCCAACTGGAGATAATGCTGGATTCTTGAATACTAGGCTGGCAAAGCACAAAGTTCTACCAGATTCAAGTTGGAAAGGTTTAGGATCCAGGCCGGGGACAGACTATATCTGTCATCAAAGGACCATCCTTTCTAAGGGAAAAGCTTATTGCTAAACGGTTCACGAGTAAGTGATGAAGAATAACGTGGTAGTAGAGTACAAATTTGTCATGTATGGGATCACTGTTTGAATTTCTAGCATCTTCATCTGAATTAGAGGTGGTATGATAAAGGAGGAAAAATAGTGAATTTGGAGTCAGATCTGGGGGAAAATCCTGGGTTTGCTGCTTACCTACCTTTGTGACACTTAATCTTGTCTTTTTCTATAAAATTGAGGGGATTGGATTAGATAACAGGTAAGATTCCTTTCAGTTCTAAATCTAAGATCATGAAACAGCTAAAAATACAACGTGACCCCCTTTGTCCTACATGGTCCAATGTTGGAGTGCTTCCACAGGGCCAGAATAATATAAAATGACCAGATTGGAATCATATAGTACTGAGATGATCCCTAACCATTAATTTAAATTTTTGATACTCTGAACAAAAGAACTTTATCCAATTGACCGAGTTGATCTATGGAGAGAACTAAACTACATTCGTATTTTATATTCTAATAAAATCAAGACATTTTTAAAGTTGCAAATAAATGGGAGCATGACTGAAAAACTTTCCTCAAAGAGGTTCGTTAAAGAATTAGAATATTTAGTTTCATCATGTACTCCAAGGACTACAAAAACACTTCCTGGGGTACTGGCCATCCTGTTTTGCAGTGTTCATAGTAAGAAAACAGACCTGCAGATAGTTGGATTTTTTGTGCCAACATCTGTTGAAGAGTGCAAAGGAGCAGAGAAGCTCTGTGAAGAAGTTGTTAAGATCTAGGTCAGCTTGTGTCTTGAGCACATGCCTTGAATACTAGGTGACTTCAGTGTGAGGGCTGGCACAGGAGAAGACACTGGAAACTGGAAAATATGACTGAGGACCAAAGGTTTGTAGGCTACCCAGTAGTCTCATTATTACACGTCATGAGTACTTGAAGGAGCGATCGAGAAGGTAATGGATAGGGTGAAATTGACTATATCTTAATAGATAGGAAATTACTTATTATTGGTGTATGTGAGTCTTTAAGGAATATATTGTTTGGTTATGGCAGAGGTCTTATTACCAGAATTTCTTGACCTTTTGTGTGTGTGACCTCTGGCTGTCTGGTGAAGCCTACAGACATTCTTTCAGAATGATGTTTTCAAATGCACAAAACTTCAGTAAGCTAATAAAGGAAAACAATCACATTGAAATACAGTTATCGAAATATTTTGAAAAGTTCATAGACCACAGACTAAGAACTCTTGGGTCTTTAAAATGCAGTTTCCTTGCCAGTAGGGATTGTTTCAGTCTTTGTATTTGTGACTTCGGTGCTAAGCACAAAGCCTGGCTCTTAATATTTGTTGATTTAACTAATTGTTAACTATAAGGTTAAATTCCTAACCAAATTAAGAGTGAATAAAGACAAGGAGAATATATGACATGTACTATCGTAGCAATTCTAAACTGACTTGTGTAGCAAACTTAGCTTTGGGAGAGAATATTGGAAATCATAACATTTAGAACTAGAAATGAACCTTAGGAATCTTCAAGTTCCACAACATTATCTTGGAGATGATTAAACTCTGATGCAGAAGAGGGAAGAGACCTGCTAATATTACACAGATAGTAAGCAGCAGAGGCAGTATTTAAACTCTCTGAATCCCAAGCTATTATTTCAGTTATTCATGTGGTAGAGGTAAAGACATTGGATTCAGCTTATTGCCATTTCATAGTGAAGTTTAACTGAGGCAAAGTGGTTCCCACAAGGATTCCAAAAGAACTCAGAAATGGCCTCTAGCCAGTAAATATTTAATCTCTTTGCAAAGTGAAGAGCTGGTTCATCCAAGGGTTACAGAAGTACTTCATTCGTTTGGAAAACATTGTGCTTCACATTTAATTATATGTTTATTAAACAGCCTTCTTTTTGCTGCATAGTGTTAGTTTCTGGAGATCAAGATATTAAAAAGCCAAGAGTCCTTGCCTTTAAAAAGCTTATATTTTATTAGGGTAGGTATAGAAATAAATGTAATAAGAGTTGGGTGTGATTAGGACAAAGGAGAGTTCCAAATGCTTTAGAAAAATTTGTGGGGAGAGAAAAATACTTTTAAATTGGGGGTGGGATGAGGGGGAAATCAGGGAAGACTTTCATAGAAAATGTAATACCTTAGCGAAGTCTTGAGGAAGAGAGGGATTCTGAAAGAATTCTAGACATGGAGGCACCGCTTAGTATATATAGGATGCTGACTTTGGACTTTGTTACACTTAGACTAGAATGAAGCAGGGGAAAGATGTAAATGAAGGTAGGTTGGATCCCGGTTGTGGACCTTCTGTGTTAGGTTAAGAAGTTTATTTGAAGAAAAATGATAGAAGATTATGAGAAGCATCCTTTTAGAAGATAGAAAACAGTGGAACAACCTTGGAGCCATCCTTGACTGTTCCTTCTCAGTCAGACCACATGTACAGTCAGTTGCCAAGATCTTGACACTTCTACCTCTGTGAGGTCTCTCACATCAGTACCCTTCTTTCCACCTACCTCACCTCCGTAATTGAAAGTCTTAATTACTGTCACCTAGAGTATTGCAATAACCTTCTGATTTTTCTCCTTGCCCCAAATCTCTCTCCTTTCCAGTGTGTCCTCCATGTGACTGCCAGTTTTATATTCCTGAAGCACAAGTTTGGCTGTGTTATTCTCTTTTCCAGAATGCTCCAGTGATTTCCTATTACCTCTAGGACTACTTATTTGTCATTTAAAAACATTCAAAATCTAGTGACAATCTACCCTCCTGGGTTTATTGTACATTGCCATGTCAGGAACTCTACCTTCCAGCCAAATCTGGTTTCCATGCTTTTATATGGGTGGTTACCAAGGTCTGAAATTCACTCCCTTCTCATTTCTGCTTCTTAGAATCCTTGGGCTCCTCTAAGACTCTTCTGAAGTGCCACCTCCTACACACCTAATCTGATAAATCCAGTTGCTCATGTGTGTCCCACATTCTTCACACCACCCTTTTGCCCTCGTTACTTTTATGTTTTTTTCCCCTTTTTGAGGTCAGGGAGTATTTTGTTTTTATCTTTGTATTTCCAGCACTTAGATTAATGCCTGGTAAGTAATAGGTGCTTAAAAAATGATTATTGAATTGAATACTAGCCACTTAATGAATTAAAGAACATTTTGCAGAGAGTTCAGAAGCCAGATATCCTGAGCTTTCTGTACAGAAAATGGGAAGGATTATAAGCATTAAAAGAAAAAGATGAAAAGAAAAAAAAAGAAAAACAGAACCAGTATGGACTGTATTAGGTGTCCATTTGAGATTCTTCCAACTTTGAAAATATATGATTGTGCTATGCAGTGATGTGGTAGACAACACCTGAGTGACAGTAGAGGCAGAAATAAGTAATTTTGTTATTGGAGTTAACTAGAGAACACTTAGACAAAATGAAGAAAAAGATGAGAAGTTTGGGGAACATCATCCCTGGCATGAAGTTATGATAAACTGGTAGTGATGGAATTCTTAAAGGCAGGGCAGCTAATTAATTTATTGGCTTTCTGAGAAATGATAGATAGTGTAACCATTCAAAAGGTACAGGAGTAACTAGAAAGGTTGCGGCTTCAGACAAGGAAACAATGACAGGAAACTTGTGGAATTGTGACCATTCTCTTATAGAGCGAGCTACTCTATGTTTTTAGAGAGCAGATTTCAGAGGGTTCAGAGAAAAAGAAATAGATTCCCATGGAATAAGATTTTATAAAGGAGGGCAGCCTATATATGGGAAACCATCAGAAAGTTAAATTCAGAAGACATGAAACAGTTCCAGTGAGGGTAGAAATGATGGAGCTGTCTTAAGAGACTGATCCGTGGATGCCCTAAGAAGTTGTGAGCCAACTTTTATTTTGAAAAAACAAACAAACGTGAGAATCACTGTAGTAAGATAAAGGTCTCATATTTAACACATGCAGGAATTGATTCAAATTTATAAGAACAATAGCTATTCCTTGGTAAGTAAATGGCCAAAGGGTATGAATGTGCAGTTTTCAAAGGAAAAAAATCTCAGCCATCAACAACCATTAAAATGCTCCAAATCTCCATAAAATGTAAAGGAATTATGACAATTTACTTCACAACCATAAGATTGGCAGTGATAGCAAAGGAAAATTACAATTGTTGGAGAAAATAGTCTCATGAATACACTGTTAGTAAAGTTGTGGATTAGCTGGCCATTTAAATGGGAAGCGATTTTGAGGTATGCCCCCAAAGTCTCGGTGTATTCTTTTACTCAGTGATAAGACTACTAGACTTGTACACTCAGTGAATCAAAGACAGAAGAAAAAGGGATCTCTGGAATTCCAGTATCTCTCTGGAAACTAAATGGATGTCCATCCAAAAGGATTGGCTGAGTGAGTTATCATACATGTAATGGAATATTATTGTGCCACAAGGAATGACGAAAGGGATCATTTCAGAGAAACCTGGGAAAACTCGTATGAACTGCTGCAGAGTGAAGTGAACAGAATGAGATGAACAATGGATAGACTTAACAACTTACAAACTGATAGAAGAATTCTGGGCGAGGTAATGACTGAGCTCAGTGTTGATTCTAGAGTACCTGTGGTGATGGATGCCGCCCACCTGGACAAAAAAATTCAAGATTCAAAATAAGCTGCACAGTTTTGGACGTGGAGGTGTAGGAGTTTGTTTTGCTTGACCGTAAATATGATGAGGGTTTTTTTTTCTTTTGGGGGAAGTAGGAGGGAGCTAAGGGGTGGATGAGATATAAGATAGCTTAAAGAAAAGGGACAGAGAAATATTTTTTTAAAATGCACAGAACAAGAGGCTGGAAATAATCATAGCAAATCAAGATAGCTTTGAAAATTGAATTAATCATATTTTTTAAAAGTCAAGCTGTATATTATAGAGTCACAGTTTCATGTGCAGTCTTCTTTTTCTTTTATACTTTGTATATGGAAATGATAGTTTTATTTGCTATTTGTAAAGTTCAGAGTGAAACAGTTTTTAAAAAAATGACATGTAAGAGATGGATGTAAGTGCAGTTAATGGAAATGGAACAAAAACATGACAATCCTGTAAGTATTATCAAGACTGCTAAAACTCAGAATAAGCTGAGGATTATGGGAGAGCTAAACAAAACTAAAACAAAAAGGGATGTCTGTGTTTGTTGCCATAATAGGAGAGGATTAAGGAAGGGAAGGATCCCTATTTGGAGGTGGATCATACTAGATAATTCATGAATGAGAGAAGATACATCTTTTCCTTTCTTTTCCTTCTGTTTGCTCCTCTAAGGAAAATGATCTTTGGATCAGAAAGAACCGAACCAAAGTGAGCCAAATCTAAGAAGTCAGTAACCAAGATAAGTAGTGAGACAGTAGTATTAGTTGCCCTTGATGAAGTCAAGACCCCAAGGCCAGATAACTACATTCCAGGGTACTGAAATCACCAACAGAAGTGATTGTTGAGCCACTGTCAGGGATATTTGAAAGATGATAAAGAATGGGAGAGGTATCACAGGTTTGAAACATTTACCATTTTCAACTTTTTTAAAAATGGGAAGAGTGGAGTTTGTAAGCTTATAAGGTTAGTGAGATTGATTTCAGTGCCTATCATTAAAAAAATTTTTTTTGGATAATTTTTTACATCACCAGAAGTTTTCCTAGTATCCCTCCTCCCCTTCCCAGAGACTTATCTCATATTAAAAATTTTTAAAGAAAAAGGAAGGAAACAAAAAAAGTCAGCAAAACTGATCAGTTCACCAAAAGATTATGAAAATATATACAGTGTTTCACACCTATGAACCTCTCACTTTTGCAGAAAAATTAGATTGGTGGTTATTTCTTGTATCTCGTCTTGGGCATACTTGTTTTTTGTAGTTTTGCAGCATTCATTTTTTAATTTTTTTGGTTATTTATGTTTAAATTGTTGTAGTACTTGTGTATATTTTTAAATTGGTTCTATTTACTTCAGCCTGCATCAGATCATATAAGTCTTTCCATGATTCTTTATATTGATCATATTCCTTGTTTCTTACAGTGTGGTGATATTCCATTGCATTCATTTCCACAGTTTGTATGCCAATTTCAATCCATAGACATCTACTTTGTTTATTCTTGCTTCTACATAAAGTGCTGCTGTAAATGTTCCATAAAATACTGAAAAACACATATATTCCTGAGCAATCCCATTTAGAAGATGCCATAAGTCTTTTAGCTCTTGTTTCTCCAACAGTTTGTTCCAATTTTATAGTTTCCCTTTTGTTTACCCTTGTATTAGATTGGTCAAAAATTTAATGAGTGACAGTAAAGGTTCCTACTGTTGTTGGGTTACTGTGTATTTTTTCTTGTAAGTCAGTTAATTTTTCCTTGACCAGTTAAGATGCTAAAGGTATTCTGGAAGTATTTTGCTAAAGGTAAATGCTATAGGCATATCCTGGGGCATATTGATATTGGATTTTTGTTTGTAGCTCCTTTCATCATAATGTAATTTCTGTGTTCATGTTTTTGTTGTAAGTTGTTTTTATTTTATCTGATACTTTATCTGCAACTCCTCCTTTTTTTATTTTTGGATTCATCTGATGTATCTGTATTTTGTTCCTCTCTCATATCTTTATTTTGTGAACATCTTTGCTTTTTAGGTGTGTTTCTTGTAGACAACATATTGTGGAGTTATGCTCTCTCATCCAATCTCTTTTTTTAAATTAAGTAATTCATCTTTAAAGTTATGACTTAGATTTAAGTTCTTCTTTCTCTTTAGAGACTATACTTGGTATCTGTTATTTTTGCTTAATTTATTCACAATCCTTTTCCCATAGGCTCTTTTCACCTCATCTTCAAGCTCTCCCTTTCCGTTTTGTCATCCTTTTCCTTACCTTTGGAGCTTTACTTATTAATTCTTTTTTTTCCCCTTTTACTTAGTTCTAATCTCCCCATTCCTTTTCCCTTTGAAAAAATCAGCTATTGATTTTATATTCTGTATTTAATTCCATTCTGTATTCTGTAACTGCCTGTATGTTTCTTTATCTCAGAGTTAAGTTTAGAAGTTCATGAGTTCAGTTCAATTTTCCTTTCTTAGTTAAATTTAAAAGTTCAGTTTCCTTGTAGATCACTGTAATGGAAAGAAAACTGTTATCTCTATAACACTAGTTGCCCTCGTACAATGAGAAGAAATCTGTTATGTATCCACTATTAGTTATCCTTGCAGGTGGACTAAGTCAGGATTTCCTACATCGAAGGAGGGCTTGTTGCTAGCCACCTTTCTGATTTCAGGCTAATCGTATTGTCCTTCCTCCCTTCTTGGGATGCTTCTGATTTTATAACTAATCGTTGTTTTCTATCAGCGATGCTTCCTATTCTTTGTTCTCTTTGTTCTTTGTACTTTCTAAAACTACATGAAGGATAGTAAATCCTACCTTGTGTTTTTTTAGACAGCTGAGGAGCTGAGAGACCTCTTTTATTGGTAACTGCTAGCCCTGCCAATAGGTTGAACATCCTTAGAACTTAGTGCCTTAGTTTGCCTTAATTTCAGTTTTGAAAATTGGTGACCATGAAGGGATGAGGGTGGGAGGCTTGTCCTTGGAGCAAGCTTTTGAGGCTCTCTTCAGAGTGCTCAGGTGGAATTTTCATGATATGTGTATGGGGGGATTTCTTCTCTGAGGATTGCACTGGAGATCTGACGCTCCCTTCAGTCCCAGCTGTTCTAATCCAAGGTAAGTTCCCATACTTTTGGATAAATTGTAACTTTGTTGGTGTCATATCTATGTTTGAGTGTGACTGATGGGCAGTAATGGTTCCTAGAAAACACAGGAAATCCCCCTAAAGGATCAGTGCCTTTGCAGGGAAATCAATATGGAATGCTTGGAGAACTTTTTTCTTCAAGGGAGGCTCCCGGTTCATGTTGGGAGGAATATTGAACCCTTGGAAGAATATTTCTTCCTTCATGGGGTGACTCCTGGTGCAAACCAGGAGGGATAAGGTACACTTCCCATTTAAGAAGGGGTTGAGGAAGCCTGGAAATGGAATCTTCCTAAGCGGAAAATGGGGGTGACTAAACTTATAGCAAAATTACCCATCTCTGTCTGTCTGTCTCTCTCTCTGTCTATATATGTACTATCTATATCTGTCCATATGTATGTCCCAGAATTTGACCTAAAAATGGGACTTGCCTTTGTGTTCACTGATTTCATTTAGTGTCTTTGTATTTGTCTTGTCTTATTATCTGTGTTTTGTAAGTCAAAGTAACTTTTTCCTGGGGCCTGGTCAACAAAAACTATTCTCTTCAGAAAAAAAGGTTTCTTTCTGTCTTTTAATTCTGGCCAGGTTAGGCAGAGAAGAGACAGAAACAGATAAGAGGATCTTTTTTTCCCAGTTTACAGAAATTTATGGCATCGTAAACTAATTCAAGATGAAATTTATGACTTAAATATAATTTCTCTGCTGTGAATTTCCAGATTGTGGTTTGAATGTTTTTGTAAGTGCTAAAACATTTTAGTGAGTTTTGAGGTTATAGAATTTGTTGGACTGTGAAAGTTACAGGGAAGCAACACCTAGATCTTTTATCATTCTTTGTCTGGAAAGTGACAAATTTACTGTTTTAGTGTAAGGGGAGATAATTTCACTGATTAGAGAAAAGGGAAGGGAAGCCAGTTTGAAAGTAGTATTAGTGAAACTTCAAAGTAAAAAAAAAATTGGATTGCAGTGGCACTTAATCAGACTTGCCTATTATTAATACTTTCTTGATTCATGAAAAAGATAAAAATTTGTGTAAATCAGACAACAGCTAAAAAGTAAGGTTTTTTTTAGAACATCTGATTAGATATTTGGGAGTTTTGCAAATTAAAATTAAGTATAAATCAATTTAGAAAGAAAATTTCAAATTGATGTGTTTCAAAGTTCAAAATTTGTCTAATTATATTAGACTCCTTAACAAGGAGAAGATGAGGCTCCTACTCATTTATAGTAAACTATGTAGAAGTGCTAGGTGGAATTTGGGGTTAGATCCACTGAAACCACATGATGCTCTGCTTTTGTTCAATCTGTCCCCGAAATTAGTTGTGCCCTAGATGATATAAGAAGGTATATGTGATCTTAAGAGCATTGCCACCAATTTATATGAGAGAGAATAAAGGGAGGGAAAAATCTCCTCCTTGCTCCACAGAGCAGTTATTTCCCTAAGAGGTCTTCCTATCCCTTGAGACCCATCCGTAGACTATACCTCTGTAAGCCCCAACTATAGCCCTACCTCTCTCAGCTGTTCTACCTCACAAAACTGAGAAGGGAAAGTCAGTTTGGGAAAACTGAAGTTTTGATTTTGGGATTTTATGTCCAGATTTGGTGTGGTGAAGGTTTGTCCTGAAACCAAATAATAATGCATTTTGAAATTAAGGCGCAGTGCGAAAAGAGCATGGGTCAGTTACTTCAATCTCTACCTCAGTTTACTAATTTGTAAAGGGGATAAAAATAGTACCCAGTTCCCAGGGTTGTTTTGAGAATTACTTGATTGTGAAGTGTTTAATAAAGCAAGACTTGGTGTGTGGTAAACACTATTTAAATGTTAATTATTATTTTCTTTAATTGAATGCAGTTGCTTCATACTAGATAACTCTGTATTGGGTTTTAAATGTGATTAGTATAAAATACTAAAGGTGATAAAATTAATGATTTTCTATGTAAGATTATTTGGAAATAACATTTACCATTGACTGGTAATTAGTTTTAAATTCATGATATTGTGAATATTGCTGTGTTTCTAAATTTTCTTATATTGTAACTCCTGGGAAACCACTATATAAGAAATGCTGTTAAGAGAAAGAATAATAAAATTTTGTCATTGGAGAATTAATTTCTTTTGATTTTAGTAATGTGAAATTATTAATTAACTTCTTAGAGGCTGTTGTCATAATGTTAAAACGTATCAAACATTTAATTAGGCTTATCTTAAAAGGGAAGAATAATCAGGGGGCAACTTTGTAAAATCTCCTTATTTGTAAACTTGTTTTGTTCCTTGGGACTATGTGCTTGGGCAGGATCATAAAGTCTTATCAGCCTTGTGAAAGAACTTGTGAATTCCGCTCTTCCATTCTTTGTAAAATGAAGGAGTGATGATTTATAAGAACTGTTTATAGTCTATAAAGCAAATTTTATCTAATTTGGTTATCATGTATGAGAATTATGATACTATATTAAATAATATCTCAAAACTAATTCTTGAGCCAACTTAGTCTCAAATTCCAGTTTTAAGATTTTTTCTTTAAGGGGTGAATATATAATACCCTAAGAGCTGGATATGTTAGTCTGGAGATTTATAGTGCTTAGCCAATTTTTTGTGTTTTTCCCCCCTCTGGGTTTTAAGTGAACTATCCTATATTCACTGTGTGGAATTCCAGAATATGATTTTTTCTTAATTTCTAATGATTAATTTTTACACTAATCTGGCTTTGAAACTTAACAAAAAAGGATATTGAATGATTTGTTTTTTAAAAGGCTGGTAAGTTTTTGTTGCTAGCTAACTTATTGCATCAACATGAGTGTGATAATAACTGTATTTAGTGAAGCTTTCCTATTTGAGGTGAAGTCTCATGGGACTGTAATCTGAGAGGGTTTTGAGTCTTGAAGTCAGGCACAATTATCTGAATGATCATTAGGTCAGTAATCCATCATTTGAGGGAAGTGCCACTAGGGAGTGCCACTGCTCAAGGAAGTCCAGCCTGATGAGTGGGAAAGGTTGAGGGGGTGATGTTGGTGTGGGCTAAGGTAGGATCCTCCTGACTTCATTTCCCCATTGTGTTCTTTCATTTCCCAACCGTATTGTTCTCCATCTCGTTAATCATGAGCCTGGCTATCATAACCTGTGAATGATGTTGAATTGGCTACATGATTGACTACTCCAAATAATAAGTATGACTCTTATCTGCAAGGAAGCAGAACTAAGTATGTATTATCCTAGTATACATAAGTCGTCATTCTGTGCCCCTAGGCGTATGTCCGGAGGGCCATTTTTGATGTCATTATAAATTCACCTTCCTGTTTCTTCCTTTCGTAGCAAATTTCTCTAACCAGAGCAGATAAAACTGTAATTTTTTTCAATATAATGAATCTTGCTGTTGTGACATTCCAGTTCTTCTGAGTTACAAGTAAGGATACAATAGAAAGAACTTAGTATTTTCAGTCTGACTTGGTAGGCAATTTCATATCCCAACTAAGTAAATGAATTTTTGGACTTATAGTTTTGTGTATAAGATTAGGTCCCTGAAATGTATAATTCTTTCAGGATGATATGGGAATGTCATTCTCTTAAGGGGGGGAAATTAAGACAAAGATGCATAATTTTTTTAAGACAAAGATATAAAAATTTTCTAATTAAATGAAGTAGTAAACTTATGTATATGATTGACTTCGAAATGTTTCTAATCAGAAATACAGGCCTTTGAAATAGGTTTCAAAGTTAGACTGAGGATTTTTATTAACCAGAGTTAAAAGGTTGCACTAAATTGTATTGAATTCAAGTCACTTGTGGAGATTCTGAAATCTGTCAGTAACAGGAGTCAGTATAATTCTCTGCAAGTGTCTTGGAACCAGAGAAGCAGATCTTCAAGAACTCCTTCAGAGTTGCCTTGAGAATGAGACCTGTTCCAAATGTCTTAAAAGAAGATGTTTCCAGGAATCAGATGACTACATAGATGATGATATGTTGATTGAAGTGGTTATTGGGAGTGGATTACTAAGCTACAAGGCGATTTGATGTTAGTTACTATTGATGATTATTATTGTATTACTTTGACTTTTTTTGTTTCACTGTATCTACGTTTGCTGAATTTTCTTAGTTATCTGGGTAATCTTTTAATCTCCTCTTTAAAATTAGTCCATGATTTTAGATATTCTTACTATAGCCTGTGCTATGCTTAGTTTTCTTGTTCTTATATTAACCAATTAGGAGAAATTGTTACTAGCCTTCATAAAATTCATCAAGTGATAGCAGAGACAGAACTACCCATTCCAGCTGACCCTCCCCAAAACCCTCCTCTTTGTTCTTGTGGCTATACGGAAACTCCCTCTTGGCCACTCTTGGTAAATGGACCCTTATTTCCCTCTGTCTTATTCTTTTTAGACTTTACGTTAGTTGCTGTGTTAAGCCTGTTCTGAACTTGCACCATAAGAAAATGTTAATATGCACTACTGATAAAGGCAATGTTAAAAAGTCTTATAGAACTAGGATATAGATAAAGTGATTCACGGGATATAGGTCTCTTGATCTAAGCAGGGAATTGAGAAAATCAGCTATTGTTTTTGTATTTGATTTTGTTCTGTAATTGATTCTGTTCTATAACTGCCTAAGCTATGTTTCTTTGCCTCCACTGCTTTAGAAGTTCATGAGTTCAGAAGTTTAGTTTTCTTCTCCGGGTTAAGTTTAAAAGTCAATTTTCCTTGTAAATCACTTCAATGGAAAGAAAACTGTTATCTCAGTACCACTAGCTGCCCTTAAATAAATAGAAAAAAATTGTTATCTATGTACCATTAGTTTTTCTTTCAGGTGAACAAAATTTCCTACTTGGATGGGGAGGAGTTGTTGCTTGCCCACCTTTCTGATTTCAGGCTAATTATGTTGTCCTGATTTTGTAGCCAGTCATTCTTTTCTATCAATGATGCTTCCTGTTCTTTGTTCTCTTGTACATCCTAAAACTATATGAAGCTCCACATCATAGGTTTTTGGCTAACTGAGAGACCTCTTTTATTGGTGATTGCTGGTATTACCAATAAGTTGAACATGTTTAGAATTTTGTGCCTCAGTTTACTTTAATTTCAATCATGACACACTCGTATTTAAGTAAAGTAAAATCCCCGTTCTCTTCCCTTACAAACTTTTATTAGTTCTTAGTTTTCTGTGCCTTTTTATAAAAAAGACTTTTTAAAATCATTAATTCTTTTTTTTTTTGGCTATTCTAAACTTATGTTATTTGATTCATCTTGCATTTACACATTTATACCTTCTTTAGTTTCTCACTTCCTCTAAAGCTTCTAAAAAACCTATTTTGGGTTCCCTTTACTAGACAGTTTCTGTGTTATTGTTTTGTACATCTTGCCTCTTTTCCCCTCATTTCTATTGCACCACCTTCTTAAAAATTATTTCCTCCTGGTGACTGAAAAATAGAGAGAAGTATTGTCCTATGGTAGACATTTTTCTTGTGTCTCTGATTCACTTCTTGTACGCACCTTGATCATTCTGTTTCCTGTTTGCCCTGAGACTCTTATCTGGGCCCATGCCTTCTGTTTATTGGAGCAATGATTGCCTTGTTTCTGAGAGGGTATGTTGCCTTTGGATAGAGGTAGTACTCTCTCTTGGAACCATATTCCTGCAGATTATATCCATTAGAAGGTCCACATCTTCTATTAAGGAGTGTATCTCTTCAGCTGTAGGAATGTTCTTTAGAGGGACCTCACCATCCACTTTTCTTTCCTCTCTAATTCCCTTCTTTGCCACTTTACCAGTACTTAGCACAGGGCCTGGCATATATGGTAGTGCTTAATAAATACTTATTGATTGATTCTTCTGCAGGCTGAGAGACTACAGGAGTTATTTTCTCTTCTATCTAAGACACACTCCCCTTTTTCTTTCCTTTTATGTGTCTTCCAGTTCTGTAGTCTATTCTCATCAAAAAAAAAATTGATTCACTTTTAGGCAGGATGTAATGAGGTTTTAGTTTCTGTTGCTTCAGATCTGTTTCACAACCATTACTTCTACTTGGTTCTGCTTTCATTTTTATCTACTTGCATACTTTTAGAAAGAAACCTTTTAATGGTTCCTCTTATTTTTTTTTTAATTTCATAGAGTATCTTTATCTTTCTAGTCCCTCCCCCCCCTTTTCTGGTTAATTATTTAATTGTGCTTTCTTTGATATGTCTTCACTGTTGTCCCAGGTGCCTGCAGAGTAAATAATCTGATCACTTTTTTTTAAGGGAAGCTTCAAATGCTTCTCTTATTGAAAGTCTTTGTTAGGCTCACATTTGCAAGATATGTCACCTTGAATTATATCTTGCTTTGTCTCTTGAGTTGTTTTCCATACCACGCTCTTCTCTAGTTTCTAGTCTTTGTTGAGTTGCCTTGTGTTATTTAAATTTCCTTTCCTTCGTATTAGGAGGTTTTTCCCTGAGTTGGTAGCAGATTTATTTGTCATTAGGATTGTAAAATTTAACCCCAGTGTCTTAGAGTTTGTGGTGTAGGGGTTTTATTTTTTTCTGGAAGCACTTTTTGGATTCTTTTTCTATTGGCATTTTGTTTTCTTGTTCAGAAGTTCTAGACTGTTTTCTTGTATAATTTCTTGCATTATGCTTGGGTTTTTTTTGATTTGCATTCTTCTGGGAGATCTGTGATCTTTAACTTGGCTGTAAGGATCCTGTCTTTCAGGTCAAAATGTTTTCCTTGTATGTTTTTATTATTCATTTGTGTCTGACTGTTTTGACCCCTTGGTCACATGTGACCCTGTCCATGGAGTTTTTTTTTCTTGGAATGGGTTGCTATTTCCTTCACCAGTGAATTAACAAACAGACATTAAGTTACTGAAGCTGTATTTGAACTTAGGCCTTCCTGACTCCAGACCCAGCACTCTATCCACTGAGCTCACCTAACCTCTTTGTATAAAGATAATATTTAGGTTGCTTTTAAACATCATTGCTTTTTGTTTTTCTTCTTTCAGATTTGTCCCTGACTTTTATGTATTTGTGTTTCCAATCATTTGTTCCGTCTTTTGTTTTTATAGACAGTTTTACAACTGAGGATTCAAGTTTTTCTGTTCTTCCAATATTTTCTGCTGTGCAGGCAAGAGGGGAAGATATACTTATCTGTCAGAAATCATCCAAGAACATCTTGTGTTGGTTCCATATTCTCTTAGAAATCCAATGAATGGATCCTCTGCATTGGTTCAGTTTCCTTTGCCTCACAAGATATATTCAGAGATGTTTGGACTTGTTTAAATGATTTGGAGACCATATTACCTTTTGCCATTATGTACACTCCCTTTTGATTTTCTGGTTATGCTCAAGCTTTTTAGCTGAATTTTCTAAGTACTAAGAGAGCTTTGGTTATTCAGTCTTTTTTCCTTATAGTTCTCTCTTGCTGCTCACTGACTCCTTTCCCTTTGATGGTCAGAGGGCTGGGCTTCAGAAGGTTCTAAGTTCCTTCCTAGGGAGAAGATACTTCAGCTTTGCTCTGTTTCTACCACCCCTGCAAGTGGTGGGGGAAGAAAGGAGGGTAGGTAGAGTTTCAGCTGCTTGCCACAGAATTGTTGAGTGAGTAAAAGGGGAGGAGGGAGGAGTACTTAGAACACTTGAGTGTTAATTTTTCAGATAGTTAATACCTTGGATTTCTTTAGTGTTTTGGCCTGTGGAGATAGCTGCCATTCTTTTACCTTTTGGTCATAATTCTAATTTTGAGAGTCCAGGAGACTCAGAGAAAATCTCTAATCTTTCATCTTGTTGGGCACATAACCCTTAATGGAATTTTGGATCATGTTGTTAAAACAGTAGTTAAAGAACATCCAGAAAAGGAAGCAATAATCACAGTCATCATGACGTTATTTCATTTTTCATTATTTCTGAAGTGGCGGAATAAGGGAATGTTGTAGATAGAGTTAACCTAGATTTTAGGAAAATGTTTGGCAAAGTCTCATGCTTTTCTTCTGGACAAGATGAAGAGATGTAAGCTCTACAGTAATAGCTTTTATTAAACTCTTCTGTGCCAGGTAACTATTATAGGTGTTGAGGAGATAGATATAATGAAGGAACCAATCTTACATTTTAACGAGGAATATAAATACATTTATAGGTATATGCAGAATAGATATGAAGTGAATAAAAGTTGTTACATATAAGGAAATTTTGGAGGAATGAGAAGGAGAACACTCAGTTGGGGAAATCAGGAAAGGGTTCCTGGTAAAGATGATGGATACTTCAGTTGAGTCTTAAAGGAAGAGAGGTAGTGGTAGTCTGAGTTAGAGTGTAAAGAAGAGCTGTATACTAGGCATCAGGAATGGCCAATGCAAAAGTGCAGAGATGGAGACAGAGCTCATTTTGCAGTATGTGAGGAGCTAGGAAAAGGAGACTTGGGCTGGAAACGGGGCATTGATGGTCAGTGAAACTGGAAAGATAGGTAGGGACCAAGTTGTCCTGGACTTTCAAAGCTAAAGAAAGGAAATTGTTATTGCTAGAAAAAAATACAAGGAGCTAACTGGAGCTTACATTGTAGAGAATGACATGGTCAGATCTCCTCTCAGGAAAATCATTACTTGGTGTGGGAAGAGAACCAAATCAGCCTTTAGGAGACTATTTTGCAGTAGATTGGCTGAGGCATGGGTGATTCTGGGGGAGGAGGCTTGGATAAGGTGCAGTTGTGGAGGCAGAAATCACAAGATTTGATAACTGTTTGGATCGGTGTATTGAGGGAGTGTGAGTAGGAGATAATGCCAAGATTACAGACATCTTCAATACAGGAAGAATGGGAAATCTGAAAGAGGCTTGAGTTTGAGGAAAAAGAAAATGAGTGCTGTTTGGGACATTTTTAGTTGTCTGCATTTCTGGCATATTCGGTTAAAAATGTCTGTTAAGCAACTGGGCATGTAGGACTGAAGCTCAGGGGAGAGACTAGGCTTGGTTATATAGCATTCTGAGTTATCTGCATGGAGATGATAATTAAACTCATGGGAGCTGGCTAGGTAACTAAGAGAATTAGGTTGATTTTACAGTGTTTGGCAGGACACAAAGCGTAGTTATTAATGCTTTCATATCAGCTTGGAAAGACCTGTTTATGATTGTGTGTTGTATAACACTTTTATCAGTGACTTAGATTAATGCATGGATCAGTAAATCAGCAAATATTTTTGCTGTTAAGCATCTGCTAGACTGCTGTGTGCTCTACACAGAGTTAGATGCAGGGAATAAAAAGCCAAAAGGGAAAAAACAACCCAGCTCTGCCCCAAGGAGCAGCTTACGTTTTGTAGGGAAAGACCACATGTATGAATAAAGTATATTAAAAAAAATTTTGTCAAGCCTTGTAACTGACAACATGGCTAATTGTACCAGGAAGATCGGAATTGTTGGTAAATATGGAACACGTTATGGTGCATCCCTCAGAAAAATGGTGAAGAAAATTGAAATTAGCCAGCATGCCAAGTATGCCTGCTTCTTCTGTGGCAAGACCAAAATGAAGAGACAAGCAGTGGGTATTTGGCATTGTGGATCCTGTATGAAAACTGTAGCTGGTGGAACATGGACCTACAATACTACCTCTGCAGATACAGTCAAATCTACCATCAGAAGACTGAAGGAATTGAAAGATAAGTAAAATCTACTTACCAAATATCTATAGCCCACAGTTCAATAATAAATGGGTTAATTTATGGAATAAAAAATCCCCCAAGGTAATTGGGGAATGGAAGGGAAGAGAGGAGGATCTAGTACTTGGAGCAATGACAACTCTGTGAGACAGAAGTGAGGAGGGTGTGTGTTTAAGGTTTGAAACTAACTAGCCTTGTGCATAGGCACAAAGAAGGAGATGCAACGTCATGTGCGAAGAACAGCAAGCAAGGAGGTTTGGCTTGACTGGAGAAAACCTTAAAAGGGAGGCCAGAAAAACAGGTTGGAGCCGGATTGTGAAGAGCTTAAAATGCCACACACAATTTGTATTTGGTCCTTGAGAGAATGGAGAGTCACTGAAATTCAGTGATATGGCCAGAACTGTGCTTTGGAATGTTACTTTGGGACCTGTTTAGAGGCTGTATGAGAGAAGTGCCATTGAATTCACACAATGGTAACTGATTGGATCTATGGAATGAGAGTGAGTGAAAAAGCCATTCTTCTAGGGACTCGAAGGATGAGTGAGGTGACGTGCTTATCAGATTTGCTGTGAACATAAAGCCATGTGGGATAGGGAACACATGACGGGATCCAAAATGATCTTGATTGACTAAAATGTTCGGTTAAATTGAATAATATTGAAATGAACAGCTGGTAAAATGGTGTCTGAGAATGAGATTTGAAGTTTTGAACCATGTACTAAAATATTCAGATGGCTTGGGATAGATTTTATCTAGCAAGGAGTAGTAAAAATTTATTTATGTGGAGTCTTGCAAATATAATCAAAAGGGCTTTAAGTTGCAAATGAAGGGGGAGGGAGAAAATTATATGATGTAGCTTAATGGATACATAGAAAGTAACCATGTAGGAGGAAGAACAGTAATTGAGATACAGCATTGTTTCCTGGGAAACAATATCTGAAAAAGTAGTAATATTTATCGTCTCAAATGCTTGTTTACAAATGCACAAAGTATAAGGCAACAAGTAAAATGAGCTTGTTTCATAATATAAGGTGTTAAATCTCACAATAGGTAGGTTTCACTGAGAGTTGCTGGAATGACTCGATTAGAGGTCTGAATTATTATGGATATACTTCCATATATGTCAGATATCAATAGCAGCATTTTTTGTAGTAGCAGAGATTTGGAAACAAAGTAGATGATGCCCCTGAATTGGAAGAATGGCTAAGGGAGTTACAGTGCATGGACATCACAAAATTAACTGTGCTGTTAGAAATAATGAATATGGTCAATATAGAAAATGGGAAGACTTATGAACTAATGCAAAGTTGGAAAACCAGGAAATATACATCATGACTATGACAATGTAAGTGGAAAGAACATTCAACAATTCACACTGAATGCTGTGATATTATAGTGTGTAAGCTTGGCCCGCAAGAAATCCAGGACAATACACAGCCTTCCTGTTTGTTTACATCACAGTGGAGGGAGTGCTATATATGAGAATGAATTTGCTTAATGAACAAAACTAACATTTTGCCAAAAATTTTTTTCCCTTTGCTTTATATAAATTGTTATAAGGGATGTCTCTTTGGCAGCAGGAAGGGAAAAGATATTTTAGGAAATGTAGTGATGTGAATAACAATTTTAAAAGATACCAATTCAAAACAAAACAAAACATAGACTTACATGAGGAAATCCAAGAGTTAGAGCAGGACAACAGGGTTCAGAGCATTTGAGTGAAGGTCTGTGGAGGTAGAAACAGAGGCATTTTTGTCATTGATATAAAACTACATTCCACATGGGCAAAAAATGATCAGCACGTGGAACACAAGCTTGTTACAGAGGTATGGGTTCTTATGAGAGAGATAAATACGGTAATACTCATTCTCTTTGTAAAAAGCAGATCTCAGATTTCTTGATAGCATTAATGGTAACTTCATTTTATAAAAGGTAGAGAAACCCATAAGGGGGAGAATTCTATTTGGGAATCTGATTCTTTTCAACAGAGAGGTACTACTAACAGAAGTAGAAATTATGGTTATCTTGGGGGAGAATGAATGCTCCCTTTATAGTTAGGACAAGGAAAAATATCAAAACAGACATGCCTAGATTTTGGCACAGCACGTCTCAAAGGATTTAGAAGAAGGAATAGGTAAGAACTCATGGCTTAAAGTTAGCCCAGGAGAGGTTAGGAAACTGAAAAATGAAATTCTGAAGAGAAACAATACTGATCCAAGGATCTCTTCTACAATGACCCCAACAAATAAGCTTCAGCTTTCTTTAAATTGTAAATCAAGTTCATTTGTCTTCCTTTTATTTATTTCTTTTTCAAAAATAAGTTTTTATTGATGTCTTCTGTTTCTTACATTGTAATAGTTATCCCAAGTAACCCTCCATGTCTCATGGAGCCGTCATCCAGTGTAACAAATAGTATTTTTTTGGAGAGAGAAAAAATTAACATAACTGAACAAAATATTGAAAAAGCCTGAAAATGTCCCTCAGGTAATATCTGTAGTCCTCCTTCTTCCCTGAAGGGATGGGGTAGGAGTATCTTCTCATCTCTTCGTTTAAGTCCTACTTCATTTTTCTAATTTTGTTGCATCCCTTTTAATTTTTTTTGAGGGGAATTGTCGTTGTTCTTTCTGTTTGTATCACAGTAGTTGTTCTCTTGGCTCAGCATACTTCACATAGCTCTTTTCCATACTTCTCTGTATTCACCACAGACGTTATTTCGTATAGCATAATACTAATTTGTTATATTCACATGCCACAATTTGTTTAGCCATTCATTCCCCATTGATGGATGTTATCTATTTTGTTTTCAGTTCTTAATTGTCACAAAAAGTGTTGCTATATTTTGTTGTATATGGGGACTTTCTTCTTAATGGTGGCTTATTTGGAGCATAAGCCCAGTAACAGAACCTCTGGTTTAAAGCAAATGGACATTTTAGTTACTTTATTTCAAATTGCTTTCAAAGTAGTTGAACCATTTCACAGTATTGTGTTATACTATCAGTATTGTGTAATACTATCAGTATTGTATTAGTGTGCCTGTTATTCCACATCCTCTCCAACATTGAATATTCCCATTTTTTGTCATTTTTGCCAATTTTCAGGGTATTAAGTGAAACTCCAAGGTTGTTTTGATTTGCATTTTTTTATTATTAGTGATTTGGTGCATTCTTTCATGTGACTGGGAATACTTTTCTAGCTTCTTTTGAGAATTATTTGTGCATATCCTTTGATATCTCACTTATTTCTATTTGGCTTGTAAGTTTTAAGTCATGGTCTTCTCTCTTTCCTAGTATTATCTGTTTCATTAAGGGATCATACGTGTTGAAGTTATTCAGAAGTTATTCTAACTCAGTAAATACTCATCTTGATGTAATGCAAACATTTGTTAAACCCTAACAGTATATTAAAAATAGTGTATAAAGAGAACATGATACCTAATTTTGGTAAAATTCTTTTATTCCGAGAGGATGATTAGTCAGCATGTAGAAGAAGAAACCACAGTTACAGAGCGCCAAATGACCTTATAAGAGCAGCTCATGCCGAACGAATCCTATTTCCTTCTCTGTCAGATGGTCAATCAACAAACACCTCTTAAGTGTTCATTTTATACGCCGAGAACAGCGCTGAGCGCTAGAGACGCACAGGAGGCAGAAGCAGCCCATGTCCTCAAGGAACGTATACTGTCATGAGGAGGATACACAGATAGCTAGATGTATTCAAGGTAATCTGAGTGAGAAAGATACTAACAGAAAGAGACCAGCAAGGGTCAACTCCAAAAGGCGGGACTTAGGCTGAATCTTAAAGGAAGTATTTTCTGACAGTGTTGCTGAATTGATATAGTAGAGAAATGTTACATAGTTTAGTTAGATCTTAGCAAAGTATTTGATAGGGCTATGCTATTCTTGCAGAAAAATGACGTGGTATAAGCTAGATGGTGATACATTTGGATGGGCTTTGACACTGGTTGCCTGGAAGACTCAGTGAGTATTTGTTAATAATTCAGTGCTGTCTTAGAAGATCTTGAGTAGATTCACCCAGGGATCTGTGCTTGGTTCTATGCTCTTTTAATATTCTGTATCAATGTCCTGGACGAAGATAGAGATGTCACCTTTATTGCATTTGAAAGTGACACAAAACTTGGTAGCATTGTGTGTGTGTGCGTGTGTGTGTGTGTATGTGTATGTGTTCGTCCTTTGTTGCCAAAGACCATGCCATCAGAGAAATGATGACATGACTTGCACTTGACTTTGTTTTGAGTGAGGGAGGGCTGTGCAGGTCACCAGCCTCACTTCTCCTCCAGAGCCATCTGAATCCAGTGACCAGATATTCATCAGGATGACTGGAGATGAGCCAGGAGGAGGCAATTGGGGTTAAGTGACTTGCCCAAGGTCACACAGCTAGTCAGTGTCTAGTGTCTGAGGTGAGATTTCAACTCAGGTGCTCTATCCACTGCACCACCTAGCTTCCCTGGTAGCATTATGTAGCTCCTAGATGACAGATGCAGGATCTAAAAAGATCTTCACAAAAAGTTTACATTTGATTCTAAAAACAATAGGGAATCCCTGAAGCTTACTGAGTAGAATTGCTCTTAAAGAAGATCACTGGCAGCATATATAAGATGAACTGGACTAAGGAGAGAGACTTGTGGCAGAGAGTCTGGGAGGTTTAGTGCACTGAGAGTGCCATTACAAGTCCACAGTTTGATATCCCATCTAAAAAAACTCAACCTAATAGGATCTTGCACAATATTCAGCTAAGCATAGTTTACAGGAATAAACAGATGATAGCTCCATTGTACTCTGCCCTGTTCACACTGCATTGTATTATTGTGGTCAGTTCTAGATTCAGTGTTTTCAGAAGATTATCAGTAAATTGCAGCATGTGGAGAATGGTGATAAGAATGGTGACCAGGCTATACCAGAAGCAGTGGAAGGAATTGGAGATGTTTAACCTGGAGAAGAGATTATTTAGGAGGTACATGATAGTTGTCTGTGATTTTGAAGGGCTGTCAGCTGGAAAAAAGGGTTCTTTTGCTTGGCTCCAGAGAGTAGAGTTACAAGCAATGGATTGAAGTTGCTTAGAGGCAGATTTAGCTGTGGTATAAGGAAAAAAACTACCTTACAGTTGGAAGTGTACAAAGTAGAACAGGCTTCCTTTGGAGCCATACTCACAAAAGATCTTATCATTTATTGTCTATTTCATAAAAACATTCCATTGGGCAAACAAATATCATTTTAAAAACAGTCTTATTTTTCTTAAAACAACATAAGATTCTATAACAGATTTGACTAAAGTTAAGTTTGTTCAATATCCATTAAATAATGATACCAAGCAGGATTCAAAACACTTAAGCTATTTGTAAAAACTGTGGAGAACCTGGTGTATGGAATGTCAATAGATGAGGGATTCCCAGTCAGTGATGATGTTGTATTCATAGACCACAGAAAGTACATACTTTGCATGAAGCCCTGGGATGCTATAGTGACTCTTCAGTGACATTCAGTGACCCAGTCAGCTACATTGGAAAAGTGAAGTGAGCAAATAGATGGCATCTAGATTAATTACTGCATGCATTCTGCTGGGAAGCTCATTGAGTTAGTCCATATATATATATACACGAATATGTGTGTATATCTATATGTCTTGAACAGGTGCCAAACATCTTTGGGGGATTTATGGGAAGAAATGGATAAAAAAAATTACATAAGATGAGAAGACATGCATAGAGAGATGGCAATTTGTGCAGCTGGAGGGAGTTTCCAAATCATGATAACAGTTCATTGAAGCAACATTTTGCAAATAACTTTTTAAAAAATCCCCAAGGTACTGCTTCCAAGTACTTTCCATACTACTTTCTCTGGCTTTAGAGATTTCATGTTGATGAACTTTGAGGTAAAGAAAGAATACAGCACTCAGAAATGAATGGTTTAGGAAAAAAGTCCGGTTGAATTGTGAAAATACTCCATCACTTTTAAAAAATATATTTTTGCCTATGGTTTGAAAATACATGTCCCTCTGCAAACAGATGGAACTGACATAAACTCAGTTACCAGTCTAATTTCTGGAATTGTCTAGTGTTCTTTTTTTCTTAGGCCCTTTTAATTACTTCCTGTTTTATTCTTCAGCATTTACTAAGCACCTTTAAGCTCTGCATTCAGAAAGATAATTTTGTTTAAAGTAGACTCAATTCCAGGCCCTGCTGTTAATGAGATTTTAATTCTTTTTTTTTTTAATTTATTTATTTGTTTAACTTTTTACATTCATTTTCACAAATTTTTGGGTTCCAAATTTTCCCCCCTTTTATCTCCTCCCCCCACCCCAATACCCTAAGCAATCTAATTTTCCCTATCTCCAATCTGCCCTCTCTTCTGTCATCCCTCCCTTCTCTTGTCTCCATCTTCTCTTTTCTCCTGTAGGGCCAGATGACTTTCTATTCCTCATTGACTGTATGTCTTCTTTCCTAGTAGCAACAACAATACTAAACAGTTGTTCCTAAAACTTTGAGTTCCAAATTCTCCCCATCCCTCCCTCCCCACCCATTCCCTTTGGGAAGGCAGGCAATTCAATATAGGCCCTATCTGTGTAGTTTTGCAAATGACCTCCCTGATAGTCGTGTTGTGTAAGACTAACTGGATTACCATCCCTCCTAACCTGCCCCTCATTGTTTCTCTTCTGTCTTATGATCCTGTCCCTCCCCAAGTGTTGACTTCAAATTGCTCCCTCCTCCCTTTGCCCTCCCTTCCATCATCCCCCCCCTTGCAATATCTCCTTCTCCCCCACTTTCTTATACTGTAAGATAGGTTTTCATACCAAAATGAGTGTGCATTTCGCTCCTTCGTTTAGTCAAATGTGATGAGGGTAAACTTCTTGTGTGTGTTTTTTTTTTTCTCAGCTCTCCTCTTTTTCCCTCCACTAAAAAAATCTCCTACTTGCCTCTTAAATGACATATAGTTACCCCCTTCCATTTCCCCCTCTTTCCTCCCACTACATTTCTCTCTCACCATTTACCTTAATTTCTTTTAAGGTATGGTCCCATCCTATTCAGTTCAATCTATGCTCTCTGTCTCTGTATGTATGTGCATGTGTGTATGTGTGTGCATGCGTGTACCTGTGTATGTGTGTTCCCACCAACTACCCAGATACTGAAAAGTTTTAAGAGTTAGAAATATTGTCTTTCCCTGTATGAATGTAAACAGTTCACTTCTGGTAAGTCCCTTAAGACTTCTCTTTGCTGTTTACTTTTTCATGCTTCTTCTCATTCTTGTGTTTGAAAGTCAAATTTTCTTTTCAGCTCTGGTCTTTTCATTAAGAATGATTGAAAGTCCTCTGTTTCATTGAAAGACCATATTTTCCCTTGAAGTATTATACTCAGTTTAGCTGGGTAGGTGATTCTTGGTTTGAGTCCTAGTTCCTTTGCCTTCTCGAATATCCTATTCCACGCCCTTCAATCCCTTAATGTAGAAGCTGCTAGATCTTGAGTTATCCTGATTGTATTTCCACAGTACTGGAATTGTTTCTTTCTAGCTGCTTGCAAGATTTTTTCCTTGAGCTGGGAGTTCTGGAATTTGGCCACAATGTTCCTAGGAGTTTCTCTTTTTGGATCTCTTTCAGGTGGTGATCGATGGATTCTTTCAATACTTATTTTGCCCTCTGGTTCTAGAATGTCAGGGCAGTTTTCCTTGATAATTTCATGGAAGATGATGTCTAGGCTCTTTTTTTTGATCATGAGTTTCAGGTAGTCCCATAATTTTTAAATTGTCTCTCCTGGATCTATTTTCCAGGTCAGTTGTTTTTCCCATGAGATATTTCACATTCTCTTCCATTTTTTCATTCTTTTGGTTTTGTTTGGTGATTTCTTGGTTTCTCGTAGAGTCATTAGACTCCATCTGTTCCATTCTAATTTTGAGAGAACTATTACATTCAATGAGCTTTTGAGCCTCTTTTTCCATTTGGCTCATTCTGCTTTTGAAAGCATTCTTCTTCTCATTGGCTTTTTGAACCTCCTTTGCCAATTGGGTGAGCCTATTTTTCAAGGTGTTAGTTTCCTCAGCATTTTTTTGGGTCTCCTTTACCAAGGTATTGACCCATTTTTCATACTTTTCTTGCATCTCTCTCATTTCTCTTCCCAGTTTTTCCTCCACCTGTCTAACTTGCTTTTCAAAATCCTTTTTGAGCTCTTCCAAGGCCTGAGCCCACCCGCCACCCCCCTGGGGTGTCTGGGGTACTGAGGCCCCGCCCTCCATGTCTTTCCCTGATGGCAAGAATATGTCCTCATCTTCGTCAGATCCGAAGGTCGGGATTATTTGCATTTGTTGGAAAAAACTCTCTATAGTCTTATTTTTCTTCCCTTTTCTAGGCATTTTCCCAGCCAGTTATTTGACTTCTGAGATTCCTTTCCACCCCGCCTGGATCCACCCAGCTAGTGCTTGGCCTCTGAGATTCAAATGGGCTTTCCGCGGCAAGCTTTAGTTCAGGTGCTGGGATGGGGGCAGGGCCGCCTCCCAGGCTCAGTTCCCTCAGGGGCTTTATGCAGAGGCCTTCAGTAATAGAGTGGGGTGGGGGCAGGGCCGTCTCCCAGGCTCAGCCCCCTCAGGCCGTTCATGCAGAGACCTTCCGTAATGAAGATCCTGCCTGCTGCTGGGGGATTCCTGAGTCCTGGGCCGCTGCCGCCTCAGCCGCCGCCCACCCCTCTGCCGCTTCCTGCCCCAGTCTCTGCCGCCGCCGCTTCCTCCCGAGGGGGCCCGAGTCACGGAGACGCTCCACTCCCCTCCTCCAGCCCGGCCTTCTCTCTCACTGACCTGTAGCTTCTGTGAGCGGAGGGACTTTCCCGGCTGCCGGAGCTTCCGTCTCTGAAGCCTGCTCGGGACAGCTTCTCTGGGGCCGCGGCCTCCGCGCTGGGGTGGGGTCCGCTTTCTGGGGCGCGACGGACCCTGGGGACGGCTCTTCAGGGCTCTCTGGCACGGAAATCTCTTCCACTCTGTTTCTGCACACCTTGTATTGACCCAGAAGTTATGGGGGTCTCTTTTTACATTAATTCTATGGGCTTTGGTTTTGGAGCTCGTAAACGTGCGTCCTTCTACTCCGCCATCTTGGCTCCACCCCCCGAGATTTTAATTCTTAACTATATTTAAAGTACTCTTTTTATTTGCCTTTTGTTTTATATCGCATTCTGAATATATCACTCCCCCTCCTGTTCGGGGCGCGCTCGACCCCCGAACCTTCGGGCGAGATCCTGACCCCTTCTCTCCAACCCTCGTGGCTTCGGACGTCTCCGGACCTTCCCCTGGGGGAGGGGAAGGCTCTTAACCAGGCAGGACGCGGAGTGCAGTTGAGAAGCAGTTTATTCTTATCAGTTACACCAGAAGATCCCCCCGAACAGCTAAGGGCGTGGGTTTAAGTAGGTTTCTAGTTCCGGGTAGCCATCTATTGTTTAAATAGGTTTCTATTTTTAGGTATCCATCCTGATCCACCCTGAGGGAGAGGCCTTCATCTCACTGGAGCAAATCCCTCCAGACCAATCCTAGGGAGGCACGATCCCTAATCCCGGGTCGTGTCCTCCCCTGGTTGGCTGGTGGCCACTCCTGGGGAAGCCCCTCTCTGCCCAGGCAGTCAGGACCGGCCCCCGACACCCTCCGTTACCCAGAGAGTGACTTGAAACAAAAATAAAAAAAAAAATAAAAAAAAAAAGAAAAGGGGAGCAGCTCATTAACGTTAATGCATAGAACGTAGCTTACAATATATAAAGTACTACACACCCATAGTCCCTCATCTCTGTAATTAAGGGAAACGCATTTTCTCAACTCTAGAATATGCTTTTCTAGAAATAATAGAAATCTCCTTATTGCTCAAAAATCTAATTTTTCTTAAAATTCAAGCAGATCTTGAATTTTTATAGTGACTTTTTCCATTTGGTTGTGCAGTACTCTATCATCTGTCCTGAGTTTGAATTAAGTACTTAACTTTGTGAGTTAGGTACTTAGAAATACCAATTCTTCATGATACTGCAAATATAAAGTAATGTACAAAGTGGTACTGCAGTGATATGAAAGAGTTAAGGAACTTTTTTTTTTTAATTACCAGGGAGCAACCTAAGCATTGGAAAAAAAGAGATTCCAGTGAGTAAAATATTGTTGTAGCAATGTCTGTGTAGGCAAACAAAGTGGCTATTATGTGCTCCTCAATGGGTGCTTACAACAGCTTTGGACACTAGGACTGTTTATTGAGGGAAGAAATGTTAGCTAAGATGGCATCGCTGTTTTCTGTCCTTTTTTAGATTAAAAAAAATGTGAAAAAATGCTTTATCAGCTTAATTTTGAAATAGGAAGAAGAAAACTTGGTATAAAGTGTTAGAAGAGATACTTTTCTCAAGTGTACTTTTTACCACATACTGAGTTTGAGCTTTGACCTCGGTTGTTGCTTGAATACCTAGTCTAATATTATTCTTGTCTGGGGAGATTTAACTTGATGTATGAGTTATTAAAAACATAATTTGTTTTTGAAATTATAGTAAAAAAATCTTATACTTTCACATCTTTTCAGAGTTAATACCAGGCAATTCTCCACTTTATGAGTAACATTGCTTTATCAAATCCTTTGAGTGATACAGATATTCATAACTGTGAGGATGAAACTAGATAGTGTTAGGACGTAAAACTCATTATCTTTGTTAACCTTTTCAGACTAAAAAGTGATTGGGTGAAAGTGATAGCAGATTATGCCCACTCTTACACATGCGTTGTCTTGGTTAGTGCTTTTAAGTGTGTTTAGAAGACCTTTTGAACTGTAACTACTTTAATTCTCCTTGTAACCCATCCATACCCTCTCTTCCTGTGTTCTTCTGATATTGTGTGGATATAGCACATTGACTGTCTAATTTTTTACTTCATTAAAGAAAGCAAACTGCCTGTTCCTTTTCAAGTTATGATGCTATTGTAACAATACATTTTCTTTTTCAGAACAAAATAGGATACAAATTAAAAGTACTGAAGGTATCTAAACAAGATGACACCTCCTTAACTTGCACACAAAGGAGTCATTGCTGTTCTAACTCTAAAAAGATAACTTTAAAGAATAATGTTTTGAACTTTATTTATAGAATATGTAACACACAGTTCCATGAGGGCAAGGCTGGTTCTTACTTTATTTTTGTGTTCCCTAGCCTATCCTTTAAAAAGTGTTTTAAAATATATTCTCTCATTTAAGTCTTACCATGAGGTTAAAGAATGTAGACCAGATATTGTTACCATTTTATGAAAAAAAAAAACAAAACACTCTGAGCCTCAGGTGAGTAATTTTGAATTATTTTTAGAGGAAAAAATGGCATTCTCATTCTTCAGGTCACATAACTATAAGATACCATACTATATACCACTTGGAAGATGTTAAGAATAATTGTCTTAGTGCCCTATAGAATTATCTCATAAAAAGTACCAAGATTATTAGTAGAAAAGATTGTATCTTGGGAGCTATATTCCCTAATACTTGTCTTTATACCCTGCTTATATAGCTCACTCTTCAAATAGCTCATTTAGAGCTTTCTATGGGCTAAACTTTTGATGGGAGGAATCTTTAATGGTTTTAATGTATTAATGGGAAAAATACCTTGTTGGAAGTTGGACATGGTGGTACATGCCTGTAGCTGCTATTGAGGAGCTGAAGGTGGTTGGGAATTCTCAGCTGACAGGATGAAGATATTTGAGTGTCTTCACTGAGAGAGCACCAAAAAGTTGAGCTCTCCTAGAGGTGATGGCCACCGGGCTGCCTAAGGAGGGATGAACTGGAGCAGATCAGAGAAATGGAGCAGGTGAAAGCTTTTGTGCTAGTTGGTGTTTGGAATGGGACTGGTGAGTGGCCTCTCTACTTCCAACCTAAGTGAGAGGAGACCCACACCCACACCTCTACTGATAATGCAGAATTTTGTTATAAATACCAGAATAAATGTTTTGCGGTTTTTTTGGTTTGTTTTTTTTTTGTCATCAGTGAACACAATAATGGGATCTTGATTCTCGTGAAATGATAAAGATATGGTCTCTTTTCGAATATTGCTTGCCTATCTCTCCTTTTCTCCTGTCAACACCCTCATCCAAGATGACCTAAATTTTATGTATAGATGACTCTTAAAAATATTCAGTATAACTTGGAGAGTAGGCACAGAGGTTGGGAATTGTTGAGAGAACCTCAGTCACCTTTGGAGGACATGGCAGCATGGAGGGTAGCTATAGGATCCAGTCCCCGCCTGACCCCTCTTTGCTCCCTTCCTCTTCTCAAGTTTACAAGCAGGTTGGCTCTTCCGTGCTCTCGAAGTTGTCTTGTCTCCAGTGTGCTGCTGCTCTTATGTGCTTGCTGAAGTCTAGCAGCTTTCCCCATTTTTGTTCTTTCTCAGTCATTTCTATTCCTTTTGTATTGGGGAATGGAGAGGCATATGGTGCATGCAGGAAGAGTATAACAGAATTGGGAGAGCAGCCCTTGTCATATTAATGTTTTCTCATTTTGCAGATGAGAAAATGGGCTTAGAGAGATTGTGACTTTCCTAATTAGGTTCTCATACTTAATAAAACTGCAGAGACTTAAATTGGATACAAAACTTCTGATTATGCTGGCTCTCATTCTTGGATAAATGTGCATCTCTCTCCCCCCCATCTCTTGCTTACATCTGGTCAAAGACAGTGCTTCTTAGATTTTGCTCCAGTTCAAAGGATCTCCTAGACCATTTACTTCGTTTATTACCAGTTATTATTACACAACAAGCAACCCCAAAATATGATTCTCTAAACTTTTCCCATTTTTCTTTGTAAGGTAAAGAGAAGAAACCTCAGGAGAATGGGTTGGGTTAGAGCTGAAGTATTTTAGTACAGATTTGGGAAAGGAAGTAGAGGAAGAGAATGAAAGACAGTGTTAGATATAAAGGTAGAATTAGAATTAGGTAGGCAGCTACTAGAGGAAGAATATTTCCAGTTTCTAAAGATAGTTTATAAATTGCATATATTTTAAGGCCTAAAAATTTGACTGACAGGACTCCTTTGTTTTGTGATGAGTCAGGATGCTTGTGTTCCCCAGCATGGCTTAAAGCCTTTCTTTAGAAGGCCATGCAACACACAGGCTCTACAATTACAAATGTTACAACTAGCATAAGTTCATATTCTTCTGGCTTTTGAATCTGTTAAAAATTATACTTGAGAGAGCTGCATTCTTCAAACTTTTCCCAGGGCAAACACTGGAATTGTTCAGCCTGAGGCTTCTATAAAGTATCTTTCCTTCAAAAATCCCTTTATCTAAAAGGAAGTGGTTATACTTGGAAACAATGGAATTTAACTCTGTTGTTATACCTGTGGAGTTAACTGCCCTGCCATCTCTTTCTAAGCCTTAAAGTCATACATAGTCAATCTATTTTTCTTTCATTATTTCTTCATTTCTTCTGGTTGTATCTGCATATGATCTTTTTTAAAAAACATCCCAATGTAAATTAGTTACCTTATAGTAGGTTTAGACAGGTTGTTAAATACTCACAGAGCAAATTATCATCATTTCTGGTAAGGTGAGAACAACTATTTTAAATGATCACTTTTTCTTACATTAAATTAGCAATTGAGTTTGTCATACCTCAGGGCTGACAGATTTTTAAAACTTCCCTCTTGCATTTCTTCTGTGGTAAGTAACAGGACCTTGGCTTTATTGGTAGTAGTTACAAATAGTCTAGTTACAGTATGTTCAAGTTTTCTAGTCTAAACCTGTATTAAGAAAGTTTGGTAAACATATTCCCTGGAGTGGGGATGGATCAAATTGAGAATTAGAGGTGGGTGGAGTAGGCAACCAGACTAGGGAAAGGCATCAGCTATTCACTGCTTCAATAGCCCCTCTCAGATCTGTCAATTACCAAAGAACTAGGGGAATTCCAAAAAGAGAAACTTATAGGATGTCAACTCAGGGCATGATTTAAATGAGAAAAACTAGTCAGAGCCAGGATGTGGCACTGTGGACAAAGCTTGAAATTGTGCCTCCAGTGTTACTGCCCAGAAGAGATTTTTCACTTTCACTGTAACATATATATTATTATAACACTATTACAAAGTACATGCAAAGCAGATCTTTCTGGAATTCCAAATATGTGCTTATAAAAATAAAAATTTAAATATCCTTTGTGCCCTGCATGTTGCCATCTAGGCAGCTGGCTGTTCTTAGTCCAGGGATTGGGGAAACCCTGTCTGTGGGACCATGTGGCAAAAAGATAATGGTAGACTGGGCCTTGTAGTTCAGGGACCATATAACGCTCAAAAAGAAAATCTGTGACAGAAAATAGTAAAGCCAAAATTTCACATTGAATCTGATTTGAATTTCCTTCAGCTAAAGCAGCCAGGTCAGGGATGAGATCTAAGCCTTCACTATGTTAAGGTATCTAGAAAGATGAAGAGGAGGTGGCTTTGCCAGTGGTGTACTGAATATCTGGAGCCCAGTGGGTACTAGATTAAGAGAGATCTTTCTCATCTAAGAGGAAAACCTGTGGCCCCCTGGACATAGACCTGAAGTTGGGGAAATAGCCTCATTCAATTGAATGTAGAAAGCAAGAGTTTGATTAATGTAGTGTAGTGTCTTACCCAAGCAGGATGGGACTAGCCAAATTGCAAGGCAAGATTTAGAGGAAAGATTTTGTTCAGTCTTGTAAGAGGCGGATGACTAAGAAAGATTAAGGCCTTTTTTCTTAGGAGAGAAGGGGAAAGTTTGTGTCCTCTCTGGTTATCTTATTCTAGTAGTAAGGACTCAAGGTCACGCAGAGTAGTGCTAGCAGGAAGTGGCCAGTAAAGGTGGACTGGAGAGCGGACGAACAGACAAGTCAAGACCAAGAACTTGTGCTATCTGTGAGAGAAAAAAGTGCTCCTGTGGTGCTGTCTTCTGCTTTGAAGAAATTTTTTAGTATAGTCTTAATTTCAGTGATAGCTTATTAGTGCAGTGGAAAGAGTGAAATTTTCAGTCACTGGGTCCAGAGTGTGAATCCTGGCTCTGCTGATTACCAGGTGTAATCAGCCTGGGACAGGTTGTTTTAACCTGTCTGTGCCTCAGTTTTCTCCCTTATAAAATGAGGGAGTTATACTATATGACTCTAAAAGGTCACTTCTAGCTTTAGAACTATGAACTTAGCACCACAGTTGTTTGGCCCCTACAGATATCTGGAAAAATAGGAAACCCAGAAACCACCAAAGTCTTCCCAAGCATCCAGCTGAGAATTGCAAGAAAGAAGACCCATTTTGCCTGTAACTGTTATCTAAAAAGGAGTGCTTACACTTGGCCTTAGTAGTCTTTAGCAGTGTTATTTTATGTGACCACAATATGATTAGATGTGGCTATCAAAATATGCTGTGGTATTTTCCACTTAGAATGAGAAATTAAAGTATAATTGATAAAGAGTGGAAATTGAAAAGGAATCATTTTAGTACTTAGAGGGAAAATAAGAACATCTTTTGAGTGGTATTGAAAGGATACAGTAAAGGCCCCAAAGGAGGAGGGTGGAACAAATCTGAAAATTATCCTTTGATTCAGTAAGGGAAAGGTGGGAGGGACATAGCTACAGTCTTGCCTTTGGAGGTGTGTGCATGTGTGTGGGTAACATTCCTCGAAAACAGAAGAAAAGCAAAGATTGCAAATGTTTGGTGCATATTGAAAAAACTCTGATCTTTTCTGGCTGACAGTAGCTGCAGACATTCTGGCAATGAAGTTTATTAGCACCGCTGTTTTCCCACTAAGCCACATCACTGACTGTAAACACTTGGGCTTAGAGTCCAAACGATTTATTATACTATGCTGTGAGGTTATGATTGCAACACAAAACTTGAGTTTTAAAGGCAAACAGTGAAAAGATGTAACAACTCTATGTGGAGTTCTTCACAGCAGTTGGATGAACAAGCACCATGAAGTACCTCGTCAGGTACCAGCTGCTTCACAAACTTGTGGACATTATGCCTTGCGTTTATTTTTCTCTACTGTGAAGAGCCATGGATGCTGAAAGTGAAAATCATGGGAATGCCTGAAGTTGCCAAAGTTAAACTGGTTCATGTTGAGGACTGATCATATATGCCCCACTGTTTGAAAAAAGATCACTCTTTTCACTGAAATTTTTCTATGTGTGAACCTAAGGGCAGAGACTAGATAAGCCAATATAGGTCATGAGCAAGTTCATGAACAAATGAGTCTGCACAAATTTTAAAAAATGAACTTCTGACTGTCCAGTTCTAATTCTAATAAGGGGGCAGCTAAGTGGTGCAGTACATAGAGCACCAGTGCAGGAGTCAGGAAGACCTGAGTTCAAATCTTACCTCAGACACTTGACACTAGCTGTGTGACTTTGGGCAAGTCATTTAACCTCAATTGCCTCATCCTGGGTCATCTCCAGTCATCCTGATGACTATCTGGTCACTGGATTCAGATGGCTCTGGAGGAGAAGTGAGGCTGGTGACCTGCATAGCCCTCCCTCACTCAAAACAAGGTCAAGTGCAAGTCATATCATCATCTCTCTGATGGCGTGGTCTTCTTTGGCAACGAAGGATGAAAACACACACACACACACACACACACAGACAATTCCAATAAGAAAGAAAAGGAGACATCTAAAGAAGTAGAACCTTTAAAATTCAATTCAGCAAAATTTAAGTGCCTTAAAAACAGCCTTTGCCCTTAAGGATCTGGGGGTGGGGTTTGGAGGGTTAGGTGTTTGGGGAAGGACATGAAGGGAAGAAATAAATACAATGTATAGACAACGTGCTTTCAAAAGGGAGAGAGTGCTGTTAACTTGAGGGAATCAGTACAAGCCTCACCTAGGAGATAGTACATGAATTGGAAGGAAACTCGAAATTGTGTGAGGCAAAGGTGAGGGAGTACCTTCTAGACTTAGGGGCAGGAGTGGAGGAGCAAATACTTTAGTGTAGGTTAAGAGGCCAGAAATGGGAATATTGTGAGTAGGGAACACCTAATAGGCCAATTTGGAATTGAGCTTAGGGGAAAACTTTAAAAGGTAATTGGGAGCCAGATTATAGAGAAGTTTTGAAGTCAGGTTGAGGATTTTGTCAGTGTTTCCCCCCTATAGACTTGATGGAACTGCTAAAGATTTTTGATTAGGGGGTGACATGGTCATATCTGTGTTTAAAGAATATCAGTTTTGTAGGGAAGATTGATTGAATAGGAAAAAGATAGGAGACAAAGGAGACCAGTTAGGGGTTCAGACTGTGTGAGGGGTTAGAAGGGTAGGATTTGAAAGATGTCATGAAGAGAAAATTGACAAGACTTGACAGTTGATTGGATTTTGGAGTTAAGTAAGAGGGAAGCAACAAGGATAACTCCAAGGCTGTGAAACTGGATGCTATGGTGGTACTATCAATAGAAACAGGGAAATGTTGAGAAAGTGACTTTAATACTGGACATGTTGAGTTTGAGGCATCTAGCAGACTGGAGTTCAGGAGAGAGATTAAGTTTGGATGTTTTTTTAAGGTGATTCATTAGTAGAAAAAACCCATTCTTCCAAGGCCGATCTGTAATTACAGCAGCAACTCTGTGATTTAGTTTTAGATAATTGTCAGAGGCACTGAGAGATCACATGACTTAATTGGAGTCATGCAGCCTAGACTTGTTACAGAGGCAGTTCTTGAACCCAGGTCTTCCTAACCAGTTCTGTTCTATATACCATTGACCTCTACACAAAAAAGCTGGATATATGGATAAAATATATAGGAAAAACACAAGCCTATAGGACTAATATTTGGAAAGGTTAATGACTTGCATCTTGGAAAAGTGCTGAGGACAACAGTAGAGGTTTTCTTTTTGAGCTGTGTTCAAAATAAGGATCATACTGTTCAGACTAGAAAGGAACAGCAAGCATTCTAAAAAGGGAATCCAGTGAAACTGAAGATAAATGAGGAGAGAAGAGGAGTACCTGGATTTGGAGAGGTTGTTATCTTTCTATCTGCATTGTTGAAGGGAGTTTCCAAACTGATGAGATTTCTGATCCATCTGAACTTTATAGACTTCAAAGTGTTTTGACGCATGTGAAGACAGCTGTGTGAATTAGGCAGAACAGATAGAATCACAAATCTCAGAATTCATTTTGTTCACTTCCCACCTTTCCCCATCCTTTTTAGAGTTGACGAAATTGGGACTCAGTTAAATTAGGAATTTGGCTCAAGGCTAGTGAAAATGGAAACTGGAATTAGTACCCATTTCTTGAGAACACTTAGTATGATGCTTATCTGCATTCTGTTTCCTGTTTCTAACTCAGAGCCAAAAATAGATTAACCAAGAAAGAGTAAATCATTATTTCCTTCTTGCACATGGTGCAAGCCTACTAGGTTGTTAGAATAGAAGAATTCCATATTGTGTAGAAATTACAGATGACATAGAACTAGGATAGATTATTTCTCTGGAATTAATCAGGCTAAAATTAAGATGTTGAAATTGATCTGTAATTCTTCAGCAGATTTTTAAAAAAAATCTCATTTGTATTGTTATTTCTTCCACACGTTGTAATCCATTCATGCGTTCTTATCTTGCACAGTTCTTACCCAATTGTTAGCACAACTCCTGGCTAGATGATTTGCCTGACATGCTGGAAGCCTTGGTCTAGCTCTAAAATTTTAGAGATAACAATCAACTCTCACACTTTCCATCTGTTATCACATCTTGATCTTTTTATAAGACTGACTCACTTCCTTTTCATATATGTTTTTTCATACTGTATTTTATACTTCTTTTGTGTAAATAAGATAAGGTGTTAACCTATCCATGCCCTACTGTTCACCTTTCCCTTTTGGTTCACTTGTACTTTTGAATTTTCTGAAATCACGGTGGCAATTTTTAAATTTTTATAGTTATTCTCTAAGTGTAGTTAATTGTAGTCAAGAGAATGGTGCCAAACCCCAGTTGTTTTTCAGTTTTATTCATCTTTTCCTACATTACAAAAGTCCTACCAAAGTTCCAAAACCACCACAAAAATTTACAAAAGATCCAGAGATTTGGAGAAGCAAACTGTAGGTGAGTGTGTAACCACTCTTTTTTATTGTGGGCATCACAATTTTTTTTTCATTTATGGATTCACCATAGAGAAACTCATGGAAGATGAAGCAGATTTCTAATAAACTGACCATTTTTTACTGTTTTATAAAATTTTAATCTTATTTTATTGATGTCTTAGTTTTTGTAGCACTTTCATTGCCATATATATCTTTCTCTCTCCCCTACCCAGAATATTCCGTGGCAGCAAAGAATAAAAAAGAAAGAGGGCAAAAAGTAGTTTGGCAGAACCAAAGAACCCTTCAACGGGGTTTGGCGGTGCTACATGTCATGCTTGTCCTCTGTCTCTGCAGAGAAAACAGGGATGGCCATTTTCTTATCACTTAATTGAGGTGAATTTGTTATTATAGTTATACAGGGTTCAATTGTTTTTCCTTTCATTGCTGTAATCATGTCAGTTATTTTCCTGGTTCTGCTTACTTCCTTGTGGTATGAGTTAATTCATTTAAGTCTTCTAGTGTTTCTCTGAATTCTTCATATGCATTGATTTTTAACAAAGCAATGGTATTCCATTATAGTCACATGTACTTCACATTAATTATTTCCTAGTAGGTTGGCATCTACTTTATTTCTGATTCTTCTCTACTACAAAAGCTACTGTGAATATTTTGATGTATATGACCCTTTCTATTACTGACTTTTTGGGGTTTATGTTATTATCAGTGGGCTTTCTGGATCAAAATCTCTTTTTTAAAGTATCATTGATTTCTAGAAAGGTTGTCTTTCCATAGCCTTTCCAGCATGGACTAATTCCTCCTTTTGACCTCTGCCTATTTTCTGGGTAAAAACCTCAGAATTGTTTTATTTGCATTTCTCTCATTAGTGATGTAGAGGCGTGTTAAAATATGTTTGTCAGTAGTTTGATAATTTGAAAATAGATTTTTTTCATATCCTTTCACCACTTCTCCACTGGAAAATGTTTCTTTGTTTTCATATATTTATGATTGTTACCTCTATGTCTTGGTCATGAGAAGGTTATAAGGCGATCTTCCCTCCCTCTTTCCCCTCCTCCAACCTAGTCAGTAGCTTTCTTTCTTATCCTAGCTGTATTGATTTTGTCTGCGCAAAAACAAGCTTTTGAACTTCATGTAATTGAAGTTACCTACTTAATTTTTTGTGACCCTTCTTGGCCCTTGATTTGTTTTAGAATTACCTGTCAGCCATATTTAGGTAAAATACCCATCACAAGTTCTCTACTAATTTTTTATGTTGTGAATTTTTAAAAAAAAATAGACCCTGTTCCCATCGTATCCCTTCCCCACCCACTCCTTGGCTTATAATAAAAAAGAGATAAGTTCGGCTCACTAACTAACTACTACGGATGCTGCTCTGAGTATCTGAGCGCATGCACTAAGCAGCCGACTAAGACTGCAGAGAATTCTGGAGGCCTTTCTGCAGTGACCCCGCAGCCGTGATGCTCCATCCGTGTAAGGAAGCCGAGGGACAGGTTTCTCTCATTGCTCTTCTTTGGGTTTCTTCCCTTTATATTGTTTTAATAGTATAAATTGTTTTTCCTGGTTCTGCTGACTTCCCTTTATATTCATTTAAGTCTTTAGTGATCCATCATATCCATTGTTTCTTATAGGATGGTAATATTCCATTACATTCACATACCACAGTTTGTTTAGCCATTCCCTATTGAATGGGTAATTACTTTGTTTTCCAGTACTTGGTTAATATAAAAAGTGGTTCTATAAATCTTTTGATGTATGTAAGGCCTTTGTTTTTATCATTGCTATCCTTACAGGCTAGTACATATTTGATAGTGGAACCTTTGTTTCACTGTGTGGGTATTTTGGCTATTATCTCTAATCCAAATTATTTTCCAAAATGATTGGACCAATTCATAGCTCCATATGGTACATCGTTTTATATTTAGGTCAGGTATCCATTTTGTTCTTATACCATGTTCTTATACTTCTATAAGATGTTAATTTAAACTTAATTTCTGCCAAATGCTAACATTCATCACTTTTTGTCAAATAGAGAAGTTTTTGAGTTCAGTTGTGTCTAATTTTTGCTTATCTAGTTTGTTCCATTGAACTACATTTTTTTTAAACTGTAGTACCAAATAGTTTTTTTTTAGAACTATTTTTACATATTATTTGATGACTGGAAGTATTCCTTCATTCCCCCCTTCACTCCATCTTATTTCCCTTGAGAATGTAGACATTTTGTAACTCCAGATAAATTTTGTTATTTTTGTCTCATTCATTAAAGTATGCCTTTTGTAGTTTGATACAGTTCTAAATTTGTAAATTAGTTGGTATCATTTTTTATTATATTGACACAGGACAAGTAAGCTAATGTCCTTCCAACTGTTTATTTCTTTTAAAAGTTTTTATAATTATATTTACATAAATTTTGAATTTCAGGATAGATTGACTCCCCTGATAGTTGTGCATTTTGTTGTTATTTTGTACAGATTTCCCTTGCAATAATTTCATCTTGGATTTGGTTGCTATCATATCTTGGTGATATTTATAGATTTATTTTTATATTTGCTTATTTTATTGAAGGTACCAATTATTTCAGTTATTTCCTTTGCTAAATCTCTGGTGTCTTCTAAGCACATCATAATGTCATCAGCAAATAGCAATAAACTCTCTGCTAATATTTATGCCTTTAGTTTCTTTTTTCTGTTATTGCTAATACTAGCATTTTTAGAACAGTGTCAGATAACAATGAGAGAGAGCACTCTTGCTTTACTATATTGATTGAAACAGCTTCGAGGGGGCAAAGCTAAGATGGCAAAGTAGAAAGATGCACATACTCTAGCTCTTCCCACAGCCCATAAAATATTGTAAAGAATAACTCTCAACAATTCTAGAGCAGCGGAAGCTATAGAACAACAGAGTGGAGGAGATTTCTAGCCCAAGGTGACATGGAAGACCAACGGGTAAGGTGTATCATAATGGATGCAGAGCGGAGCACAGCCTAGCCTTGGTCACATAGCACTGGGAGGAGCAGGGCTAGAGCAGGCCTCGAGGATGGACTCCCCAGCAGCAGTAGGTTCTCAGATCCCTCAACCCACAAGTGCCAAATAAAGCTTTAAAGGTCAGTGAGAGGGCTTGAGAAGGTAGCAGAGTCCTCCCCTAGCCCCAGCCCCAGGCTGTGGATGTGGTGGCCTGGCAGTGCAAGCAGCAGCCAGCACTCATTGTTGGAACCCTCAGCTTAAAGCCCCTGGGGGAATTGAGCAGATGATCTTAATCTCAGCCCTGAGCATGGTCCTGGGGTAAAGAGGAGTGCTGGCATCGCAGAGCTGGAGGCCTTTAGGAGTAAACTGCTCTCCCTTGATTGGGCTACCTTGGAGGAAATCTATAAAAAATGAGAACTTACAGGTCCTCAGAGTATACTCTACTCTTGACAAAGGACCCAAAAGTAAAGTAACTGGTTGGAAAATGTCCAAAAAAGGGAAAAAAATAAGACTATAGAAGGTTACTTTCTTAGTGAACAGGTATTTTTTCCCATCCTTTCCCAGATGAGGAAGAACAATGCTTACCATCAAAGGAAGGCATAAAAGTCAAGGCTTCTACATCCCAAACATCCACAATAAATATGCAATAGTCTCAGGCCATGGAAGAGCTCAAAAAGAATTTTGAAAATCAAGTAAGAGAGGTGGAGGAAAAATTGGGAAGAAAAATGAGAGCGATGCAAAAAAAATCATGAAAAGCGAGTCAACACCTTGCTAAAGGAGACCCAAAAAATGCTGAAGAAAATAACACCTTTAAAAATAGGCTAACTGAATTGGCAAAAGAGGTCCAAAAAGCCAATGAGGAGAAGAAGGCTTTAAAAAGCAGAATTGGCCAAATGGAAAAGGAGGTTCAAAAGTTCACTGAAGAAAACAGTTCTTTAAAAATTAGAATGGAATAGATGAAAGCTAATGACTTTATGAGAAACCAAGAAATTACAAAACAAAACCAAATAAATGGAAAAATGGAAGATAATGTCAGAATATCTCATTGGAAAAACAACTGACCTAGAAAATAGATAAGGGAGAGACAATGGGAATTCTTGAAAGTCATGATCAAAAAAAGAGCCTAGACATCATCATTCATGAAATTATCAAGGAAAATTGCCCTGATATTCTAGAAATATTGAAAGAATCCACCAATCACCCCCAAAAGAGAACAAAAAGAGAAACTCCTAGGAATATTGCAGCCAAGTTCCAGAGTTCCCAGATCAAGGAGAAAATATTGCAATCAGCTAGAAAGAAACAATTTGAGTACTGTGGAAATACAATCAGGATAACAGAAGATCTAGCATCTTCTACATTAAGGAATAGAAGGGCATGGAATATGATATTCCAGAAATCAAAGGAACTAGGATTAAAACCAAGAATCACCTACCCAGAAAAACTGAGTATGATACTTCAGGGGAAATAATTGTCATTCAATGAAATAGAGGACTTACAAGCATTCTTGATGAAAAGACCAGAGCTGAAAAGAAAATTTGACTTTCAAACACAAGAATCAAGAGAAGCATGAAAAGGTAAACAGGAAAGAGAAATCATAAGGGACTAAAGTTGAACTGTTTACATTCCTACATGGAAAGATAATACTTGTAACTCTTGAAACTTTTCTCAGTATCTGGGTAGTTGGAGGGATTATACACACACACACACACACATACACACACACACACACACAGAGCACAGGGTGAGTTGAATAGGAAAGGATCATATCTAAAAAAAATAAAATTAAGTGATGAGAGAGGAATATGTAGGGAGGAGGAATGGGAGAAATGGGATGGGACAAATTATCTCTCAAAAAGGAGAAAAGAAAAAGCTTTTCCTATGGAGGGGAAGAGAGGGAAGGTGAGAGGGAAAAAGTGAAGCTTACTCTCATCACATTTGGCTGAAGGAGAGAATAACATGCTCACTCAATTTGGTGTGAAAGTCTATCTTACACTACAGGAAAGTAGAGCAGAAGGGGATAAGTGGGGGGAGGATGATGGAAGGGAGGGCAAATGGGAGGAGGGAGCAATTAGAAGTAAACACTCTTGGGGAGGGACAAGGTCAAAAGAGAATAGAAGAAATGGGGGGAAGGATAGGATGGAGGAAAATATAGTTAATCTTGCACATCATGAGTATTATGGAAGTCATTTGCAAAGCTACACATATATAACTTGTATTGAATTGCTTGTCTTCTCAATGGGGATGAGTGGGAAGGAAGGAAGGAAGAGAAGTTGGAACTCATTTTTAGCAACAAATGTTGAGAATTGTTTTTGCATGCAACTGGAAAATAAGAAATACAGGTCATGGAGTATAAAAATTTATCGTGCCCTACAGGTCAAGAGAGAGATGGGGATAAAGGAAGGGAGGGGTGTTAGAAGGGAGGGCAGACTGGGGGAAGGGGTAATCAGAATGCAAGGCGTTTTGGGGTGGGGGTTGGGGAGAGATGGGGAGAAAATTTCGAACTCAAAATTTTATGGAAATGAAATGTTGATAACTTAAAATAAATAAATAAAAAAAGAATTAGATACGTACTTTTTTGCCATATTAAGAAAAAAAAAAAAAGCCCTTCTGTGCCTGTGATTTTTAGGATTTTCTGTAAAAATGAGCTTTGTATTTGAGTATGCTGTATTTGAAGAGTCGTTGTTTGTCCTTCCTGCTTGAAGGGGGCCACAATGTCATCATGAAGTCGGGGTCAGTTGTGTGTTTGAATTTGGGTTTATTTTTGAAGTGTTGTGTTTTAGAGACACAGGACTTACGGTTCAAATCCTAGCTCTGTAGCTCACTATGTGAGCTGGGGCAAATCACTTAACCACTCTTAGCTTCAGTTTTCTGAAGATGAGGGTATTGGATTAAATGACCGCTGAGGTCCTTGTCAGCTCTCCATTTCTGATCCTATGGCATAATAAGATTGTTAGGTTTTAATTCATACACACACATAACTGTATTGAAAGATCCTTACATTCCCTCATAGAAATCTATCCTGGTCATAGTGTATAATTTTTTGGATTATATTATTGTTATATTTTTGCTAGAATTTAATTTTAAATGATTGAACTGATAAGCGATAATTCCTTGTGGTTCTTTATTTTTTCATGTTTTAGTTATTAAGGCAACATTCGTCACATAAAAATTATTTCTTAGTGTTTTCTTAGCTTTAAAAAATAATTGTAGCATAGATACTATTATTTTTAAAAACTATTTAATAGAATTTCTCCATGCATATAACTTGACCTGCAGTTTTAAATACTCTTTTAGAAAGCAGATTTTTGTTGTTTATATGACAACGTTCCATTTGAAATATCAAAAATAGACAAAACAATGAAAACATTTGAATCCCTTTTAGTGTTCATAACAATTGGATTTGGCCTACAACTGAAGAATTTTATTCTAATGAAAAGACAGGTTGGAGCTCTTTGGAAAACTCTCTAAAATCCTATTAGAAAATATCCTTTGTTAACATAAAAAGGAAAATATTAAGAAACTACTTATACTGCAAGATGCAAGATAGTTGGAGAGAAAACCTTTATAGTCTTTGCCATCATGGAGCCTAACGACTTAGTAGGACATTGATAAACTGGAGAAAATCTAAGTGATGCGTGCCAGGATAGTAAAGACCTTCAGGGACATAGCATCATAGATATGGAATTAGAAGAAACTTTGGCATTTATCTGGCCCAATTTCCTCATTTCCATTTGAAGAAATTTTGGCCCCAATTAGGGCAAGTGAATTGTCTTAAGTTTTTGGCAGAAGCAACTTTGAATCCAGGTTCTCTGACTTGAAATCCAGCTCTCTTCCCCTGCTGTTAGGCTTCCCCTTTGAGGATCTGAAGGATGTGAGAATATTTAGCCCAACGAAGAGAAGACTTAAGGGGAGCCATGGTAGTTGTCAGTAAACATTTACTTAGCACCTACTATGTGTCTTCAAGTTTTTGAAGTGTTATTATGAGGAAGAGAAATTAGAATTTTTCTGCTTGGCCTCAGAAAGTAGGTGAAAGTTGTCTCAGGAGGGCTTTCAACATTATAGAAAAAAATTCTAAATAATTACAATTTTCCAAAAGTGGAATGGATTGCCCCAGGAGATAGAGGGTCTTTTTTTTTTCCTCTAGAAGTCTTAGAGCAGAAGTTTGATGACTCTTCACTGGTGGGGTATGTAGAGAAAGTTCCTTCCATCTCTCAATTCTTTAAAACCAGGACTCCTTCCACATTTTCACCCTGAGGTCTATGAGATTCTTTTGTTTTGTTTGAACATAAGGATTTTGTTGTTTGGACACATTCTGAGCAATAAGATCATTTTACTTATGAGAGCTTACTTTATTTTCCCTAGGGACAGAATGGTTTCAATTCCAGAATACTATGAAGGAAAGAATGTCCTTCTTACAGGCGCCACAGGCTTCCTGGGGAAGGTGCTTCTCGAAAAGTTACTTCGGTCTTGTCCTAAGGTGAATTCAGTGTACGTGTTAGTGAGGCAGAAAGCTGGCCAGACCCCGCAGGAGCGAGTGGAGGAGGTGATTAGTGGCAAGGTAAGTCTAGAGAATGACCAGTAGAAAATACATATGACATAATACATAGCCCATAAAATGTTTCTTTGTATATTGGAGAAAGGTCTTGATGCAACTTGCCAGAAACCTAGAAATCTTTTAGTGTGCTGTAACTGTGTGGGATATCACTAAAATATTGCAAATGAGCTGAGAAGTAGAAAAATTGTTAATCACTATTGTATTTTTTGTAAAGTTAGTAAATTTTGTTTGGGAAAGATGTCAACTTCTAAGCACTGAAGATAATTTTAAAAAAATGTTAAGCACTTTTTAAAATTTATGGAATATAAGTATTTTGAAGAATAGTAAAACATTATAATATGTCTTTGGAGTCACTATATGTAGTAAGCATTGTCAGTTACTGTATATTCCCTTTGTTTAGAAGTATGTTTCACATCTTTTTTTATAATGGTCATTGATCCCAATCCCATAAGCTGTCACTTACTCTTCAGAGTGTATAGTAATACCTTAATTTTCAAGCTGTCAGGTGTCTGGCATCTCAACCCTGGGGGAAGCAGAAAAAAAAAAATTTAAGCTACTATGAGGAGTATTGAAAATATTCAAGAAATCCCACAAAGATTACGGAAGACATGAAGTGATGGGATCAGAAGACAGATCAGAATAAAGGTGTTATCATTGGTGAGAGGTGTTAAAGTCTCGCTAGTTCCTAAACTGAGAAGTCTCAGAAAGATAAGAGCTAGGAGACAAGAAAGAACACAAAAGAAATAAAAAGACAAAGGGAGGGGAATGGAAAACAACAGAACTGAATGTGGGATGGACAAACACAACCCCTGACAGTGGGAAGGAGGGACAGCAGAAAACAGTTGTCGGAGGAAATAAACACTGAGAACAGTGTCTTGTCTGGGGTCCTTTATGTAGTTTGTAATGATGGTGCTTTTAGTGAGAAAAAGGTTTTATTATACTTCCTGTTCTATTTTTGCTAAGATATTTTTGAAGAATTTTAGGTTAAAAAAAAAGTTTCAGCACAAACGAATTTAGCTTCAGTTAGAGTTCAGTTCAGGTCAGTCAGAGCACTTAAAACCCCAGGGATGACGGGGGCCTGAATACGGAAGGTTCTCTGCCCCACCCCCATACTTTGCTGTTTGGTCTTGTCTTCATTTACATAGTTTTAGTAATAGCGTATATATCATGACTTCATTAAATACTTCATTAATAACTTCACTGAAACAGAAAATGCTTGTCCTTCCTTTAATTACACCCACTGCCATCTGAAATGTGAAAGAACATTGAATTCAGTTTTTAAAATTACCATTTGCTTGATGAGCAGAAAAGATTTCAGATAAATGTGTAATTGTCTTCATTATCATGTAATTTTCAAAAATGCTTTTGAATCTCAATTCTCATATTTAAAATCAACTTATATAAGACATTTTCAGTTTTGATATTGATTAATATTTTAGCCAGTCCTATAATTTACAAGACTCAGTCCATTTGAACTTTTATATTACCTTTCCTCCTTTAAATATGTTCTTTAAAATTATGTTCTATATCATAGGGTTGCTGTAAAGGCTACTTTGAGGAAAGTATTTTTAAACTAATATGCTATGTAAACTTTTATTATTTTTTTAATCTTAAAGTCTCCAGAGTACTTCCTGTATAGTCATACCAGTTTCTTTAGATGCCTTTCTCTTTTCTTCCTTGTTAGTTTGTTCTGTATAATATGGTCTGTTAAACTTTTAGAGATTTATCTTTGAGTTAGCTCCAAGTCATTAGTTTCACAGAATATATTTTCTTTTTATACTCTAACAAACTTAGGCCTAGTGTTTCTCTTCTTGGCTTTTATGAACTCTAGTATGACGTGGTCATTTTTTTCTAAGGTTTCTCTTGCTTCCGTGTGCTCAGCTGCTTCTTTCTTGTTCAGAATTAAATTCCTAACTTCTGGAACTTCTCCATTCTTGCTGAGAGAGAATAAATTCTTCACTTACTAACAATTGTATTAGGTGCTCTACTTTTAGCAGATCGAGTCTTCTAGTAGATGTCTGAGGACCTTGAAGTCCTCGTTCACTGCTAAAGATTAACCTCTTGGTTAGTTAATTCAAAGAAAGATTTGTCTGTGTCTTTCTTTTGAATTTGTTACATGCTAAGATTATAATGTAACTTTATTTTCTTTTATTATGCTTCCTAGTTTGTCCATATCATACGTAGAACCCTGTATTGGTTCTCTGCCTAATAAGGGAGCTCCTTGGAAAGACTACCTTTTTTTTTGATCATGAGTACCTTGAATGTTGTAGGTACTTAAGAAATTGTTGTCATATAAATTACAAGCTGTCAAAATACCTGGGTCTAGCTCTTTCATTGACTGTGAATTACAAATTTTCATTATTTCTCTGGACCTTAGTTTTCTTATCTGCAAAACAAGAGTTACAAATTCTGCAATTCTTTTTCTCTTTTGAGATTGGAATGCCTCAGATTTAGGAATGGGGCAGTCTTGTACTAGACGGTACTTGACTCGACTGTTAAATAGTTATGTGGCCTTGGGCACATTAAATTAATGCCTCTGTATATCAGGTTTCCCCATCAATAGGATAGGAGTGGGGGTGGAGTTAAACTAGAAGATTTCTGAGGGCCCAGCTCTTCCAGTTTGGGTTTTGGAGGAAGAAAATATGATCTGGTTGGAGTATTGGTCATCATAGACTTCACAGAGGATGTAGCAGTTGATCAGATATGGAAGGAACATTTCAGTTAGGAAGGAACTAGTGTTAGAAACTAGTGTCAGGTGTTGCAGTAATAAGCTTGTTATGTTTAAGAGAAAAAATCAGAACAGGTCACCGTGAAATGGAATGGTAGGTTTGTGACGGGGAGGAGTAAGGAGTAATATTGATGAAGGGAGTAGAATGTAGAAGGCCTTGAATGCTAGGAAGCAGATTTGACTCTAGCTTGTGGACTTTGGGGAGGCATTAGAATCTTTTGAGCAAATGAGCAGACAATATAAAACCAGTATTTTAAGATTCAGGCAGTGTGCAGAATGAATTGGTGGACTGTTGGCAAAGAGACGTGGAGAGGCAGTTTAGGTGATCTGGTAGTATGTAATTGAGGCTTGAATTACAGCTTTAAGAAGTGAGTAAAAGGAATGAAGCAAAGATGATTTCTTTGAGTTTGTGATATCAACGGGAAGAATGATGATTGAAATAGGTGAGGTTTAATTTTAGAGCTAAAGCATTTTATTAAGTGCTTACTCTGTGCCTGGCATTGTGGAATCTTGGAGATAAAACAAAGAGGCACAAAGACAGTCCTGTCTTTAAGGACTTCACAGACTAAAGGGGAAGACAGTAAGAAACAAATCTGTAATAGTTTATGCCAGATAAAAGAAAATAATTAAAAGGGAGAAAGCACTAGAATTAGGTTTGGGAAAGACTTCCTCTAGAGTATGGAATTTTTAAGTCAGGACTAAAGAACAGAAAGGAAACCAGGGAAGCCAGGAGGCAAAGATGAGGAGGAGAACATTGCAGACGGGGGGACGCTACCAGAGAAAATGCCCAAAGTCAAGAGATGGAGTGGTTTGTGCATGGAGCAGCCAGGAATCCAGTGTCCCTGGACTGAAGAGTAGAGTGTGTGTTGGAGAGGAAGATGAAAGAAGGCTAGAAAGGTGTGTGTTTGTTGGGGCTAGGTTGGGATTTTGTATTTGATCGTGGAAGTGATAAGAAGTCACTGGAATTTGGTTTATTTTTTGTGGGGGGAGTGATATGATAAGACTTGAGCTTTAGGGAAATGACATTTGCAGCCAAATGGAGGATGGATTGGAGTGGAGAATGACTTAAGGTAAGCAGCAGGGTATTGTTAGACTGAGGTAATGACAACAGAGTAGTGGCAGTGTCAGAGGAAAGAGGGCTGCTTACTCAGGAGATGTTAAGAGAGTGAAATGGAGAAGCTTTGGCAACAGGATTGCATGTGAGAGGTGAGAGACAGTGAGGAGTCAAGGATGACTCCTAGGCTGTAAGCTTGGGAGAGTTGTGGGGCCTTTAACAATAGGGAAATTTGGAGAGAGGGGGGATTTAAGGGGAAAGAAAATGAGTTCCATTTTGGACATGTTTAATATTTCTGTTATTTTTATTATTATTAATATTAAAACAATATATTCTTCTCATTAAAATTATTCTAATTTTCCAGTAGAAATACTTAGTATTTCTGGTGGACATCCAGTTTGAGGTGTTTGGAAGGTGGCTGGAAATGCAAGAAAGAAGGTCAGCAGAGAGGGTAGGGTAGGACTGGTGAAATGGACTTGACAGTTTAACCTAGTTGAGTCTTTTCATTTACAGTCAAAGAAACCAAAGCACACGGAGAAGTGATTCTCCTAGGGATGGAATAGTCATTACTCATCATTGCCATTTTGATTTTAAAAGTATGTATTTTGCTTTCATTGGCTAGAATTATGAGAGTACTAGGGGTTTGTGCCTTGTAAGTTAGCCCCTCATTTTCAACTCCCTTATTAGTAACAGTAGAACTCTGTCCAGAACTGGGAGAAAAGGACAGCAGAGTAGTTATGAAAAACCCCTTTAGTGTATGGGGTGTTCCAGAAGTGTACAGTTTGAAACCTTAATATGCTGATGGTTAAACTACAGTTTGTAGTCCTGTAAACCTACAGTCCAGAGCTAAGAATGGTTTTAATATTTTAAAATAAAGTTTTATTGTACTGAAAAATGTTCAAAATCTTTTTTTGCTCCCAGGCTGCATAAAAGCAGCTAGCTGGCCAGATTTATCTCTTGAGCAGTAGTTTGGGACCCTTGCTAATAGCTTAAAACTATAAGACACTTTGGGACACTTTGTCAGATTATTCTAGGATAGTTTGACTTTATGACCATTTTAGGTCATAACCCACAACAAGCTGAGATGTTTTCCTTCCTCAACTGTGTTAATTACTAGATGTGCCTCAATCTTAATATTTATAACTTGTTAAAACAAAGATACATCTTTGTTCCGCAAGTGTAAGATTGACCTCTAGGTTTGCTACTAAATTCAAACTTTAGATTTCCTGTTATCTCCCAACTACTTGTACTCCTGGCTTTCCTGTTTTTGTTGAGGAACCTGTGCTAGAACCTAGAGAAGTAGGCACTTAACCAGAATGAACCATTTTAATTTTGAATCAAATTTTAACTGTTCATTATTTTGTAGCTGTCATTAGGTAGGAATACTTAGAATCCAATTTTTTTTTTAATTGGGTTGAGTGCTGACTGAATGGAAATACATTCATGGAAAGATAAAGTATCTGCTAAATTCAATGGTTCGTGAAAACTCATGTGAAAATCATTTGGGGGTGGTGGTGAAAGATAATTGCACAGTCATAACTCCTGCTTTCCTACCTGCCTACTTGTTCATGCTGTTTCTTTTACCAGGAATGCCCTTCCCTAGCACTTCTATTGGAATTCTTCCTTTCCTTCAAGGCTCAGCTCAAATGTTAAGTCTTCCTTGAAGAGAAGCCAGTAAAGTAGAAAAAAGGATGTTTGGGGACATGTGTTTGAAGTAATGGTGCAATGTTGGACAGTCATGTGGGACTTGGCAGCCCAGAGCCAGTGAGAGGCTGGAGCTCATATGGAATGAGGAGATTAACTAGGACGAGCTCTGAGGTCGCTTACAGTCCAGATTGTCTGGATGTTCACTTCCTTCGTGTGGACATGATTGTGGAATCACTGAGAATTCGTGTACTTGAGTGTCAAGTATATACTTATTGCACATAGTAGGTGCTTAGGAGTGTTTTGAAGAGAGAAGATTGAACTCCAGACTGAGCTTTGAGGAGGGGGAAGGGGAAGCAGTGGATGTAGCAGGGTTGAGGCAGGCAGGTAGCAGAAGACTCGGATTCCCTAGGAAGTGGGGCAGTGGGCGATGGGATGGGTGAGGTGTGGCAGTCAGGAAAGATGTATTGGGTGCCTGCTCTGTGTCAGGCACAGTGCTAAGCTCTGGGGTTACAAAGAAAGGGGAAATACCATCCCTGCTTTTAAGTAGCTCACAATCTCATGGAAGTCAGGGGAGACAACATGCAAATAACCGTGTACAAGCAAACCTAATATAGGACAGAACGGAAGGGAAGCTGTATTAAGAAAGACTTGGGGAAGGCTTTCTGTAAAGGAAACTAAAAGGCAGAGGTGAGGAGGAAAATCAGTCTAGGCACATGAGGGTGTGTGTGTGTATATGTGTGTGTGTGTGTATTGCTAGAGTCTGGAGATGGACTCTTGTTTAAAGAACAGCAGCAGAAGTCAGTATTATGTGATCCAGGTATGTAGGGTGGGGTGTAAGGTGTAAGAAGACTATGGGGTGGTGGTGGGAGTGGGAGAAAGCAAGTGTTGAAGGACTTTGAATGCCCAAAAGAAGATTTTATATTTGATCCTGGAGGAGATAGGAAACCATTGAATACTGAGTATGGGGTGGATATGGTAAGACCAGTGTTTTAGGAAGATAACTGATAGCAAGTGGTAGGGAGGAAGAATTTGTGAAACAGGTGCTAGGGTCACATTAGCTAGGAATATGAAAGTGTTTTCCCTAGAGGCTGTAGATCTTGGTAGCAACCAGCTGGCAAATCTAGTATAAATCAAAGACAGAGAGGGAGAAAGACAGAGGTGGTACATGAGTTGTTAGAAAATGACTGGCCCAGTATAGAGACAAAGAAAGAGTTTATTCAAGTTTATTTCCTTTTCATATTGATTTTTTAAAATGCACCAGATTATATCAGGTAGTCCCAATGATTTTCTGTGATGGTAGCTTTTTTTTTTTCAGCTTTTGATATATTTTATCTTTGGTTTTTAAGGCCATTTCTTGTAAGTCAATACTACTCAGATTTGCTTAATTATATTATAAAATCTTTGGAGGTTCTTTCTTGGATCTTTTCTCTGCAAAAAATTCTTAAAATAGGACATTTTTAACCCTATCTTCCTTTTTGTTCATTTATAGCTTTTTGACAGATTGAGAGATGAAAATCCACAATTTAGAGAAAAAATCATAGCAATCAGCAGTGAACTCACACAACCAAAACTGGCCCTTAGTGAGGAAGACAAGGAGACCATCTTAGGCTCTACGAATATCATCTTCCACTGCGCAGCCACCGTCAGATTTAATGAAAATTTAAGGTAAGTCTCGCTATTTCTATTAATTCTTAATTTTAGTAATTTCTTTTTAAAACCATTTGCTGCAAGGAAAAAGATAAATTTTGTTGAATATAGCCTACTTTTTTTATTCAAAGTGTGTTGAAATTATGTGCAATGTTTGTCCGGATGCTGTGTCTGGTTTTCAGTGTCCTGATGTTTTCAAAATAATTTCCTTTTTTTCTTCCTTTTCTTCAGTTTAAAGATGCTGAAAAAGTATGTTTTACTAAAAAACAGTTTTTTACTAGGATTAAAGCTTTATCCTCTATTTTAGAGGGGGAGAGGGAAGAGAAGCTCTGGAAAAGTTGGTAGAAAAATTTAGGATTGTATCTTCTGCTGGTTCTTCTATTCTTTTCAGTAATCCACTCTGTCCTCAGACTGTAAGCTTTTCGCTGTATACTTCTCCCTCTCTCCAGATGATTATTGAGACACTTTCTCTTTCTGTTCCATTGCATGTCTGTGGAGATCATAGTCAATGTTCCAGGCCACACATTTCTCACAATGACTTTTTTAAGCAGCGCCTTCTTGATTTTAATCGGAAGATTTCTTCAGGAAAAGTAGCACTTGCTTTTGGTAGGGCTTTTGTGTGTGTGTGTGTGTGGGGGTTGGGATTGGATTTTTAAAATATCCAATATTATTAGAAATCCAATTAGTTTAGATTTTTTATAAAAATTACTTGTAATGTTGCCTCTTCCTAAGATAACAAGGGAAAAACTCACCTTGTTAAAATGACTTCAACAATTTGCCAGTAAGTTTTTGGAATGACAAGTTCCTAGTCTCCATGGAGTCCCAAGTTCCGTACCCTTCCTACACATGATACATCTAAACAAAACAGACATTTGTACAACAAGAATTTGCAAAAGATGATAAACTAGTTTTAGTCATATGTGATACCCTTTATTTTTAAAGGCTTGTTTTGTTTATTTTTATAAAGTCTTATTATACTGCGTATTGTCACCACAAAGCTTCCACACAACAGAAGCAAGCCCTGGCCAGTGTCCTGTCAGAGTAGTGCCTTGATCTCTGGTCAGATTTTCTATTGTGAATTCAGTACAAAACATTTGTTTGGCATATCACCATTGCAAGAAAACATTTAAGGGCACTGGCTTTTGTGATGAAAATCCATTAACTGAACTGACCAGGTAATAAACAAGCTCACTTCATCCTGGACTTCTCACGTTGGACAGAACTTGCTGCCAGAAGCCCCCTTCCTCTTATTGACTGATTCCTCCCAGAACGACCTCCATTTTAAAGAATATGTCCCGGCTGGTCATTATGCCTGTCTAAGACCCACTCCTGATCTCCAGACTGTCTGAGGATGTCCCTGCCTCAGTGTTCCCTCCTCCCCTTTTGTCAGCTTTCCTCATTAGAATATAAGCTTCTTGAGGCCTAGACTGTCTGTTTTTCTGTTTGTATTTATATTTGTGCCATTAGCACAGTGCTTGGCACATAGGAAACATTTAAGAAATGTTTGTTAACTTGGTTTCACAGTAGGTAAATTAACTTTTTCAAAGTAATCTCATCTGGAAGGATAAAAGTAAAAGTAGGAAAAGTGCAAGGGAAAGCAAGACATCCACTTCTAAGGAAGAAATCTCTGCTTTTATTACTGCCGATTCTTTTTTCCTTTCCTATTTTTTTATGATAGGGCTATATCACTTACAAGTCACTGAGAATTCCCATTTGATCCCCATAGTTCCTATAAGGTAAATTTTAAGATTCAAATGTTACCACCATATTATAGATGAAGACATTCAGGTTTATAAGAGGTGAAATGGATCATTAAAGGCCACACTACTGGTCAGAGGCAGAGCAAGGACTCACACCCATGTGTTCCACTCTGAGTCCATTATTCTTTTAACAGTGCACAGAGGAGGGGAAAAGGACACTGTTCTCCTCTCCTTGTTGTGGAGAGTGATAGTCATATCAGTGAAATTCTTACTTTCTGTGTGATATTCATCATGTGGATATCTGACTTTTACCTCAAGGGGCTGAGAGCTGGGCGCTGGTACATTACTCTGGATTATGAAACAGGACAAAATCTAGTAAAGTTATTGAATGATAACCAGAATTTAATACATTCGGAAAATCAGTTAGCAAGGATTTATTGGGACTACAAATACAAAGCGTGAAATATTTCTACTCCCAGGGAGTTTACACTCCAATGGGGAGATAGCAAATACCTGTATAAATATAGATAGAACAAATATAAAGAAAATAAGCACAAATGAATAAATACAAAATAGTTAACTATAAAGTAGTGTAGGAAAAAATGCTATATAGATATAGATATAACGACTTAATTTTGTATAGTTAGGAAAAGACATGTCAGCGGTAGACAAATCAATGATACATATTTCCTCATGTCCCATTTTTTAGTTGTATGCCTTTGGTGTCCTCCCTTTGTTTTATATACTTTATGTGTACTCTTAAATGGTGTCTCCCCAGCATGGACCTCCTTTGTGTATACTTTATCTAGTTCATTGGTTCCTTTTATGACTGTTTGCTTTGGGGCAGCTAGGTGGTGCAGTAGATAAAGCACCAGTACCAGTGCAGGAGTCAGGAGGACCTGAGTTCAAATCTCACCTCAGACACTTGACACTCAGTAGCTATGTGACCTTGGGCAAGTCACTTAGCCCCAGTTGCCTCATCCTGACGAATATCTGGCCGCTGAATTAAGATGGCTCTGGAGGAGAAGTGAGGCAAGTCAAATGCAAGTCATGTCATTATTTCTCTGATGGCATGGTCTTCTTTGGCAATGAAGCATGAACATACATACAACCTCTTTCCCTTAGTGCCATTTCTGTTTCCTCTTGTATCACACTGGGAAACAGGATGTTAGAATCTAAGTCTAACGGCTCCTCTGGCATTGGAGAAAAGATTGGCATGTAGCACATTCTTAATAAATTCTTGTTAATTGATTGATATATGAACACACCTACTGCTACGAATGTTTCTGTGGAGATTGGCGAGGTGCATTCTGTGTTGATCAGCGTTTTGAATTCATCGCATCATAGTCTTCTAGCTAAAGCAGACTCTCATTTTGTAGATGAGTTATCTTTCTGAGACACAGAAAGGTCAAGGTCAAATAGAGAGTGAGAGGTAGAACTGTCACTTGAACTCAAGGCCTTTGAATTTTTTTCCACTGACCCTTTTGCCTTCTCATTCCTGGTGGCAAACATATCACCTTCTTAGAGGGAGGTCTGTAAGCAGAGTAGAGAGTATAGAAATAATCAGTATTCTTTGATCCAGGAATTGTCTTGCTGGGAATATACCTTGAAAGTTTGGGTTTTTATTTAAAGAACTTTTTCTTCCAAGATGTTTATACCTGTATTTATAATTGCAAAACAAAACACAATCTACAAGTAAATGAAATATCCACTAGTAAAGGAATAATCAGCAGGTAGGTGGTGCAATACATAGAGCACCAGGTCTGGAGTCAGGGAGACTCATCATCCTGAGTTCATATCTGGCCTCAGACACTTATAATTGTGTGAACTTAGCAAGTCACTTCATCCTGTTTGCCTCAGTTTCCTCATATGATGTAAGATGAGTTGGAGAAGGAAATGGCAAACCACTCCAGTATCCTTGCCAAGAAAATCCCAAAAGAGATCACAAAGAGTTGGACATAACTGAGACAATTGAACAATAACAACCCAAAAAGGGAATGGTTAAACACATTGTGCTACATTAATGTAATATAGTCATCTGGTTAAGATTGACAAGTTTGAAGCATATAAGAAATATTGAAAAACCTTTGTGAAATAATACAAAAAAAAGTTGAAGAACAGAGTTTATCTTTATCCTATGACTATAAAAGATAAATGGGAAGAAATATCCTGATGAAAACTTAAAGAAAATAAAACATAAGCTATGAGATTTTATGGGATAAATTTATTTAATTGCAAATAGTTCAAAGTAATTTGATTATTCTTTATGTGTTTTAACATGTTATCATACACATACATGCCTATACACACACACACACTTATAGAAAATGTGGAAAAATTTTCCATGCATCTCTGTTTTAAAAATAGGAATCTTTGGGTGTCACAGTAAATAATATAATCTTCCAATTATGACTAGGTATTTATTGTGTGCTTTTGTTTCCAGAGATGCGGTTCAGCTAAATGTGATTGCTACACGGCAGCTTATTCTCCTTGCACAACAGATGAAGAATCTGGAAGTGTTCATGCATGTGTCAACAGCTTATGCATACTGCAATCGCAAGCATATTGATGAAGTAGTCTATCCCCCTCCTGTTGACCCCAAGAAACTAATTGATTCTCTGGAGTATGTCTTTGTTTATTTTTATTTTTTATTAAACTTTATAGTTATGCAGAGATAAAAAAAAATACACCTATGTGCTTTTCTTTCAAGCAATTTTAAAATCCCTTCTCCCTCCCCTCACCAAGTATTTTGGCCACATTTTAAAAAAAATCTGAGCATCTATCTGCTGGCACCATAAGTGCTGATGCTTCTGTACTTTTCATAAAAGATTTGTTTTGTGGGAGTGGTAGCATGGTATAAAGGAAAGAACACTGGATTTGGAGCCCGAAGATCTGTGTCTGAACCTCTGATTTCTACTTAATACCTGAATGACTTTGGGCAGGTCACTTGATCCTCTCTAAGCCTCATGTATTCATCTGTAAAAGGTATGGTTTGGACTAGACATCCATGATCCCTTTCAGCCTTTGACCTTGTGGTTTATGCCTGGTAGTTTGCAAGCGAGGCTGGGAATGAACATGGAAAGAAATCCCTACCTAATTCACTCTTGATAACAGAGACTATTTGCTTAAAGTTGAAGGTGGAGGTAGTAACAAGGAGGTGAGGCCTGTTCTTTTAATAAGTCATCAGTACTTACTCCTTTCTAGTAGGCGGTTGGCAGGAGACTATCTCTTATTCGTTAATTCTGACTTGGCTAGAGCATCCCTTATCTTTTAGCAGTACTGTTTATCAGTTACTCTACGCTTTTGAGAATGTGGTTGTTGTCGTTTTCTTTGGCCCATCAAACTTGAGTTGGGAATGTTAAGTTTTTTTTTTTTTAATTGACTTGCTATCCCACTTCCCAAGCAGCTATTCCATACGTTTTCCTTGTACAGCCCACTCCATCTCATCATATCATACAACCTCACCTTCTACTTTATGAAGAACATTAAGGCCATTTGAGTTACTTTTTAACCCTAGCTTATGACAGACTCTTATGTGGGGTAAAGGTTTGTAGCTTAAAAAACTTCCAGATGAATTCCCTTATTAATTGAGTGTCCTTGGGCAAAAAAATCCATACACATTCACTGGACTTCAGTTTTCTCAACTGTAAAATGATGGACTAGAGAACAGTGGTGTCACATTCAAATAGAAACAGTGGGCCAGATGTTGACTTAGGAAACCACAGATTAACATTGTCTCTGTTGTGTTGTATTTTTATTTTGTTAAACATTTCCCAATTACATTTTTATGTGGTTTTCTAGTTTGATATCTCTGGACTAGATGACCTCCAAGATCCTTCCCTTCTGGTTCAAAATCTGTGATATTCTACACAGAAAATAAATGAAGATTATTCATCCTACAAAAGCATTCCTTTAACAGTACATTTAAAATATTTCATTTTGCACATAACTTTTTGAGGCACATCTACATCTGTTATCCCAGTTTTCTTGGTATTTCAACCCCTACTTCCTCCACAATAAGGCAGAAAAAGACCCCTTAGACAATCTAAACTATGGAAAAAGTCATTTATGTTTTCTGGTGAAAGAATACTCCTTGACTTCCTCCTTTGTGCAAGGCTCATAGTGTCCTATCTATTCATATGCGTTACAACAAAGCAGACCTATTTTCTCATGGCAGAAATCACTAATTTCATTTTTTCTTTGCTGACTGGAATGAAAGGTACCTAATTATTTACAATTTATTTACATAATTACTTGTTTTAAAAGTTTATTATGTTCCTAGCATTTGTAGGTCAGTCCTCCTGAGAGCATTGAAATCTTCTCAAACTCAAGGTTGACTCTTGCATTCAAACATAGTCTTTATATATTTGCATATATACATATATAAAACACACATTTGTGCTATCTTTGCTAGGTCTTTGTCAAGTTTTTGTTGTGTTTTGGAGGGAGATGAGAAGTGGGCAAGAAGTCTACATTATTTTTCACCGAACATCAGTTGAATCAACTCATTGAATATTTGTTCATGTTTGACGTGTTTGAGGAATTGTTTAAAAAATGCTTTTTAGAATAAGACATTTAGAAACTAAATCTTCTTTCTGCTTTGATTATTAGGTGGATGGATGATGGACTAGTAAATGATATCACTCCCAAACTTATAGGAGACAGACCTAATACTTACATATACACAAAAGCCTTGGCTGAATATGTTGTACAGCAAGAAGGGGCAAAACTAAATGTGGCAATTGTAAGGCCGTCAATTGTTGGTGCCAGTTGGAAGGAGCCTTTCCCAGTAAGTCACATCTGGAATATAGAATGCTGGTGTATCTACACATATTGTAAATTGTTACATCTGAGAAAGTGAGGTATAGAGTAAAATTGGACAAAACTGTGACTTTGTAGTATAATTCTTAATTAATAAGTAATTACAGAGTATTAAAGTGATAATTGATGAACATGATTCCTTATAAAAATGATTTTTGCTTTTAAGGTAGTTTTAGGAAATAACTATGCTTCTGTTATGATGCTGGGTAATACATAGGAATTGAAAGTATTAGAAATGTAGATTAGCAACATTGAAATCTTCTCTTTCACTGAAAATTAAGATTGAGGGGTATGAAGTCACTGCATTCCATTCACATAAGACTTGGTCAAGTCAACTTTCCCTATGTTTGATATGAAATTCTAAAAGAGGAAATTTTAAATTCATATGAATTAGTTGTATGAATTTTATGAAGTCCAATTATATATGTATATATAGACACATAAACGCATACACACACACACATATATACACACATATATATAAAATCATCATAGCCATCAGTCTTCATCACTGATTGGAATCTCAGTATAAAAGAACAAAGGGTGAAGTTTGGAGCATTTAGGGATCTTACCCTTCCATCTGTACCTTGGTCAGTCCCCTAATGACCCTAATTCTTCCTTTCTCCTTTGGTGACATTATAAAATAAGAACAGTTGGGAAGATTAAGATGTAAACAGATTTTAAGCTTGAATATAGTTTATATTTAATGAATTGCTGTTCAACAGAGTATACACTTTGAAATACCTGAAGCTGAATCCTGGAAATTAAGAACAGGAAGAAAGTTGGTTTTTTGTTGGGGCGGTGCTGATTACTTTATTCATTTTATATCAGTTTATTTTAAATAGGAAGATTTCTTTATCAACCACCCTTCTACTCAGTGGACTACACCCATGAATTTATGTAAGAGCGATAGGATTGTTGTGAGTTAAATGGGGTTTGGCCCAAAGCTTATGAACAGGCTTCCAGCTTTCTGAATCAGATCCTCATCAAAAGCCAGCCTTGCTGGGTAGAGGGGGCGCAAGAACAAAATTCCCTCCTTTTCTGCTCCTCTATAAGTGGTAAAAATCCGTTTACATAAAAGTATTTGTTGGGATGCAGATTTCAAGGAAAGAATCTGGAGTTTCACTTTCTAAAATAATTGTATTTCCTTTGGTTACAGGGATGGATCGATAACTTTAATGGACCAAGTGGTCTCTTTATTGCTGTGAGTAAACCTTTAATTTAATTACTGCTATTTTTTTTTTCCTTTCTTAGATAATTTGAGCTTAACTACCTCAAGCATTACGTTTGTTTTTCTTTCTTCAAAGGCAGGGAAAGGAATTCTGCGAACAATGCGTGCTTCCAACAATGCCCTTGCAGATCTTGTTCCTGTAGATGTGGTAGTCAACACAAGTCTTGCAGCAGCCTGGTATTCTGGAGTTAATAGGTATATGAGGTGACAGTGTGGGCTTATTAAGTTATTATTTGAAATTATAGTAAGTGGGGGGAAATAACTTATTAATGTGAAATTTAACTAAAAAATGAGAAAGTAGATGATTTTTTTTTCTGAAAGACAGCTACACTTTTTAGAATATCTGTAATTGTACAGAAAACTGAGGGCAGGACAGAAGTTGGGTGTTTAAGATTAGTTATAATTCCCCCCAGAATAACTGTATGTTGACATTTGCTACTATGGTTCTAGAGTTGTTTTACCTTGTTAACCTTTCTGACATCCACTAGTCTATTGTACCCTTCTACCAGTGATTTTTTAGTAGAAGTCATGGCCTGCTGGATAGAGAGCAGTCTTGGAAGCCAGAAATCTCTAGGGTTAAGACCTGTCTCTTACACATGCTGCCTTAGTAACCTTACGCAAATCACTAAAGCCTTTGGTGCTCTTAGAAAACTGTCCTGAGACTCTTCAGTGCTGGCTTAGTTGGCTTTGGTAGCTCCCTTCCATGGGAATTCCCTATACAAGATAAAGTACGGGTCTGATATATCCATTCCTAGCTCTACTTTACTACTAAAGGAACAAGGTATTAGGTAATTATTTGCATATGTTATTTTGGGCAAAGGAAAATTCAGTCTATAATTTGCCCCAGATTGGGCCTCAGAAAATGTGTCAAGAACAAAAACACAGAGAATAGAAATTAAAACACTCTTCCTTATTTTCCTTAACTCTTTGGGCTATCTTTTGTTTTTTGGAATGTTTGTTATCTAGATACAAAAAGAGAAATTATACAGAGGAAAAAAGATGCATATATAGTGGACAGAGTTGTTCTGACCAATATTGTTTCATAATTCTGTCACTAATATGTGATAACTAAACCTGACAGTTAATTACAAAATCCCCCTGTAATGTCATTTAACTGATTCATCCATTTATAACATTTATGACATCATATACTATAGAACTGTGTTTTGCCCGTGTTCTGTTTTCATTAAATTCCATTAATTACCAATAGGTGGGTTATGTTTATAATTTCTATTGAGAAATTTTTGGGGTGTTGAAGTACGTGAGCAATTAAAAGTACCTCAGCTAATAAATATCACCTAGTCCGTTAAGAAGAACAGTGGCACTATAATCTAAAAGGTACATAGACTTCAGTCCTACTCGTTAAAGGTGTTCTCTGCAGGGTGGCCGTGGCGGTCTTTGTTTGGTACTTATTTTGGTCTTTGACTTTTCAGACCAAGGAACATCATGGTATATAACTGCACCACAGGCAGCACTAATCCTTTCCACTGGGGTGAAGTTGGTATGATTTTTTTTCTTTCTTTCTGCTTTCTATAAATCTTAGAACAAATCTTACAGTTACTGAGTAGAATAGTTTTTAGTAGTTGTTTCAAAGATCATTTGTTAGTACTATTACAGTTTTTGAGGACTTAAGGATGTTCACTTATAACTTATTTTCATTATCATTGCAAACTTAATTGTTATATCTAGCAGCACAACAGCATAGATAGCCTCGTGATTGCCTTCTTGAAATGTATATTTCCCATCTGCCATTTTTGCCCTTTATTCCCAGCTTGTTCTTTTTCCTCCCACAATTGCCCCACCCCTCTGGTAGGAAGTCATAATCCTTTCTTTTTGACTGGGACTACAAGCTGTACTTTGTCTATGGCAAAATGAGAAGTAGGTTCAGTGGGCATTACTGCCAGCTTTGAGAGCTGGAGATGGTATAATGGGAGATGCTCCATGAAGTAGATCCCGAATGGCAACAGATAAAGTTGCTTGGGAAGTGGAATGATGCCTTAATTTATGCTAGCATCTTGTGACACTTTTGCCATGGCACAGTGTATCTGCAGTCAATTTTAAATTGTTATAGAAACAGTAACAGTAAAATTAGTACTTTAGAGATCTGGGTCCTTGTCATAACTCTGCCACACCATACCATGTTCTCTGGGCAATTGTTTCAGCTTTTCTATATATTGATTTTCTCAACTGCAAAATGATGAAAGAGTTGGATCAGGTGTACTATGGACATATGTGGCATAAAGACAACTTAAGTTGAACCAGATTCTGGCTTTATTTGGTCTGTTTTAATGCAAAATGTTATTCATGTTATTGAATGTCAAGGACAAATTCTACCTTGAATTGAAAAATTATTTTCACATAAACACTTTAAAATTGCATATTACTGTATTTTCCATCCCCGTTAGTTTTCTTAACTTACACTACAGTTTTGATTAAAACTATTCAAATTTTCAAATAAGGTAGTAGACATTTTGAAACGTAAGCTCAGTTAGCGTTTCATAAAGTTTTTAAATTTTGGAATAGATACTAGGTTTCTGTTTAATAAGTTATATATACTCCAAATAAAGTATTAATATATCCAGGTGATAATAGAGAAATTTGATCTATATGTTGAGATTTCATTAAGGTATTTGAAAGTAAAAAGTAAAATAATGTTGGATGACTTTACTTTTTTATGTATATACTTAGGCAATTTAATTAAAAGTGTTTGCAAGAAAAAGATCATGATTTTCCTTTTCTTTTTAAAGTAAGTACAGTAATAAGAAACTGGAAAGAGGAACAGAAAGAAAGAAGCTATGGTGAGAGGTGCAACATAGAAAGTGACCTTATAACGTGACCTTGGTAAAGCGTTTAGAGAAATGCCAGAATGAGCTTTTAGTTCTTGGTATAATGAAAATTGATAAGAGGTGGTTCTCAAATCATTTGAGTTCAGTGGGCATATGTCCCTTCCCCTTTTTTCAACTTCTCTATAAGGTTTTGTTTTTTAATATGGATGCAGTAATTTAATTCTGACATCTATAGCAAAAAGTATTGTACCTTGTAAAAATGTAATGGTTTGTTCATTACATGGTTATTACCAAAGCTGTTACACAACTTTTCTTTCTCAGAATATCATGTAATTTCTACTTTCAAGAGGAATCCTCTCGAACAGGCCTTCAGACGGCCCAATGTAAATCTAACCTCCAATCACCTTTTATATCATTACTGGATTGCTGTGAGCCATAAGGCCCCAGCATTCCTGTATGATGTCTACCTCAGGATTACTGGAAGAAGCCCAAGGTAATGGTGACTAGCTCTGTCTTATCTGTTCCTCTGACTGTGAAACCCATGCTGCCACTGAAATGAATGTTAACTGTATTTTTGTTCATGCTTATGATTGAGGTTTAATGGCCTTTGTGAATGAGAAGACTCTTCAATTCAAGACTTTTACCTTAAATGAAGAGGTGATCTTGTAAATCTCACCATTCTATTTAGCCCTTCTGGTTGACTAACTCACATGATATCTTGAATTGAAGATCTCACTTTAGGTTTTTCTTGGAACAACAACATTCAAAAATGCTTTGACGCTTATTTTTCCTACAGGCTATTATGTAAATCATTTCTTCAAGATGAATCCTTTAAACCAAGTGTTCAGGCGCCCCAATTTTAAGCTTTATTCCAACAACCTATTGCTTCATTATTGGAAGGGTGTCAGACACACAGTACCTGCCTTATTGCACGATCTTGCACTCAGGTTGACAGGTCAGAAGCCGTGGTAAGAAGAATAGTGCTAAGTACACTTCATATCGGTGAGGTGGTGGAAGCTTGCTGGAGAGACGACAAGTCGCTGGCATGAGCTTTACCTGTAGCAATGCTAACCTAATTCATCACAATCACAATCGGGATGCCAGGACATTTCTTAGGGATTTAATTAGCCTGTTGGGACACCATTTCTGGTTGTCATGTCTTTGGCTATTGACCCTTCAGTAGTCTATTAAAAAACAAAAAAAGAAATGCCCAGCACCAAGGTTGTCATTGTTATTATAAGCTGAAGATGAATCCCCTCCCTTGCTCCACTACTCCAAAAATTTGAGGGTAGGTTTCTGTAGAGGGTTAAGGATAAAAGATCTTCTTCCTTCTGGTATTTAGTACTTTTTCCTGGAGAATAAATTATTTCAAATATCCCTGCTTTCCATTCAGCTTATAATGTGGTAATTATTATATTTGACTTAATTTTCTGGATTGAGAAATGACCATTTTAAAAGGCAAAATAAGTCTTAAATTTTCCATTTTAATTGTTTTGGACATTCCTTTTCTCCTTTCCTAAATTAAAATCCCTCAGATTTAAACAGAGCCTTCGTATAACCTTTATTACATAAAATAAAATGAAGCTTATTTGGAAAAAAAATTTTTTAGTTAAGTGATATTTTGGTAAAAATTGAAAATACAGAGTTTGAGTGTTTTTAAGGAAAATTTTCTTTGTAGAATGGAGCTCTCGTACTCAAAAATCAGTGCCCATTAGAGTGTCAGGAGCTGAAAGCTACTTATCATTTTCATTAGTATAAGATGAAACCATTTTGTGATTTTCTTTTGATTTCATTTGTCTCTCAGTTTCCAGTTTCATATTTTTGTTGTCCACTGCCAAACAACTAAGTACATTAGAAGGGCCAAAACCGAAATGTTTGAGAGAGAAATGGTTTAGAATTTCTAGACTAATTTTCTGTTTTCCCCAGAAGATCTGCGTATATCTTTGCCATTGAGAGTACTTTTTTGGATAGATTGTTCGCTATATATGCTTTTTCTTGATATTAAGAAGAATAAATGTCACATTTATTAGTTTATCACAATTTAGAAAGGTAAAAGCAAGTGGAAATGAAATAGTAGAGCAGGTTATGACATATAATATGTGTGTTTATGTATACCTTGCATATAGTAGTCACTCAAGAAGTATATGTTGAAATGAATAATTGTTGAAGTCTATTCATGATAAGTCAAAACTTAAGTGCATTTCACTACACACTGGCATTTAGCTGCTGCCAGAGACATCTTTATACTGAAAATAATCTTGAAAGCACTGAAATTCAGGCAACAATATTAAGCTTTAAAAAAAAACATTAAAAATGAAATTTAGAATCATCCTTTTCCTCATTCAGCAAATCTTTACTGTTTGCCATATGTATACTTCCTTAAATGTGTTAACAGATTCAAAAATAGTACAGTGTTGGTCCTAAAGAAACTTGGGGTCTTGTTGGAAAGATGATTTCTGACACATGGCTCATTGAAAGGGTGACCCATGGAAGGAGGCAGTCCTCAAGTAACTGGGGCAGATGGTGAGGACTAGAGGGATTCAGCAGGTTGAGTGGGAAAAGTTTTGTGATGGAAATGAGAGTTTACCCCGACCCTGATGGAGGAGGAGACAAAGAAGAGTTCCTGTCTGACCTTTGTTCACAGGGTGGTCCTCTGCCAGGAGCATGAGCAAAAAAGTCAGCACATGCATCAAGGACCAACAGCTGGAGTGGGGCGGGGGTTGGGGGGCGTTGGTGAATGGAGGGCAGTGAACTTGGAAAGGGGAGGGTCAGGCCATGCCCATCATTGAGTGCTTTGAGGAATTTGCATTCTTTCCTTTAGGCACTGGGGAGCCATTTAAAGCTTTTGAGCCAGACTTGATGAAAACGACCTTTAAGTGCTCCTTGATTCTTAATGTAGTGGACAGAGAGTTGGACTAGAAATCAGGAAGACCTGATACAAATCCATCCTTTGACACTTCTTAGCCATATGAACATAGGCAAGTCACTTCATGTTTTTGAGCTTCCATTTTTCATGTGCAAAATTGGTAAACTAATGGCACCCACCTCCCAAAGCTAGTTGTGTGACTTAGTGAGATAATGTTTATGAAGCACTTTACATACTTTAAAGCACTATGTCAATGCCAATTGCTTTATGTGGCAGAATCTTATTAAGTGCTTACAATGTGCCAGGTACTGTGGTAGCACCAGGGATGCAAATAATGAAAAAGATAGTTCTTGTTCTCAAGGAATTTGCACTCTAATGGGAGAAAACAACACATAAAAGAAAACTAAAGGAGGAGGAAGTACTCAGCTGGGGACATGGTGGAGGAGTCAAAAAAATCAGAAAAGAGTGCAACTGTATGGGAAATGAGGAGTACTGGAGGTGATAACAGCATCTTAGAATTGCATGGAGCCTGAGAGGCCATTGAGTCCAACCCTGTCCTGAATCAGAATCCTCTCTGCAACGTCCCAAGTTGATATTCAGCCTTTACCTTCAAACATCCAGTGAACAGCCAGCTACTCTTTTCCAAGGTGCCCTGTTCTACTTTTGGACAGCTCTTGTAGGAAGTTTTTTTCTTGCATCTATATGAAATGTGCCTCTGTGACTTTATTCTTTGCTCCTTTCTCTGCCCTCTGAGACACCATTGTATGAGGGTACGACAAGGTAACTTCTGCATTCCCTTCAAACACTAAATCTGCAGGTGCTTGAGTGTTTGTGTTTGGACCCCAATTTCAAGATCTCATTTCTCCCTAGCTTCAAAACACTATCCACGATGGTTTTCTCCCCAGCCCTAGGATGTTATGTGTAGCAGTAACTCATGAGTGGACCCCAGTAAGCCAAACTACCTTTCCCTGCAATTACTCATGAGTGGGTCCCCAGTAAAACAAACTATCTTTCCCCATCACAAGAACAAGCTGACTTCTGAAGAAATTCTCTTGTAAAAACAGGACCATCTTGTAACTACAGCATTATCATGTATTGATTCCCAAAGTTATCATATTCAATCAAGAGGTCAAGTTGTAGACATCAGCTCTCAAAGTCGTCTTGCTGCAGACCAAAAATACACCCCTGAGAAACCCCTTCCCCTGATTTCTAGTAGGGAATGATGCCTATGACCAAGGTTGTAAGTTATCATCTACTTAGCATATCTGCCAGATAATCTACTACTTTTCCTATAAAAGTGTTAGCATCTCTCCTGTTAAGTTGCAGGTTCCTTAAGGAGCTCTGTCCACCATATTGGCATTACAATAAACCTTTGCCACCTTGACTTAAAGAATGCTTGAGTCTGTGAATTCATTCCAGATGATCCTGTCTAAGACTCTGATCTTTGGGGCGGTCCCTGAACCTCTCAAATTGTATCAGTAACACAGGCCAAAAAAAGGAATGCTGGTATGACACCGTATTTGAAGACACAAAACTATTCTTGCTAAATATATGCTAGTTTTTAGTGATGACCATTTGCTTTGTGGTGCTCACCGACAGTCAGTCTTTTTTACTAATGTATTTCAGAATTTTGCCAGAAATTAAAATCAAACTCAGAAGTTTACAGTTTCAAGAACCTGATCCTCTTCCTTATTGGATGTCAGATGACTTTCCCATTTCTAGTTTGGTAGTACCCCTCTTTCTTCTCATGATCTTCAAATATTATTGACAGTAGCTCAGTAAACTCATCTGCCAGTTCTTTCAGGACTTAGGGCTAATGTGTTTTCCCCAATTACATTGTCAACTCCTTGAGAACAGGGACTGCCTTTTTTTTTTTTTCTATTTGTAGCCCCAGTGCTTGGCACATAGTATCTCTCAATAAAGGCTTTTTCCTTTTTTCATTCATGTTGTTAGGCTTGCCTTGTGAATTACACTCTTAGAAGGTAGCTAGGTGTTCCCTTACCATCCAATTGCTTATCTTAAACTCAGTGTTAAGCCCTATTTTTATTCCATCCTTCTTAATCTGAATTTCAGTTCATTCTCCTTTATTAATACCTTGCCTATCTGAAGGTTAAATTTCCAAAAAGCTCAGCATTCTTAAATACAAGTAAACAGCAGAAGGTCTCTATGAGCACTTGAAATAGTTGTCATAGAGCCCTAGAACTAAAATAATTTCCTTTTTATCTGTGGGAGATGCTCTTTGGCTGTCAGCTACAGAGCTATTTACAGTATTTAACACCCTACAAAATACTGTATTCTGTGTGTTATGTTACAGTGCAGAGATTGGTTTTCATATTGACCCAGGAACATCCAGTAAGAAGTGATTATATGAGCATCCTCTTTTAAGAGACAGGGAAATTAAGGCTGGTATAGTGAAACAAATACTGGACTTCAGTTTTAATTTCTGGCTGCCCTTTACTGGCTGTATGACCTTAGGGAAGTAGTGTACATTCTCTAAGCTTCAGTTTGCTTGTTTATAAAATGAGTGAGCTGGATTCCATCATCTTGAAGTCCCTCTTGAAAGATTTTCACTGAAAATGGTTAAACTAAATTTGAGTACTTGGTAAGCATAAGTTTTCTGGAAAACCCACTTTGTGACACCTCATTTCCCAACTGTACTAGACCACAAAACATGGGAGTTTAGTTTTTTTTACCTTTGATCAGTTCAGATCCAGCTGATCTACGTTAGTGTAGTTTAGGATGAAAACTTGTTTTGGATGGGTCTTGTTAGCTAAACAGCTGAAGAATTAATATTCATTAAATTGCGATTGTGAATACTCTCTCATTAAATAAATTATATTCTTACAAAACTAATCTTACTACCCTGGGAGAATTTCTGGAATGAAATCTGCATTACAGACTTCGAGGATAGCATGTACTAGAATTTCACCTCTTGTAGAACATGGCTAAAATAAGCTTGTTCTTTTGCACAAGAGGGAAAAGATTTGTGTATATGTATGTTATAGGCTTTTCTTTTCATAGTTTTAAGCAGGGAAGAGGAAATCATTGGCAGTTGCTAATTAGCTAATGGCTAATGGATGAATGTGCCTTTTTTCTTCCATTATATAGTCTAAGACTGAAGTGTTGTTAGCCTGGCATAAGAGATGGAGAACAGGAAAACCTATGTCTGATTCAGACTGACTGTGAGCCTGGGAAAGAAAGTCAAAGCCTCAGGAAAGTCTCAGCCTCTGAAGTTGGAGGAGAGTATTCTGTGACCTGCTTTGGTTGAGAAATGCCTTCAGTGGTCCAAAACACACACGTATAAAACCAAAATAAGCTCACTGTCAGAAGCCCTTGAGTAAATTCACCTACCTTTGGCATGCATTTTGATATGTTTTGTATTTCTCAGAGTTGATATGGTGGTTTTCTACTTTCTGATCTAACATGTAGAACTTGTATGGACTAACATGAAAAGGTCATTCTGGTAGCTGGAAAAATAGATGACTACTGAGACAAGGCTTGCAATGAAAAAAATTAAAAACTGAGCACAAGGCATTATCCAGAGATAAGAGACTCAACAAACACTTGTTAAACGCCTCCTATGTGCCATTCACATGGCTGGATCTGAGGATACCAAGACTCAGCTCCTTACCCTTATCATTTGTAGTCTAGTAGGGAGCTTTGACATCTGTACAAGTCACTGGAGTAGCCAGGAATAAATGAAAAAGGCACTAGAGAAGTGCAAACAGAGGTCTGTATGTAGACTAAAGAAGAAAAGGGCATATCAGTACTTGAGGGCTAATGTGTTTAGCAGCATTTGGGTTGGGCTTTAAAGGAGAGGGTATAGAAATCCAGCAGGTAGAGGAGGAAACCAGAGAAGCTGTCCAGGCATGGGGAATACTGTGGCCAAAGACAAAAGAGGTTGAGAAGTGTGAGCATGTTTAGGGGACAGTCCATTTTGGATGGATGATCTCTCATGAAATAAGGCTGGAAAGAGAGGACGATACTAGATTGTGCAGGACTTTGGATGACAGGCAAAAGAATTAAATCCATTAATTAAGAGGGAACAAGGTAATGATGTAATTGCATCTGTATATAGAAATATTAGTCTAGTAGAGAGATATGAAAGATAATTTGGGGTGAAGAGAAAGTGGAGACAGGGACTATTTTAGTCATCTAAAAGGGTGATAACAAGGGGCCTATATTAGGGTGGTGACAATAGGAATAGATTTGGGAAATTTTCTGGAGATGACATCACTAGAACTTAGAGATTGATTCTTTCTCTCATTTAAAGATGACTTGAGAATTTCAAATGAGGGAGACAGGATGCCCAGAAACACCACTGACAGAAACAGTAGCATCAGAAGGAGAGACTGTTGTAGGGGGAACGATAAGCTTGATTTGGGACATTGTGAGTTTGAGGTGTCAGTGAGAGGTCCAGTTAAAGATGAGGGTTACGACCTCAAAAGAGGTGAGGGTAAAAAAATAAAAATCTTGGAGTTACCAACATAAAGGAAATAATTGATATCATGGAAACATTGCCAGGGGAGAAGGACATCAAGAGTGCTGAATACAGAATTTTGAAAAAAACACCCAAGGAGAGTGAAGATCTGGAAAATAAGTGATTAGAGAGGTAGGAAGAGAATCAGGAGGATCTTGTTTTTTTGACATTAAGTCAAATCCACAAAAGTTTATTAAATGCTTGCTATTTGCTATGTACCATGCTAAGCGATGGGACTTCAAAAAAAAAAAAAAAAAACCAAAAGAACAGTCCCTGTGCTCAAGGTACTCAGTCTAATGGAGATGACAAAATGCAGACAAGCTACATATAGGATAAATCTCAGAGCAAAGACACCAGCTTTAAGAGGGAATCAGGAAGACTTCTTGCAGGTGATTAGATTATATCTGAAACCTGAAGGAAGCTTAGAGATTGAGGTGAGGAGAAGAGAATTCCAGGCAAGGAGGATTGCTAGTGAAAATGCAGTCAGGAGGTTGAATCAGAGGGACAGCAAAGAAGCCAGTGTCCCTCTATCACAGTATACATATGCAGGAAGTGGAAAGACTGGGAAGGTAGGAAGGGACAGAGTTATGAAGGGCTTTAAAAGTCAAACAGAGAATTTTATATTTGATCATGGAGGCAATGAGCCACTTGAGTTTATTGAGTGGATAGGACCAGGGAAGGTGGGGAGGTGACTTGTCAGACCTGTGCTTTAGGAAGATCACTCTGATAGCTAAGTGGAAAATGGATTGGAGTGGGAAAAACTTGAGGCAGTTAAACCAACCAGAAGACCGTTACAATAGTCCAGGTATGAGGTGATGAGAGCCTACATTAGAGTAGTTACTGTCAGGAGACAGGTCAGTTGAGGTGTAATGTTAGAGACATTGTGAAGGTAAAATTGACAAGACTTGGCAACTAATTGGATGTGAAGGTAAAATTGACAAGACTTGGCAACTAATTGGATGTGAGAGGGTAGCAAGAGAGGAAAACATCTAGGTTGTAATCCTGGGTAACTGGGAAGATGGTGGTGCCCTCAGTGGTAATGGGGAACTTAGGAAGAGAGAAGAGTTAGGAGGGAAAGATGATGAGTTCTGTTTTGAACATGTTGAGTTGAAGATATATATGGGACATCTAGTAATAATGTGAGATGAGGTTAGCACTGAATAAAGAGCTCTGAGAATCATCTGCATAGAGATAGCAATTGAATCCATGGTAGCTGATGAAATCATCAAAGTAGTGTCGAGGGAGAAGACTAGAGGGCCCAGGATGGAGCTTAGAAGGAAGCAGAGACACCCATTATAAAGAGCCTTCTAAAGTAGTTTAATCACTAAAGGGAGAAGAGACTGGCTGATAGTAGCATAGGGAAAAATAGAAATCACAGTTATTTTACATCTTGGTGGGTCAGTCTCCCAGATAGCTGGTGCCTTAATCATAGAAAGTGCCCAACCCCTTCTGAAGAAGAAAATACAGCAGGGACACAGTACAATGGATGGTCTCATCTGTTACGACAATTACTTGCTATCCTTGGACAAAAGACCCTACAGTTTTGTCTAGAAGAACTTCTTTCACTCTTGTAGAAGTATTTGACCATTTTCCTTTGCCTCCTGCCTTTGAACAGAGAATGTTTTCTTATCATAAATTGTGCCATTTGCAGGTGAGGCACTCCCTTTTTCTCCCATGACTGATCCCCATCTTTCCTTACCCTTCCCTCTTCTGTGAAATGCTTTACTTATCCTAAGTTACTGCAAAATGTAACTGATGGGCTGTGTACTCTAAGTAGTCCTGAAAGGTTATAAAAAATAAGTGTACCCTAGAAAGCAGAAGCGCCTATCAAAAAAATACCAGTCTTCCTTAACGTACTAGTAAACCTGTTTGCTTTCTGTTTGGCTCATATCTTTGACTCATAGACATCAGATTTCCTCTGATAGGTAGACCTCTTGAAAGAGGCCAAGGGAATTCCCCAACACCAGTGGGAATGAGTGAATCCAGTGAAGGTTCTTTGAGGATGGGGGAGACTTTAGGATTATCAGGAGGCAGCCAAAAGATTGAGGAATAGTGAGAATGGAAACAAATGGAAGACAAGTTGAGAGGTGATGAGGAAGTAGACAGTGATTTCACTTGTCATTTGATCACTGAAACAAGAGGAGACAGGAGTGAATGGGATCACAGGCACCCTTGTGAGGATTTGCCATATTGAGCAATAGGAGGGAGTGTCTCCATTGGGAAGATTTGTCTTAAGGACTCTTATTTGAAGTATAAATGAACAAAAAATGGTTTGAATTTTTAATCATTACATTATTTTGAATAGAAGCTCAATAGCATTATCGTGCTATAGTTTGTTCAGGTATTGTGATTTCCTTGCTATACGTAGCTCCTAGTAAGGGAACTCTTTCCATCAGTACATAACAGCAACTCAAAAGTCTTAAGAAGGTTAAATGACTTGCCCGAGGTCATACAACTAGTACATAAAAAAGATGGAAATTGACTCCGAGTCTTCTTACCTCTAGGGCATGCCATGCCAATAGTTTCCAGATTTTTTCTTGTGCATATGCTGGAATTATAGGATCTTCCCAACAGTACCTGTGCAGCTGTTGTGGATGCTGAGGTGCAGGCTACGTTATAACTTCTCTGAGAGAATAATTTATGGTTCAGAAGTTGGAAGGTTGGGAATTTACACAGTGGCATTAGGGTACTGTAGGGCAATGTTGTGTTATAATGGGTAGGTGTGGCTGTGTTGGTTACTAACCCCACATCAAGTCACAGCTCTCCTGCTCATACCACAATCTGAACTAGGAAGGTCACTGTACAAATCTTTGCTGCCTCCACATAAAAATTGTATAAAACTTAACTGAAGGCACATGGTCTGTGACATTTTTTTCTTCCATAGTTCTCTGTGTTCAGATTTTTCTAATCAGTTTTACACAGGACTGGGGTTGTACAGTATCTGTGTAGTACCTTTTAACAAACTTCATTAGTCACACTTTGAAAATATTTCTAGTATTACTAAATTGATTCAGCTTTTGAATATTCTTTTCTTATTCAAACCTGTCTTGATCCTTCCAGTGCTGCTTTGTAACATGAGGGTCAGATCTGTCACATGATCATTATTGAACATGCAAAGTAGCCTTTGTATTAGCAGAGAAGAAAAAATTCATCTCAGGGGTTTAACCTAAGGCAGGTAGGATAGACAGATGTTCGAATTCATTCTTCCTTAACTGACCACAAGAAACTCAGGCCCTTTCTTCCAGCTGTAATATATCATAGTTGTCTCAGGCTATTAAAGGGTCTTGCTACCATAGTAGTCATGGAATATGAAAAAAAAAGAACTATATCAATGAAAGACTGACTGTTAGAAATGCTTCAATATACAAGATGCCTACCATCTCCTTTTCAGGGATATTTATTCCATCTTGAGTATTTTGGTATCCCCCCACAGTACCTTGTACATGGTAGGTTCTCAAGAAATAATCATTGAATGATGAAAGTAATGATTTCTGTGTAAACTTTACAATTGAATTATCAAGAAGGGATGACTATTTAATATCATTTAGCAAGAGTATATGGAGGAATGTTGATAAAAATTTCAAAACATTTGCTACTGTTTAGAAAGTCTTCATTTCTATTTTTAATGATGTTTATTGGGTAAACATCATGTTGGATATTTTTTAGATTTATTATTTTTCGTATTGTGGTGGTATTGGGCATCTGGAACGACCTGTTTCAATTTTGATGGGTCTCTTCTTCAGTCTTTTTTCTTTCTAATATCATTTGATTGCTTCAGAAGAAAATATTCTAAATGCATGACAGTACTTGCCCTAAATGGAGCAAGTGTTTATTTTTTTTCTGGTCCTAAATGGAAAAATAAGGGAATTTAAAAATGTATGAAACAGTGTGTAAATGGAACACTTATTTTTCCTGACAAAACATGATGATTTTGATTTTTACGTGTACTGAATGAGCTTCAGTGTTTCAAGTTTTCTTTCTAGGATTGTTTTTTTAAAGGTACCGATTGTATCTTGGGAACCCCCTTTTTCATACAGCATTTATGTTTTGAAGTTATTTCCATTTTAATTTGCAATTTTAATATTATGAATACATTTTTCAGATGAAATTCATTTTTTTTTGTATTTTCCCCAAAATCCTTATGCCAGGACCTGCCAAGAGAGAACTTTTCCCTTTTCTTCTCATTTGAAGTATTTTAAAAATGAAATTCATTCTTTCTTCAATTAAAGATTGTATATTTTTGGTTTATAGTGCATTATAATTGATATTAGTGAGAAAATTAATATTTTCAAAAAAAAGAGAACTAGACTTGATGATTCCGTTCTTTGGGGTCATTTGGTGGTTATTGAACTTATTTACAGAGGAATAAAATGTGGGAGAAATTGTGATTTTTCTGCTTTTATGATTCATAAAGTTACACATAAAGGGCCATTTATCATGGCACACAGAAATGGTTCAAATCTGAGGGGATCATTGTGCTCAATATGATTTGATTCAAGTGGCAAATGAACATTTCTGCATATTTTTTTCCCGATCAAAAATAGTTTGGGTTGTAGCAAATGTCATGGCTATCAAGAACCATTGTTGGTATTTTGATTTCGCATAAAGTCCTAAGTCCTAAGTAGCTGAGCTAGATTGCAGTTTAAAAGCAAGACATCATTAGTTTTGCTAATTTATTGTTTCCATTTTTACAGTAAGTTTGACCTCAGATTGTCTTTGAAGCACATTTATTTTATATAACCCCAATATTGATGCTGCATCATATTTCTTGCTAGCAGCTTCAGATTTCTTCTTTCCTTTTTTGAATTCAATTCGAGATGCAGAGATGTTATTTCCCACACGAGGTGAATTATGCACCAGATGTTAATATTAGTGTATATGTATTTTTGGGGGGAGATGCCACATGTATTTGAGCAGTGGTAGAACTTTCATGGTTTATACAAGGTATCAATTTGTGATCTTTCTTCAAACATAGGATGATGAAAACAATAACTCGTCTGCACAAAGCTATGGTGTTTCTAGAATACTTCACAAGTAATTCTTGGGTTTGGAACACTGACAATGTCAATATGTTGATGAATCAGCTAAACCCCGAAGACAAAAAGGCAAGTCTTTTCTCTTTTATGTTAGAAACAGGACTCATGCTCTCAGAATCATGTATTATGTAAATATTACCGTATTTACTATTATGCAGTATTACTGTGATATGGTTGATTGCTATGAAATATTTAGACTCCTCAATAGGAATGGAAATTAGGATTTGGGGATTTCCTTGTGTTTTTCCTAGATGGTTGATGTTTCTTGTATCAAAACTTAGTGGTTTTAAAAAATGTTTTGTGTCCCAGATCTTACAATAACAAATTGCTCTTCACATCCTTTTGCCTTTACTTAAGTTTTCTACTCTTTTTAGAATTATCAGTTCACAAGAGGAGTTAGGAGAAGCTACAGGTAACAAATAGTTCCATTGAAACCAGAAGCATCTTAGCAAGGGACTTTCGCAAACACAGTTGTGGAAATGTATTTTCTCTGGCATGATCTAGAATTTGGTGCTCCAGGAAGTGGTTTCAGAAAGCTCAGACTAACCATTTGTGATGGAAATCTTTCTAAAACATGTTCTATATCTCTCAGATTTAACAAAGAGCATCCTGAATAAATCTAATCTTTTCTTAAATTGGGGCTACAATCCAGCCATATTGACCTCCTTTCTGTTCCTCATACACAGTGTTGCCCCTCCTGTCTCCGTGCCTTTTTACTCCTTGTCCCCAGGCTTGGAATACTCTCCCTCCTCTCCTCTGTCTCTTAGAGGCCCTGACTTCAAAATACAAGTCAAATACCATCTTCTAGAGGCATTTCCTGGTCTTGCCAGCTCCTGGTGCCTTCCCCTCTCAGGGCACCTTGTGTCTACTTTGTAGGTATCACATATATGCCTATATATGGACAGTTGTCTCTCCCTTTGGAATGTACCCAAAGCAGGGACTGTTTTCTGTTGTTTTTTTTAGAATGCCCAGTGCTTTGCATGGTCCCTGGCAAATCACAGTGCTTGGTAATCAGTCATTTTATTGTGCTTTAGAGAGTTATATCCAGGAAGCTCCTGTTTTTTTAAAAAAGTACTAAATTTTAGCTTGACTTGTTTGGCTTTTTGTCACTTCATCAAAGTATACAGAATGAAAAATCTGCAGTTGCATGAGATTCTAGTTAGTGCAGTCCCACTGCCCTTCTCCAAAAAGTAATGAATTAAAGGCTGAAGCTTCACTTTTCTAGCAGGAGAATTTTCAAAAAATTTCATGATCAATATTTGTCATTTTATTTATCAGCAGCAGTTGAAATTATTCACTTTTTCTGTATTTTTAATGTATTGTACCATTTAAAACTCCTTCAACATTTTTATCCCTTGTGTTGTTTGTTGATGGGGTGGGGAGCAATATATCCCTTATCATTTCAGAAATTTGTTCTAATAGATATGGAAATTAATTTACTCCAAAATTACTTCATTTTTCAAAAGACAGGTTTGATAATTTATACAAGGCTATGCTTTTCTCATTTTTGGCACTCCATTTATGATGCTTTTTCAAGGCCATACAAAGGCCATGCCTTTGTAAAGATATTGGGCTTTGGTGGACATTCTGGAAAAAAAACAAAGTTAAAAATCGATCCATGGGATTCAATCTATGATGCAAAAATGTTTAGGATTAAGAGGACTGAAATCAGGAGGATGGAAAGATTTTCATAGTGAATGCATGAAAATGCTTTTCTAATAACATTTCATATTCTGGTCATTGAAGTAAGGTTGGCCGGTAGGAAAAGCCTTCTTCATCAAATTTCTGCTGTGCTGTTTTACTTTGGTATTGAGGGGATCTTGGACTCTAGAAGGCTGTTCTAGCAAAGCACATGTTCTGTCACGTTCTAGCATGGCCCCAGGACACAGATCTACTCTGTTTTCACAAAGAGTCACACCACAGCAGTAGGCTAACCATCCCTGCTATGACAAAATTCTTTTGGCCGTAGCAACCTATGAAACATGGAAAAATTGAAAAATGGCCTCAGTATGCAAAGAAGCAGGTAGGGTGGTAAGGTTTTCCCTGCCCCAAAGCCTCAAGAAATAATTACTATCTGGGAAATATGGTGGTTATATATTTATGAAAAGACAATATATTTATAGCCTACATATCAACAGTAACAGATTCTATGAAAAATATGATCATATCCTCACTATCAATTAGTATACACTCTGATTTTTGGTGACTTCAGTATAAAAGTGGACAGAAAGATGAAGGGAAATACATGGGAAAATGGAGTACAGAGCGAAAAGATTTATAATCATATGGAAGTTTCACGCCTCTATGTCATGATTACTTTCCTGAAAAAAGAATTGGCAGACATTCATCATGGCGGTAACCAAACAAGGAGTTAGAGGACCTACATTTAACAGACAGGAAAAGACATATCATATATGAGAATGGTTTTTGAGTCATCAGCCTGTCTATAGTTGGACCATCAATCATCAGAGCTACAATGAGAATTTATAATAAGAATCAAAATGAGAAAAAGATTTGATGTACAATATTTTAAACATGTTTTACGTATAATCGTATATGATAATATAATATGTAATACATAAATGTATTATATAGCAATCTTAATTGTACATTCAATTATGTAACAATATATGACACATTATATAATGTATGTTATACGTCATGTATTTTATATATGTAATTTAATTGTATATTCAACTCAAAAGAATGAAATGCCACCTCACAACCTTTTCAACAAGGTATTTCCTGTCCGCATTATAATGAACGTCATTCAGGATTCTTTGGAATTTTTAACAAAAAAATATCCAAAATACCCATGATCATTGACTCTCAGATAATAAATATGCTCACCAGAGGTGTTTGCTACTGTGATGGTGGAGATCCACCACAGAGTCCAGGTTAGGGAGAGCATCTTTGTTTATAAATGAAGTCTTGATTGCAATAAGCTCCAAGATACTGCCAAGCCTCACTCCAAGCAGTCTGTCCTGCTCATCCACTCAGGAAAGACCAAGTAGATGAAGAACATATTGAGATCATGTGCTCTTTTAACATTGCTTCTTGCTTTCTTCGGATTGACCTTCACTTCAGCATGTTTGTATTCCAATTTGTTTTTCTCCCTTTCATGTCTTTGGAGAGACTTGCTAATTCTGCTAAATATTTCTGTTGTGCAGGCCATAAATTCTGCTATTTGTTCTCATCGAATGTCTCTCAAGATTCTAATTTCTCTCTTGACCCATTGTGGAACATGTTGTGGTTCCGTGCTCTCTTGGGAATCCAGAGTGCTTTGATTCATCAGGCATTGGTTCAGTTTCCTTTGTCTTGCATTATTTGTTGAGAGACATTTACACTGTTACATGCCTTGGAAGTCCTCTTCTAATTTCAGTATTTTTCCTGTTGATTTATATGCTTATGCTCCAGATTTTTAACTGAATTTTCTTCCTTTTTAAGTGATTTTAGGATTTTTTTCCTTGCAAGCCTCTTTTTGTTCACTTTTTGACTCCTCTTTTGATGGTGGATTTCCCTTTGGGATAGACTTCAAAACTGTCTCAGCCTCCATGTTGATTAATTAATTCATTTTTCATCAGACTTGGTCCCTGCACCTAAGTAACTTCTGTGGAGACAGGACCGGCCCCAGCTGGATCATAAGCCCCTATCTCTCAGGCCTGATACAACTCCTTACTCTTAGCTCTCTGCTCCAGTTCACTGTATTCTTTAGTTCTCTGAATGGGTTGAATCAGCATTTGCCACTTTTTATAGGCTTGGGGGAAGAGTGGAGTGAGTGATCCAGGCAGAATTTCTTTTGCCTTTGGGCTCCCAAGTGAGGGCACCTCCCAAGGCAGAAGGGAAGCATGTTCCTCCATGGGCCCCTTCCTCTCTATCTCTCCCCTAGTACCTTAATTCTCTTGTCCCTCTTCATCTTCTACAGTTGACTGGACAGACTTGAGGTGTGCCATTTGTATCCATAGATTGTTGGGGGAAAGGTTGCCGAGGCTTTTTGGTTTCACCTTTGCCCCCTTCTCTCCTCTGACATGGGTGCAAGCTCTCTACACCTCACCACTGGAGGGCACTGTTGCAGTAGTCTGCTGGTGTTTCTGCATGCTTCAAGTTTCTCCCTACTCCATGCGGCCACCAGTTATTTTCCAAGAGTACAGGTCCAGTCGTGTCACACACATCCATCTCCTATCCCCTCTACTCAGTAAACACCACTGGCTCCCTGTTGCTCTCAGAATCATTACGCACAGCTTGACATTGAAAGCCCTTCATCACCTAGCCCTTTCCTGCCTTTCCTGTCTTGTTATACTTTAGCCCCTGACTTAAACTTTTCCATCCAGTGACACTGGCCTCCTAGCTTTTCCATGTCTTGGCTCTGGGCAGTTTTTGATTGTCCCTTATGTTTGGAATGTTCTTCCTCCTCATCTCTGCCTACTGGCTTCTTTACTAAAATCCTTCACAAGAAGCCTTTCCTAACCCCCCCTCTTAGTTCCAGTGCCTTTTCCTCTGTCAATTATTTCCTACTTATTCAGTATATAACTTACTTTGTATATATTTGTTTCCTTGCTGTCTCCCCCTTAGCTTGTGAGCTCCTTGAGGGTAGGGACTTCTTTTGACTCTTTTGGTATGCCTAGTGCTTATCATAGTGCCTGGCCCATAATAACTGTTCAATAAGTGTTTTATTGATTGATTTCACGGTGAGGGACAACAGAGACTGTGCCAGCAGAGACTGTGGTGAGAAGGTCCCAAAGCAAAAGCCAGTGATTGCTTTATGTCCCCTGGCAGCGCATGGAAATTGGTGGGGGAGGGGTGCTAAGTGAAAGTTTTAGGTGCAGGGGTGGAGAACCTTCTACCTGGAAGCCATCTGGGGCTCTCTAGGTCCTTAAGTGTGGCCCCTTGACCTAATCCAAACTTCACAGAACAAATCACCTTGATAAAAGGATTTGTTCTGTAAATCTTGGATTCAGTCAAAAGGCTGTACCCAAGAACCTAGTAGGCCACAGGTTCCCCACACCGTTTTAGGGAGTACTACGAAGTTATAAATCTGTTAACCTGGTTGGACTTCTTGCTTATTTGTCTTGGAAATAGCTGTGATTCCTTTACTTCTCACACACTTCTGACCCTCATTGAGGGTTTTTGGTGACTTGGTGGAAACTAAAAAAAATGTTGAGTCATTTTGTTGATCATATGACCTGGAAGTCCCAGTCCTTCTTTTAATACGTGTATTTTACTGGAGTCGCTGATTTCCCAATGAAACTTGTAACAATTGCCTCCTGTGAATTTAAAGATGAGTATACCACAGAGGATGGTGGGAAAGTGCATGTTAGATTGGAGTGGGCTGCAATCTGTGACCAGTACAAAACTCCTTAAGACAGAAGTACCAGATGTCATAAAAGGATTGTATAACAAAGAAGGAAGATAGGCTGGCCATAATGTCAGGTGCAGGCAGTAAACAAATCTGCATAACTCTACTATCACTCTTTGGATGCTGGAAGAAAGTGAGGAAGACCTGATGTGTTGGCTGGATCCCTGTAGTGAACTTTTTGGAGGACAGATGAAATTGCACAGGATGAGTGAGGATTGGAGTGAACCCTCTGGTGGAAAAGATCACACAGATCAGTGTGAGGATCTGAGGAAAACTAAGCCAGTTTACTCAGAGGGAGCTTTCTGTTTGTCCAGCAAGAGAACAAGCTTTGCTGATTTCACATACTTCTGTGGTCCTTAAATGTTCTTTCACTTGTACAAAAGTGCAATGCAAGGAATCAGAAGGTATTCCTTGGTCTATTCAGGCAGTAGTTTGTACTCTTAGTAAATATGTGATACCTTTGAAAGTCTTAAGACAGCAAATTACCACAATCCCTTACAACAGTACTTTCAAGAATTATAAACTTGTTTCTACCCTTTTTGTTCATACGTGGAATGGGAGAAATGTATTTGACAGGCAATTGCTAGGGTTGGATTTGGCAAGTATTATCATTAAATGTAAGATTGCTATGTGGAGATTCCATGTTCAGAAAAAAAGTTACCTGGAAAAGCCATCAGATTGTAGCAAATAGATTTTGCTTTTGCTTTAATTGGAACCTATTAAGCCTTCTTATATTAGATCTTACTCACAAGAGATGCATAATTCAGTCAGCGCTCTTTGTTGATTGAAACAATTATTATTTCATTTAGCCATATAATTTTGTTGGGTCAAAGATAGAAACATTTGTTTGTCTTTTAAAAACCAAGGCTTTGTATGCATTTCAATCCTTTGTAGAATGCCGCAAAATTTAACAGCTTTATTTAAGGTACAGTCTATAATGAATTTGACCAGTTCTGCTATTTGAGCTCTATTACCATATAATGCAAATGAACTTATATTGTCCTAATTTTAACATTTTTTTGCCCTCATATTTAAAATGGTTTTGAGATTCTCATTTTGTCTTAAGAGTCACACCGCTTCCAGTGTTTGTTTTCATACCATCACTCAGGCTTGAAGTGTAGTAGCCACTCATGGACCTGAGTCTAGTACTGACCTAAGCCAGTTTGGGCCTCTTTTGGCTTCTACTCCTGTGGCTCACCATGCTGGTGCTAGAATTAGTGTAACTCATAACTCCTGAACTAAGCCTTTCTCCCCAGTATCTTATTGATGCATGAATGGGACTCTAGATTGTAAACGACTTTAGGGAAGTACAAGCTCTCCTCGGTTCTATCTTGTGACAGATTGTCATCCCAGGATCAGCCTGTGTCTGTATTCAGAGAGGCTTATCACCAAAGGGTTGGGCATTATTTGACAAATTCTTTTTAGTCACAGCAACTCATGAGGACCATCCACTGAGGCCTCAGGTTCATAGTGCTAGACTGGAGGGCATTTCTGGGGCCACTCCCTTCATTTTAAAGATGTGGCAACACTGATGGTGAAGTCGCAGACTATTGGAGTATATAGCCTTGTTACTCTTATCAGTGCCCTCCATTCAGAGAAGTTTAGAATGTATCTTAGGAATATCTTACTAAAGTATGCCTAGTGAAAATAGCTGCTGCTGAGTTAACATAATATTGGCATTGACTACTTTATTCAGCAGAGTAGGGAGCAGACTCACTGTCTCTGCTATGTTTTGATATGTTAGTATGACTTCCGGTTGATCCTGCTTTTTGATATGCCATCAGCATTCTGTGTTGGTCCCTGGATTTGATTCCTCTGCTTTCTGTCAGAGCTTCCATTCCTTCATTGCTTTTTCTGCTGCCACTCTTTCCCTCTTACGATGCTTTTCTTGTTCTTCTGTCTCTTATTTTTTCCCAACCTTTGTCGCTAATGAGAGTGTTTAGACTGGCTAGTGAATGAACCATCCAGATAAGATTGTTCTTTAATCTTTGAATTCATTTCTTTGTGTTAATACTTGTACTTGGGAGCTTTCTCCTTTATTTCTGGATTTATCGCTTTCACAGGCATTTTAGAGTAGTAGATATCTAACTTCCAGGTAATTGGGGTGTGTGCTGTATTCTTCTGTTCCACATTCTCTACAATGAGTAATGTAAGATAAGTGCCTTCTCTGTTCCTTACCCATGTACAAATCACTAACAGTTGTGCCTGGTTGTATACTTAGGAGAGCTGCCTTCTATTCCCAACTTGGTTTTCGCTATCAGGTAGCAGTTATCCTTCAATTTCCCTCACCTCCCTACTTGCTCTGACTAAGAAATTAGTTGCACCTAAACTTGCAGTGCTCCTTATTCACCTACCAGAATCAAAGCACTTTACCTACTTTTATGATTCACTACATAAAAATATTCTGTTTCTCTTTCAGCTCTTGCATTTATTTATATAAAATTTAAGTACAGTGATGGGGGAAAAAAGAAGAAACTAAAACTGAATGCCCCAAAGGAGTTCATTATAATTGAGTTTGGCCTTCTGAAAAATTAGATTTTTTTCTGTTGAAATGTTATCTGGTTTTCTTTTGAAGTGGCATCAAAAGGGATACAAGGGACTAATTTTTTTGTTTTTATTTTTTAAATTAAAAGAATATTTTTCCCAATTAACAAAAATCCACATTCCTTTACACTTCCTCACACATTGAACAAAGAAAAAAATTCACTCATAGCAACATGTCTGTTCACTACATTGATCATGTCCAAAAAATATGTATGCCCTGAGTCCTGTCACCTTCCTGTCAGGAACAGGCAGCTGGCATTTTTCTACATGAATCTTCTGGGATCTTGGGTGTCACTGGTTAATCAGAATTCTTATGTTTTTCAGTATCTGTCTTTACAATATTGTTGTATAAATTGTTCTCCCACAGATAACATAGGAGTTCTTCCCAAGGTTTCTCCCTTCATCTTTTCTGATGATGCAGTGGTCTTTCATCTCGCTCATACACTGTCATTTGTTCCACCATTCCCATTTGATGGGCACTGCCTTACTTTCTGCTTCTTCACCACCACAAAAAAAGAGCTGCTCCAAGTATTGTTGCACTTCGGAGTCCTTTCTGTGCTTTCTTCAGAGTGCAGACCCAATGCCAGTATCTCTGGGTATGGACTGGCAGGGTAGTACCTTTTTGAGCACAGTTCCAAATTGCTTTCTAGAATGACTGTACCAGTTCATAGCGCCCCCAGTGAGTGCAATAATGTACTGTTTTCCTCTAGCCTTCTGAACATTTGCCCCCTTTCTTTGGGTCAGCTTTGCCAGACGGATGAATGTTGAGGTAAAACTTCAGTTGCTTTAATTTTCATTTCTCTGATTATTGCTAATTTGGTTCATTTTTTTCATGTGGCTATTGAGCTTGGATTTCTTCCTCTAAAAGCAGCTTATTCATATCCTTTGACCATTTCTTAATTGGGAAATGGCTTTATTCTTACAAATTTCAGTCATTTCCCTCTATATTTTAGCAATGAGAACTTTATCATAGAAGTTGACTAAGGATTTTGCTCTAGTCCTCTGATTCTCTTTTAACTTTAGCTGCATTGACTTTATTTGTGCAAAAACCTTTAATGTCTCTTGTTTCATCATGCACTCTATCCATCAGTCTGACAGGTAATTTCTTCCATGCTCTTCACTAGATCCCTTCCTCAGTGTTTACAGAGACCTCTGTTTCCCTGTGCTAATTTGGCTTGGAAAAAATTATCTTTGTTCCCCCTTTTTTAGAAAGAATTATCTTATTCTTATTTATGTCTTTTGTTTTTACATCACCTTTCTTTCCAAATACATTACTCACTTCTTTCCCACTCAGTGATGTGACCTTTCTAGGTAGGATTTAGAAAAGAGAGCGATTTCCTCAGTTGGACTCAGCATTTTCTAGATCTTTGTGAAGAAGAGCCCAGCTCTAGTGCTTCCTCCTCATCTTCCCCTGTCTTGGCCAGTCATAAATGATTAAATTCAAGGAACATTTACTGAGAATCTACTATATATACAAAATACTTTACCTTAACACCAAAGACAAAAAGCACAACATAGTTCAAGCAATCTGGAGCCAACCAGAAGGAGGATACTTTAGAGGGAGAGAGGGAGGGTACAGAAGGACCTGCTTAGTACTTAGTTTTAGGTGATAAAAAGAGAAAACTCTATTTGTTCAAATGGAATTCTGCCTCTGTTTCTAATGTGAAGATTCACCTCATTTGGTAGACTTTCTCTGCTACTAAATTGATTATGGCAGGAGGGAAAGCCTATTTGTTGTTGTAAGGGTGTGATTGTTGGCATTCATTTTGTTTCTGTTGTGATTATGTAGAAAGCGGAGTTTTTTCTTTTGGTTATCTTCTGATTAAAATGATTCTCAAATGACAAACTAATAGTCAAAACATTGCTTTATGCAGACATTTAATATAGATGTGCGACAGTTGCACTGGGCAGAATATATAGAAAATTACTGCATGGGAACTAAGAAGTATGTATTGAATGAAGAAATGTCGGGTCTCCCTGCAGCACGGAAACACCTGAACAAGTAGGTTTGCATGGAGCTTTTGTTATATTATCCTGCATATGGTTCTTTGTGTAATCTCTTATGAGGCTGATAAACCTTTGTTTTGGACTGAATGCAGTCTGTATGTATCCAAAATGAAAGTTTAATGACCTAGAAGGAAATGTGCCTTAAAATTCTACTAGAACTTTATAGATTTGTCAGATTACCTCTAATTTAAAAAGAAAAATTTAACGTTATTTTCCACATTGATTTTTTAAAATTTGTTCCTTATTATAAGATATATTTTGGTAAATTGTTATAAAAATTATGATTTGTCCCATCCCCAGTATTACTGAACAAATAAGATAATTATAGCATTGTGCCCTCCATGATACAAATCATATCCCAACCATACATGTTACCCCATATAACTTAGTCATGTCTTTCTATAAATACTACATAGGTTCTACTCAAACATCTTAGGACCTTTTTTCTAGGTCTCTTGCAATTATAAGGGTACCAAGCAGACTGTCCAATTATAGAAAAAACATTTTAGACAAAGGAAACATATCAAAAAGTTATTTAATTTTTGCATATCCTTCTTGGGGGGGAGGATTGGAGAAGGATTTGGGGTTTTTTTTACCTTTTTTTTTTTCCAATTGGACAACATGACATTCAGAAGATATTTTGTTTCAAATGCTGACTGAAGTAAGGTGGTTGTGTATATTTCCCAGTGCGTGTATTAGCAAATCATACTTTTTTAGAAGTACCCTGTGAGTTGACACGAAATAGAAGTAATTGATCCTACTCTGGCTTTTCGAAGTATCGTTTAACTGTTAACTAGATAAAAGAAATGGAAAACAAATTTGCCAAACAAATCCAAAGGTGAGAGATAATTTATATGATTCAGGCATATGCTGAAAAAAAAAAGAACCTTTCATAATAATCCTTGAATTAAGTTGTAGCCAGTTTCATCCATTAGAAGGCAATGGAAGAAACTGCAGGAACTGCTAGTCCATAGCTAAATCTGATAAAAAAAAATGTCCTGGGTGGTAAAGTAGAAATGACAGGAGCCATAGCAGAAAGTCAATTTGCCTTTGACTTCTTAATATTCTGGGAGAAGTGGATCAACTGTGTATCTTGTACATTAGAAGACTGTTCTTTTAAAAGCTTCGAAAAATGTGATCTCTTGTGATCTCTTGATTTCCTTTAAAGGAAATTCTGCCTGAGGTGGGATAGGATGTTTTCAGTAACAAAATTTTGGCAATCATGAATGATTCCAGAGAGGGAGAAGGAAAATGGTGGAAGTACCTATAGATATCAGCGTGGTTTCACAGGGTGTTTCCTTCAGAAAGAAACGTGAACAGATCATGGAAACAGGGCTCCACAAGTCAGACTACAGAAAATGTGGCAGAATCATATAAGGCAGGGAAACTTGTGAGAAACACCAAGGTTTAGAAGCGGATTCAGGGCAAGAAAAAAGGAAGATAAAACAAACTGACTTCTTGGGACAGATGGATACTATTAACAAATGTCATTTCATAAGACATGTCCTTTAAAAAGGATGCGAATAGCTGTGGGAACTACTCAGCTGCTTTTTTTACTTTCTTTTCTATAAAGCAAAACTACTGGAATTTTGACTGTTGATTTGTAAACTAAATATTCATTCCATTTATCCACTATGTTTGAAACTTGTAAGAGTTTGGTTTTTATTTCTTTTGCTCTGTTTTCTAGGTTGAGGAACATACGTTATGGTTTCAATACTATCCTTGTGATTCTGATTTGGCGTATTTTTATTGCAAGATCACAAATGGCGAGAAACATCTGGTACTTTGTGGTTAGTCTGTGTTACAAGTTTCTGTCCTACTTTAGAGCGTCCAGCACTATGAGATACTGAAGAAAAGAACGTAGCATTAGGACATCTATGCATATGGTGGTCTTAACTGCACAAAACCTGTAAAATGTACTTAAGTTATCTCACTTTTTGTCAAGACATTAAACCATCTTAGATCTGGAGTGTGGAATAAGTGACAGTACATTTTATGTAACATTTAAATATGTTTATTCACAGAAACCCAGAAAATAAATGGTTGGATGTCAGCTCAAACCAATATTAGCCAATTCTATGATAACCATGCAATCAAGGCTTCACATTTTTATCCTGGAGGGTGTTTGGGGGAGAGGGGAACAAGGAGGGAGTAAGGTGGGGAAAAACTAGGACCACTGACCAATATAACTGTGCAACCCTGGAAACACATCAATTGAAATCTATGCCTTAACATAGTGAATTTCTCATTGTAATTTTAACCTGAATGGGAACATTCATTTGGACAGAAATATTGGCTTATTTGTTCGAATTAAATCTTTTATTTTTCTTTTCCATGGGAATGTTTTAGTCCTATATAAAATCTTGTTTAAACTATGGCACACTTTTATCCTTTAAGTTATTGGAAATTCTCAGATATGAATGTGATTGTGTCATTTTTTCGTTTTTTTTTTTTTCAGTTGTTAAGGATTTGAATTCACTTAGTTTATTTTTGAAAGGCAATTTAGCCATATGTTCCACTTGACCTACAGGATTTGATGGGTTTCAGAATTCATATGTTTTTTAATGTATTTTTGAAGGGAAATTAAAAACAGCAACACTTCAGAGTAATCAAAATATTAAAAGGAATAGAAATACCAGCTGCTAAGTTTTTCCATTTATGGAGGATTGTGAAATTAGTCCAGTAGGAATCTCTTGAACTTTTGAAGCCTGAAGATTTCTTTAGACTCTTACCCATGCCTTTCGTTCACCCCTTTTATAAAATTGTCTTCATAGAATTTTTAAGATATATACTTTCTTTCCAACAAAAACTGAATGTGCATTATGAAAGAATGTATTTGTGAGCAGTGATGCCATCTACTAGACATATAGGTGTGTGTAAGCACATATTACTTTTCTAACTTGCAAGCTGAATTCCTTCAAGAAAAAAAGAATAATGCTTCAAAGAATAATGTGTATTAAATCCAAATAAAGGAGTTTATTAACATAACATGTTTAATAGCAAACTGTTGACTGAATTTGAAGATACTGTCTATTTTCTGTGCATGTGGTTTTAGCTTTAGGAAGAAATACATTTATAGAAACTTCTAGGGATAAGAAAGAGTTGAAGTATATTTTAATGACATTATGATTTCTCTTTATCTCAGTAGAATGCTATATTATACTCTTTCAGCATAACTTTCCTTTAACAATTTGTTTAGCATAACACTGTGTTCAAATTAAAATGATCACGTTGTACTGTATTTAAATCATCAGCAATGAATCTTTGAATATATTTAAAGAGGTCAATTCACAACACAAAAGAATTACATAAAAATCAACATCTTGTATTTTCTTTGTCAGTTTCAAAGCAATGTCTGAAAAGGTTATTTTGTTATTGTTGTGAAAAGCTAATTGTAAAGGAAGACACCTTCTTTCTTGTAGGTGTATAATCTTGAGATGAAAAATGCTTCCATGTTGAAGCCAAACACTCTGTAGTAAAAACTTTAAACATCCTTTTAAAAGATACCATATATATATATATACATATATAAATGTGTGTGTATATACACAGATGTGAGTATATATGGGTATGTGTCTATGTGTGTATGTGTGTAATATATATGTACATGTATATTTATGTATACACACACACGCACACACACACACACACACGTATATATTCTTTCTTTGAAATGCTACTTGCTTTCTGGTCCAGGACCATACCTTTCCAAGGTGTGAGAGACCTGAGTAGTGTCTAAAATGGAATAAATGATGGTTCCTGTGGTTTTAACTGTTCCACTTAATTAATATTCCTACTGTATGCATTAAACCACCTCCCTGAATGTATTCTGGTTATATTGAAAATATGCTAATATGGATATGATTTATGGTTTCTGCAAAATATCCCTAGAATCTTCAGACCTACCTTTGTATCTTATATGTGAACTTGGAGAGAGATACAGCTACTCCATAATTGTTGAGTGGGGCAGGGTTATGCACATTTTATGTGTATATACATATGTATGTATGTACGTATGTTCAGCTGTTTCATTGTTCCCGTTGTAACCATAACTTTTAAAAGTATGTCTGAATTCCACTGATTGTAAGTCTGGGAGGTGCTGAAGCCCCTGCACTAACTTTCTCTGTTGAAAATTCTGCTTTTAAAAGAAGGCTGTTAAATAAATTAACTGTGAATGAGTGCATCATTGTGGAGCATAAAGATCCTTCATCTTTGCCCTGGATATGACCTTCTGTCCTCAAGGGAAGATAAATGTACTGAGAGAGAATTTTAACCCTCTCCTGTGCTTTGTCCATCAGTGGGTTGTGGATTTCTGTGCTATCATAGGTTTCTTTCTCCCTTGACGTGACCTCTTTGGGGCTTTTCCATCAATAACATTAGCACATAGTTTCATTCCACATGAGCCACTTGCTAAAATTGTTTTTCAAAGAACGTTTTTTTCATTCTGGGATCCTATAACATTGTTTTGGGGTCAGGCATGTTAAATGTCATTGTGATCATAATGAATTCATTTTGATACAGAAAACATTCATATTCCCCATAACTAACGAGCACAGCAAAACCGTCTCTTAAGTAGGAATGGTATTATGAAATGAATAGTCATTGAGTGTGTAATGATAGAGCTTGGAATGGGAGAGGGAAGCATTTTTCCCAATACTGGTGATTTTATACCCTTCCTTTTCTGTTCTCCTGTTGTAGGGATAGTTACCTAGAATTAAAATGTAACTCAATACTCTTTTCTAAGACTTAAATTAGAAGCGTTATTGAGTGCCTTGTGTTTGTAAACCAAAAAGATTAATAAACAAATCCCTGTATCTGTTGTTATAGTACTTACTGCATTTCTGCCTCTTGTGAAACTTAGGAGATCATGGGATGAATTCATTGGTAATTCCTCATGTGCCCTTCAGCCTCCTACAGGTGTATTCGCTTCTTTATCTTTTGTGTCCCAGGTTTTCTTGGTTGCATATTTCCTATGAGAGAGTTTCACAGTGAATTAAGGGCCAGCCTATTTCCTTTGACGGCCCCATCATCCTTCCAGCGTTCACAAACTGAGCTGTCTTTCACTGCCTCTCCTCCTCCCCCAACATCCATTCAGTCAGTTGCTGTTTCTTTTTCGGTTTTGCCTTTACAGTGTTTCTCACTTTTAGGGCAGCCAGGTGGCATAGTGGATAGAGTGCTAGAAGACCTGAGTTCAGATGTGGCCTCAGACACTAGCTGTGGCACCCTTGGCAAGTCATCCCTGTTTGCCTCAGTTTCCTCGTCTGTAAAATGAGCTGGAGAAGGAAATGGCAAAACCACCGCAGTACCTCTGCCAAGAAAATCCCAAATGGGTCATGAAGTCAGACGTGACCGAAATGACTGAACTGCAACAGCATTGTCAACAACATCCTCTTCTCCACTCACATGACTCCTGTTCTAGTTCAGGCTCTTTACCTCTCTCACCTGGGCTCATGCAATGTCCTCTTAACTGGTCTCACTGCTTCCAGTCTTTCTGTTTTCTGATCCACCTGCCGTATTGCTGCAAAAACAATAAGAGTACATGTCTGACATCATTTCCTACTTAAAATCTTTAATGGCTCCTTTTGCTTTTAAAATAAAATTAAAATTCCTTAGCCTGTGTTTTTAAAAATACTATTATTTTGGCTTCCTTGTCTTCTTTTAAATTCCTTTTTTTTAATTGACAGAGCATTTACTTTCTCTCAATTTCTACCCTCCTCCCTCCCCCAGCCCCCAGGAAAAGAAAACCATGGAACAAAAATGCAGTCAGGTAAAACAGATTCCACATTAACGTGTGTGTTTGTGTGTGTCTGTGTGTGTGTGTGTATTTAGTACAAGTCATCATTGGTCCTCTGGAGTTGTTAATCATAGTGATCAGAATTCTTAAATAGATTTAAAACTTGTCCATTTTTCAAATGCTTTTCTTATAGTTCTGCTTTTCCTCATACACAGGTTCTTTTTCTCTTTAATTTCTAGAGCTTGGCCTGGTGTTTAAAGCTCTTATATTTATAAACTTACTTTACATGACTCCCTTTAATGCTCACTATGTTTTAGCCAAACTGGCATTAACTCAGCTCTCTGACCCCCATGTCTCGTTATCTGTACAGACTGTCCTGCTGTGCCTGGAATGAGCTCCTTCCTCCTCTTCCACCTCCTCTTTGCCTCTAAGGCACTGCCTGTAGCCCAGAGTCTTATCTCTTCCAGTAGCTGATGTTCTCTCCCTCCTGTTATTATATTTACTTATCTTTATACTGGTTATTTGCTGCCCTCTGCCTCAGTAGAATGAAAGGTATTCAAGGATATAGATGTTTGAGTTTTTTTTCTATGTCTCACATGTGCATTGAAGGCACTTAATTACCTACTTGCCGAATAATTGAATGCCCTTCAGACATCTAAGATATCATATTATAAAATGATTATGATGCCTTCCTGGCAGTATCATGCATTGGTATAGATCTATAAAAAGTCAAGAGTGGTGACAATTCTTTGAGGTTTTTTTCCTTTATTTTTGTAGGAGCATAGGAAGCTTTTATCTTTAACAAGCAGAAATGCTAATAGAAGACACCAGTGTATCGGGAGACTTGAAAGTTCATTTACAGTATTTTCTAATGTTCTTAATAATTTCTCAGAGAATTACTCAAATAATTTCTTAAAGAATCAAATCCTTTGGTAGCTAAGATTTTTGGAGTCCTTTGGAGGGAAAAAGAGAATTAACCAGAGGAATTAGCTTTGCACATTTATACATGTGTTCATAGGTACTGTCATCAATTTGTGGAATTATGATCATGCCTTAAGTCTTGAATTTTGAATATTTAAAATGTAAATTCCTAAGACCAGTGGTTAAATCTATTAAAAACAAGCTTGAGTTTTTTACTCTGCCATATAACCATTTAGTGTTGAGTTTATAGAAGTTAAAACAGTTGATGTTCTGAACTGCTAATAAGTTTTTATTTGCTTTGAAAATAACTTACTTCGAACGCATATCTGCTTGCCTTTGGGATTTGTCAAAAGAAAAAGTTTAGGACTTTTTTCAGAGAAGGAAGTTATTCAATTACGTGAACTTTGTTGCAGTAAAATATGACCTGATATGTCAACGTCTTTTTCTACTCCACCTCTTTCCCACCCCCCTCAAAAAAAGATTCACTCTCATCCAGAAGGATGGAATGCATTCTTATTTAGTTAACACTTGACACTCACTAGCTGTGTGACCTTGGGCAAGTCACTTAACCCCAATTGCCTCATCCTGGATCATCTGTTATCCTGAGGAGTATCAGGTCATAGGATTCAGATGGCTCTGGAGGAGAAGTGAGACTGGTGACCTGCAAGTCCTTCCTCACTCAAAACAAAGTCAAGTGCAAGTCATGTCATCATTTCTGTGATGGATGGTCTTCTTTGGCAATGAAGGACGAACACAAGTTAACAAAACAAAGTGCTTTTGAAGCATTTTTTGGGATATAAGAAATTTCTCTCCTTTTATATTGTTGCCCATCTTGTTAAACCCCTCCGTTCCTAAAACCAGAAACCTGTCTAAATGATAACTGGATGTTCATTGTTTCAGTTTTTACTGTATATTACCTTTTCCAAGACAGATAGCCATAAAAGACATTTGTTTTATGAGACAAAAGAAGAAGGAAGGCTCGTAAAGCACCAGTGTGGTTTATGCCAAAACTACAAGCTTTCTCGGTGACTGACTCCTTAACTCAGTTGGTTAGAGCAATTGTTCTCCAAATCAAATGTTATATTTGCTTTATTTGCCATCTGCCCCCCTTTGTACTATCTAAAGCTGTCTAATTTCTGAAAGTTGCTTCAAGGAGGGTGGTTTGAAATTCCTAGATAAGAACAGTGGTTAATAAGGCTGGAGTTGTACTTTATAGTCTGGGGTACTTGTGTTCCAGGGACCAGGCAATTTCTCACGAAACCCCCCAATCACAGGTACCTCATAAAATCATGCCTCTAAGATCATTTTAGTCACAGTTTGTGAGTGTTCAGTTTGACCAGTGCCTGTTAATATGCAGGCCAGTTTTTAGAGATAGCGTTTAAATGGGATAACAGTGTGGTGTACCATTTAAAGAGCTGGAAAAGGGAAGACCTGTGCGCAAGATTTACCTCTAGTACATACTGGCAGTGAGACCCTGAGTATGTTGCCTAACTGCTGAGTTGCCCTAGGCAAGTCTCTTAACACCCTAGGTTGTGGAGTCCTCATTTGGGGAGTTCTTAAAAACAAAGTACAGGGCTAGCCTTTATCCTCTGCTTAAAATGTTACGTTCTCTTTTCCATTTATCACCATGGAACTGCTCATCGTAACATTCAATTCTGGAAGAATTTCAACTATAAGTTCTCTAGCTCCTACTTTGTAAGTTGAACAGTTAATGTCAGATTTAAGGAGCAATAAGTTTCATATGTTCATTTAGAACTACAGGAATAGGTTAATTCTCTACTACATAAACCTGTATTGGGTTTCTTTATATGGACTGGTATATCCCAGGTTGTTGATATACATATAATAATTGAGCGGTATGAACTGTACCATGATGATTGTATCTTAACATGGTTGAAAGATGGCTAAGAGGACAAACTATTAATGTCCCCAACCAGAATGATGTTTCAGATAATCTAGTCCATTCCCAGCTGTTGACCTCCCATTTTTCAGATTAAGATTGTGAAGTTTAGGGGAGGAAATGTTTACGTAGCTAGGTACTATCCTAAATCATGGTTGCCCTCTACAGTATCCCCAGTATGTAGCCATATGACCTCTGCTGAATATCTGCATTTGCTAGAAACTCTCTACCCAGTACCCCCAGGTCATCCATTTAAGTAATGACAAAGATGTTCAATGTGGTTTATCCTTGCACGACTTCAGTTGATACAGAATTTTTCCTAATTTTTAGCCATAATCCAACTCTCTAACTGCCACCTTTTTCTTACCACTTATGCTCTAAATCCAAACAGAAAAAGTTTGGTTCCTTTTCTGTGTGAAACTCTTGTTCAGTAATCATTAAGTGCTCTCTGTGTACTGTGTTCTGTGCTAGAATCTGTTAGGGATACCAAGACCAGAGCAAAAGAGTCTCCCTTTAAGAGTAAGGATTCCTGACTTTTGATATTCCCTATAATGCCAGTTCTATGCATTAACTTTTAGTAAATCCGTACTAAAAGGTTCCAAGAAGAGCTTTAGAAGATGAATAATGGTAGCTACATTGCTGACTCATGATGTAGCGAAGAGTGTTTGATATGTACGAAATGTGGATATGTATGCACTTGGGCAAGTTACTTCACCAGCCCTCCATTTCCTCATCCTTACATGGGAGGGGCTGGCCTACGTAACCAACCCCTCAGGTCCCTTCCATCTCTAAATCTGTGATCCTATGATAGTATGCCAAGAATAAATTGGGTGGAGGGAGATTGGAATTACTCAGTTTGCAAATGAATTATATTACCAAATTGCATAGACCATTGTCTCTAAGCATTTCTAGTTCATTTTCTAGTCATGTTTATATCTCTGCCCAAATTCTGTGCATGGTAGAGATCACAAAATTTAAGATTTCTGCACCACAAGGATGGAGGTGGGAGGGATAAACTTCAAAATGCTGTTTACCTTCTAGCAGTTAATATCATTATTAAGCTTTTTGTATGGGACAGTATTTACATTCTCAAGATTACATACATGTTTTGGAACATCTTGTCAGACTTCCAAATCCTTTGTATCTGCAGCCAAGGTAAATGCCTGGTGGGGAGTGAGGGATCACATATTCAGTGATTCATCTAATCTTCATTACGTTTCAGATGAGGAGGCACCTGGTGCAGGGTATTTCCAGACTGAGTTCTTGTTTGGCTGCTTCCTTCATCTGAGATACATAAGGCTCCTAGAGACACCCCCCCAGCCTACCCCCCCACACATACACACTCCTAGCCACCCAGTGGTGTCTAGCACTCTTCTCATTCCTCATCATCCTTCCCTCAGACATGGTACCCCACATCAGGGGAGAGGCGTCATGTAGGGCTCTCTTCTAATAAAGGGAGGCAGTGTGAGCTACAAGAAAGGGCACTGAGTTTGACGTCAGAAGACCCAGCTATTTTTAAGTCCTGGCACTGCCACTGCGGTTACAGTTTTGTAACCGTACAGCTTAAAAGTAGTACAGGGCTTGGCTCATGGTAGGTACTATATAAATGCTAGCTATTATTATTAGCCATTCTCTAAAATGAGGATAATATGCTACCTTGTCTGTCGAAGATGGGAGAAAACTGCTGTGTAAAAACCCAGAGGTATGAGTAATTTGTCCCCAGTTTAAAAAAAATTATGAATTCTGGGAATATTGAGGAAAGGAGGCTTACAAATAGCAGTTGCACATCAAAGAGCACTCGCTAAAGGGACCGCTTAGCCTTGTGAAGAGGTAGATTGCTGTTTTGTGAGGTGGAAGGAACAAAAAAGCGAGGGTGAGGATCCCGAGCTGGCAGGCTGCTGTACTTGTCTTAGTGGGGTCGACATCAAATGGCCTCCCTCAGGAACGGTAAAATAGGACAGTTAAGTGTTCGAAATATGAGAGGGAGATGCTCAGAAAGTTATTGCTAATCTCATAAACATCTTAAACTCAAGATGTCCAAAACTGAGCTCCTCTTTCTCCCCAACATCCCCCCCTCGCCCTGACTGCCCTGTTACTGTCAAGGGCCACCAATAGGTTCTTAGGTGTCATCTTTAACCTCTCATTCTCACCCCTCATATTCATATTTATGTGTTGCCAGATTACGTCATTTCTGTCTGAAATATCTCATCCCCTGATAATGGCACTTCATGGTGCAGGCACTTGGCACTTCACACCAGGACTGTGGATGCTCTGTTTCACTGAGTCAATGCTTCTTTAATCCATTCAGTCCCCTATCGAAGTGGTCTTCCTAAAAATGCAGGTCTGACCACGCAGGTCTGACCCAGAGGAAACCCCATCAACCTCCCTCCTGCCCCATTCACTTAACCCCAGTGCCTCTAGAATCAAATACAAAATCATCTGGCTTACAAAGTCCTCCAAAAGCTGGCCCCTTCCTGCCTTTCTGCTCTTCCTGTATTCTGCTCCCCCGATGTAGGCTAAGATCCAGTGTCAGTGGCTTCCTTGTTGTTTCTCACACAAAACAATACATCTCCCAACTCCAGACATTTTCAATCTCTGTCCCCCATGCCTGGAACTCTCTCCTTCCTCTGCCTCCTGGCTTCCTTGGCTTCGTGAACTTTCAGCTATAGCCCTGTCTTCTGCAAGAGACCTGTCCCAGTCCACCTTAATGCTAGTGTCTCCCTTGTATTGATTATCTCTAATTTATTGTGTGTATGTATGTGTATATGCGCACACACACACACACACATCTTATTTATACGTAGTCATTTGCATGTTTCTTCAGTTAGCCTGTGAGCTCCTTGAGAGCAGGGAATGTCTTTTACCTTCCTTTGTACCTCTCATGCTTAGCCAAAATCCTGGTGCACTACTGGCACTTAGTGAATGCTGGTTGACTTGTAGGTTGCTATCTTCCTTGGAATTTATCCCCTGGGTGCTCTCAGTGTCGGACGTTTTCCAACAGTGGTCAGAATTGTTCTTAGTTTTCTCATGGGGCCAGAGGAGTAGGTCCAACATTGTACTTGTGTCAGGCTTTACAACTGATGACTGAAGTGTGCAGTCTCCCCAGTCCTGAATGTAGCGAACCTTACTTGTTCCCACTTCCAAGGTATTCAGGACTATGTCTGGGGAGTCCCTCTTTTCACTGGGTTCCAGGACTTTTCCCTCCTGTAGGTTGGCATGGAGTTTTTTTCTCCTGGTACTGGGTTCTAGAGTTACTCCTGTCCACAGACTTTAGGTAACACTCAGGCTCGATTTTATCAATGGCCTTTCTCTTGAAGTTTGGTTAGAGCCCTTGGTACCTAGCCAGACACTGAGCAGATCAAATCAGAACTGCTTAAGGCTGCCTGCTCTCTTAGACTAAGGCAGAGTTGGGGCCCATTGGGACAGGGCCAACTTTAGGCTCTGTTTCAGGGACTACTGCATTGAACCTGATGAGGGCTGGAGAGAGATAGATAGAGGAACTCCTAGACTGGAATTTCCCGCATGGGCCGTCTGGGAAAGAATTCACAGACTCAAGCATTGTTGAGGTCAAGGTGGTAAAGATTTATTATGCTTTTCAGTGGGGAAGAGATCTTAGGAAACTTGCAGCTTTAGAGGGGTAGAGGTAAAGTTTATATAGGATATTCTGTAGTAAAACATGTGCCAAATATGCTGACTGGGTGAGGGAGTGGTTCTTAAAGAAACACTTTTAGTATCAACTGTGCAGGCATTTTACCCAGAGTTCATGGAGAAATAGCCCAAGGAGGGGCTACATGGAGGTATGGTTTTAGACCTGAAATGTCACTAAGTCAACTAACAGTCAGGAATAACTAAGGAATACCAGCTGTTCTCGCCAATGTCTTGTTAGACAAGATAAATGTAAGGGAGTATATGTACATCTAAGTCTAGGATACATATGATTGATCAGTGAGAGTAAATGTCATTATGACCCAGTACACAACCTATTCAGCCAGTACACAGCTGGTTCAGACTAATAAGGTCTATAGGTGCAGCTGGCTACTGTAATAGGGAGATAACGGTTGTGGCTGGAGCAGGCTGTGTCCTTGGGCTAGGGAGAAACTGCCTGGGATAGTATTTTGAGGCTAGGGAGAAATGTGATTTTTAAAAAGAAATGTGATTTTAGAATTGTGGTGCACGCACATGCACCCAAGCTCCCCATCAGACTCACCTGAAATGCTAGAAGGCTGCCCCGTATTGATCCAGCCTAGGCAGCCATGCGTAGGTTTGGGCAAGGCAGAAGCCCAGGCATGGGTAAGAAAGGCCAGACTGCTCATGGCTCAAGACTTTGTCTTGGTTGGGCTGCTGCCAAGCTCAAGTAGGGAGTGCTCAGACTTCCCAAAAGGGCAACTGTCTGAGCTCTCCCCTCTGCCTTTAATTTGTCTCCCCCAACATCTCCACAGGGCTGTAAAATTATGGGGCCCTTCTTTGAATTCCTGGGTTGGATAGAGGAGATTTTCTCTATGGCCTAAATAAAGTGTTTCATCTCTAAATTGAATGCTTAAAGGAAGCTGAGATCCTCAGTGTCTTAGCATCATTTCTTCTTCACACAGTCAGGTTGTATCAGACTAGTCTCAGAAAAGAAACTTTAAAAGACTTAAGAACTCTCATCAATGCAATGAGGAGTCAAGTCTCCAGCAGATCAATGAAGCATATGACCAGTCTTCTGATGGAATTAATGGACACAAGGTGCAGATTACACTCACTTTTGGACATGACCACTGTGAGGGTTTTTTTGTTTTCTTACTCTTAGTCTTTGATCGGGGCGTGTAGGGGTTTGGAAGGTTTAGCAATCACAATGCCAAAATAAAGAGGGTTATAGTAACATTTTTTAAAATACAAGAGAACAAGTTCAGAAAGAAGCACTGTCAAGTAGGACAATTTTGAAATTTGTGTCTAGAATGCATCATATCTTTTTCTTTCAAGTAAGCAGATCTTCTTTATATGTATTCTGCTATTTGTGTGGAAATGCCCTTTTGTATTTTTTAAGTTCAGAATAAAAATTAGAAGATCAAAATTTTCCAAATGGAGTTTTAGGAAGTTTTGAACACATTTTTTTTTAAAAAAATTATGTTGCAAGACCTTTTGCTTAGTTTGCAAAAACAACTGATTGACTTCAGGGATGAAGGAAATATATTAGCTAAAGTTGAACAAAAATTTTTGCATCATTGGGTTGGAATTGAAAAATTAGCATGATTTAGCAGGTATGGCCAATTAAAGTTACATTTCTCCCATTTATATCTATCTATATTTAGTAATTTTTTTTATCCATGACAGCCATTTGAAGGTAAATATGGAAATAAATTGAACTTAGAACCAGATCTTATATCTCTTATCACTAGGTATTACAAGATTAAAAAAAATAATCCTTGAGAGCATGGACTTTTTTGCCTTTCATATCTGTATTCTTCATGCTTAACACAGTGATTACTTAACATATAATAGGGTACTTAATAAATATTCATTAGCTGCATATTTAATCATTACTATCCCTAAAAATATTTTAAAATAATTTTTCCTTTTTAATAATATGAACTGGACACAAACATGAAGAAACAAAAACATTTCCTTATACAAAAAAAGATAACGTCTTCACTATGTATGACTTGAATTTTTTATAACGTGTCAAATTTAACATAGCAGTTCCAACACTGCCCTGCTTCTCTGTGTTATTTCTGAACTTCTTATCTTTTCTATGTATAAACTACCAATAATTTTTTCATTTTAAATTTAAATTAAATTAAATTTTTGGAGAAACATCACCAAGTGTCCATGATCTCTTAATTGCTAGATGTAATGGCCCTTTCTTGATCCTCATTCTTGACTTAACCTGCAGCCTTCACTGCCAATCACTCTCTACCTGTATACCCTCTCTTCTCTAGTTTTTGGTGACACTGTTGTCTTCTAGTTCTTCTCATACCTATCTGACCCCTCTTTCTAAGTCTCCCTCTATACCCTGTTATCTCCCAAAGTTCATAGGGTGATGAAAGAAACATTATAATGAAATACAAGATTTTTTTTTTTAAACTCAGATTAAAAAACACTCAAGTATGTACCTAAGATTTCTCTGGAAGAGTCTCTATGCTCCTCCCATTCCTTTTCATTCCAAAGAAGCTTCAGGAAATGTGAGGTCACACCCTAATAGAGAAGGTCTAAATGAGTCCCAAATCCAAGTTTTGAGGGGTTTTATTGAGAGATAATAGGATCATCCATAAACTACACTGTGAATCAATTGACTCCCTCCACCTCACCTCTAAATGGGAACTGGAGTCCTAGGTGGATATTTTGTGAAATGCAAATCCCCAGGGCACTCTGTCCAGGGACACTGTTCTCAAGAAACAGTATGCACACAGACAATGGGACAAAATTAATTTGTACAAAAAGAGCCAGACTTTCAAAGTACCTGTGGCAGTGGTGGCTAGCAACACAGAACGTAGTTGTTACTGACAATTTTCATCTTCAGCTGCACAGATGGAGGGAAGGAAGAGGGAATAAAAAAAAGATGCCTCCAGCTACCTTGCTTTGCATGTGAAGGAGGGGAAGAGAGGAGAATCGACTATAACTCATACCCAATAACTGCAGTCCCATCTATCTGCTTGCTGTGGAAGATAAAGTTGGCCTTTCTAGGGATAGTCTGGCTGCTTTCCAGTTAACTGAACAGTATCTTTCAAGCTTCCTACTCTCCCAACTTTATAAACACACTGATAGAAGTGCTTTTCTGGTCTCCTAGGCCTCCATATTTCTTCCATCTATCACTCCCATCCCTTCCACTCAGGATAAAATGACTCCCTTCCCATGTAGTGGAATTTTTTTAGGGACCCAAGAGGGTCATCACTCACCAATCTTTCTTGAGATCAGCATCACATGATAGCAATAAGGAGTCTATTAAGAGTGAAACGAATAGCTATTTATACCTGCTGATTGGGAGAGATTGAAAGATGGATGGAAATCTACCCTGAGCATGACCCAAGATCCTCCTTAGGTGCAGATTTTTAAGGCAGCATTCAGAAGCTCAGCATTTTTCAAAGTAATGTGTGAAACAAGAAAAGTGGCTATTCAGAAAACAGGTGGTTATATAAAAAGAATAGTAAATTGGTTGGAGAAAAATGTGTATTCTTAGCTGCAGGAGATGATAGATAAGGGATTTAATTATCTCAGCATAGCTGGTCTCACTTAAAGCAATCTGACAATCAGATCAGATAAGAGAAGAGAAGCTTCCCAGGATTCTGGAATCCTCTACTTTCAGCAACAAAGGCAAGAATGAGACAGTGAAGGACGAAGATGCAATAGCAAATGTCCTTCCTCTCATTTAAAATAAAATAGCTGAAGACAGGATGCTTTGAGACAGGGCTGTTTCTAAGGAGGGGAGGGGGAAAGTCTTATCTGTTACACAAACATGTCAGGGAAATTCTTGGTTCAGTGTGAAAGGGTTTTGGTATGAGATACTAAAGGAAAGGTGGTGTTTCTCACTGGAAACTGTCTACAAGGGAAAGGTAAGATCTAGAGGAGGTTTTCTTTTTTTAAGGATGGGAGGAAATATGGCTGCTTCTGTAGGCTTCAGGTAAAGGAACCAAAAGACAGAGGTTGGAGAATAGAGGGGTGTGATTGATAGTGTAACAGTCTCCTGGAGAGGATAGGAAGTTATGGCTTCAATGGCAAATATAGAATGCATGCATGGCAAAAATTGTCTGGGGATTTGTTGATAGACGCTGATGCCAGTTTACACAATCAATAATGCAGAGAAGCAGTGAAAACCAACGTATTGTGTTTGGTATAGAGACGAGTCCTTAGCTGCAGTCTCAGCATCCTTATATAGGTTTTAGTTACAGGATGAGTGCAATCAAATTTCAGAGGGTAAATAAGGGATGATTTATGGAGCAAAGAAGACATGACAAAAGGGGAAGATCCATGTCAAGTAAAACAGGTAACCACCTGATGACTAGGGAGGATCTCAAGCTGTTTGTAGATAAAGCAGGAACTAACCAGATAATGCCCAGGCTACACCTGATGTCTCAGCTCGATTGTGCAGACTCCAGCTAACTTGTCTACTCATCTTAAGCAAACAGCAGCAAGAGAGTTGCCCACAATTCTCTTATCACCGTGAAAAGGGATATCTTATCACATTCCACCTTTGGGACCAGCAAGTTGAGTGTAGGATAAAAAAAAACTAATACTAGAAATGAAGGACGTGGGAGGCAAACGTATCCAGGAGGAGCAAGTCTCAGCAAGGGCCTAAAATGGGAAGAAAAATAAGAGGAAAAAGTCTTAAAGGGAGGTTTGCTAATGATAAAGTAGTAGTTTCTGATCAGAGGATACGTTGAAAAAGGGGAGGGCGGATCTGGAATAGGACATTGGAGGCAGTAGGGGTGAGAGCAGTGGAAATGAGAGGATGTGATTGCTGACCGCTGCAAGGTTTGATCCTAAAAACAAAAGGGGGTGGTGGTGATAAAGGAGAATGGAATCTTCAAATTATAGGCCAGTGATCTTGACTTTGATTCCTGCAAAAAACTTTAGAATTATTAAAGAGAGGCAACATGGTTTCCAGAAGTGAGGATATAGTCAGAGGACCTGTGTCCAAATCGCATGAGACTTTGGGCAAACCTTTGTGGGATTTCAATTTCCTCATCTGTAAAATGAGTTGAACTCAAATGTCAAACTCATAGATGTACAGATTAAAATGCAAATGGAAAATTTAACAAAGTATAAATACATAATAACAGATAATTTGTGGTTTTGTTTCTGTAAAATATGTCTTATTACATTTTAAGTTCTGAACTGTCTCCCTCCCTCCCAGACCTACCCAAGAGAAAGCCAACGTTGGACAGAGATTAGATAAAAACCATACTATGCGTACTTCCGTTGATCAATTCTTTCTTTAGGGGTGGATGGCATCTTCTTTCATAGGGCTTTCGTAGCTGATTTGAGTGTAATACTCAAAATGACATTCATACTTGTTCTTCAAGCAATATTGTTACTATACAGTGTTCTTCGGGTTCTGCTCTTTTCACTCATGTAAGTTCAGGTTTTCCTAAAGTCAAGCAGTTCATCATGTCTTATAGCACAGAAGTATTCTATCACAATCATATACTACAACTTGTTTAGACATTCCCCAAATGATGGACATTTCCCTCAGTTTCTAAGTTTTTGCCATCACAAAGAGAACTGCTATAAATATTTTAGAACATATAGATTCTTTCCCTTCTTTCCTGATGACCTTGGGAAAGAGACCTACTAGTGGTACTGCTGGATCAAAGGGTACACACAGATTTATAGTTTTTTGGGCATAATTCCAGATTGTTCTCTAAAATGGTTGGATCAAATTAGCAGTTCCACAAACGGTGTACTAGGATGCCAATTTTTTCCACATCTCCTCCAACATTTGCCCCTTTTATATCATTTTAGCCAGTCTGATAGGTGTGAGATATCTCAGTTGTTTTAATTTGCATTTTAATCAATAATGATTTAGAGCACTTTTCATATGACTAGATATAATTTTGATTTCATTAAAAATTGCCTATTCATGTCCTTTGACCATTTATCAATTGGGAAATGACTCATATTCTTATAAATTTGAAAGAGTTCTCTTCATATCTGAGATATGAGACCTTTATCTGAGACAGTGTTTATAAAATTTCCCCCTCAATTTTCTGCTTTCCTCTTAATCTTGGCTACATTGGTTTTATTTTGGCAAAACTCTTTAATTTAATGTAATCAAAATTATCCATTTTATACCTCACAATGCTCTGTATCTCTTGTTTATTCATAAATTCTTCTCCTATCCATAAGTATGATAGGCAATATGTTCCATTTCCTCCTCATTTTCTTTTCTTACTCCCTTTATATCTAGATCATGTATTAATTTTCACCTCATGCTTGGTAAATGGTGTAAGATATCAGTCTATGCCTTTGCCATACTGCTTTCCAATTTTCCCAATCTTTTTTTTTTTTTTTTTTTACCAAATAGCGAATTCTTATCCCCTAAATCTTAAATTTTTACATTTGTCAAACATGAGATTACTATAATAATTTACTACTTTGCATTGTATGTTTACTCTGTTCCACTGGTCCACATTTCTAGTTCTTAGCTAGTACCATAGTTTTGATAATTACTGCCACATAGTATGGTTTTAGATCTGGTTCTGTTAAACTTCCTTCCTTTATTTTTTTTTTATTAATTCCTTGATATTCTCAATCTTTTGTTCTTCCAAATGAATTTTTTTATTTTTTTCTAGCTTAATTTTTTTAATAATTTAATTAGGGTAGCATTGAATAAGTAGGTTCATTTAGGTAGAATTGTAATTTTTATAATATTGGCTCTGCTTACCCCTGAACAATTGCTATTTTTCTAATGATTTAAACCTCAATTAATTTGTATAAAAGTGTTTTAATGATTATGTTCATGTAGTTCCTGGGTTTACTTGGCAAATATAGTCTCAGGTATTTATTCTGTCCTCAGTTATTTTAAATACGACATCTCATACTATCTGTTTTTGAGGAGTTTTATTAGTGATATATAAAATTGCCAATGATATATGTGGGTTTATTTTATATCTTGCTATTTTGCTAAAATTATTGTTTCAATGAACTTTTTTACTTGAATCTCTAGGATTTTCCAAATATATCATCATATTGTCTGCAACAAGAGATAGTTTTGTTACCTCATTGGCCATTCTGATTCCTTCAGTTTTTTTCTTCTCTTATTGCTATCGTTAGCATGTCTAATACAATATTGAATAATACTGGCGATAGAGGACATCCTTGCTTCACCCTAGTCTTATTGGGAAGGCTTCTGTAGCTTATTCCCATTACAAATAGTACTTGCTGATGGTTTTAGGCAGATGCTTTTTATTTTAAGAAAAAAATCCATTTATACCTAAATTTTCTTAATAGGAAAGAGGGTTATATTTTGTCAGAAGATTTTTTTCTGCATCTATCGATAGAATCACATGATTTTTGTTATTGTTGTTATTGATACAAGAAATTATGTTTATAGTTTTCCTTATGTTAAACCATCCCTGCATTCCTGGTATAAATCCCGCTTGCTCACAATGTATATTGTTGAAGTCTTCTAGTTAGTATTTTATTTAGGATCTTTGCATCCATATTGATTAATGTAATTCATCTATAATTTTCTTTCTCTGTTTTTGCTCTTTCTGGTTTAGGTATTAGAACCATAGTTGTTTGTTATTCTATATAATTTAATATTGGGATGAGTTGATCTTTAAAGTTTGGTAGAATTCACCTGTAAATTCATCTGATCCTAATGCTTTTCTCTTAGGAAGCTCATTTATGGCTTGTTCAATTTCTTTTTCTAAAATAGGTTTATTTAGATATTCTATTTCCTCTTCTGTTAAATCTCGGCAGTTTATGTTTTTTGCGGGTATTTTTCCATTCCACTTAAATTGTTAAACTTGTTGGCATACAATTGGGCAAAATAACTCCTAATAATTGCTTTGATTTCATCTTTAGTTCATTAGTGGTATATCTTTTCATTTTCAATACTAGTGATTGGTTTTCTTTTCTATTTTCTAAAATCATATTAACCAATGGTTTATTTTATTGGCATTTTCATGAAACCAATTCCTAGTTTTATTTATTAATTCAATGGTTTTCTCACATCCAATTTAATTTGTGACTTTCAAAGTCAATATGAAGGTGGGAGTGACCTGGTTCCTATCTGAGTTTGACATCACTGGACTAAGTTCGTCTCTTATTTTAAATTAGTGCTTCTTGAGCATCTGAATCTTAGGACTTCTTCACACTCTTGAAAATTATTGGTGATTTCACTCAATTTTTTGGTTTTTGGGGTTATGTCAATGTTTTCCATATTAGAAATTAAACTAGCTTAGTATTATTATGAAAAGTTTTGACCTTAGAGTCAATATAGTCTCAGGGATGTGGTCTCCAGGATGCACTTTGAGAACACCTGCTTAAAATCTATGCTTCTGTGTTTCCATATCCTGGAAAAGACTAAGGGGAGGGGATGGAGGAGGCACATGATAATCCTTCAAATATTAACAGGATACTTTGTGAAATTATAGTTCTATTTTATCAGGAATTCAAGTCAGAGCAGAGTTGAAAGAAATGAGTAGAAGTTTAAAAAGGTAATATTTAGGTTTGATGTAGGGGATGTCTCAGGAGGGTGGCTTTCCTCTCAGTGGTCTTCAAGAAAACTCTGTATGACTAATTGTTAGATGTATTTTAGTACTGTGATTTGGACTAGAAAAGTACCACCTTCCAACTCTCAAATGTGATTCTCTGACTGAGTTGTCCCCTAGCAAAGAGTAATGTGTGTTTTGTATACACCAACATGTGATGTTTTACCACCTTTGTGCTTGCTGTATACTACATTCAACTTTGTTTAGACTCTTTTTTCTTTTTGCAGTGTAATTGCATATGATATCTGTGTTTGCTAAGCTGTATGTAATTTAAAGTTGTGTGCTAGATACTATGTATATGTATGTGGAACTTATGTATCTGGGGGAATGTGCATGCATGTAACTATTACATGTGAATTAATGTTGAATTAACACACCATCAAAATGTATCTGTTTCCTGGGAATGATTTATAGGTTTAGCCCAGACTTCTCTGAGTCATGTCCAGTTCTAACATGGAGACATCCTTGAGGGGACTTTTTAAGCAGTTTGCAAACATGGAATCCATTTGGTCCCCTATCACATGGGAGAGGGTTGCTTCATTTCAGTGACTGCCTGGGTCTCTAAAATTGGAGAGACTGTGCTGGTCATTCTCTTTTCCACAATCTTTGGAACTCTTTCTTAATCACAAAGAAGTATAATTTTTATTGCCTGAGTCTCTTATTTCAGTTTTCTTAGTGCAAGACTGCCCCAATTAGTATTCCAGATATTGTAGCCAGAGTGCTCTTTTGTCTAGGACTGACCCTGATTGAAAAAAGCCCTCAGCAACTTGAAGGAAAAATATAGGCCCCTTACTAGAAGCACTTGAAGTCTTGTTCCACAGATGGATCTCAGAACTCTTCCTTTTTTCTGCTTCTCACAGGGCAGGTTACTGTGCAGAAGTCTGCTCCTGAGGACTGAGCTGGTCAGTTTCTTTACCACCATCTTTTTGACTGAGCTCCTTTCACTAACTCTTGTGGGCTAGGCTATCTGCTGCTTTCTGCGTGAATGTTCAGTGTGTACACCATGAACTGAATTGGAGAATGAAGGGGAAATCCTTCCTTGTTAACCCTTTCATTTTTATCCCCAAGAAATGGAGTGGGGTGTTTGTGTTGTGAATTGTTTATCCTCGGTTTCAGATGCCAGAAAGGTAGTTTGAGACATGGTGACCTTGGAGCTTGCAGGCAGGATCACAAGTGGAATGGTGCATCCATCCAGCCAGGCAGACATGAAGCCTTGAGAAACTAGTGTGCCTGAGACTCAAGCCAGGAGTTTTAGATGTGGAATTTTAACTGTCCTATGGAAACTGAACTAAGATATGGTTATACCTTCCTTAGAAGGGATAGGTCTCTGTGTTTGTGATTATATCTTTGAGTAAATATTCATTTGTAAAAGGTCCAGTGTTAGATGTAGGCCCTTGCCTGGATTAAAATTTAGCCCTTCATTTTCATGGGGAGATATTTTTCTGTCTATGACTTAAGATTCTAAAGAGATTTGGGGGGAGAAATGCTGTAAATGTATAGTTTTTTAATGCTATAAATGTGTAAGTGTTTCTTCAACATCAGTTCCATTGATTTCTTTTGGCTAGTTTTCATTTGCTGATTGCTTGACTATTTTTGTACTGATAATTTTTGCATTATTGAAATTTGTATAGATTAGTCTGCTGATATAACCTTTATTATTGAGTCCTGTACTTTGTTGTCCAGTAGAAATGGTTATATTCTTTTTGCCTGTAATCACACCTAGACTGCTTGCTTTTTGTTTAAGCAAAATGCCCTACGGCTGTGTAGGGTGAGAAACACTATGCTTTAAATCCATGAATAGTTCTCATTCTTTGCTACTTTTGTGAGCCTACTTGTCCTCTTGTCCTGATGGATGAGTTTGCAATTCTGCTTGCTTTGTATTGGCCGTTACAAGGATCCATGGGGGAATCTAGGTGCTCTTTGTGATACAAGGACCCAAGGACGTTGCTCAGACCTCTGTGGGTGTTGCCTGTGCGAGAGAGATCTCCAGAGAATTTTAGTGTGCCTTGTGTAGAAAGGAATACTTTTTGTTTTGGTTTCTCTGTGTAGAAAGGGATGCTTTTTGTGCAGTTCCCAGTGTGATAGTTTTTATGCACTGAGGGAACTATTGGAGGAGATTCTACCCAGGTTAGTTTTCTCATTTGAGAAAAGGACAATGGCAAGGTAACCCCAGATTATCCCTGTGGGGAGAGCTCCATGTAGCTTTTAAAAAAAAAAATTCTATTTTGAATTCTCTCGCTTCCTCCAGTCCCTCCCCTATCCAATAAGAAGGCAAGATATATGATGCCCATTATACATATGAAATCATACAAAACATATTTCCACATGAGCCATGTTGTAGTGGTAGGGAAGCAAGAAAAATAACATGAAATAAATGCTTCAATCTACACTCAGAGTCCCATCAATTCTCTCTTTGGAAGTGGATAGCATTTTTTATCTTGAGAACTTCAGATGTGACTCATTTAGTAGTGGCTCATTCTATTGATCAGAGTTGTTAAGTCTTTTACAGTTATCATTACAATAGTTACTGTGTACAAAGTTCTCCTACTTCTGCTCATTTCACATTGAATCAGCTCACATAAATCTTCCCAGATTTTTATGAAACTGTCCCCCTCATCATTTCTTCAGCATGATAGTATTCCATTGTACTGATGTACTATAACTTACTCATCCATTCCCCAACTGATAGGCATCCCCTCAGTTTCCAATTCTTTACTACCACAAAAAAAAGTCTGCTATAAATATTCTTGTACATGTAAGTCCTTTTCCTTTTTCTTTGATCTCTTTGGGACACAAACCTAGTTGTGACATTGCTGAGTCAGGGTATACAGAATTTTATAGCCCTTTGGGTATAGTTCCAAACTGTTCTCTAGAATGGTTGAATTAATCCACATCCCCTTCATTTGTCTTTTTCCTTTTGGGTCATCTTAGACAATCTGATGGGGGTATGTCATTTGTTTTAATTTACATTTATCTAATTATTAGTGATTTAGAGCTTTATTTTTCATTTGACTCTTGATAGCTTTGATTTCTTCCAAGAACTGCCTGTTCATATGCTTTGATCAATTGGGGATCCATGTAGTTTGGAAACCTCAGTGTGGACCAGGTTTCCGTTCAAGTTGGGAGTTCCTTTTGTCTGTGTGCTCTTTTTGCTTGTAGGTTGAGAAAGGCCTCTTAAAGCCAATAAGGCTAAAGAAGCAGAGATATTTGCTAAACTGTAAAACGTAGAGTGTAATAAGTCAAACACGTATTTGTCGACTTATTTGTTCCTTGTTCTGTGAATTGGCAGAAGTTTTTGTTTGGAGATAACTTCATCCATCCATTTGGGATTGTATATGATGCTTGAGAGTTTACGATGAGGCGCTGGGGAAACAAGTAAATGGACGTTGCTTATGTTTCCTCAGAAACCATAGAGATCCATTCTGAATTTTGGATGAACACTATGAAAAAAAAAGAAAAAGAAATGCACTTGCCTAATATCTTGGAAGGCATATTGCAAACAGGGGGAAATATGCAATCCAGGCTTCTCTGGGTATGTTTTGAGCATGCCCAGTATACCTGAAAAGAAGCTCTCTTTGTCCCCTACCATGGGGCTGGAAGTAGTCTTCTTTGATTGGCTGCCTGTATCTTAAAAACAGGTGTCAATAAGACTAAGCCATTCACTTTTTAAGTTTCTGATGGCCTGGATGCCATGAACTGAACTGCTGAAAGGGGAAGGACTATCTCCTGCTTACCTCACTTTTCCCTCAGTTCAGAGAAAATCCTTCCCTACTCCCTTTTTATCTAACCCTCAAGAAATGGACTTGGAGTGTTTCCCTTGTCCGCAGTTTTAGATGCTAGAATGGGAGCTTGAGCCATTGTGACTGTGGAACTTAAGAGTCAGGAGTGCAATGCGGTGGGGCAGCCATGTGGACGTAAAAGCCCTGAGAAACCAGGGTGCCCGGGACTCAAGCCTGGTAACCAAGCTTAAACCATGAAACTCATTTCTTCTTCCAAGGGCCTACAGTGGTACAAGGGGAGGAGGAAGAGAAGGAGTATATAGTTCTTGTGTGGGGAGGGGGGACGACAACTATATTTGTATATTGGGGATTATACCTTTTCAAGTAAATTTTCTCTGTGTAAAAGCTAATATATGGAACCGAGGTAGAAAAGATCCCTGCAAATGAGGGACCACCATCAGCGGGGACTGAAGACAATGGCAGCTCCCCCCCTCCCAATTCCCTTAAGGGTATCAAATAGCCAGCACCGAGATCAGAGCAAAAAAAAAAAAAAAAAGTAACACATCTGACCTTCGGGAGGTGGACCAGGGGGTCTGTGTTATAGAGGAACTCTGCTTCTTTAATTAGGGTACAGTGTGACAGGGAGTTAAGTAGTGGTGGCAGGAATACTGAGTAAGGGTATCTAATCCTTTACTTGACCAAGCTTTCTAGGATCTTTATCAAAGCTTTAACATGTTTTACATGGCATTCAAACTAACCTCAAAGATCAAAGACTGGTCAGGAAAATAATTTTGCACAAGAGGGTGGGCTAAGGCACTTTCCGTTAGAAGTATTAGAAAAAGTCTCACACCCTTTTGGGTGACAATCTGGTGGGGGGGGGGGTAAATCTTTCTCATGAGTTAAAAGTATGTTGATTAGTCAAAAGGCATGTTGTTGAGGGCCATTCTTGCCAGGCATATTGTAGCAATTTTTTTCAGGTTGGACTAGAATGTCATGAAGATCTTCTTCCAACTCTCAAATTTTGCGTTAATGACCGTTTTTTCTCCCTGGAGAAAGACACAGCATGTAGTCACAGGTAACTTATCAGAAAATGGAAACTTTGGAGGCAAGAGAGTGATTGGAGTAGGTGGAGCTTCAGTGGGTGCTGACTGGCTGGCTGGCTGGCTGGAGGTAGAGGAGTCAGTGGCAAGGGTTTTATACCCAAGAAGCTTTGAGATGAGAAGCCAAGAGGAAGGGAGTCATGGTAGATTGCCAGGAAAAAGTTAGAACTAAGAAATTTTCCATTCAGGGTGAATGATCCAGAATGTACATTCTTCAAGGAATGTTCCCCTCATCTCATCTGGCATGGAAGCCTGGGAGAGAATACCCTCTTTGTATATGGCTTAACAGAATACTGATTTTAAAAAATATTTACTTTGCTATTTTGGCCCAATTAAAGCTGTCATTTACAGTTCTAGCCTCTTCTTTTGGTGGAGAATTTACTGGAGGCTTGAGCTGTATTTGCATCACTATGATGACATCAAACAACTCACATTGACCTTGGGGTCTCTTCTAGAGTTGAATGGAATCTGGCTATGATTGTTTGAAGTTAACAAGTACAGAGATTTGAGTTTCTAGGAAAAAACCATCATCATAATAGGTCATTAAGTAAAAAGCACTCAGTTGAAGGAAATTTCTAAATTAATCTCATTTCCAGGACCTTAATGCTACCCTTTCCTTGATGTGGGTATGCCATTTATTCACATACAGACACAGACCTTCTAATCTGGGTTCTTTGGTTGCCCTTTCCTTTCAAGATCCAAGGGGAATATATTCCATTTATCCTACACAGTGACTCAACAAGAATCTTTATCTGGAAATGTGTGAACCCACATATCACTACCACCATGGTTTGAATCCAGCTTGGTGAGAGCCTCCTTATGAGATTCCCTAGAGGTTCCAACCCACCTTCAGGAGAACACACCTCTAGGGAAATACGACAAGGTAGCTTACCTAAGACAGGCTATACCTGTGGAGAAAATAAGCCTTCCAGGAAAGATGGTTATAGGAGATAACACTTTGTGTACCCCCATTAGGGAGCCTTTAGGGGAATGAATGCACCTCAGAAAAATCATGCCTCTAAAGTGCTTGTGATCTGAAACTGGCCGCTGGAAATCTAGTCAGGGCAGAAAATGAGTTGCATCATTTTGCTGCCACTGAATGAAATAAATTGAAAACTTGATCTGGGACTGAGTTTGCAAGGGAAGCCCAGAATGGTGTTGCTCATTCTTGCAGTGTAAGAAAATTCAGAGGAAGTTGTGTGTTTGGATGGTAAGACTTGTCCCTTTGTACCTACCCCTATCTGCAACCATGCAGTATTCGACCTAAACAGAGGCATTCCATGCCTTCCCCTGCTATCTTTTATGGTCTGTACCCTTGATTCCAACCATATAGGGAATTTCCAGTGTACAAATTTCCTCAGCCATTCATCTTGGAGAACTGAGAATCTAAGTGGCTCATTCATGATTGCACAACCTAGTGCATATTGGGGGCAAGGCTTGACCCACATCTTCCTGACTATCCATTTACTATAATGCATCTTTCCTACTACCTCTCTTCTTTCCCTCCCTTAGTATTTCCTACCCTTCCACCCCCAATCGCAAGGGAGTAAAAAGTAGGGAACCAAAGCTAACACCTTAGTTTGTCTCCATGGTGTTTATTGTGTGACTTGGGCCTTTATTCAAACTCAGGATAGAGGTACTTCCCTCCTGGTCACCTCCGGAACCAGTCACTTTTCTTTCTCTGTGCTCAGTTCTTCCCCAAATACCCTCCACATGCTCACTCTGTCTGCTGCCCAGCTGGGGAGACATGAGCACACGGTGGTTCACTGAAGCTTTCTCCCACTCATCCTTTTCATGAATGAGAGGAGCTCCTCTTGTATTTTCCCCCTTCCTTTCCACCTTCCCTTCCACCATCCCTCCCCGTCCCAACCTCTCAGCTACAAGAACACAAAAAACCCACTCTGACCCAGAGTTAAATGAAATTGGTCTCTAGCCAATGTGTAGGACCACTGAGGAGAAGGGCTGGTGGGAGAGAATGACCATAGGAGGGTCAGAAAGGACTGGGATGCGAATGATGGGCCTGGGTCACATGTACAGTTTCTCCATCTGTTCCCCAAGTGTTATTGAGGGGGATGGGGGTCCAGATTCAGGAGAAAGGTTCTCTTCAAAAGTTCAGTACAGGTTCCTGGTAATAATAGCCAATGATGAAGCAACTAATGATCAAAGCCAGTAGGATGGTAGAAAATAAAAAGTACTCAAGCCACTGTAGAAAGAAACAGGCAGAATCAGGATGGGTTTTCCCATGGAAGTCTATAAAAGATTTAAGAATCATAGGATGGTCCCATATACAACATGACATGTCCTCTCTGCCTTCGCCTAGTATCCTCTGTTGGGAAGGTATGTCCCTTACTGTTGGTTCTCAGAATCCTTGGTTTCTATCAAAACTCAGCTCAAGTGCTGCCCCCTATGTGAGACCTTTCTTGAAGCTCCCAGGAGCTAGTATCTCTCCCAAATTACTTTGTAATTGTTTCTCCCCTCACCCCCACTATTCTGTAAATTTGTCAGTTACTTCCCTCAAAAGAATATAAACTGCTTGAAGGTAGGAACTGCTTCGGTTTTGTCCAAAAGTTGCTTTTTTTTTTCCTTTGCATTTACTGGCTACATTTCTTGCTCAAAGATCAAGCCCTAAACCCAATTCACTCTGGAGATCATAGGCTGGACAAGTCCCTAACCACCTAGCACAGAGTGAATGTAATAACTAAATGGTAATTGTTTCTCTTTTACCCAGAAACCCTGAGGGTCTTTCACTTCCAGTTTGATTTTTTTATTTTTTGATTAAAGGGGATAACTTAAAGAAGCCTATTCATTGAATGGGTGTAACTTGCTCAAAGTGAGAATGTGGTAAGACCTTAGCCTGAAAGGGCCAGGTTCTCACACTCCATCCTGGGTCATCTGTAGTCATAGTGATGAATCTCAGGAGGAGAAAGTGAGGCTGGTGACCTTACCCAGCTCTCCCTCCCTCCAGTCAAAGTCAACTGCAAGTCATGCCATCATCATGATGTCATGGTCCTCTTCGAGAATGAAGGACACACAACAAGAAGCATGGACCAGTGTCTGCCACCAAGTACAGGCTTGATAGTTGTTTTGTGAATGGAACTACCACTGGAAGTCACCCAGTTCAACTCTACCTTATAGATGAGGAAAGGAACTTGACCAAGGCCCTCTGACTCCACGGTCAGTGGTCTTTTTTTTCTACCTCTTTACCCTATTTCTTCCTCTTAACTCCTCCTGTCCTATTATCACTGGGGACTCTAATATCTCATGATGATCCTGTAATACTCATCTCTTTTTGTTCAGTGACTTTCATCTAAATCACACACTGGGCATCCCAGCACTGTTTTTGTATCCTGGGCCTTGTCAATATATGGTACAGTTTCACCAGAGAGTTCTTCTACCATAAACTTTACTTGCCATCTCTCCTCATCCATATCATGCTTACTAACCATGGGTGTCCCCCAATGCTTTGACCTGGGCTCCCTTCTATTTTCTTTCTGTACTACCTTATTTGGTGATCTCATTAGCTTCCAGAAATTCAATTATCAACTCTATAGCTGATACATACATTCTTAGATCTATATATCCAGCCCTAGTCTCTCTCCTGAACCCTAGTCTCAAAAACCTTTTGGACATCTTGAACCATAGTACCCAGAAATACCTCAAAATCAAAATTATGAAATGGGTATTTTATCTTTCTCCCAAACCCACCCCATCTTCTGAACTTCCCTTTACTGCTGAAGGCATTACCATCTACCCAGTTACCCAGGTTCACAACCTCAATGTTATCCTTTACTCACTCATACCTCATTAATCCAATCCAATGGCAATCATATTGTTTCTACCTTGATGACATCAACTTCTCTCTTTGTTTTAAAAATTCTTCCCAACCCAGCCCTTCCCATTTTTAATCTTATACTTTATTCTAGGGCACAAATTCAATGATCCAACTAGCTATGTAATAGCCTATTTGCCATTGCCTACATGTTACACTCAGTACCTTTGTAGCAGCTGTCCACCATCCCTGGAATGCCTTCCCTCCTTACCTCAGCCTCTTTAGTATCCCTGGCTTCCTTCAAGACTCAGTTCACATCCCATCTTCCACAGGAGGCCTTTCCCAATACCTCTATTGCTAGTGTTTTTCTTTCTGAGATTACTTTTCAACTACTGTGTATGTGTGGGAGGGGGCAGGCTGTGTGGGTACCTCATTATTTACACATCTTCTCTTCTAATAGAATGTGAGCTACCTGAGAGCAGGGACTTATTTCCCCTCCTTTGAATCTCTAGAAGTGCTTATCACGGTTCTTGACACATAATATATAAATATTAATAAATGCTTGTTGACTGTCATATCCTTCTTGATTAGCTGTTGTATGTATATACTATACCACGTGTATAGCTAACTGAACTTTCTGATAAATCCACCATGTAAACTCTTGACCTTAGGTCTTTGTGCATTCCTTGTCCTTTTCCCCTTCCATTGATTCCCTAAGTGATCCTCTTAAATTGGCTACGCTTCTCTTTGTCTGCATCATAGAAAATCATAGAACCATGCAGACATGGTCTGCTCTGACATATATTGTCCTTCTTCAGCTGACTCCTTGGTATCATTTAGACCTGGAGCCAGGAGATGAATACAGTCCCAAATGGAAAGAACAGAATTTCCTCAGATAAAAACTGAAAGGCTGACTTAATCTGGGGTCAATGAGAGGGCGTGATATCATGACTATACTACCACTTTGACTTAAATACAAAGGAATGAATGGAATTTGACAAATCTTTCTCTTCCAAACACCATCCATGGGCAACAAGGTAAGGGCTGGATTGCCCATGGATAAAAGGATATGAGGACAAGAATCTGCCTGCTTCCATTATCTCCCATTCCATCTGGTTATAGGCACTTGTCTTCATATACCATGAACCAAGGTCCATCCTTACCCTGAAACCACCTCTTCTCTAGAATAAAAAGCAAAGAAATGACTTCTCTGGCAAAGAAGTACCCCTAGATCTAGAACTAGCCTACTTTCTATGTTTGGACAAGTGGTTGAAAACAGGGTAAAGACATCTGGAAGGATTCTAGCAAAGCACCTTCTAGAACTTTGGAGTCAACTGCTTTGACTCCAAGAAAGCAAGCTTGCTTTTCATCTTAGTTAGGCTACCCCATGTCCAGAGGCAAAAGAAAGGGGCCTCAGGACCTTCAGTAGGTGATGACAGCATGGGGGCAGCAAATATGACTGTGCCATGGCTGCACCAACATCTTGTATAGTGTCATAGAGTTGTCTAGGAAGGGACAGTCCTTGGCTTTAGTGAGGCCAGTCTAGGGCTGCCTTCCTTGAGGGAAGATAAGAAAGAGTGACCACCACAAGATTGCAGAATTTGGGAGATGGAGGGGACCTCAACAGCAGTCTAGTCCAACCTATAGTGACCTCCTAGCAGCAGCCAAAAGAAATAGCCCCTACTGTAATCAACAGTGGTTGCAGTGAGATTTCTTATGCTATTTGGATCTCTCCCATGCTAAGGGTCTGGTATGGGGGCCAAGGGCTGGGATTGGGGGCAGAGGTTCTACCTGGGTCTGAGTCACCTAGTCTTGTAAAGGACAACAGAAGCAGGAGGGGTCTGTACCTTAGGCAGGGAGGTGGTGTAGTTCACAGAATACAGGATCAGATCACTGCTGTAAAGGGTGCTTGTCCACAAAGCCTGCATGGTAATTTTCATACCTTTGGGGGCCTAGGGCACAAAAACCAGCTTAGTCACTACCACCATGATCCAGATCCTGGCACACTTCCTGAAGACTTGAGTGTAAGCTTAATATCCCACTCTTTCCCACCCATTTTTCCTTATTTTCCCCTTAATCTCCAACACACCCCTTCCCCCTCTGCCCATCATTCTCCTTCCATTGTATTACTTTTGATCCTGAGGAATCTCTGACCTCATAGTAGAAAAATTCCATTCCAGAAAAAATGACTAGGTATTTTCCTATCTCCATTATAAGAAACTGTGGTAATTGCCAATCAATGGAAAGGGGCTTGATTTCAGGCTTCTTTATTTTCCAGGTTGTCAGTACTGGTGTGTCCTGGGGAAGCAAGGAAGCCCAGCATATATATGGTGGTAAAGGAGGAAGAGTCCAGGGGTGGTTACTAGGGATAGGGATAAGAAGACTGGGCCCAAAATCTTGGCTGGCCATGTTTTGGTAACTCACCTTAAGAAGAAGGACTATGTAAGAGGCTCCAAACTGCAACAACCCCAGTTCTAACACATGTTCCTTCTTCTCAATCACACAAAGCAGGTTTATGTTTCTGGTGAGAGGCAGTCAGTCAATTAAATGCTTACTTTGTGTCAGGCACTCTGCTAAGTTCTGGGTATACAAAGAAAGGCAAAAGACAGTCCTTGCTCTCAAGGAGTTCAGAGTGTAATGGGGAAGACAACATGCAAACAACTATATAAAAAGCAAGATACAGACAGGATAAATTGGAGATAATCCAAAGAGGAAAGGCATGAACATTAAGGGGGATCAGAGCGATCAAGGAAGTTTTGCTGCTTATACTAAGTGGTGGTGGGACCCAGGTCACCCATTCCCCCAAATTGGTCATAGGGATGATAGGGGAGGAAACAAGTCACCTGTTCATCTTAATGGTTAGCTCTGAAGAGGTTCCATTGGATTTCGTGAGATTGTAGGTGTCCACAGACATGATGATATAAACATCTTTGTCCAGCAAATTCATAATCCTGGGTATAAGAATCAAGTCTGAGTCTGAGAGCTAAAGGCATGTAGTACAACTATCCTAAGGCCATAGCCTTGCTTCTGAAGTACCTTACTTCTGTTCTGCTGTCTGTCACCACTTTGGGTACCACCACTTTTTCTCTATCACCTAACACGGAATATCAAGTTGGACAGATTTCCTGGTTTCTGGTGTCCAGAGGCCTCCGTATCATATCCATTGTCTTATGATCCTAGCCAGGTGTGATATTGCCCAAGGCTATAGCCTCCAGTCTTGATGCCCCAATTTATGGCCCTGGATCTAGGGATTCAGTGGGGAAGAACAACCCTTGGGGTGAAAGTGAAGACAGAACATCAGCCACATTCAGATACCAAGATAGACCAATGGCAGGTCAGGACTGAAAATCTTGTCAGTCTTAGAGCATGTAACAAAGAAACTTTTGGGAGCCATGATCCTCTGCTGGATTTATGTGGTAGATACCATCAAATCTCCATAGTAGAGAAGGATAAAGCAAAGACAAGCTTCATTTACTCAGCAGGACTCTATCAATTCAAATTGAGTGTCTGAAGTGGGATTTCCATCAGTCTTCTCTTTGCAAATCCAGTGATTTTTACATGAGCCAACAACAACCAAAAGAGGTTGGCCATAAAAATCAATTACAATGGAAGGAAAGAACAAGTCTCAAACTCAGAAGAAGACAACAGTGTGAAAATAGCTGCAATCAATGCCTCAAATTAAAAATCAATCCCAACAAGAATTCCTAGAAGAGTTAAAAAGATCAGTGGCAGAGGAAAAATGAGCAAAGTGAGAGTGATGCAAGAAAATTGTGAGAAGAGAATTAATTAAAAGAGGCACCAAAAACACCGATGAAATTACCAACTTAAAAAAACAGAATTGGCGTAATAGTAAAAGAGGCACAGAAATTCATTGAAACTGCTGGAAAAATATTTGAGACCTGCCCTTTGAAAACAAATTTTGTTTTTTTACAAAATCCCACAAAGAAAGCCAGAGTGTGATCAAAACCAGTTACATTATTTCAGAACTCGTAGCTAAACGTTCAAAGTGTTGTAGTGAAGGTGAATTTGTGAAGTACGTAGTGAAATCCACTCAAATTCTTTGTGCTTCAAAAGTTAAAGCTTTTAAGACTATTTCATTATTATGAAATACTGTTGTGGGAAGAATTAACAAAATTGTCACGGATGTTAGCAGAAAACAAATCAAAACTGGCAAATTGACTTTTTTTATTATAACCAATCAAAGTATGTATATTAGTGAGCTGGTTCAAGTAGCCTTATTTATTTACTCATGTGATGAAAATATTACTTTGAGTGAAGAATTGCTTAATATTATTTTTCTTAATGACACCACAATCAGTGATATTTTTAAGGAAGTATATGGACTTTTTGAAAAAGTATAATCTTGCATTATCAGGACTAGTCATGTGACTGCAGATAATGCAGAGACAAGTGAATTTTTAGTTAAATTATTACCTAAACAAAATGAAGTTGCTACTGATGGTAAATTTCACTATGTTTTCTGCATTAGACACCAGAAAGTTTGTGCTCAAAAATAATGAAAATGCAACAGGTGCTGATGTTTGTTAAGAAAACAATGAATTTTATGTGTTCTTGAAGTGTGAATCAATGACCGTTTTCCTTATTACTCTTGGAAACAGAAAGATTTACTTGATTATACAGAAATTGACTGGCTTCTCTGTCATGAAGTTTTGAAGTGATTGTGGTAACTTTTGCCATGAAATCAAAATGTTTAAGAAATGACAGGCACCAGCTAGAACAACTTACTGATAAGAATTGTTTTCAGGATTTGGCTTTCATTGTAAATGTTACAGGATATTTAAATGAGTTGAATTTAAAACATCAGGGTTGAAATTGTATTTTAACATTTATGTATAACTGCACTACAAGATTAAAGATTAAACTTGGTCTTTGGGAAAGGAAACTAAAAATTGTGATTTGGCTCTTTCCCACATGTAAATATTATGAAGAGTCATTTGGGTTTTGTAATTTCAGCAAGTATGCATCAAAAATCCAGGAATTACTATTTGAATTTGAAATTTGATTTGAAGGATTCAAATGTGGGAAAATGATTTTTTTTTGTTTACTATTTAGCACTCCATTTTGTTGTGATGTTAGGAGATCAAAAAGTAACATTCAAATGGAATTTGTTCCATGTAACATTGCTAAAATAAAAATACACTCAAACACTTCAGATTTTTATTTTTACTTTTTTAAATGTTCAAATGTGCATATTTGCTGCAAGAATCTTAACTATATTTAGTAGTATATGACAATGTGAACGTTTGTTTTCATTCCTGAAGACCTTTAAAATTCCCATAAGGTGTGATTAACAAATGAACATTAATCATACACACTGAAAACTGCATTATCATAGAACTTATACTCAATAATGACAAAAGTAGTTTCTGGCAAAAGATGCCAACTTCCTAATAAACAATATTAATTTTGAATCTTCTTGTACTAAAATGTTTTATAATGATTTTGAATATATTTAACATTAAAACAAAATTTTATGCATTTTTTTGCCAATAATTCCTGTCTGATTTGTATGCATGCCTGTAATACCCACATAAATACTGAAAAAATGTCAAATTTATGCTATGTATTTCTTTTTAATATATTTGTTATATCTAGTCCTTATTTGATGTTCATATATTGATATATTCATAGAAATAAATAAATATGCAGTTTTCTAAGTCAATATATGGCCCAGAGTGTTCCTTTTATACAGTTTAGTGGGATTTTGATACCAGTGCTATAGACTACTTCGATCTTTGAGTAACATGGGCATCTAGAACTCTCAGTGGTTGTTTATATGCATATATATGTATCTGTGTATGTATACACACAGATACATCTACATTTATTACATATATATTGTGTGGTTTACATTATATGTTATATTATTACAAATATAAATATATTTTATATATATATACATACACATATTTTTTTCCTTTTGCTTCTATGGCTGTGAGTAAAGAATTATTTACAATTTTCCTGTCCTTATGTGGATGACTACATGTGATATAGCCTTGAAGAGGGTGAGGTTTCCAAGTGGGTAGGGGTACCATGAGCCTTTGAAGCCCAAAAGGTAAATCCACTTTATCATGCCCATAGACCAATGAGACAAGTGCTATCACTCACAAAAGATATAAGCTATGGCACGGAGGTTACTAGCTCCCTGAACGGCCTAAGGGAGACTAGTATTCATAACCTCTGATGAAGGGTAATATGACATCAGATGTCAGTGTGCTAGGTTTAGTATCAAGAGCTGGGCTAATCTCCACAATAGTTAAGGTTCTTTCTCAGTGTCCTTCGTTGTATATACACATTGTATCACCCAAGTAACATGGTATCTTTGCATCCTCAATGTCTACCACCTTGCCATATATATAGCAAATGCTAGATGAATGTTTGTTGATTAAGATTTGTATTTTTTTCCCCACTAGATTATAAACTCCTTAAGGTCAGACATGTATCTTGTTTCAATTTCATATCCCCAAGACCTAGGACAATGCTAGCTGAATTTGTGTGCTTCTCAGTGAGGTCCCTTTTAGCTCCTGTGCAGATTGAAGCCCCATCCATGTATACGTCCCATTTGATCCTCTTCCAGGGTTTTACATAAATCCTCCATAGAAGAGACATCCAATCGGCTAAGGGCCTTCCTTGGGTTCTCTGAATATTTCATGGATATTAGTGACATGCTCAGACTGTTTGTGGTCGTTGCTCTATCACCTCAATTTCAGCCTAAACCCCCTTTGATGCCACTTTTCATGTTCTGTCCTCATTGGTCACATCTTTGCACGGCATAGGTGCTTAATTTGCTTGTTGAGTTGAATTCTTGAGTTGTTGAGTCTGTAGTACCAGGACACATGGGTTTCTTCTTGCTTCACAACTAAATTTGTTCATATGTGTATCTGTCCCTTGGTCATATGGGTACAGGAGTATCCTTAAAGACATCAAAGGCTTAGGCAAATGCAGGTAAAAGCAAAAATGGGGCTGGAGGCCTCTGAACATGTGTGTACAAGCGTGATGAGAACATGAGTATCCCTGAATCCTACAGACTTTTCCATCTGTGGATTCCGTTTTTATCACAGGCTCACTTTTAACATGCTTATTATTTGTATCTCTCACTTAATGATTTAGGACTGGCTCTCATTTACCAGCTTCCTGACATTCTGTGAAAGATCCAGGACTGTCTTACAGTCCTTATTTACTCCTTGTGATCATGGCAATGTACTGTATACCATGTTCTGTATCAACTGCAAATACTACTATGAACCTTCTCAGTGAGAAGAAACCATAATCTACCAGTCCTGAATTCCTACCTATAAAGCAATTATAGTATCATAGATATAGGACCAGAAGGGACCTTAAAGGTCAACATCTTCATTTTACAAATGAGGACACTGAGGCAGATGGAGTTTGCCTGGGTTCATATATTTAACAAGTGTCTGAGGTGGGATTTGGATCCAGATCTTCCTGACTTTTGCTGTGAGGATATAGGTCCAAGTATCAAATGCAGAAACCCATTCTTCACTTCCACATTTCACTCATGAAATTCCACTGGTGATAATCCACCATGCTTTAGGCTTATCTTATCTCTAGGTAGAATTCTAAAGGACTTGTGCTATCGCACCATGGACACCATGGAACGTATATGTTTGAATTGATCAGAATTGCTGCCATTTTCTTAGGCCATTTTGCTACATTAAGGGGAAGGTATTGCAAGTAAGAGGTTAAGGGACTGGCCCCAGGTCACATAACTAATAAAGAGAACTCATTCAGGCCTCATGTCTCCAATTTCATGCTACCTTCCTTGTTCAATGAATTTTTATTAAATAATCTACTGTGAGCAGAGTGCTGTGCTTGGACTGGGGTGGATAACAGAAGTGTAGAAAACCTCCCTCATAGAGGTTATGCATGCGAGTTGCCACGTGAGCAAGACTATATTAATAAATATACAGTACTTACCATGAAGATTAGAATGAAATTTGTGCATAAAACAAGGATAGATAATTGTGTGAGGTCTGAGAAAGTTGTTTGTTTGTGTTACGGTTTTGGCAGCAATCTGCTAAATGTTAACCAAAGGCAGCTGGGCCTGCCTTACTCATGGCTTTCTAACCACTAAATCCGAGCTGAAGCGAAGATGGTCAGCAGAGGGCTTGAAGAGGTAGAGCCCCAAAGTTGGTTCACATGGATCTATCTACCCAACCACCACTGTGGGAGCAGCAGACAATACTGCAGATTGTGTTCGTCCTTCATTGCCAAAGAAGACCATGCCATCAGAGAAATGATGACATGACTTGCACTGGGCTTTGCTTTGAGTGAGAGAGGGCTGTGCAGGTCACCAGCCTCACTTCTCCTCCAGAGCCATCTGAACCCAGGGACCTGATATTCCTCAGGATCACTGGAGATGCCCCAGGATGCACTGGGACACCTTGGGCCCTTTAGGCCAAGGTCTTTGCAGGCACTCACTTAGGGTGAGGCAACGCCTATTTATTGAATAGGCCTGTTTAAGAAGTAGCCAGAGCATGGCCCTTTGATGAGGTCAACAGCAGTGGTCCTAGAAGAAGGAAATGGCACAGCTTGCTGCATTGTGTTTCTATATCACAGAGAGGAAGAGCGCCCCAAGAACTCGCAGTTTGTTTTGCTTTTCCACTGGCCTACATTCTACTGGCTTCACGCTCCCTCCAAGATAAGAGGCATGGGAAGTGATAGTTTGGAAAGTGGGGGTTGAGAACAACATTTTCTGTTAATTTTTTTTTTATTCCTCATTATTTACATACCACTCTATTTAAGCAAATTTTCTTTTGTATTACTTTGATGTAATGAATATACATCAGGCTGGCACAGGGAGGTGTCAGAGAGGGAAGTGGAGTCTTGAACAGTGATTTTTGAAAAACAGTGAATCCAAACCAGGAAAAAACCAAGAATAAAGATGATCCTAGGAATAGATTGTTTCTCTTCTGAGGGGAAAAGGAAGTGAGGGGAAGGAAAGGTAGACAGTGCACACTGTCTCATAATTTGCACACATGAGAAGAATATATGAACATGAGAAGGAAGGGCTATGGACAGTGGGCTCAAGATGAACCCTCATTCTTTTCTGCAAAATGACCAAGATTGAACACATATACACAGTTTAGTGCAGAAATACATCGAATTCAATAGGGAAATAAGTAAGGATTAGTGTGGAGGGGGCGCAAGTATTTAGTGCAGGACTTTTCATAGCCCTGCGCTTGACATGCCATGACCTGCTAGGCCTCCTGGAAGCTGCCAAGCTCCCTCATAAGTGGCTAGATTATTTTTTCTTGTACATATATTTTGCAAACAAGGAAATAAATTTTAGTAAAGTTATATGTTTTGATAGAAAGGCTTTAAAAATGAATTATTGGGAACTATGCTCAAAGGGCTATAAAACTGAGCACACCCTTTGATCCAGCAATACCACTACTAGGTTTATAGCCCAACGAGAACAAAAAAAGGGAAAAGGATCTTGTTGCACAAAAATTTTTATAGCAGCTCTTTTTTGTGGTGGCTAAGAATTAGAAAATGAAATGATGCCCATCAATTGGAGAATGGCTGAACAAACTGTGCTATATGGTTATTATGGCATAATTATGCCATAATATAATATAGCACATAATTATATATATATATATAAATATAATATAGCACATTATTGTGCTACAGGAAATGATGAGCAATATAATTTCAAGAAAACCTGAAAAGATTTATGTGAACTGATACAAAGTGAAGTAAGCAGTGCCAGGAGAGTACCGTATATAGTAATAGCAATGTTGAATGATGAACAACTGTGAATGACTTAGCCATTCTCAGCAATACAAGAACCCAAGACAATTCCAAAGAACTCATAATGAAAAATGTTATTCACCTCCAGAAAAAGAACTAATATTTGAATACAGACTGAAGTATACCATATTTCACTTTCTTTTTTTTTTAGTTTAAGTTTTCTTATACAAAATGACTAATATGGAAATATGTTTTACACAATTGCACATGTATATCAGATTGCCTACCATCTTGGCAAGGGAAGGGACAGGAAGGGCCAGAGTTGGAACCCAAAATTAAAAGAAATATACTAAAATGTTTTACATGTAATTGGGGAAAAATAAAGTATTATTTTTTTTAAATGGATTAATGGTGGTTAAAAGAGAAAACTCTTAGCCAACCACCAGGTTCTGCTTCTACCTTCTTCCTTAGAAAAATTAAATTGCTATCAGCAGCCTGTGGTCCTACTTTTGGAAATTCCTCCTCCAATGGATAATACTGAAGTTATCCATTTTAGTTACATCTCTGAGAATATAGTATCTTGCTCTGCTCATTGACTGACTGTTAAAAATTGATTCACAAAGTTAAAACACCAGCTTAAAGGCTTAGCTTTAACAAAGTATTTCCCCATGTATTTGTCAAAATCATTCAAGATTCCTGGAAATATGTAATAACAGAGATAAATTCATTTAACAATCTTGTGATTATTAATGTCAAGTTAGGTATTAAACAGAGAATTATATTATTGCCATTGTCATAGAGGATATCCTATGTATAACCTAAATCAAAGAGAGATTCTCTGTGGATGGAGAGGTCATCTAGATGCTTCTGTTTGCAAATGATACTATTCTAATTGCAATATGTCTCAGAACATTGTAGAACCTCTTAAAAGAGATTCATAATCACTCAAACTTGTCTGGTCTAATCATACAGTAAAAATTAAGTATATAAAATAGGATTGTTGACCAGACTATAATATGAAGTTAGAATGGACATCCAGTAAGCTGATCCCTCAGTATAGGCAATATATCTTGAATATACTGACAATATAGTCCGTATATCTTGAAAGGACAAAGAGGTGCATAATAAACTGCCCCAACTATTGAATGGGTGGGCAACATTGCTTTTAGGAAATTTTATAGTGCCTTTGATGACACTCCCACCCCCTTCCCCCAAGATAGGAAACAAAGCACCATCTTTTTCATGTCAATATTCCTCCAGGGATGCTATATATTGTCACAAAGTTATGGAATACTGTAATTTTTGAAGAATAATGTTGAGGACCTCTCAAAGGACAATGCATGGTAGGTATGAATAAGCCACACTATCACTAATAAATAATGATGGTTATCAAGAATATATATGATCAAAAAGGAAGGTTGGAGAGTCATGTGATGAGAGCAAAGGAAAGCTGCTGGCCAGTGCACTACTCCACTGGCCTTTATATAACTTTTAAAAATCTACAGGAAGAACCCCCCAGAAGGTTGAGTGGATTTCCTATGGAGGAAAATTTATAGGTGGTCATGGAGAAGTCACTGAATGAGAAAGTGTGCATGTGTTCATGTCATGCACAAATGAAGGGAATACCCATATTGACAACTGAAGTATTGAAGTGTGAAAGACTGATTGGAGGGGGAGGACACAGTGAAGGCAGGAAGACCTTTTAGGAGATGATTGTAATGTTCCAAGTGGTTGGTGCATCTTCTTAGAAGAAAAGTGAATGATTTTTAAGAAATGCTTCTCCACTCTTCAGGTTATTAGGGAGAACAATTGAAGCTGAATTCAGCCGACACTTTGTCATTGTTATAGTTTAGTCTTTTGGTCCTGCCTGATGCTATGGTCTTCATGACCCCATGGATCATAGCATGCCACATCACACTCCACTATCTCCTCATATCTGTCCAAGATCATGGGTGTTGTTTCCATGACACTGTGGTCTATCCATCTCATCTCCAGCTGTCCCCTTTCCTTTTGCCTTTCATCTTCCCCAATATCAAGGTCTTTTCCAATGAGTCCCATCTTCTTATCTACTTTGTGTCAAGCACTATGAATGCACAGGCCCCCTGGAGATGTCTGCCTTCAAGAAGCATATATTCTATTGGCAGCTAGGTCGTGCAATGGATAGAGCACCAGGGCAGGAGGACCTGAGTTCAAATCTTACCTTAGACACTTGACACTCACTAGCTGTGTGACCTTGGGCAAGTCACTTGACCCTCATGCTGGGTAATCTCCAGTCATCCTGATGAATATCTGGTCACTAGATTCAGATGGCTCTGGAGAAGTGAGGCTGGTGACCTTCATAGCCCTCCCTCACTTAAAACAAAGTCAAGTGCAAGTTATATCATCATTTCTCTGATGGCTGGCATGGTCTTCTTCGGCGACAAAGGATGAACACACACACATTAGGGAGAAAAAACTATTACTTTAAAAAAACAACATGAAAAAGGGTTTCAAAAATAAAGCAAAAATTTGAAGAGTCAGAGAGGAATCCTGCCATGTTAGGAGGTTGTAGGGTGGGAGCATGTTACACAGAGAAGAAAGAGAAGAGCTAAGCTTAAATAATACACGCCAGGCTTTTCCAGTGAAGGTGTTTTGGATCCTCTGAGGAAGAAGCAGCTGCTTCCCTTCTGAAAAGATCATTCCTTCATTCACTCACTAATTCATTCAACAAACAGTTACTTATTACCTATTTCAGGTAACTTATGCTAGGTTCTGGGAACACTAAGATAAAAATGAAACCATCGCTGCTCTCAAGGAGCTTTGGAGGCATGGAAACATGAACACAAATACAATATATACACAAAGTATAGTATGTGGCACACTTGGATGGAGTGTTGACCTTAGAGCTGGAAAATCCTGAGTTCAGATATTGTCTCAGACACTTAACTAGTTGCATGACCTTGAGCAACCATACTGAGGTATCAGTTTTCTCAACTCTGAAAAGGAGACAATAACAGCACGGTTATTGTGAGGAAAAACTGAGGCAACATATATAAAGTTCTTTGCAACCCTGTAAGGGCGATGCGAATGATAGCTAGTTGTAGTTTTGGCTATAGCTATAGTGATAGTAGCAGCAGCAGTAGTAGCAGCATTAACAGTAGTAGTAAATACAAAGAATGAGCAATGAAAATTTGAAAAGCACTGGGATAGTGGTGCTTGAAGGGTGCTTATCCTTTAAGGAAACCAGGGATTCTACCAGACAGATTAGAGTGCATTTGTGGCATGGCGGCAGCCTGTATAAAGTCATGGGGACAAGGGATGTAGTGTTGGGTTGAGAGAACAAGGAGACTGGTTTGGCTAATGCTCAAGGGGGATTGATGTTTAATCTGCCTAAAAAGGTTGTCAGGAGGCAAATTGTGGAAGATTTTCTTTATCGTGTGGAAGAAATTGTTTTTCCCTAGAGAGAGTAAGTAAACACTGCACCTTCTTAATCAGGGGAGTGACATGGTCAGACTGGTGCTTTAGCAATATCAGTTTGGTAGCTCTGTAGGAATGAGGTGGGGAGGGGAAGTTGGGAGCTTTTAACAATAGCTAAAGACTGAAAGAGACAAGAGGTGATGAAGACCTGGACTGATACAAGATTTGTTATGGAAGTAGGGTTGATTCCCAAGCCCCGGCACGTCAGAGTTTATTGAGTAGAGATCAGAAAAAGAAGAGAGAAGTAAGTAGTGAGAGTTGGTGACTCCATGATGAGCAGCAATGAGACAGAGCTAACAAAAGAGAAGTCTTTTGTCTCTCCAGGGAAGATAGGCAAGACATGATGGTGACTCTCTCAAGACTTGTCAAAGTAATAGGTGAATACCACCTGCTTATGCTGATCCTGATTCACATGGGCACAAATGATGTTGCCACAACTCTAGAAAGCATTGCTTCATCACGATGATGAACTCTTCAGCAGGAAACCGAAAACCTCAAGGACACAGATGTAGATTTAATTTCTGTTGCTGATAAAAGGTTAAAAAGAAAGACCCTACTGCCTTCCCCCAAAAGTGAGAAGTGAAGATGGTGTGTGGAAACAGGATATGGATTTCTATGCTACTACAGCCTAAACTATGGGAATGACTAGCTCTTGCCCTCAAGATCATGCCACACGAGGACCAGTTGAAGGAATTTGGGATGTTCAACCTGGAGAAAAGAAAACTTGACTCAGGGCGAATGTGACTTCAGGTCACATTCAGTTGTCTTCAGGTTATTTGAAAGACTATCTAGGCTTTTTCTGTCTTGGTCCAGATGGAAGAACTAGAGGACATCTGTCTTGTTACTTATTCCTCTCCATCCATATCGACTCTGGGACCTAGCCTGTTCGCATCACATGACTCTTCATCTTTCCTCTCAGGCTATCTCTCAAGCCTGGATATCCTCTCATTTTGGTTTTTTGACTTCCTTGGTTTCCTTCCTTCAGACTCTGCTCAAATCCCACTTTTTGCATAAAAGCCTTCTTCAGGTTTCCCTCCACTAATGATGCCTTCTTTTTTGGGGGTAGAGACCATATTTGTATTTTTCTTTGTAGGTTCAGAATTTAGCACATAGCCTTACACATATTAAGTATTTCATAAATGCCTTCTGACTGACTGAAGTTGTAGAGAGGCAAGTTTATGCTCAATATAAGGAAAAGCTTTCTAATAATTAAGGAATTGCTTGATCAGTCAATTCTACCTCACTAGATGTCTTCAAAAGAAACCTGGATAACCAATTATATTTTATAGTATTTTATTGTAGGGGATTTGTAGGGGGTGGAGCCAAGATGGCGGAGTAGAAGGACGCACATTTACGAGCTCCGAAACCACAGCCCATAGAATTAATGTAAAAAGAGTCCCCCATAACTTCTGGACCACTGAAAAGGGTACAGAAACGGAGTGGAAGAGATTTCCGTTCCAGGGAGCCCTGGAGACCCGTCCCCAGGGTCCGTCACGCCCCGGAAAGCGGACCCCACCCCCAGCGCTGCCCTGGCCGCGGCCCCAGAGAAGCTGACCCGAGCAGGCTTCAGGGACGGAAGCTCCGGCAGCCGGGAAAGTCCCTCTGCCCACAGAAGCTACAGGTCAGTGAGAGAGGCTGGGCTGGAGGAGGGGAGCGGAGTGTCTCCATGACTCGGGCCCCCTCGGGAGGAAACGGCGGCGGCAGAGACAGGGGCAGGAAGCACCACCCGGACTCCCTCAGCAGCAGGCAGGATCTTCATTACGGAAGGTCTCCATAAACAACCTGAGGGAGCTGAGCCTGGGAGACGGCCCTGCCCCACCCTGTTCTTTTACTGAAGGCCTCTGCATAAAGCCCCTGAGGGAGCTGAGCCTGGGAGGCGGCCCCCCCCCACCCCAGCACCAGAACTAAAGCCTGCTGCGGAAAGCCCATTTGAACTCAGACCCCAAGCACTAGCTGAGCGGATCTAGGCGGGGGTGGACAGGAATCTCAGAAGTCAAGTAACCGGCTGGGAAAATGCCTAGAAAAGGGAAGAAAAATAAGACTATAGAGAGTTTTTTCCAACAAATGCAAATGATCCCGACATTCGGATCTGACGAGGACGAGGAAATATTCTTGCCATCAGGGAAAGACGTGGAGGGTGGGGCCTCAGTACCCCAGACACCCCAGGGGGATGTTGGGTGGGCTCAGGCCTTGGAAGAGCTCAAAAAGGATTTTGAAAAGGAAATCCTTGAAAAGGATTTAGACAGGTGGAGGAAAAACTGGGAAGAGAAATGAGAGAGATGCAAGGAAAGTATGAAAAACGGGTCAATACCTTGGTTAAGGAGACCCAAAAAAATGCTGAAGAAAATAACACCTTGAAGAATAGGCTCACTCAATTGGCAAAAGAGGTTCAAAAAGCCAATGATGAGAAGAATGCTTTCAAAAGCAGAATTAGCCAAATGGAAAAAGAGGTTCAAAAGCTCACTAAATTTAATAGTTCTCTCAAAATTAGAATGAGTCTAATGACTTTAGGGGATTTGTATTCAGTAATTTGTAGTAGAGGATTCTTATTCAGGTACAGGCTAGGCTAGTCAGCCTTTGGGCTCCCTTCCACTAAGATTTGGGGAAGAATATATTTAAGTATATACTTAAATGATGGTAGTAGGAATAGAAAGGAACAGAGACCAATGTAATGGCAGTTAGAATAACTAGTTATTGATAGTGGTTATTACTATTATGAGTTATTATAATGATTATACTATTACATTAATGATGCTATTATATTTTTTATATTTCTTTAATTCTCCGTAAACTGTGATTTCAAAAAAAATTATTACATTATAGATTAGTAACTTGTCATTCTTTGCTTCTTTAGAAAATTAATTGTTTTATCTTTATGGAAGCAATATAATTGGGGAATCAGATGAGGACAGTCCCTGTAAGAGTTCCCCATCTGATATATGTACTTGGGCAATGCTACTGCCCACAGGACATTTCCCAGTGTGAGACAGACAGGCAGATGAATGGGTACTGACAAATACACCAGACCTACAGGTGGGAAAACATAAATATTTGCCCTAAACCCACTGGGTGTGGACAGGACCTCAGGACAGGCTGCCTTTCACTGCCTCCAAAAGATAGCTTTCTTTGGTTGAGAACTTAATCATATATACCTCATATTTGCAGCTCCTTTCTCTGGTTTGGTAGTTGTGTCCTTGACCTAGAAGCAAAGAGAGGGAGAGAAATCATCATGGATAGCCCTAAGGATGATCCTAATCCTGTTCAGATAGTGTCACCTTTCTTTCTTCCCTCTTTAACCTTTCCTTTCTGTCTCCTCACTTCTCTCTCCCTCCTTCTCCCAGAGCTGCCCTGTCTCCATCCAGTCTCCTCTCCCAACTCTCACCATTGTGATGGAGTAAAATGGTCTTGTTCCCGACAGAATCATAATATATGTCATCTTCTCCTCCAGGAGAATCTCTTTTTCTTCGACAAGTGTTTCAGTGTTTATGTATACATGGAAATACTGCTGGTCTGCATTCAAGTATATTCTTTCATAATTATGTACTTCCTGAAAGAAAGCATTAGGTCAATTTATGTGCCTCAGATGATTAAGAAAATCTCAAACAGTCTTGTCCTTTGCAGCTCATATTCTGGAAGAGAGCTCGTAAGAGGCAGCATAGTATAATGGAAATGGACGAGATTTGGAGCCAGATGACCTTGGATTGAATGTGACTTTGGACAAGCTAAGAAGAGAGCTGTACCCTTTGGGGAGAAAGCACATACTTGTTTGCCAAATGCTGAAGTTTGAATCTACAGGAGTCACCATGTGAGAGATCATCCAGTAAAGGTCAGAAGAAGAAGAGATTAGTAGTGATGATTGTTGGGATAATGAAGCACCTGTTTAATCAACCTAAATATAATAGTAAAGAGGTCCAATAACATCGAAGGGCATGTATTCAGGATGCAACATTAAATCTCCCAGAATTCTCGAACTGGATGAGTTCAGATCTTTTTTGCTGATTCAAGTAAGCACACATGATACTGCCAAAAAGGAACGTAGAAAACTTTGCTAAGGATTATAAAGTCTTGGGCAACAAACTGAAGATTTTAGGGACACAGATGATATTTCCATGACTGCTAGTAATAAAAGACAGTGGCTTCGGAAGGGAAAGGCAGATCGAGGAAACGGTTGATTTATAAGATGATATTGGAGATTGAGATTTGGATTTCTGACTCATGGTTTAGAACACAGGAATTACAAGCTCTTGACTAGGGATAAAATACCTAACAACGGATGGCAGGACTGGGTTGCCTAGAGTTTTATGATACTAATACAAAGAGCTTCATCTGAAAAAGGAGGAGGAGGGAGACATTTATTTATGCCAAGACCCTGAAGAGCTACCAGCTTGACACAGCCTAGCAGTAGTAGAGAATCAGACTGATATATCAGCAGTGAGGCATTTGAAAGTGAACTTGGTGGAGGTGAATGTTTTACATTTGAGTCAACTCTCATTCATGGACTTTGGTAGTATAGGGGAGATTGTGTACTTAGATGTCTAGAGAAAATGTTTATAACTTCTATTCTTGTTCTGTGTTCTCAGTAAGTATCTTTTTTGTAGAAGGGGGGAAAATACCCTCAATTCCTCACCCCCAATTAACCAACAAAAATCCCTATGTATTTCCCACAAGCTTGATAAAATTGAAAGTAGCTTCTGCAAAGGAATTGTAATAGTACAGTCACTCAAAAATTCACTGAAGACAAAATCGAAGCAGTATAACACCATGGCTTCAGACGTCTACCCAAATATACAAAATATGAGTAAAAAGCAAAACCAGTGGTAAATTTGGCTAGGAGATAAATTTGACCTCACAGGTGTAAGCCAGGTCCCTAGGTCCATTGATACAAACTCTCTCAACACTAGTGGAGATCAATGCCTGCACCAGCCTCGGATGCCCAATGTCCTGTGCCTCCATGAGGGTTGGCAAGAGTTGGTGAAAAGCAGGAGAGAAGATAAATTCCCTCTTCTCTCTTGCTCAGTGATTGTGTCTTTAGTCTATTGACTTTCTTCAAGTCTCTTTGGTCTCTTTGGGTTCTGCAGTTGCTTCTGGCACTTTTGTTTCTGCATCTTGAGAGGGAAGATGGATGTTGAGAAGTCTACTTCAGGTTCTTGAAATGAGACTCTAGGAAGAAGCCAATAGGAGAGGAGATGACAGTCTCCATTATGGCCCCATCCTCAGCTTGTTACACTAAAGGCTTTGGGAATTTCTCCTTGTGTGAGATCTGACATTCAAGTTGAGCTGAACTACCTTGCTCCCAGTGGGAAAGCTTCTTCACTCTGTATTGTCTGGTATAATATATATACTCTTACATACGCTTTTTCTGATTTCGGTTTTTGTAATTGAATTGGATCGATGGACTTCTTTGATAACTGCCGTGTGGGGGCAGTTATCTAACTCAGACACTTGCTAGTTGTGTGAGCCTGGGCAAGTCACTTAAACCTTGTTGCCTTAGTTTCTTCATCTGTAAAATGAGTTAGAGAAGGAAATGGCAAACCATTCCAGTATCTCCACCAAGAAAACTCAAATGGGGACAAGAATAGTCAGACATGACTGAAACGACTGAACACCAAATATGCATACTCATTATGGAACTGGTTTGGGTTGGTGGGGAGTCAAGTCTTGGATATAACACATGGCTCCTCTTTTTCTCCACTGCTGAACAGTGATTTGAAGTTTAGCCTGAAGCTGAAAACCACACTCCCTAGACTAACAATATTTCAAGGAGATAGAATTCTAGTTTGATTATCCCCTCTTTCCGAGGAGAGCAGAGTGGTCAATCTTCTAGCTCCAACCGCTTGCATCCTCTCCTGGCAGGAGTCAGAAGTGATAGTCATTGGACTGTATTGCAGTCCTTCCAGACTGTAAGAAGAAATAGGTAAGGAATTTGGAAAACAGATCAGAGAAGCTTGGCAACAAGTGCTCGAGTGCTACTTTTCCCTAATTAAAACTGGATAATTCATTTCAGTTTAATCCAACTATTATTAAGAACTTATTATAGACCAGTCACTATGTTAGGTTCTGTGGTGAGGGTGGGAGAATCCCAAAAGGAAGGGAAGATACTAAAGACCTGGAAATAATCTTGTATCTTATTATGATCAAAGGGAGTGTGTAAATCACTCCCAAGTCATATGTCTCTTTTTTCACTTCTGAAAGTATTTAATGAGACTAGAATACATATGCATTCAAAGTTTATTTTTTTATTGACTATAAAAAATTGATTCAGAAAAGCAAGACTAATCCAATAAGGTGTCTCCTATCTATTTGTCAAAATCATCCCAGATTCCTTGAAAAGTGCAACAAGAGATAACTTTGTTCAGTAAGTTTCTGTCTTTTAATATTAAGCACACATAAAACAGAGATATGTATATTCAAAACCACATAGAATATTATCCAGAAGAGTCCCTATTAATGTGGGATTCCCTGTAGATGATGGGATTCTCCAGTTGTTCCTGTTTGTGGATATGTTAATTCCATCAAGCCCCAGCACATGGCAAAGTTTTTGAAATGTGACTCTATAATCATGTAGAAGAGTTTAGCTTGACTATCCATACAGGAAAACCAAGTGGAAGAAAAATATATGCTGTCTAGAGAATGATATGAAGTTAGACAATATACATATATGTATATAGAATTTGGTATTCAATGTAAAATATTCATAATATTTGTACATAATTTATATATAATACATATATATGTAATATATAGAAAACTCCCTAGAGTATATGTAATATAGGTATATATAATATATGCATATATATAAATATATACACAAACATACATACATACTTGTATATAATTATAAATGTGTATGTATATACACATATGTGTGAAATATATTATATATAAATTATGTGTGTGTGTGTATATATATATATATACACACACACATATACATAATCTGGTGACCCTAATATTTTACTTTTATCTTCCAGCTATTGAATCTAAGATGAAAAAGATGGAAATGCTAGGGCAATAACTTATCTATCAGCCTATTTCATTCTTCTCTCTCCTAGTCTGTGCTGGCCATGCACTTAGCTGCCACCTATTGTCTCTAGGATAAAATAAAAACTCTTCAGCCTTACATTTGAAACCCTGCACCATGTGGCTCCAGACTCTTTTGAGACATTTCATATGACTCCACTTCACTTACCCTCCATTCTAGCCACATTGGGTATTTGTTGTTCTACACTAGGATCTTTACATAGATTGTGGCTCATGCCTCAAATGCAGTCATACCTGATCACAAGGCTCAACTCAGGTGCCACTTTCTCCCAAAAATTTGTCCTGGGCCCTCTGGAGGTTAAGTGTTTTCTCCCACCCCAGATGATCTTGTATTTTATTAGCTGTATAGGTCTTGTAGTTAAGTAAAAAACATGTAGTGTCTAGAAGTTACAGCTGAGATAAATGGGCAAGGTGGACTAATCCAAGGTCAGAGTCCAGGATAGAAACACAGATGTACAAAGACATGCACAGAAATGCACAAAGAATAAAGACATATTCCCAAGATACACAAACACACATGGAGATACACAGACACATACCTCAAAAGCTTCAGACATTTTGGAGTAGGAAAAATGGCCGTTAAGAAAGTTCACTTGAAATGAAGTATCAGCTACATTTAAGATGTGCACAAAGCTCTCCCTGGAGCCAGGTATCATTCTGGGAGAATTCTGAAGGAACAGAGTTCAACCAAAGACTCACTGTGACTCCACTCTGTTCCCACAGATCAGCCTCATAGGAATCTAATGTAAGCATCCGTGGACCCTTCGTGTTCCCCTGTGTCCTCTCCATGTATCTCTAACCTCTTCATATCTCCATCAGATCACTCCCTTATATACATGGATGGAACGCCCAGGATGACTATGTCCATGGATGATGACCTTTCCTTCCTTTTCCAAGTAGCAGAATCCCAGTTTGAACCCAGGTCCTAGAATTTCAAATCCAGTCCTCTTTCCATAGGATCCCTTGGACACCCTACACTCCTTCCTTCCACAAGTTCCCCTTATCTGCATTCAGCTCCCTCTATCCCTTCTGTGCTCCTCTTCTCACTTCCTATCAGGGTGGAGATTATAAGGGGATTTGGCCCTGCCCCTGAATTCTTCTTTCCAAGTTAATAGTGAGCCATTAGTGGTTAGTGGCTACAGTTTTTGACCAGTTCTGAATCCACCTAATGGTACTTGGTTGCTCCATTTTGTCCATAAGGATAGCATTAAGAGATATGCTAACCCAAGTATTCCCCTGATCTGTCTGCCAGGAACTCCCATCCTATCCAAAAAACATTCTCCCCTTCACACATCCCCCCTCATCTCCCTGCATGGATTACCTCCCTCCATTCATTCTTCAAATCACCCTCTGCCCCTTCTTGCGAATAGGCCACCAGAGGGACTTAGCTTCCAACTGCCATATTGGGAAGTCCTTGCTATGGAGAGCTCTGTGAGGCCTTCTATGACTTATGTTCCCTAGCAGGGAGGATGGGCTCCTTCACGTCTGTCACCAGTGGACAATCTCCCTGATTCTACTCAGAAAACTCCCTAGAGACCCTTCACTGCCCTCCCCACCTCCATTCACCTCAATATGCAGTTCCAGGAAGAATGTCATTAGGCTTGAAAAGTAAATGAAGGTCATCCCCATGATCATTTTCTTTATTAATCTAGAAGGAGAGAGGGGGAAACAAAGGGAATTAGCCAGGCAGAGGAAAATAAGGGTAGGAGGTGCCATGTTGGAAAGGATGAGGTTATGAAATACAAATAGAGTTCATCACACTTAGGAATCAAGGCCCCCCAGCTCTCTCCCCCCTGCCCCTCCAGGGAAGCCCAGTCCAAGAGCTAGACACCTACGTGAAGTTTATTTGAGGACACTCTGCCAAGGGGATGAGAAGCAATTCCACTACAATGAGGCTGATCAGGAGGGCAGTATTAAAAAATAGCTGAGTTAGCAAAGAAAGAAAGTCAGTGCATCCCTTGGTGCTCCTCTCCCCTCACACCCTCCTTCAATCCTCTTTGTCCCTATGATTGGGGCCCCTCCCACCACCCCCAACCAGGGGAAAGATCTCCAATAGAGAATCTGCCATTCAGGAAGGGAGATAACTTGGTGTGAGGGTGAGAAGGGGAAGGGAAACGAGACCAAAGGAGAGGAAAGAGGCAAACAGGATGCCAAGAGACAGTGGGAGGAGGAAGGAGGATAGTCAGGAAGGATAGGGGAATAAAAATGAGGTGGCATGCAGCACCAGACTGAGCACTGAGCCTGAAGTCAGGAAGACCTTTTAGTAACTGGGTAACTCTGGGGAAGTCTCTTGACTATTCTATGCCTCAGGTCTCTCACCTGTAAAATCGGGGGTTGGACTTGATGTCCTCTAAGGTCCCTTCCAGCTCTAAAACTTAGGATCTTATAATGCCATGATGCTCTGAATAAATGGCAGTGAGGGTGATGGTTTCAAGAAGGGGAGAAGGATTGTCTAACAAAGGAGGGGTAAGGTGATGCAAAGCAGAGGAAAGGAGAGAGGGCAGCACCTTTCATACCTGTATGTCCTCATTTTCCACAGGATGCCCATTCTGAAACATAGTAAGAACATCTTAATGATTGAAGGATAGTTATTGTATGTACATTAACACGCAGGCCTCTAGGACCTCTGGAAAGATTCAAAAAATCACAGGACGAGGGACAGAATGATCACTGGTAGGCAGGCTATGGGGGAAAGATTGGGACACATCCTCCTGGTCCCAGAAACAGCAAACAAGTATCAAGGCCAGAGAGCTCTCTTAGGAACTAAACCACAGAAGAAAACAACTAGGTGCTGTAGAGATTGGAGCATTACACTCAGAGTCAGTCAATAAAATCTGGGTTTGGATCCTGATTCAGACATTCATCATCAGTGCAACCATTGGCAAACCACACAACTTCTTGGGACCTCAGTTTCCTCATCTATAAAAGGATGGAGTTGAGCTCAATGACCTCCAAAGTTCCTTCCATCTCTAAACCTATAATCCCAAGGCTTTGTTGTCTTTTATTTGGGGAAGGAGGTGGGATGTGGGAACTGTACTTTCAGGATCTGTTCTTTCTCATCTGGGTCCCAGGCCTTAACAATCTTCCTTATTCTCATCCCTAACCAAATCAACCCTATCCATCCCTTGACTTACTCTGTCTACACCCACTTGTCTATTAGCTCTATCCTTTGTCTCTTTACATATGCTTGTTCTATCTCCATGTGTAAACTCTCCTAGCCTTCTATTTCTGCCAGTGTTGTTTCCACCTCGTCATCATAATTGCTTCTCCCTTGATGATATCACTTCCAGTGGAGGTCATACTTTCTCCAACTTCCTAGACGTACAGCAAGTAAAAGAAGAACTTGTCTACTCCTTGTCTTTATTGCCAGTTCCATGCCACAGCTCCATGGCCATCACTCAACAGTCTCATTTCTTTAGTAACACATACATTATGCACTTATACCACACTCTTCCACATCCTCATTGTTACGATCTAACAAGCTTCCATATTTACTCACATCTTTCTTTGACCACTTCAGGCCTTGTTCATAGTCCTCCTCTTTACTTTATCCCCTGCCATCATCAATACTGACTTCAACAATCCTACTAAAGACCAAGGGTGTTCTGGGAGGATGGTGGAATAGGTCAGGCTCTAAAGCAAATAGACATGTATCATGACCATCAATATCCTCTGCTCTGTTACCTATCATTCTTACTGCTCTCCTAGTACCATGTGACTCTGGACAAATCACTTCAACCTTCTGTGCCTCAGTTTCCTCATTGCTAAAATGTGTGCTGTCTGTGGGAGATGGATTAGATATTACAGTCTCTTTCATCTCTAAACATATTTCTATGACATCTTCTGCACTTTTTTCACCAGCACAGGCATATCTTGGACTATGTTACATCTTACAGATGACAGACAGGTAGATGGATAATGACAGATGAGCAGCATTTATTATTTACTGATTTGTGTGCCAGGTACTTGCTAAACACCAAGGATACAAATACAAGCAAACTAGACAGAGCTTATCTCAAGAAGATAATATACTAAAGAAGGAATACAACTCAAAGAGAGCATGTGGAAAAGGAGGAGGGAGAGGTGGACACGAGCAGAGGAAGGTGTGCAGATGGCTGGCAGTTGCTTGGAGGTATGGTTCCAGGAAGCATAACACAAGACTCATCAACAGGACCTCGCATGCTTGGGGCTTAGTCTTAATGATCTAGTGGGGGTTTGAGATGGGGAGGATAGCTGAGGTGCAAGAGCTGTAATGTGGAAATGACTTGGAAGTGACTCTACAGTCAGTATCTTGACCTTGTGGTTCCCATCTAACAATAAACTCCTAATCTTATTACGAAGAAGTTTCTTCTATTTAATATGGTCTTTGCCCTCATTATAACTTTCAAGTCCTCAGTTCCTACTTCTGCTCCAAGATCATTGTCACCTTCTACCTTTGTCTTCCTATCCATTTCAAGTTCTCCCTGTCTCATATTCCAGAATGCCTTGTCTCTTACCCTTCAGCCATGTATAGTATATGAATTTGCCATCTTGAGTTGGTTACCTCCATTAAGCACTTTCTGTGTTATAAATTCATATTATCTAAGAAATCCTTTCCTTCCTCTCCAGTTCACTCCATTTTTCATTCTCCAGAGAGGCTATTAGGATCTTTTTTTTTTTTTACTTCCCCAAACCCAAACCCCACTTTTCTTACCATTGACTGAGTCTAAGGTCATTTGATAAGAGCCCTTTCACTTTCCTTCCTCATCTCGAAATTGATCTTTTCTGAGGAAGAAATGGCTTTCTTCCTTTCCAAAGCTAACTCCAATCTTCCCTTGGGTTTTACTCCATCTAAAATTCTTTTTCTGCTATGTATGCTCAGCCTCTCCCTCTTCACTCTCTCCTTCCCCTATCTGCCTACAATGTTCAGTTCTCCCTCAATCTTTTAGGGAAAAAGGAAAACCTTCCTTCAAACCTCCAATTCCTCAAACTACCTTTTTGTCTACGCTACCTCTCCCTGTCAAACTTCTGGGCTGGGGTCAGGGTGGGGGGAGTGGTTAATTTTGCTTCCTTCACTTCTTCACCATCCATTAATCCTTTGTAGACGTTCTCATCGCATTGACATCGGTTTTCCTAAATCCAGTGAACTTTTAGTTATCCTCATTTGACACCGTTGTTATTCTCCCAGCCAACCAGCTTTGAAATCCCCAAACTATCTTTGATTCCTTCTTCCTCACTACCTATGTCTACCAAGACCTTCACAACATACACACAATCCTCTCTGTTTCCACCTCTACTCTCTTAATTTGGGTACTCAGTCCATTTCAGCTGGACTACCTGGTATCCTCATAACTATGTGCCCAGCCTCCAGTCTCTGTCTACTTGAATTTATCTTGCATGACACAAGCAAATGAATCTTCATAATGAACAAAGGACCAGAAGGGGTTAGGAATCCCGTAATTCTTGAAAATTATCTCTTAACATTCACTTATTCCTCTAAACGTAAAACCATTGTCAAATGACCAACATTGACAAGTGACGAATGGCAAGTTTATTCAGTGTTGATGTTTTTGATGCAAACAAAACCAGAAGACAAAGGGAAATATTAGTTAAATGAAGGATGACACTGACGCTGTCCGTGAAGACACAAATTAAGAAGCTAGTGGCATTGGCTTTATCACCGCAAAGGTAACAGGAAATCTCTTGTTAGGGGACATTTGGTCATCTTGTATTGGAGTATTAATGATAAGTATTTGTCATAAGACTGCTGTAATAATGATTGCAATTTATGTACTTGCAGAAATTATTTGAAGAATTCTCTAAGACTGTCCACGTTAAACCAAAACCTATTTTAATACTCAGTGACTTCAATGCAAAAGTGAGGATGGACAAGAATATTGCAGAATAAATGTGGTTTGGGATAGGGAATAAGAGAGGCCAGAGTCTTAGAGACTACAAAGAACCCTCACACCTCTGCATCACTCATACTTTATGTAATGAAAGAAATGAGAAATGCTACGTATGATCAGCATCAAATAAAATCACCAAAAGACAAAATAAAATTGATTCTATTTTAGTGGACAGGAAATATTCATTGCTGATATGAGAGTCTTGAATCCGTCTGCATCATTATAATAAGAGTGATATAGCTAATATTGATTTAACACTTTCAGATTTTTGAATTGCTTTCTGTATAATTACCTGCTCATTACAACAACCCCATGAGGTAGGTACTATTATTCATTCCCACTTTATAGGTAAGGAAACTGAGGCTGAGAGGTCTTGCCCCCTCCCCCCAAGGCAATGGAGAGACACATGATGGCTATTAAGTAGACTGCAATGTGCTATGAATGATGAATTGCAGACATTGAGAAAATTAAATTGGTTCTGGATCATTTTTATTGACCCTATTTACAGTTGATTGATTTTGTTCTGTGACTCCCCAAATCATGATTCTTTGTCTCTAAACTTAGTTTAGAAATTCAGTGGGCCAGTAATGAGTTAAGTTTAAAAATCCAATTCTCCTACTAATCACTGTTCTATTCTTGCCTCGAGGAAATCTGCAATCTTTGCGGGATGCAGGTGGACACCAGGAAGTCCAGTCCACTGTCTCTAATTTTGCAGGTAGACTCGAAAAATGAATATTTCTTAGTCAGAGAAGTTCAGCTCTCCCTTTTAGTTAAAGAAAATTTGTCATCCCTCATAACTTCAGCTTCTGAAAAACTACATGATATCTGTCTGCTATCTTTGAAGACCTACAAGGTGACCTGGTACATTTCCAGAAGAGATATTGGCCATCCTTACCTATCTTTGTGCAACTAAAGGGGGTGTCTTATCTCCCTCTTAGGGGCCAGGGAGTATGCTATCTCTGGTCCACTATCAATAGCCTCAGGATGCAGTTGGGTCCCATAAATCAACCAAGCACTCCTGTAAGGCAGAGAGGAGTGACTGCTAGCTCCACATGAGTGCTGACTCACTCTTCTTAATGTGATCAATCATGCTCTCATTCCCATGATGCTTCCAATCCTATAACGAACTGTATTGTTTTTCTCATTTTTCCAGTTCTGTTCTTTGTTCTGTGCTTATAAAAAGGGAGTTGTAGTTCCTTCTCTGGGTCTTTGGACTTAACTGAGGTAACCATTTGATCCAGTTTATGAACAGGTTCATGCCATGATAATAAACTGATAAAAGATCAGAATTTTGTACCTCAGTTTACCTTTATTAAATCCTATGGAGACAACACAAAGCAGTGTGAAAGATGTCCGATATAAGTATGTCTGGAAAAAGTGCTGGACCCATCACATAGTAAAAGTAAGAGATCAAAAATTGAAAGCTCACTTGCTGCCCTGGTACTTGGATAATGTCAAGAGATTGAGTAGAAAGCCCCTACCACATTAGGGAGGACCCCTTGTGGAAGATCTATTGGAGAACTTGGATAAGGAACCCAGAGAACGGGTATGAATACGAATAGATGGTTAAACAAATTGGAAGACATGGGAGAAGACAACATGGATAAGAAACTCTGGAAACTCCATCTTCTGAGGAATGGTTACAAAGGCCTACACAAATCTAGGCACAAACATACACATAAAAAACAACACCTACAGGCTCACAGAATATACTCTACTTATGAGCAAGCCCATTCTGGGAGGGTGTGAGAATCTCTCCATACTGGGGAGTGACAGTCTTGTGTTAGCATTGAAGGGGCAGTAATTGGGTAAGGTTCTAATGCTTTGGGAGATCTAGGGGAGTGAGATGTAGGAAAAATAGTCTGAGAATCAACTAAGGCTATTGAAGACCGTTCCCTTCTGGATATTCCCTTATAACAAATACGTAAGTGTATATCCATACATGTAATACCATATGTATTTTTGTGTTTGTGTGAACACTGCCACTGGGGATCTAACATCATAGTCTTCTCAATTTAAAGTTCTACCTTTGATTTTTCTGATGTTTGCATTAGTTGGAGACATTTTCAACTCTTTTTGCCCTGGATTGATCTGGCATCCATGAATATCTACACATCTAGGTTTCCCTTGGCTACTCCCCAAAGAAAGGAATTTAAGCATGAACTACCTTTCTCTAGCACCAAGAACTGTCAGTACCTTAGGTATGCAATGAGAAATCTTTTTTTTTTTTTTCTGTACCATCTTTATACTCATATCTTTCCAGGGATCTCTGGGGGTATTCCTCTTCAGATTCCCATCCCTTTAGGGTTTCTGGCCATGGATTACTTAACAGGGGTGGGGAGAGAGAAGACAAGGGATGATGCAGATAGAAGAAAAACACAAAGATGAGAACACACTACAAGGGGAAGAAGAGGGGAGAAGAGGGACACAGTCATATAGTACTGACCACAGAATGATTCATCTTCTTAGCTTGCAAAATCCATTCTGAAGACTGAGGGATAAAAAGAGGTCTTGTCATCATATAACCATAAGCTCCCCAAATTTTCCATGCTGGAGATCTTAGATTCAACTTCTACCTCTCTTTGCCTGCCCACATACGATTAAAAAATTCTCGAATCTCAGTGAGAAGGGACCTTAGAGACACACCCAAGAGTCCCTTTGAGGTAGGAGCTCCAGTGGGCTTGTGGGACTGTGGCATCTACTGTAATCACTATTGCTGGCCATGGTAGCCCTTCACCCAGACCTGGCTGGTACTTTCTACCCAATGATTTTCGTTTTAAAAGCATTAGCCTGGAGACAGGGAAGCCAGCTCTTTTCCTGAGCGACTACTGACAACTTTTTATTTTTTTATTTATTTGCTTAATGTTTGTTGAATTATTGCATTAAATCGTCCACAGATTATCTCTGCTATACATTTTAACCTGATTTCAACTAGATATGAATGGAGGTCAGGGGTTATATAAAAGAGTGTGAGGGGACAGACCTGATTTACCCTTGGTCCCAACCTACCTAATGAAGCTATAATTGGTGGATTTCTTTTCTCATGGAGAATATTCAACTCTTCTGGATTACAGAGAAGTCTAAGTGTACAGAACAGGGCCTTGGACCCACAAACTTAACTTTCCAAAAATATTTTGATAACTGTATTTCAACAGAGTTGGGTTCCTTTCTAATCTAATCACACAGACTATCTGTACCCAACTTGTGGTAGAGTATTCTGAGCTCATATTGGTCTGATCAGCCAGTTGGACACATTGAAGTTTCACTTTATCATGATGATGTCATTTTGGTCTTCTCTGAAGACGAAAGGCAGCAAACACTTATTTCTTAATGCATTTAGGCCATTATTCTGAGAAGGGGGTCCATTGTCTTCACCAGAGGGAGTCTGATTCAGTGACGTCAGAAGGAGAATGATATTTTATGACTTTTTATGCTTGGATTCTGTGTTTGTAATGTTTAATTACTAAAGCAGTTTTTAGTTGGATTTTACGAATTACAAGTTCCTGTTGAATATTTTTTAAAAGTATCCTTGAATCTACTGAACTAAGTCAAATTGAGGACCATACTACTATAACCTGCTACAGGCTCAAGAAGCCAGAAGCAGTCATTCTTGTCTTTTTTCACTTGAAGCTCTCCAGGGAAGGGGAATCCATAATCTCTCATTTCACTTTTTGAACATCTAAGTGTTATGAAAATTTTCCTTATATCAGATCTAAATTAGCCTTTCCCTGCGTCGTCTACTCATTGCACCCAATTCTACCTGCTATGCCCAAGCAGGACAAATCGAATAATTCCTCTTCCATGTACCACCCCTTCAAATACAGGGTGTCCATAGTAAGACTTTGTGAATATCCTGTATTTGGTGACAGCTACTGTGTCCCCTCAGGTCTTCTTTTACTTAGGCTCAGTGCCCTTCCTCATTTCCTTCAACTGATCCCTATATAGTATGATCTTGACCTTCACCATTCTATTTTCCAATTTGTTATCCAACTATTTTCCAATTATTATCCAATTTATCAAGGCCCTTCTTCAAATATGGGGCGCATAACTGAACACAATCCTCCAAATGAGACTGACAAGGGAAAAGCAAAGTAAGACTGACTCCCCTAGGTCTGGACACTTTGTGTCTGTCAATATAATTGGAGTCTGATTGACATTTTTGATCACCATACCCCACCACTGGCTTATTATTGTAGTCTACTAAAACTTCAGATTTGGCTGTGTAGCCATGCCTTCTCCATTTTGTATTTGTGAAGTTGCCTTTGGTCCTTTTGAAATTTAATCTAATTAAACTTAGTTCAGTGTTTACTACCAAGATCTACTTGTATCCCGATGCTGTCATTCAACACACCCCTAGCTATGCTTCCCAATGTCATGCAAATTTGATAAGCACATCATCTATGACAGCATCCATGTTGCTAATAAAACTGCATGGAGATGATCTACTTGTATGCTGACATCGAACCCTTAATGTTTAACTCGAATTCAACCAGTTGATTGATCTTGAAAGAAACTAATCATACTACTATCTAGCTCAAGGGTCAGCACTGCCAGGTCTGTTTGTTTTTGGTATACCTCCCAAACTAAGAATGGTTCTTACATTTTAAAATACAATAAAACTTTATTTAATAATGTAAAACCCATCCTTAGCTCTTAGGTTGTACAAAAACAGGCAGCTGAATTTGGGTCACTCTGTACTTTGCTGACTTCTGTTCTAGCCCACAACTGTTTTGTTTATAAGGAAAGCGGGAGAAACTGTTCAAATAATTTTCTAAAATAGAGGTAGACTGCATCAAAAATATTCTCCTGGTTGACCATTTGAATAACCCTGCCTGTCAAGAGAAGAAAATCTGGTATGACTAGTTCTGAATGAGATTTCTCATGTCACCTCTTTATCATCCCACTTCCTTTGGGAGATGTATTCTGTCTCTTTCAAAATACATTCTAGAGTGCCAGGGATCTTAGTCAAACTTTAGTCTCCTGTGGAACATCCTTGATAGGATGTAAGCACCCTGAAGGCAGGGCCTGTTTCATTTTTCTCTTGGTATTCCCTGTGCATCCTAGAGTGCCTCACACTTAGTAGCCACTTATTAAAAACTTACTGAGAGATCATTTGCAAAGTTCTATCTCTTTCCTTTTGTCTTCCCAACTTTTCCCTTCCCCAATCCTGTGGGACTTTTCCCATTCAGAAGCTCATTTACCAATCACATTTGTCAATTCTTTCAGTATCCTAGACTGTCATTCTTTTTGGGCCCGGTGACTTGAACTCATCAAAGGCAGCTAAGAATTCTCTTATTATGATCTTACTTATATTGAATATCAACTACACTTTAGCCATTGTTTTTGCTGTCCATTTCAGTCCAAAAGCCATTAGCTGCTATGTCCTGTCCTTTTCTGCTTTGTAATGTTTCCAGAATCCCTTCTTCTTCTGCATTTCCATTTCTATGATCTCGTTTCTGGGTTTTAATTCTTACCCAGGCTACTGAAAAAGTCTCCTAACTCCTTTCCCCACTTTCAGTCTCTTCTCATGTACTGCCAGATTAATCTTGTTAAACATAGCCCTAGTCTTGTTATACCACCTTCCACCTTGCTCAGAAAGTTTCCATAGCTTCCTATTACTTAATAAATCAAATCTGACTT